>CM059288.1:7748875-7868875 GCA_030347295.1 Setipinna tenuifilis | reverse complement strand
GTGGGACTGACTGAAAAGTGGGTGTGAACAAGCCCACCCCAAGTCCAGCCCTGGCTACGCCTATGACCATGACCCAACCCTGATGGCTAAAATTCTGCAGCCCCATGCCAGCCCAGTCAAAGCTCCACTCCAAGTCAAGCCCCTCTCTCTCTGTTTTGTTTTGGCCTCAAACACACATCTCTTCATGTACTCCTCATACATCGCCTGGAGCCTCACTGGCCACCCCAGACAGTTTTCACAGAGGTTTGCTCACTAAGCGAGCTTCTCGTTTAAAACACACTGGAGCTGGGAATAGCTCACAGTCAGGGCTGGGCCTCCAGAATGTCTATCAAATGACCTAGCCTGAAATGAGCTGACTGAAAGAGAGACTGGGAATAGATAGGGAAAACATTTCAGGTTTGTTTGAAATCACTGGCTGACACTATACCGGCTCCATTACCAGCCAGACTTACCAATACAGAGCGAGAAAAAGAGGGATAGAGAGAGAGAGCGAGAGAGGGATACAGAGAGAGAGACAGAGAGAAAGGGATAGATAGATAGAGAGGGAGGGGGAGAGAGAGAGCGAGACAGACAGATAGAGAGAAACAGAGAAAGAGAGGCAGAGGGAGGCAGAGCAATGGAGGGAGACAGAAAGAGATGCAAGAGGAGGGGTCTGTTCCTACCAGAATCTGGTGGTTAGCAGCCAAATCTTACCAAAACAGAGAGAATAAGAGAGAGAGAGAGAAAGAGAGAGAGAGATGGAGTGCACCAGAGAACGAGAGAGAGGGGGAGACGGAGAAAAGAGGGGAGGGGGCTTGTCCTCACCAGGATCTGGTGGGCGTACATGGGGCGAGACAGGAAGAAAGCGGCGTCGTGCGGCGTGTGGAACTGGTTGCAGAGGATGTCCACAGACGGCACGCGCTTGATGTAGTCCTCCGTGCTCAGGTTGGACGCCAGGAAACCGCCAAACTGCACCAGCGTGTCATGGCACTGAAAGAAGAGAGTGAAAGAGAGAGAGAGAGGCAAGGAAAAAGAGAGAGGGGGAGGGAGAGGGAGGAAGTAAAAAGAACAAATCTGTTAAAATTTACCATGTCTTGGGTACACATTTTCCTTTTGTTTGACAGATTTTCTCTGAATGCAGGCACACCCTGCCATGACAGTAAAGTACACAGACCTGAGAGTTCATAAAATAATGAATGGCAGAGAAGTGGGAAGAGAAGTGGTTTTGACAGACTGATGAAGAGTAACACAGAGGAGTGAAACAGAGAGGAGAGGCAGGCAGACAGAAAGAGAGTGAGAGGGAGCGTGAGCAGACAGAGAGGGTAGGGGGAATGGCTAAAGGGAGAGAAAGATGGAGGGATGCAGGAAGAGATGGAGGAGAGGAGAGGAGAGAGGGAGAAAGAGCAAAGGGGAGGGTGAGGGAGAGGAAGAGAGAAAAAAATCTGCATTCATCCCCCCGTGTGCCATTGAGATCCAAGCAAAATGCAGATGTTCTTAATAAATCCTCCTCGTGCTCATTTATTTGGGGAACTGCACCTTGTTTTATTAAAACCATTCATCACAGGCAGTTGCCCCTCGAATCAATGTTGTGCACACTAAAGCAATTTTGTCTAACTGACTCAGGGACGGAAGGAGGGAAGGGGGTAGAGAGAGACGGAGAGAGAGAGAGACAGACAGACATAGAGAGAGAGGCAGGAGGGGAAAGAGAGAGAGAGAGGGGAGCGTTGGAGAAATTCCACAATAAGCAGCAACAAGGACTGCTAAAGCATGTTTGCAACAAGATGTGACATTACAGAAGCAAAAATATCTCAATGTAGCGTGTCGCAGAGGGAGGCAGGACGTCTGGGCTTCCGAAATGCTGTATCAGACTCAAAACATGACACATTCTCATCTGTTCCTGGGTCAATAAAGGACAAATTGAAAAGAAAATATGTGTGTTATCAAGGACTACTGAAATGATATTGTGTTTTGAAAAACACAACAGGACTGAGGTGAAGTCAGGGACGCGAGAACCAAAAAAAAAAACAATAAAAAGGTGCGAGACGCATTTACAAAACCTCCGCCATGTTTCTGGAGTGCCTGACGTGGGGTGCATTTGCAAAGAGGAGCCATTAAAGAAGCCGGCCGACCGAACGAGCGAGCGAGCGAACGAGTCTGGATAAGAGTGTGGGTCTCTCCTCATTGCCACACATCAAACGGCAGCATGCCTGTGAAAGGTGGGCACTCACGCTTGGATGCCTAACATCCACCACTCTGAGCCGCTAAATTAACGAAGGGGGGAGAACGGTTGGTGTGGGTGGAGGGGTGGGGGGGCTGGGGGAGGTGGGCTGAAACAAGATGGCAGCCGCACAAAACCCTGGGGGTGCAAAGAGTCCTCAAAGAGCTCCCATCTGGTGAGAGAGTTTCATGGGATTCCTCCTCTGCATCGCTCTTTTTTTCCTCTCTCTACTTCTCTCCATCCTCCTCTCTTTTTTTCCGCAGCACTGGGATGAGAACAGCTGCCACATCACATCTTTGGACAGCTTCTTGTTAAGCAGGGGGCAGCCTTTGGACTTCTAAGAGAGACAGGAATATCGGCTGTGAGGGAACGGATAGGCAGAGAGGAGAGCCTGAGAAAGAGAGTTAGCTAACCGTGAGAGAGAGGGGGGGGGTAAAAAAAAGAAGCACATCAAAGTGGCCAGATGAGATTGGCCTTTTTGCTCTTCTAATCGCCCTCGAGTGACGTGTTAGCCGTACATGCTAGATTTTGGAACCTCGGTAGGAGGACGTCACCATCTTACAGGGCTATGGCTGCTGGAGGACGAGCAGTGCTGGAGGGAAAGAACTCTGAATGACGGGGTGTTTTAGAGGACACACCAACTCTTTGGATGTGGGGGGATGAAAAGGTGGGGTATATATCTTTAAACGCGGCTTTGCAGCCATGAAGGCGTGTGTGCGTTTCCACTGCAGTTTTTCTGCTGTTGAGAGAATGTTGAGATGGAGGATGATCTTTAGGGCATGCATACTATATTCTTCAAGAACATTCCAGAACACAAAAGCTTTGAAAAATATACTGCCAAATAACTATATCAAAACTCAAGGTTATTTGGCTGCAGCTTGGAAAGTAAGTTAATTGCTGCTTCTGGTGTCAGTTGATCAAGGGCCCAAGTGACCACGGTATGATGAGACCCGGCTCCCACTAAAAAGGCAGGTTTGTTACAATGATCATCTGCCACATCTTACTCAGGTTGTACATCAAGGACTTTGCCTATTGTGGAGAGGCCATGTCCCAGGGCTTACATCCAAATGATAAATAAGCGACAGTGGAGGACGTATGGCCTGCAGCAGGTTCTTTCTGTCTGAGAACCAAGGCCACACGCAGCTGGAGGCTAATCAAAGGCAGCATGGCTGCTCTTGCTGCTGATTCAACAGAGCTTTGTGGTCTAACTGTCCTCTTGGCAGCAGACAGTAAACTGTGGTAGCCACAGGACTGCTAACTAGCTGGCAGGCTGAACCTTGGTCCAGGACAGTTCATGACTTCAGCTAGGACTAATAGTGCATTCCATTTGTAGTCGGAGCTCGGTTTCCGAGTAGTTGTCGGAGGTCAAAAGCAGGAAGTGACGTCACCCTTGAGTCTTGGATGTCTGACCTACCAAGACGGAGCAGTAGGGAGGACCCAGAGCTCACAATTCAAGATGGCCGGCACAGTTCAAGCACAGTGAGTGAAAGCTACGTTATTCTCCATTTATGCGTTTGTCATGATGTTTGGTGTCATCATCAGCCGAGCACATAATCAGTGTTGTTTTAGTCGATACTATGTACTAATACAATCACGTTATTCACGAAATACAGCGTTATTGTATTCAATCCGAGTTTGGCAATTGGAATACATCAAACTCAGTTTTTGTCCTTCGAATCTTGGTTGCCGAAACAAATAGAATGCATTATTAATGCCACTCTCTTCCTACCCTGTACAGCATCACTTGACTGCATCCCCTTTCACTTTATCTGCCCTCTGCACATCGGTATTGCTCCCACTGAAATTAAACGACTTAATTTAGTTGAGTAACCGAGTTGGAATTAAAAGGAAAAATGGAATATGTGAGACTGCACATCAACTTGACTCTATATCACCATATGAAGTGAACTAACCTGAGGTTCCTGGCAGCACTTTTTGAAGACTTTTTAATGTAATCTGATCAAATATTCAAATATTTGAATATGGCCACCTGGAGATTCTGGTTGACTACACTGGAATTATGGAACAGAGGTGCGACTAGATTATGGACACCATAGACCATAAAACCATATCACTCAAACATTGGTGACATGCTACAGCAAGTTTATTTGGACAATCTCAGGGAAATGACTCTCAAAAAGTGTGTGCACAAGTCAGGCTTTTTGTTCCTCCTGCCTTCCACCTAAATGACTTTTTCCCCCCTGTTGAAAGGTACTGCTGCTATTGAACAGCTTCTGGTGCGAGACACCCAACAGAAGTGGCACCATCCTTTTCCCTTTTGATACAAATCTCTACGCACACACAGTCACAAATGAAGACCTTCAGCACGTCTCCAGTTGAGTTGGGAAAAACAGGGGGGGGCGGGACAGTAAAAGCAGATAGATACACAAATAAACAACAGAACTTGTCAGCCCACATTCCCGCTGAGATCCATCACCACAGCGACACAAACAGGAAACCAGAGTCGCCCGCTCTCTGGCTCTCCAGCATCTGTGATGCCCCTGTGAGCTCTTCCACTCCGCACTGTACTCCCACCCCATAATATACTGCACCAAACCGCCAATTCAGCCTCGCTTCCATCAAGCCTTTCAGGACACATTTTCTTTACACAGTCAGTCGGAGGAGGAAAAACAAAAATGGGGGGCCTCATGCATAAACCATGTAATCACTTTCAATGCATATTAAATGTGTAAGGATGAGAAGATCAGGCCCACTGCGTCGAGGAAAAGAGGATAAGGCAGAATCAGGGAGGCGGTTTGGGGTTTGGTGTGTGTGTGTGTGTGTGTGTGTGTGTGTGTGTGTAGGGGGTTGGAATTTAGCACATGGAGATGATTGTAATGAACAGCTTGTAGCAGATTGTAATGAGCAGGCTTGTAGCGTAGAGGTTAATGCACTGGCTGGAGAGTAGAGGAGATGAGAGAGGCGAAGGTGTGTGTGTGTGTGTGTGTGTGTGTGTGTGTGTGTGTGTGTGTGCCCGGAGCAGGGGGATGGTGGGTGTGGGGTGGTGGAGGGCCCGTGCCATGCGCTTCCCAGTGCAGGTAATTATTTGGACAATGACGATCAGCGGCGGGACTTGTTTCCTCTGAATGTCTCAAATTAAAGCTTTCAGGAGGCTGGTAGGGGTTGGAGGGGGGGGCATTCCGGCACACAAAATGGTGCTGATTGGTGGGTTTTTAGCACCATCTGTAGTGCATACAGCCCTGGACTACCAAATGCTGGGGCGAAACAATGTTTTGATGATATTGGCTTTGACTCATGATCAAAGCATACAGATGGGCTGTGTGTGTGTGTGTGTGTGTGTGTGTACATGCTTGAAAGAGTGAATGAGCACTTTCAATTCATCAAAGTGCTTTTCAACACAACATACCGACAATGAGACAAATGGACATTTTGTCAGACTAGTCACCCCCCCCATGTGGAACTATTTGCCCCTTCCTCTAACTGCTGCGTCCCTTGTTATAGTTAGATCAGCTGGTCAGAGTTCACTCACCTGCTCTTCAGAGTCTGCCCACCAGCTTGAATGTTAAAGACCCACCATTAGCCAGAAGTCTTCCCTATAACACTTTCCTCCTGCTGACCTGGCTGCAAGAGTTTGCACATTAGCTTGAATTTTAAAGCTCCAAAACCACCCTCATCTTCCCCATACCCCCTTTCCTCCTGGTTGCTGCTCACCTGGTCGTCAGTGTTGGCTCACCTGCTCGAAGAGTTTGCCCACCAGCTTGAGTTTAAAAGCCCCACCCTCACCATCAGCAAGAAGTCTTCCTCGCCCCCAACCCCCCCCCCCCCCCATCTCCTGGTTGGCTGTTCACTTGGTCATAAGAGGCTGCTGTCCTGGTCATAAGAGGTTTGCTCACCTGGTCGTACAGTTTGCCCACGAGCTTGAGGTGCTTCTCGCCACCCTCGGAGAAGACGACGCCGTTGCGCTGCTGGGCCATGAGGAGGCAGAGGGGCAGCGCCAGCTCGTGCTCCAGCAGCGCGTCCTTCAGCCTCTGGGACGACTTCTTCGTGTTCCGGATCTGGCCAAAGTAACCTCCCTGGACACACACACACACACACACACACGCACACACACACACACCCACACGCACCCACACGCACCCACACGCACCCACACGCACCCACACACACACAAATACACACAAATACACACACACACAAGCACAGTTTAAATGCCTGCACCCCACCAGCACCTGGTTACAAGAAGTACCGGGCTGCGTTGGAAGAATTCTGCATCACATTACACATTTAAGTAAACGCTTTTATATGAATTTCAGAAGCAAGCAAGGAACATGAGATTTAAAAATACTCGTGGAGCCACTGACACGGTGACAGATATACATGGCTTACATACTTGTACAAGTCCTACAGTTAATATAGCGCTCAACACATACAGATGTTTCCTTAAAGCACTTCCACTTACAATAGGCTTCCACCTGAGATGACCAACAGGAAATTGAAAGTACATATTGAGTCATTCAGTCGATGTTGTGGAGCTGAACCCGCAATCTTGGGGCTAATATCAGCACTCAACTGCTTCAATCACACTTACAGACACACACACAAACAGAAAACAACTGCAACAAACAGATACTTACACACACACAAACATACATGCATATAAAATGATCACTGGACCTTGCTAAAAAACATTGATGACTAGCTATGGCTCCTTAGCCTCCACTGACATGAAAGCAATCTCATAGGAGCGGAGGGCCCATTTTGATGGCTCTCCTCTCCTACGTCTGACTGCTGGCAGCTCACAGGCCAAGCAAAAGAGGGGAGAGTGTACTGATGTACTGATTAGGCCATCAGACAAGCCCCTTTGGGCAGGCACATACCCACTACCCCTATCCCCGTCCCCCTCTCCCCTCTGGGCAACCAGCCCACTGGGGCGAGACAAAAATAACAGAGGACGGGGCGGAGGGCGTTTTGGGAGAAGGACAGCAGGTAAACGACAGCGGAGGCCAGAGGCAGCAACAGCGGAGGCCGGTCATCGCCAGAGCCAAACACCCCCCCCTGCCTCGGGGTTAGACAAGGGCCTTCAGAACAGCTTACCGTCACCTCTCATTAACGACAGGGAAAAAAAAGGGAGAGAAAACTTTTAAACAATTCAAAGGGTGAAAAAAAAAAAAAAGATTCCAACTGGGAGTGTGGCCAAGGAGAGTTCGTGTCTGTTCTGGACTGCAGTTGACCTGCGAGTGATGGCCCCCCATCTGCCAGCTACAGGGCTGACACACAGCAGGAGACACACTCAGCACAGGGGATGCTCCTTAGGCTAGACACAGGAGCAACCCTTTGTGCCACACACACTAACACACACACACACACACACACACACACACTAACACACACACACACACCGACACTAACACACACACACTAACACACACACTAACACACACACACAGGTGGTGTTCTTTGAAATCCAGTCAATGCCTTCAAACTAACGTCAACTGAAGGGTATGTGTGTGCGTGTGTATACGTGCATGTCATTGGTCAGTTCTGATCCATAAAACTGCACTTGCCACGTCATTTGGTATTATTGTGCTTTTTAAAATATGCTTTGATTTTAGTTGAACCGTCATGTCATATCATGTTGAGATATCTGGCATGAAAATTGAGATAAGCAATTTTGTCCATATACTTCAGCCTTAGTGTGGTGTGTGTTCGCAATTTCGCACCTCAGCTTTGAGCTGTTCTCCTCCCGTCATGGCTTCCAGTTGCTCCTGAGTCATCTCATCAGTGATCTCGATCCCCGCCATCTTCTGCACCACCTCTTTCAGGATCAACAGGTCGAAGCTAACAACACACACACACACACACAATTAATCATCATTGTGTAAGGGCATCTCCACATTCACATTCCAGCACCAAAAGTTGAGGGTTCCTGGACAAACTTTTAGGGTTCCTGAACAAACTTTAAGGAGTTCCTGGACAAACTTTCAGGAGACTTAAGTTGGCCAGGAAAAAAGTGCAGCAAAAAGCACGGAAGGAATTGGGGTCACCATCTTAATGTATACATCTGCCTGCCAGCGTAACTCTCCACTCCACTCCACCTACCCACCCACCCACCCCAGCGTTCCACTCTCCACATCCACCCCCCACACTGACATCCACATAAATGGAGTGCATCAAATAGCGAGGGAGATGTGACAAAGACAGAGTAACTAGGACAGGAGGGGCCCACTGATGCTCACTGCTGACTCAAGCACTTCCCTCATGGGAACCAAAAGGAGGAGCAAGAAAGGGAGGGGGGAAGTGTGTGTGTATAAGTGTGTGTGTGTGTGTGTGTGAGAGAGAGAGAGAGAGAGAGAGAGAGAGAGAGGGAGAGAGAGCGAGAAAGAGAGAGACACAGAGACAGAGAGACAGAGAGAGGGGGAGAGTGAGTGAGTGAGTGAGAAAGAAAAAGAGTGAGACTTTGAAAGAGTTTGAAAGAAATCGCCCATGCTAGCACTGTCCGGTGGCTGGAGCAAATGCTCAATTCTGGGCTGATGGAGCTGGAATATGGACAGAGGGCCGGGCAGCACCTAGAAGGCCTCTTCCATTCTGTGTGTGTCAGCGAAGGATGGGAGGATGGGCTTTGTCTGAGTGTGTGTGTGCGCGAGTGGAAAGCATGTGTGCATGGGTGCTCCTGTGTGACTTTCAAGTGGACTTAAGGTGTGTGTGTGTGTGTGTGTGTGTGTATATAAAGCATGTATGTGTGCATAGGCACTACTGTGTGACTTTCAAGTGGACTTAATGTGTGTGTGTGTGTGTGTGTGTGTGTGTGTGTGTAAGTGTGTGTGTGCATGGATGGATGGATGGTTATGCGTGTCCCTCAGAATGGGGAGTGTTTGACTAAAAGGGATTGTGGGAGTCAGCAGGACTGGCTGCGTCAGGCCCAGCTCTCTCTTTCTCAGCTGTGACAATGGCGGAGGGGCTTTGTGAAAAGCAGGTCAGGGCTGACAAGGCAGCCGCAGCCACAGCCAGCCAGAGAGGGACTGCTGATGTCTGTGTGTGTGTGTGAGTGTATGTTAGTGTGTGTGTGTGTGTGTGTGCCATATTACGCAGCCTTTAGCCCTCACTCTCTCTCACACACACACACACACACACACACACACACACACACTAACATACACTAACACACACACACACACTTTCTTTCCCCCTTCTTTCCCCTGTTTCTACTCCGGGGAGAGAATGTTTAATGTGTAGCCTTGGGGCAGGATCTGGACTAGCTGGTGTGTGTGTGTGTGTGTGTGTGTGTGTGTGCACACACACACATACATACACACTCACTCACTCGCACACATACTTGCTCACTCACCTCTTCCCTGCCTTGAGCTGGTTGGTGACATATTGCAAGAGGCCAGCTAGTTCGATGGGGTACTTCCTGCAAACTGCCCCACAGAGACTGGCCAGACCTATCAAAGAGAAGAGCGAAGAATACACACACACAGAAGGTTCGCATCAGTTTAGAGACAAGAGGTGCAGAAGGATGGAGAGGAAAGACGGCAAAATAAACACACATGCTACCTTTTTAAATATAGATACTAAGGGATGAAGCTGAAGCAGTCGCTCACAAGAGCACTCTTCAACTGAACAAGGCAGTGACTACTGTGAAACCAGAACTTCAGTCCTTGAAAGGATGCCATAGGGGCAGAAGAAGGGGTATTCTGCAGGCTATCTGAGCACTAGAAGGGCACGTGGCCTCTTACGACCAGCTATGGAAGAAATGCTTTGTGTCCTTCATTTTTATTCTGAAAGACCACTCAGACACACACACACACAGACACACAGACACTCACTCTGAAGCCAGGATGAGATGGTGGTGTCATCGTGCTTCATCTTCTCCTTTTCCGGATTGGCCAGAGCTTCGATTATGCAGTCTGTGTGACGAGCGAATGGGGTCAAGGTTCAAACCTGGAGCAATTAGCCTACACTAAAGCGGGGAAACCTTCTCACTAACATTTTAGAGCTCAAACCACAATTAAAATGGAACTCGAAGTGGGTGGGTGGTGGTGGTGGTGGTGGGGGGTCTGTGATGTGTGAATATTTTGAGAAGACAACGCCGGGAAGTTGAAAACCGACAATTATCAACTGGTAACCTTGCTTTTGTTCTGTAAATGACAGGATACAGCCACCACAGCTGTTCACGTGTCTAAGGGGACAGTGAATGGAGTTAGAATGAACGACATTGTTAGTGGGGGAATGGATATTTTATTTTTCCTTATTAAATATATATATATTAAAAATAAAAAACCTTGCTTTGATGAGGTGAGTTGCAGCTGTGAAGCGTGAATAAATAACACATTTGTTGTTCCCCCTCTTACTTTTCTGTCATTTTATTTTTTTTTAAAGGGGGAAAGATCAGCAAGTTCCTCCACACCCCTTCGCTAATGGCAGCGCCTCCATGGTGTCATTATTCTGTGCACACGTGGGTGGATGCCACAAAGAGAAGATGAGGGAGGAGGAGGAGTAAGGGAGAGAGAGGGAGAGAGGGAGAGAGAGGGAGAGAGAGAGAAAGAGAGAGAGGGAGGGAGAGAGGGAGGGAGGGAGGGAGGGAGGGAGAGAGAGAGGGAGAGAGAGAGAGAGGGAAAGAGAGACAGAGAAAGAGAGACAGAGAAGGAGAGGGAGGGAGAGGGAAAGAGAGACAGAGAGACAGAGAGAGAGAGAGAGAGAGAGAGAGAGAGAGAGAGAGAGAGAGACAGAGAAAGAGAGAAGGAGAGGGAGAGACAGAGAAGGAGAGGGAGAGACAGAGAAGGAGAGACAGAGAGGGAGAAAAAGAGAGAGAAAAAGAGGAAGAGAGACAATGAGGGAGAACGAGAGGGGAAAAGGGACAGAAGGCATGAGGCATAAAGAGGGAGAGAGAAAGAGGGAGGAAGGAAAGAAAATGAGCGGGGGGAGAGAGAGGGAGAGAGCATAAGAGACAGTGAGCGAGCAAGAACCATTTGGGAAAGGCAGAGAGAAAGAACGAGGGAGCGGGAGGAATTAGGTAGAGGGGAAAAAAAGAGAGAAAAAAATAACAGGAGGCATGAGGGAGGCGGAGAGGGAGAAAATCCAGTATTTAAGCACACTGGTAATTATTTTTCACGCTACTGAAGGATACAGGCCAGCACGTCATAGTTGAGAGAGGTGAGGTACTTGAGTGAGTCCACCACCGGCGTGATGAGGTTGTCGTACCATTGGATCTGGGAAAGGATCTGAACGGATAAACAGAAAGAAAATCATTTTTATATTTTATTTTACACTCTCTCTCCCCCACTCACTCAGACACACCCACACACACACATACACACAAACTCTCGACACTCTCTTCCTCGTGTCGGGAAATATCTGGATATCCACATCATTCTATAAGTGTTTATCTACTGAGAGTTATTCATGTTATTACTTTTAATGAAATATACCTACTTATATGAATTAGAAATGAGCAAATTAACATATTAACAGTACTTTTCATTACATGTGTTTAACCCTTTCCCGTTATATCATGTAGTTGATTTCTATACATTAACATTACATGTGTAGCGGGAGGAGACTTGTACTAACACCACACACACACAGTCCCCGTCAGCAGTTCTCCTCCATCCTTTTCAGTGCTTGTTCCCTCCACCCCACTCACACCACTCCATGACACCCTCTCTCAGTAACATTCTGATGGCGTCCTTCACATCATTGAATCGTCCTCCAACAAGAAAACTCACCGCGGCCTCTAATCATTACGCCTGATATCTAACGGATGGCCACTGATGAGGAGCCAGGCTTTTGTTTTCGGGTTGGATTTGTGTGTGTGTGTGTGTGTGTGGTGAGAGTTGTGTCAGTGGTTGCCACTGCTGCTGTGTGTGTGTGTGTGTGTGTGTGTGTGTGTGTGTGTGAATTATCCCACGAGACTCTAGTTATATATTTATTAAACTAAAACGTGTGTCCCCTACCGTCCTTTCCTTTGCTCTGGCTCCTTGGCCATCTCTCGGCTCCCCGTCAGTGCTGATCTAGGCTTTTTGTTTTGAGCCTCAATTCTTCTGTGATTTCTTCTGAAATGCTAATAAGGTTTTTTTTTTTTCCCCCTGAGCTTGTGTCAGCCAATCCGACGCCCCACCACCACCCCCACCCCCCCGCATCGGAATATCTTATGGAGATCACTGCGCTAAGCTGCTGTTTTTCATCTCTGCACAGGAAGGACGTGTGTAGCATACAGTGCAACGACAACGGGTGAGAGGGCATTCCCCGCCCACATTCCCACTACCCCCTCCTCCATCCCCGCGCCCCCCACGCTCTCCCTTAATTCTATGTGCGACTTACACCTCTACTTCCTTCGAGTGCCCACCCCCCAACCCTTAACATTAAATCCAAGGTACTTTTCTTTTTTTTTCTTCTTTTTTTTACCGAGTTCTCTCCCACGACCAAACTAGCAGCTTCTTCTATGCACGCCTCCATCACATCTTCGGTGACAGGCGATGTCAGGGACGTTCGTCTTGCTGACTAATTGAGTGGCTAAATTTAGCGCCTGCTCCTCTCTCTCTCTCTCTCTCTCTCTCTCCGATGCGCCTCTACGCTCTGCTGCCGTGTGTGTGTGTGTGTGTGGATGTGTGTGTGTGTGTGTGTGGATGTGGTCATGGTTTGGGGGTGGTGGTTTAGCGCATCCAAGCTAGGTGGACAGGTTTATGCATGTACTGTTCAGTGTGTGTGCGGGGAGGGGAGGGAGGGGCAATGAAAATGGATGGCGGAGAGCCCATAATAAACGGGGAGTCCGCTGTAAGGCAGTCATTAGTCTGCCGGACCATTACGGCCGTCACAGTCGATAAAGCACGTACATAATCAAAGAGGATGGTGGGGTTGCTGTGGCTCAATTTCCCAATCTGCCTCCCTGATGGCTTCACATTCTCCTTCGTCAAGCGTCTGAAAAGAGAAAAAAATAAAATAAAACAAAAAAAGACAGAAAAGACAAAAAGAAAAGACAGAGGATGGGGGGGGGGGGGAGAGAAGAGAGAGAAAAAGAAAATTTGTCATAACATTTTATGTGCAAATTGAATACATATACAAATATGACCCTCAGTTTAAATCAGAACAAGCACGTTCAAAAACCCCTGAATATGGACCAATTTGCTGGTATTATAGCTGAGAATGGACAGGATCACTGCTCTCTCTCTCTCTCTCTCTCTCTCTCTTTCTTCCTTTCTCTCTCTTTTTCTTCCTTTCTCTCTCTGACACTTTCTGTAGCAGTAGCACTACGGCAGCTCCTAATTAGCAGGCGAGGGGGTGGGGGGGGGCAGTGTGTGTGTGTGTGTGTGTGTGTGTGTGTGTGTGTGTGGAGGGGGTGGGGGGGGAGTCACGCTGCGGCTCCTGTGCAGCAGCTTCTGCGGTCTTGTTTGACTGCTCTCTGATCAGCAAGCACCTGCTGCCATCACCTCTGCACCGCTTCCCCTAGGGCACCCAACTGTTCCTCGGGAGAAAAAATACACCCCCCCCACCCCCCTCTCCTCCTAGCCACCACTCCCGCTCTCTTCTACTTCTACTGATCCCTCCCCCCTCCCTATCTCTACCGCCCTCCCCTTCCCCTCCCTCCATCCCTCTCTCTCTCTCTTCTCTGCAAAGTCGTAAGTGAACTTTTTAATGAGAGGGCCAGTTGTGGAGGTGTGGGACCTCTGGGCGCTCCCTGGCTCTGCTGGCCCAGACGTGCAGGGTCTGGCGGGGGACTCAGGGTAGCGTCTGGGTAGCAGCTCAGACTGCTGCTGGTTGGAAGGGGCTTTAGGGGGGAGAGGAGCACAGGCCGAGGCAAAAATGGGAGGATGAGACAGAGACAGAGGCAGGGGTGGAGGGAGAGATAGAGGCAAAAATGGAGGATGAGACAGAGACAGAGGCAGAGGCAGGGGTTGAGGCATAGGTAGAGGCAAAAATGGAGGATGAAACAGAGGCAGGCAGGAGTTGAGGCATAGGTAGAGGCAAAAGTGGAGGATGACAGAGACAGAGGCAGGGGTGGAGGTATAGGTGCAGCACAGTGCGGGGGCAAGAGAGAGGTGGGGGTGTGGGTGATCGGAGGGTGGGGGGCTGGGGGGGGTCGGTGTTGTTGGAGATGGGGGCAAGGCTCAGCAGTGGCAGGCTGCTCAACCATGACGGTGTCATTGGCTTTAATAAGGCACCGGGTGCTGAGGCTGATTACAAATGCAAGCGAGAGGAGACGCTGCAGGGGAAAAAAAGCTGCAGAGAGACAAGAGAGAACGGAGAGGGGGCTGGAAGGGCAGAAAGAGCAATGGGGTGGGGCAATAGAATGCAAAAAAAAAAAAGCTATTAAAAAACAAAAAAAGAGAGAGAAAATAGATGGAGTAACAATTTTTTTGTGACAAAAAAGGATGAAGGAGTTGAGAAGGTGATGCAACAGCGAAAGCGAAGAGAGGAGTTGGAAGAGACTGGTGGTGGTGGTGGTGGGGGGGCTGTTTTCGTTGCGCTTAGCCCCCGCCACGTCCAGGGAGTATAATTGGTTTGCTTAACCTTCAGCAGAGAGAGAATGCCCCCAACATGCACACGACACCTCCTGATTCATGGGTGGGAAAACAAGCCCAAGAGGGTACTTTATGCTCCGTTCACAACCGCACGCACATCCCCACACACACACACACACACACACACACACACACACACACACACACACACACACACACACACACACACACACACACACACACACACGTATATGTTTGCCTGCAAGTACGTTAAATGTTTTGACACCGCAGGCTCAAAGGTTCTTTTTTTTTTTTGCAGTCCGGGTGAAACTCTCGCTGTTTTGGCTGTGCGGCAAGAAGCGCCAAGCAGAATTTCTAATAGCCTAAGGGAGCCTGAAACATGGCCGCCTTGCCTTGGGTGAGGACGAGGGGGGTGGGGGGTGCGCTATATGCTGTGCTGTGCTACACTACACCACGCTACACACACTGCAGCTCTGCTCTGCTGACATGCAATCAGCCCGAAGAGGCCACTGCGGCCCGCCTGTTTCCAGAAACATACATCATCCCGTATCCCCGTAAAATCCTACTGCTCAGCCACAGAGCTGTGATGATGTTGATCAAATGGGAATCTCTCTAGGAGACCAACTCTGTGTGTGTGTGTGTGTGTGTGTGTGCGTTTGTGTATTCTCTCCCCCTAATCCTCCAGAATCAAGAGCACTACTTCATTTCCGCTCCACTGCCCACCAAAACTCCTCTGCGGCAGCACTGCAGTCCCCAGCAGTCCATCACCTGGCCTCCCTCTCCACACACACACACACACACACACACACACACACGCAGCGAGCTACCTCACCTCACCCCTCTGCCCTTCCACATGGTTCAGCCTTGCCCCTCCAGGGTACTTGCCACCCCCACCCCCGCCCTTACGTTCACCCCCACAGTAAGTCTGGGCTTGCACCTCCCCCAGCTGACGTACAACACCCCCCCCCACCCCACCCCACATACACCTCCACCTCCTCCTCCTTCTCTTCCTCGGGAACAGTGACCCCGTGTGTCCCTGCTCTCCTCCCCACCCTCCCCACCCCCCCACAGAGCCAGGACATCTGCAGTGCTGAGCCACGCATTCTGCCCCGTCTTTAACCCCCCTGACTTTACCTCAAGGTGCTTACCTCCGGAGATTTGTTTGAAAACTCATTTCCACACTTTTTTTCTCCCTCCGCACCTCCACCCCCAAACCCAACCCCGCCCCCGCCTTCACCTCCACCTCTCGTCTTTGTACACAGCTACCGCTAGGCTCTACCTCCGCAAACTACTTCTAGTCCGTCTTCCCTTGAGCAGCAGTCTGGCACCCTGTGCTCCAGAGGCCCTAGCTCGCTGGAGGTGGGGTGGGTAGGGGGGGGGTCCCTATGCTCAATGCCGTCCAAAGCGCTCACTTCAGAGGTGGGCGTGCGGTGTAGGGCTGGAACAGGGGAACGGCGACAAGAGCGATGGGGCCTCCAGAGAAGTAAGTGTGTGTGTGTGTGTGTGTATATATGTGTGTGTGTGGGCTTCGGTGTAGCCAACAGCCATACATGCTGATGACTCTGGGGAAATACACAGGGCTGCCAGCCTCTCTGATTGTAGGCCTGGCTTAGAGCAGCACCCGCAGTGAAAGTGAAAAGAAGAAAAAGGGAGGAGAAATTATTTTCAAAAAAAACGGATGGCGTTTCCACACAAGGGATACATTTCTGTGTGTGTGTCTGTGTGTGTGATAGAAATTAAAACCTGCTCAATGCTAGCAAACAAGCAATAATATTGCAAAGGATTACATTATTGGCACCGTTATGTGCACAAAACAAGGAAATGTATGACAATTGCTTACTCTTCACGAAGGAAATGCATAACAATTTTCTAATTCCTCCTTTATGATTTGGTTACAGGGCAGTTAGCACCATCTTGTGTAGGAAGTAGTTTACAAAACCAAATGCTACCCAGTTGACTTCACCGTTATAGCCACACTGGACCACACAACACAACTACCAGCAGAGTATAAACCAACACAATATAAACCAGCACAGTGTTTCCTGGCATACACACATCCCCACACACACACACACATACCCCCTCCTCCACCGCGCGCACACACACACACACACACACACACACACACACACACACACACACACACACACACACACACCCCCCACTCTGCCACTGAGAGCAGTGGGAGGAATCCCTCCTGAGGTGCTGGCCTGGCCCACCCTCCATACTGCTGGGCCAACCTCTTCACTTCCCAGCATGCCCTTTGGTCCTCACATCGCTCTTCTGTAACCTTCTCCTTCAGTACCTCCATGCTCCCATCCATCCTTCTCATCTACCGCTCCTATGCCACATCCATCCTGCTCATCCACCTGCCCTATGCCCCATCCACCCCCTCCATGCCCCATCCAGCCCCCTCTATGCCCCATCCACCCTTCCTATCCACCACATGCCCCATCCACCCCCCCCCCACGCCCCATCTATCCTTCTCATCCACCTCCCCTATGCATAATCCACCCCCCCATGCCCCACCCACCCTTCTCATCCACCACCCCCATGCCCCATCCACCCTTCTCATCTACCCCCCCATCCACCTTTATCATCCATCATTCTCATCCCCCATCCACCCTTTTCATCTACATCTTCTTCCATCCTCTGCTCCAACACTCCTCCTGCATTTCTCCCACGTATCTCCCTCTCTCTCTCTCCTCGTCCTCAGATGCTCCTCTCCACTTTAATGTCTTGTCTGTCTCTTTCTCAGTCCCAGGGCAGTTTTTCTCCTCCTCCTCCTTCGCCTCGCCTCGCCTCCCCTGACCTCGACTTCCTCCCTCACCTCCTCCTCCTCTCTCCACATGCCCCACCTTTACTCCATCACTCATTATCTCTCTAGATGCCTTTATTTATGCAGGGGCAGAAAGGAGAGAAAGCAAGAGGCACGCCCTGATGTAGCAATTTTTGTTAATCCCACAGGTCATTAAGACTGGTCATTAACAATGCGCAGCACAGTATGGATTATGTTCGCACACACATGCTCACACACATAAAGTGCAAAATAAACACTTTTCTTTTTTTTTCTTCTTTTTTTGGCTGGAGGAAGTCATGCCTTAAGGTGCCACGGAGGAGAAGACATCTCGTTACCTTTTGTGCAATTTACGAGGCAAAGTGCTTTTTAAAGCAGGCCTCTCCCTGGGGTAATTAGCTCAAGCGTGTGTGTGTGTGTGTGTGTGTGTGTGTGTGTGTGTGTACATAAGATGATTAAGGCAGAAAGGTTTTATTTTCAAGAACCACTACATTAAGGAATGGCCTCTCTACATTTGTTAGTGTAACTGTTTTCGTTATGTTCATTTTGGAGCTGCTGTGAGCGGCGACATGGGAGAGACACTTCATGATGTACGTGATGTATTTTTTTACGATGGGCACTGATATGCCAGGAACTACAAATCCTTTAACAAATCCTAGCTCAATCCTTGCCCAAATCCGGCTATGGGCATGTTGAATAATGTACACTGTCCGATTTCAAAGACACAAAACATATAAACATATAAACACACAAAGATATGGTGGACTTACTTCATTATGTATTTGGCTCGGTCCACCGTCTGGGCCTTGACCTTTACCAGCAGTGGGTGGTTTCCATACGTCTCGTTCTTCCACTGGCCATACAACCGATACCTGCAGGACACACGGCCAGAACATGAAAACACATAACACATTAAAAAAAAAAACCACACACACAGGGTGTAGATTAGGGGAGATCTGTTGGGGACAGTTTTCTGTCTTGGTGTTAGGAGTTGCCATACCCCTAATGTCACCAAGTTCATAGGAGCAGCAGTGATGAGGGTGGGGAGGGAAAAAAAAAAAAAAAAAAAAAAAAAACTTGTGTGTGTGGGGTGGAGGTACTTTTTTTTTTTGGAACTACTCCCTTAAGTTGCTCCTGCAGTCTGTCTGACTCAGTTTGCTGTGCCAAGCACACCATCAATACAATTAGACAAGAGCAGCACCAGGGAAGGCTCTGTGGCACTCCAGACAGACTTGGGGTTTAGGCTGGGGGGGGGTTGGTGTGGGGGTTAGGGGATTAAGGGTGGTGTGGTGAGACCTAGTGAGGAGGCACAAGACGGGGGTGGGGAGGGGTGGGGTGGGCAGGTTGCACCTGTCCTGAAGAGAAGCTCTCGAAAAAGAAAGGGGGGTTGCTATAGAGAGACTTGGTCGCTTCTCCCTTCTCTTCCGAGATTGCTTCCCTTCCTAACAAACTAACATAACTAACAAACACTAATCCAACTCTCTCTCGCTCTCTCTATCCCTATGAAGAAGTACATATGTCTGTTGTGCCCCTACTCTGTGTCCTCTTACACCTCTGTAGCTTATGTCCTTATTTGTAAGTTGCTTTGGATAAAAGCGTCTGCCAAATGCAATGTAATGGTCGGGCGGTGTGGGGGGGTGGTGAAGTGGGGGAGGTCCCTAGGGAGGTGGTGCTGTGTGTGTGTGTGTGTGTGGGTGGGGGGGTGCCTGTACCTGTGCTGGTAAGGGAAGAGCTTGAAGAAGCCCCACAGCTCCTCCGACATGCAGGCGTTGCAGTCCATGAGCGTCAGAGAGGGCAGCAGCACCTGATCCGAGATGCTGAGGAAACAACTCAGTAACGAGTCCTGACAACAACGGGAGAGACAGAGACAAAATTAATTTGGGGGGTGAAGAGAGAGAGAGAAAGAAAGAAAGAAAGAAAGATAAATAGATAGAGAGATAGAGAGAATGGGGTGGAGGGGGAGCAAGTACTGGGAGGTGCAGAAATGACAAAGGGAGAAAGAGCAAGAGGAGGAGTAAATCAAAAGATTAAAAAAAGAAACAATAAAATAATAATGAGTTCAGAGAGATACAGGGGTAGAAACGTCTTTCACGCACAGACACACACACACACACACACTCACACACACACACACACACTCACAGGCCATAAAGCAATAATAGAGGCGGCACAATGTAAGTCCTCATAAACAACTAGCGGTCCTCTGGGCCCAGTGGCACTCCGCCCAGAGCAGATCTGCAGCACTGGCACGCCACTACTGCAGAGCACAGACCCTCCAGATGGACTCGCACAGCAGCAGTGGCACAACCACTGACAACAACCCCCTCACGACACACACACACACACATGCACATACATGCATGACCCTCACTACACAAACACACATACATATATACACACACACATACATGACACACATACACGTCACAAACACACATACAACCCTCACAAACACAGTCAACCCTCACTATACACACTAGCAGCAACTACTGACACAAGCCTCTCTCTACACACACACACACACACACACACACACACACACACACCTATAGACACAACTAGACATCCCTTTTTTTACTTACACACTCTCAAACCTCACTACACACACACACACACACACACTCAACCCTTACTACACATACACCATCAAACACACTCCCACACTAGCAGCAGTATCCACTGACACAACCTTCACTACCCACACATACAGACTCCCAATCCTTATCACATACACAAACTATCACTACACACACGCACGCACCCTCCAGCCACACCCCAGCACCAACTTACATAAGCGTCACTACACACACACACACACACTCTCTCTCTCTAAAACACATGCCTGCACACTGGCTGCTGGGTTGAAGTGAGGTGAGAGGTTCTTGTGCCACCCCCACCCAATCCCCACACACGCACACTCACACTTACTCACTCACTCACACACACGCTCACATGAGCTGCTAAGCTGAAGTAAGGTGGGTGATTGTTGTGCCCCCAAACATTCCCTCACCCCCTGACAAACACACCCACACACACTAGCCCAAGGGTTGAAGTGCAGTGATTGGTTGCTGTGGCCACAAAGCCCCCCACTCAGCCCACCCCACTCCACATAGCCAGTTCAGCCACATAAGGAGAGCTGGAGTTCTTTAAGTGTGCTGTGTCAAGATGGAGTGGAGAGGGGGTCTCTTACCATCTCCTCCTTGGATTCCTGCCGGCTGTCGTTCTGATACTGTAAGGGGAGGGAGGGAGAGAGAGAGAGAGAGAGAGAGAGAGAGAGAGAGAGAGAGAGAGAGAGAGAGAGAGAGAGAGAGAGAGAGAGAGAGAGAGAGAGAGAGAGAGAGAGAGAGAGAGAGAGAGAGACAAAACATGTCTGATTCACAGAACATTTATCCTAAAATAAAAAACACAAATGACATTTCACAGGACAGAACTACTAGCTCATGTTGCAGTGGTATGAAAGAGAGAATGCCTAGCTTGTGTGAGCAAGAGCAGCACCCTGGTAAAATAACTCCATATAGAGTGTTCCCTCATCCCACTGCAATAGTTGAAAATCCGTTATACAGCGAGACCATATAGAACACACTGTTATTTTATGGGTTAAGCCTTAAAATACCCTTCCCACATGCGGTTTTAATTTACTGTATTGTTGAATTATTACTGCATTTTAATCAATATTTATATGTTACAATATAGTTATCATTTATTTATTGTTCTGACAAACTCCTGTTTAGCACGCAGTGACATAGCATGTATATAGTAATGAAAAAAAAAAATCTGCGATACAGCAGGACTGCGGGGGATCACTGTATATCACTCTGCTTGGGGTGGCACATGTTTTCTGATAGGTTTGTTTGTTTGTTTGTTTAGTTGATTGTCATTTTAAGCAACTATGGCTTTTTCATGGCCAAAGCAGGTGTTCTCTCATAGGCAACTGTGCCAGGGAAAAGGCCCAAGCACTTGGAAGCTTGTGACAGACACACTCTGAAATGCAGAACAGTTGTGCCATTTGGCCAATTAGGGCACTGTAAACATGTTGAGCCATGAACACACACTAACTCAGCGGGTTTTACAAATAAATGCTTGAAATGACAGCGAGACAGCGCCAACTATGGTCAGCCGACACCAGTCTGTCATTTCCACAAACAGCCTCACACAACAAAAACTAAACCGAGGGGTGGTGAAACGTTAATGAGACGACTAGCTGTGACTGGCCTTACCTCCTTCATGAAGCTCTTGCCCAGGCGGACGATCTTGGCGAAGAGGACGGGGTCGTGGGACAGGTGCGGGCCGAGGTAGCCCAGCATGGTGATGACGTCGCGGGAGAGCTCCTCGAACGTCTCCACGGGCCGCGGGGCCTGGTTGTTCTGCAGGGGCTTCAGCTGCCGGCCTTTGGCACCTTTGGGAACCCCGGCCCTGTAACATGGATAAGACACAAACAAATGTAGTATTGGTGTGTATGGTAGTAATGAGATATTGTAATACCACTTGCACTATGTGCTAGGCCAAGACAGATTGCCTTTCTAACTACCACAACAGATGAGATAAATGCAAATAATATAGAACATTAAGAAGCAAGCACGTGGGGGTGGAAATGAAAGTGTGTGTATACATTTGGGTGCGTGCATGCATAAGTGCAAATGCAAGTGTGTATATGCATGTGGGTGTGTGTATGCATAAGTGCCTAGAAGCATGCTTGGCAACATGTTTGTGGCTGTGTATACGTGTATGTTTGGGTGTGCGTGCATAAGTAAGTAACTGCAACCATGCGTGGCAACATGTGCATATGCATGTATGTGTGTGTGTGTGTGTGTGTGTGTGTGTGTGCATGTGTGTCTGCCCACCTGCGGTAGAGCGGCTCGATGAGGAGGTGCAGCAGCTGGCACAGGGCGAGGGCGATGGCTCGGTGGGACGTGGCGTAGAAGGCGGGCATCTGCTCCATGATGTTCTGTGCGTGCTGCCAGTCGCCGATCCTCAGCAGAGCCTCCAGCAGACCCAACTTCTGGTTGTTGGGGGGCTATGGGGAAAAATAAAATGAGAGAGAGAGAGAGAGATGGAGAGATAGTGAGTGAGCTGGGACAGTGAAACACAGTGATGGTGAAGCAGGAAGAGAGACACAGAGACCGCATGTGTTAGGAAAAGCCAGACAGACTTGTGGGGGGACAGAAGAGAGAGATAGAAGGAAAGAGGCAGACAGAGAGAGACAGACAGACAGACAGACGAAAAGACAGTGGGACAGCGTCATTGAGAGGGCTAGAGAGAGAGAGAGAGACAGTAAAAGAAAGAGGGAGGGACAGAGGGAGAAAAACAGAGACAGAGAGAGCGCGAGCGATAAAGACAGAGTGAGAGACAGTGGGATAGAGTCATTGAGAGGGAGAGAGAAACAAATGGTGAGGGAGACAGTAAAAGAGAGAAAGAGAGTGAGTGTGTGTGTGTGTGTGTTTGAGCGTGAAAGAGAGACAGAAAAAGAGAGAAAGAAAAAGAGAAAAAAGAGTGCCAGGGCCAGGCAGGGCAGCAGCGAGGCCGCCAGAGAGGCCCAGCTGAGTGTGCGAAGGGGGCCGAGCAGCATATGGGGAGTAAATTATTTAGCGGAGAGTGCGGAGCGTGGCCCCCTCACCCAGTTCATCAGCACACCTGCACCTCCGCAAGGCCTCGCCCCGCTGTGCTCAGGGATGCCCCCCCCTCCCACCCAGCCCCCTCGCCCCCGCCAACAACAGCAGGAGGAGGAGGAAGAGGAGGAGGAGGAGGAGGAGTGCTCACCTGCACTGAACGCACTTATCCACTCAGTTACCTTGAACGCACCCGCGTCCTAATGTAGGGGTCGCGCGAACGGCTAACATGCAGGCCTCGTGGCGGGGGCGGAGGAGGGGGAGGGGGGTAGTGGGAGGGGTGGCAGACCCCCCCACCTGTGGCAGAGGGCCAATTAGAGCAGGCACGACAGATGTGTGGGGGTTCAGCACTGTTTCCTGCTTGCCGGTCGTTTGAGGACAATATTTGTGCAGTTTAAACGGCTCAAGCTGCGTGTTTGGACAGCCACGTCCAGCAGCATGTCATTTGTGTGTGGACAGCATGTCATGATGCAGACCACTGATCAATGATGCTAGTGGAGGTGGGTGGCTGTGGGGGTGTGTGTGTGTGTGTGTGTGTGTGTGTGTGTGGTGGGGAGATTTTTTGAAGCCTGCCACTGTACTACTCATGTTGCATGCGTAATGGAGCTTGTGTGTGTGTGTGTGCGTGTGTGTGCATGTGTGTGTGGTGTGTGCTTACATGCAAATTTGTGCCTGTATATTTGTGTGTGTGTGTGTATGTGTGTTTTCCGCATCACAGGTTTTCAACACTACGGCCTTCAGTCTGCGGGCCATCACTCATGGTCAGGCTGTCAGTGATTGATGCCAGGCACCAGTGGCAGCAGCAGCAGCAGCCATGGTGTGTGTGTGTGTGTGCGTGTGTGTGTGTGTGTGTGTGTGGTGGGGGCTGGGGCTGGGGGGGAGCAACAACATGGCCGCAACATGATCACAGTGCCGGCCCCTGACAAGAGCCCCCATGACAGGCAGGGATGTAATCTTTTAATTAAAGCACAGGCACAAGGCACAGGCACAGGCCTCGCTTTACCAGGGACAAAATTAACGCTACGCGCTTGTTTCGCGCTCGCCTAAGCCACAGAGCGCTCGCTGGCGGGGTAGAGTTTAGCTCCCCGGGCGGGCACTAAAGGGGGGCTGCCGACAGACAGACAGACAGCCAGCAGCACACAACTCCCCCTGCAGGAGATGGGGTTGGGGGTGGGAGGGGGGAGGCGGATTGGTTCATTAATAAACACAATTAGGAGCCCGGCGTCTCTCCGCTGTGGCTGTGCTAGACGAGGCGAAAGGGCTCTGCGCTCTAAACACACAAAGCTCCCCTGCCGCCGTGTCGCGCTAACGACACCGTGTACCCTCAGAGGTGGCTCTGCTGTGCTCTCTGCTCTGCTCAGAAAGTGAACTGACTGAAGGGGATGGGGATGCAGCACAAATTAAAATGCAAACGCATCCCTCGCTCTGCGGTACTGGAGGTTTGTTTTTTTTTTTTTTCACCTACCCCTCCTCTCTCCCTTTTCTTAACTTCAGGCGAAATCTGTGCTGGCTGCGCTTTGTATCTTGATGTTATGCGCCGCCAACATGCATAATTAGCTACCGCTCAGTTGAGTTCAAAAACACGAGTTACAAGAGCGAAAGTTGTATGACAAGGTCACAAAGTCAAAGTCTAAAAGTGACTGTAAGCAAAATCACAGGGCCCCATCGGATAGCCCTCCTGGCACAATTTCACTCATTTTCTGAGCCGGATGGAGAAGATTTTTTCCCATGAATGCGTTCAGTGTCAGTCTAAGAGCCAGTTAGTTACATTACAAGTAAACATCACAAGTCACGTTTGTTTTATTCATGTTTTGTCTGATGTCTGCAAATCTCAGTGCTGTGTAAATAGTCTTTTTTTTTTGCTGTGTGGAATAATATGGGCTACTTGAGCAAAACCAGACTGCTTGATTTTCTGAGAGTCATTGAGAAAATTGATGGTCTGCCCTTGGTCGCAAAAGGCAGTACTCGTTTGCAATTAGGCAGCTACAGTAGGCAGTTGTCTTGTTAGCATGTGCCTATCCACGGCTTTAAACACCATCATTACGCATGCCCACTAAGCTTGCTGAACCCTAATTTTCGGCTCAGCTCAGCTCCACAAACAAAAGCACGTCACACACCTTTTCGTTCTTCTCGTCCTCTTTGTCCTTTTCTTTCTCCTTGTCGTCGTTCTTCTCAGACGGCAGCACCACCATGGTGAGCTTGCGGGCGATCTGCTTGGCCTCCAGGATCTCGCGCTTGTGCTCCTCCACAATGGTGGAGTCCAGCGGCATCAGCTAAACAGACAAACAGGACACAACCCACACAGTGAGATTGTAGCAGGGATGGAAATTTGCACCAGCCACTAGGCAAAGGCTGGTACAATATGAAAGTGGCTGGTAGATTTCAGACACAAAATAATAATTTACTAATGAGTGGCTGGTGAATTTTACAATATATTTGTCAGTGACTGGTAAAGGTCCACATTTTGCAAAGTTAATTTCCAGCCCTGGTCTGTAGTATAAATAACTGTCAAGCACACTAATGTGAGTAGATATAGATATACAAATATAGACAATACACAGACAAAGGGTTAAAAACGTCTCATGAAAAGGTAAGTGTTGTGTAAATGTACTCACTTGTAATTAAAAAAAGTATACATACATAATAGTACAAGTACAAACAACTGTTAGTAGATAAACACATAGAATAATGTGAAATTCCAGAAATTTCAATGAAAAGTCAGTCCAACGAGCCACAAAAAGCTGGAGGCTCTTTAAAATTCATTAGCTTCAAGTTTCATGGAGTTTTTTTTTTTTTAGCTTTCACTTCATCTCTGCCAGCTACATCACATCTGGAGATTATACGGAAATCAACCACACTGTCTTCGTACTGAGGGCAACACAGAAAAAAAAAAAGGTACCAAGTTGCATCTTGGGGGAAACTGATGAGTCAACTGTCCCCTAATGCTGCTGACATTCAGACAAGGCATCAATCCGTTCAACACAGCATAGCGCAGCACAGCAAAGCGCAGCACATTTTAACGTCATCTAAGGGAGTGTGAATAAGGTGACTGAGAGTTCAGCTTTACTTTGGATGGGGGGGGGGTGGATACGAGAGGCGAGTGGTGCAAGATTAATGCAGACAGGGTGCACAACCTATGTGGCCACCTTCACCTGTACAGTGTTAGTCTTAGGCCATGACCATGGTGAGGGTGATAATGGACTTTAAATACCAATACGGTGAACTGAATTTAAACTGACTATATGGCTGACGGGCCGGCTGACTCACATGCACATAGAGGTCCTCCAGGGCGATGAGATTGTGCTGTAGGAGGGCGGCGGCAACGTGGTAGAGGGATGCAGGCGTCTCTCCATTGGGTTCCTGTGGAGGGGGGTGGGTGGGGGGGTGGGGTGGAGGAGGAGAGAGGGGGTTGGTGAGGCACACCCAAGGCATAGTATGGTTGTTTTAAGACTTATTTTTGTCTTTCACAGCCTTTAGACAATCAGACATGACAGTTAAAAAAATGACAGGAAATAAGTAGGAGAGGGAGAGATGGGGAAGGGATCAGGAAATGACCATAGGCTGCTGGACTCGAACCTGGGTCCAGGGTTTATCGTACTGGCCCTTAAGCCAACTGTGCCACAGCTGTGCCCCCCCCCAAAGGTCTAGTGTGCTTCATCGGATGCACTACTATGCACAGAATTTTCATAACTGCTCCGAAAGCCTCTCTGCTGCCAGACTTTCAAGCCTGTACAACATCTGACAAGTAATTTAACAAGCAACAAACACTCGAACTACACACTCAATTTCCCATAGGACTCCTCTTTTACTTCCAGTTTGGGAGCTATTCTGTTTCATGTAGACAACAATGTGAACAAGTTTGCGAGGCTGATATGGTCTAGGAGCTATGGGGTTTATGGAGGTGGGTGGGGTGGGGTGGGGTGGGGTGTGTGGGTGTGTGTGTGTGTGTGTGTGTGTGTGTGTGTGTGTGTGTGTGTGGGATGTTCTCATTTCATCGTCGGAATTCGATGCTGTATTGTTGCTGCATCCCCACCCGCCTGCTGTGAGGGAGACTTCAGAGAGAGAGAGACTGCACACAGCCCCAGCAGGAGATGAACACGATAAGATCCTCCCTCTCATAACGAGAGCCTCTCTCTCTCTCTCTCTCTCTCTCTCTCTGCAACTAAAACAGCTAGTGTTTGCTGTAGCACATCCAGAGCTGGAGAAGCGAAAGAGGAACTTGCCGAAAAAAAAGCACAAAGAGGGGGGTTTAAGAAGGTTTAAGTCTGACTTAATGAAGACACATTGTATGAGACGGGCCTGAATGAGCACGCAGCCTCAGCTGAGGCGAGATGTGTGCCTGTACCAACTTGCTGGGCTGGTGTTTGCTGCAGCAGAACCGGGTGTAAAAAGCCTGGACTGAAAAAACCTGAAGAGATGGTTTGAGAAGGTTTTAGCCTAACTTAACAAAGACACGCAACTAACTTGCTGGGCTGGTGTTCACTGTAGCATAACTGTGTGTACAAAAGCTGGTCTGAAAAACCTTAGAAGAGATGGTTTAAGAAGGTTTTAGCCTAACTTAAAGACATCTACCTAAGTTGCTGGGCTCGCGTTCACTGTAGCATAAACGGGTGTAAAACATCTGGACTAAACAACCCCTAAGAGATGGTTTAAGAAGCTTTTTAGCCTAACTTGCCAAAGACACGCAACCCAGCCTAACTTAACAGAGACACGTAAAAGCAGCCTCACTTAAGATGGGACACGCGTGTGTGTGTGTGTGTGTGTGTGTGTGTGAGAGTGTGTGTGAGAGTGTGTGTGTGTGTGTGTGTGAACCAACTTGCTTTAGCGCTGGGGACTTGCTCACCTGGTGGAACTTGAACTTGAATCCCAGGATGTGGCAGAGGGTCTGGTGCTCGCACATGTAGGACTTGATGAGCGAGACGAAGAACTCGTCCTGGTCCGAGCGGCACTCGTACACCTCCAGGATGATGTCCAGCACACGGTTGGGGTCCAGGTTGAAGTAGCCTGTGGTGAGGACAGATAGCCACTGGTGTTACAATACAAATAGTGCCATACTGACACTTTCACCTCTCCATGCTCCTGAGATGACAGATTCATTTGTTCCGCGCCAGCAGGTAAAAGGATAAAACACAGCTGGCAAACCGCCTGCCTGATCGCCCCCCCCCCATCCCTCCCTTCTTCCAAACAAGCAATTCTATGCTCATTACAAGTCATCACAAAAACACACTTCAACACCTGTGAACTTTGCTGAACTTTTCCGTCCGACTGTCACCCCAGAAATTACAATTTATCATCTCTTTCACAGCTCATCAAGACCAAGTTCAGGCCCACACTGCCTTTGGAGGAGGGGGAGGGGGAGGGTAGCTGTGGGCTTTGCTCTTTTCCCAAATTAACTTTGGCCTCTCGGCCCCTGATCGTGGGTGAGCATGATTATCTTCCCATGACCACACCCCTCCTTCCCACCCCACCCCACCACTCCATTTCACTTCACTCCAGGAGGAGGAGGAGGAGACGTGAAGAGTCGTACGAAGCGTACCTATTAAAGACTTGATGTTCTCCAGGACCACGCGGCTGGTGATGTTTCCCGACAGGTCCTGGCCCAGCTCCGTGACCAGCTTGGCATAGCCCTCATTCTCCTCCCGCAACAAATTAAACTTCTGCTGTTTGTAGCTGCAGGGGTGGAGAAGGGAGGAAGGGAGGGGGGGAAGGACAAGGGGAGGAGAGAGAGAGAGTGAGCAAGAGAGATAGATAGAGAGACAAAAAGAGAGTGACAAGGGAGAGAGAGTCAAGAATGGACCTGGGGGATGGTATGCTTCAAACAAGAGCAATCAGCGGGAATTAATTAACACCAGCAGAACTTTCTGATGAGACTGTGCTGTAAGGGCCTTGTTCCGGGCTAGTTTGTGTGGAGGTGTTGGGGGTATGGGGGGGGGGCTGGCAAGATTTGGAGGAGAGAGAAGGAGGGGGTGGGGGTGGTGGTGGTGCTGCTGCTATCTTTGGCATGGTAATCACACATTTGGTCAAGAGATTCGGTTCGGGAAGGGACATACACAAAAGCAATTAATTCAATCCGATGGGTTTGTGAGCTTTTAATGTAACAGTTAAAGAGAGCACGCCAAGGGACGGGCTTGGGGAGAAATGGGGTGGGGGGGGATGGTGGGGTGGGTTGCGTGGCGGGCGGGTGGGTGGGGGGAGGAGGGGGACTGCTGTAACTACAGAGGCGCCTTGTAGCGCTGCCGAGGAGCTCTCCGATCTCGATAAGAACTCTTAGGGCCTATCTGCGCACACAATGGCAATGAAATTAATCATTGTCGCGGGGCGACAGCCAGGAGGCCTGCTTTTAATTTACAGTACAATGAGGTGGCGAGCACATTATGAAGTCAAACAAGCCGGTTTATCCCTGCAGCTCCCTCAGAAGAGACTGCGGCAACGGCAGCACTTTCTTTCCTTTCCGAGGACGAGGACGAAACAGCAAAATGGGGTGGGGTGGGGGGAGTGCAGAGGTGGCAGAATGAGCAGCACGAAGGACACTCTCTGAGGCGAAGCTATGAAGGAGAATTTAGCCTCTCGTTAACTTATTTCGAATCATATACTCTCTCAATGTACCGTATGCATTTCCCTGGATAGAAGTTCGACAACTCCAGTTTAAAAGCAAACTATGTAAAGTAGCAAGTAATCAGACTGTCAAGCTCCATTGATCTGCACTAGGTATGTGCTAACAAACAAATATATGGTCCCTACCTGAAACGGTTTAGGATTGTGCAATCAATATTTGAAAGCGGGCAACATAGCAGGCCCCATTCACCTCATTGTGAGCCCACAGCATATGTTGTAGGGAAAGAAAATTACTGCGCAGAAGAGTACTCTGCATCGTATGAAAAACTTTGTTTATCAGTACACTGATTATCAATTAGCAGTAATAGTTGATAATCAATAAGATTTAGTTTTTATCATTAATTCAAAATCACAACAAATTATAATGACTTGTAGCGATATAACAAAGTGGTACTACATTTACTGTGAACGCAGCCTGCCTGAACGACAGCACTTCACCTCTGTTTAAATTAACTGTAGTGTGCCTGCCTTCATACACATAATGGAACAACCTCTTTTTAATATATGTCAAAACAAACTGCACACAAAACAACGGTTACATTAACTTTCACACGCCTGTCGTAACAAGCATTAAAGCAGCAGTTTAATGCTGTAGTTTAATGCAGAACTTGGATGGTTAGTTGCATGCTGTTTGGCAGCCTATGAGAAGACGTTACACTGTCTCCTGATAGTATGAGACAATGTCTTCCTCTCTTGTTTCAGAGTTGCTCAATATTTCGGGTGCTTTATCAGCACTTTTTGGATACATTGAGGAGCAAATTAAAACCATGGGCAAAAAAAAACAAAAGAGAAACACAAGAGAATGATGATACTAACGTATTGGTATTCTACAATTAATGCACTGTTCCATTATTTGAAAGTTGTGACCCGTCCCTTGTATCTACTGCATTCACATATTCTCTCTCCTCTAATGTGTATGTGGTTATTAAAGAGAGGACACGTGTTAAAGCATACAGGGAAATCCTGGTGTAATGTCAGATGAGGATGAAGTGTGACTCACAATAGCTTGGTCTTGATTTTGACGATCTTTTGGTTGAACTGCTGAGCCTGCTTAATGAGGCCGAGGGACTCCAGTGTCTCCGGGTCCAGCCTCTCCTTCAGGATCGCATCAGGAACACAGAACTGAGAGAGAGAGAGACAGACAGAGAGAGAGACAGAGAGAGAGACAGACAGACAGACGGAGAGACAGACAGAGAGACAGACAGAGAGAGAGAGAGAGATAGACAGAGATAGACAGAGAGAGAGAGAGAGAGAGAGAGAGAGAGACAGAGAGACAGAGAGACAGAGGGAAAGAGATAGATGAATAATGGCCTCTTTCTGAGGACGATGATGCTTGATTGCACTTCTAGAAGCAATCCAAACAAGTGCAATTGATATTGGTAAACTTGGGAGGCATTTCTTGTGCCTCTAACTCCGGGCGCCGGGAGCAAACGACTCAATTACTTATCGGTGAGTGCTCCGCCTTGACAGCAGAAACTGCTGAGTTATACACATATGCATAACGTCCTCAAATGTCCATGGCACACCAACATCCTTACTCTGCTTTGAACTTAAGAAACAGCACTCATTTACATAGTCGGCACAAAGAGACACGCATCCCCATTCCAATTTATGCCACCGGGGGAATAAAACATTTAAGAAAAGAGAAAATATACATATTTTTAAAAAAAGAATAGAGAGAAAGAGAGAGGGGGAAAAACTGCATTGTTCCAAACCACCTGCCGTTCGCCACCATTAACCAATAGCTTTTACTAAGAACTCCAACGTGTGTATCTTTTCGAAAATATTTTTTTCTTTTAAGTGTCATCTTTTGCAGACCCTGTGACTTCTAAAGCAGGCCTATGTGCCTGGCTAATTAGGGCTTTTGTGCTCGACTGTCCCGTGAGGACCTCTGTGTTTTCCTCACAGTTGCAGAGGGAGGTGCTGGCCTTTCTGTGTCAGGGTTTAATTCTTCACCCCTAGACCGAAATTTAGGTCATGCTACACCCTAACGCAGCTAATCCCCACAGTCCTGGGAGTTGCCTAAGCCAATGGGCATCACTTAAGTTTTTTTTTATTTATCTAAAAAAAGCAAGAGCGGGTAAAAAAAAAAAACAGCTCTAGAAAGGGTGATGCGACAATAAAAGCAACCGTTAAAAAGAGCTGCCTCACAGCAGGTTACTACTTTTCCTGCAGGACAATACTGCCACACTGTGGTAGCGGAGATGGTGGTGGTAGTGGTTGCAGCAAGTTAAGCATTTTCCCCACTCTCCTCTTCTCTCTTCTCTGACCCCTTTCTGCCCCTCGCTCCACTGCGGCAGTTAAAACGTCAGACATGGTCCTTTGAAGGAAAGCCCACTCACCAGACAGGCCCCCACTAGCTGTGTAAAATTGTCCCGCTTATGTTTTTCCTCCATACAGCTCGTCTCGATATCTGAAAAGACAATACAGAGGTGTCCCATGAGGTAGTGACCCAGAACGCTGCGATACAATACCAGTGTTTCTTTAAACCTATTACAGTATTTCAGACCTTTTAAAAAACAGAAGTTTTAGAATGATTAATTAGACTGTAATTTACTTTAAAACTTAACTTTGCTGCTTGTCTTACTTTGAAACTGGGCTGACAAGCTATGAATAATGGTATGCATTAAGAACTTATATAGCTGCCAAATGATATTAATGAAGGTTAAATGCAGAATGAAATGTATGCCCATTATAAAATCTCCCATGTGGTCTACTGAAACCGGTGATGCAGAATGGCACATATCCTAAACTGACTAGAAGACCTTTGTATGGATTGACTGTGGGCAAGTGGAGAAGTCAGGGGGTAACATTATTTCTTAGGAACTGAACACATGACCATAAAGATTCCAGGGACATTCTCCTGTCGTGGAAACATTCCTGAGCAAGTCAACAGTCCAGCACTGTTTCTGTAAGACACCCACCTAGCACACCAAAGACGTCTGCCAAAATGGACACCATATCGTCTCGCAATTCCTGAGAAAGGAGAACACAGGGAGAGACAGAGCAATAACAACAGGTTAGTAAGAAGGGTCCAACACATTACGACTTCAATGTCCATTTCCAGCTGAGAGGGGGTGAAACAAAACAAAAAAAACAGCATCTTAAAACCCTTGTTCACGTCACACTGTGACAGAAGCAGGGAAGAAAAGAGCTGTTACTTCCAAAGTGATCTGATAGAGCGGGGGGGGGGGGGGGGGGGAGAAGAGAAAAGCAAAGCGAGGAGGAGGCGGGCATCCATCAGGGCTGGACTTCAGCTTCACTCAGGATGCAAGTTTCATCATCCCTGGATTAGGCGTCACAACAACAAGAGGGCCAATCTAAAGGGAGCCCCCGGGTGCGGATCAAAGACAATCACTACGGAGACCAAATTAGCGCTCCTTGTTTGAAAAAGAGTTCAAAATGAATCATTCTGTGCCCACTCTTGCCAACCCTTAAATTGACAGCAAAAGCACTCCAATTTGGCTCCATTCTTCATGACCCAAAGCACTAACAGAGATGTTCCAATCATTTTGCCCAAATGTGTAATGCAATTTCAAAGACTGATTAGACGTTATTCAACGGGCACTGCCAATACTGGATTTAGACTTGCATGTTTCGTCAAAAGGCCCATTCCACACAAAAGGACAATAAAGGCCAACAAAGGCAAACATTTATCTTGCAAACAGAAATACCCTTACAAGGGCATACACAAGAGTCCCCTTTAAAGTGTGCGTCGCTTGTTGTTAATGGTGTTATTGTGACCATCGAGTGCATGTCCATTTACATGAACTACTCCATTTGTTCATTGTCCCTGTAAAATACAGTGTGATGCCCAATACCAAGTGAAGAACACCATCAGTATTTGCACCAATTTCATATTTTGAGTTCAGTGTGGATTTATTTGTCAGGTTACACCTTTTTTTCTCTCTGATTTTTGTGTTGTTCTAATGGAAACAAGGTGCCTGCAGACTATGCAAGTCAGGGAAGATGATGCCCATGACTTGCACAGCCTGCAGGCACCTTGGATTCTTTTAACATCATATTCTGTGAAGTTAAAGTGGTAGATTATTCAGAATTTAATACAAGGTCCTCACCCACTCCTCAACCTACTCCTCACCCACCAATGCAGTCATGGACATGCCTCCTTTTACCTACAGGAACTCCTCACCCCCAGACCTCCTCATGCACCTGCCATTTCTCAACTACAAATACCCTACAACCCCCCCAGAACCTAGCTCCACAGCATGGGTGATCGGGTCCTTTCATCTGTTGCTCCGAGGCTGTGGAATACCCCTCCCCAACAATTTGAGAGCCCCACAGTCTACAGATGTTGTTAAACGTAGCTTAAAAACCTATCATTTTAAAACAGCTTTTTTTATAGACCATCCTTTTAACTTTTTATTGACTTTTAATTGTTGCCCTGTAGCACTTTGAGATTGCTGTAAAGTGCAATACAAATAAAATGTATTATTTCTATTACCATCTGATAGAGGTGCAGGGTGCCAACATTTCTGGACATCACAACTGTCTAACTACTTTGCAGTCTTCATTGAGGGTTTGGGTACCAAATTCACATTCAAAATGACACAGACTTATGGTATGTGAGCCAAATGGCTAACACTTAAAGTTAGTGTAAATGGGACTTTGCCAGTATGTCTGAGTGCATCTACTATCGTGTCCCAACTGTGTGCACACAGTGACAAAATTAGTTTCATTGCTTTTTTTTTCTTTAATTGTGGCAGCAAGACATTTTAAGCAATTTTTTGTCAGTCGCCCCCTTTTTCATTTCTGTCACTTACGTTGAAAACACTCTAAGGCCGGGTGTCAACTAGTTGAAATGAGGAAGCTGAGCATTTCTGACATGACATGATCATTTTAACAGTTTCAGTGTGGACAGAGCAACAGATTGAAGCTATAATGTAATGGTGTTGTATACAGTGAGAACACAGTGTTCGTCCAGTGACACTAAAGGCAGTGCTACCAACAGTCCGACGTCACACATTACACACCAGGCCATGACACGTACCATGACATCCCCGAGAATAGTGGCAGCCACGTCGACCTTGAGCAAGCCCTGGACGACGTGTAAGGAGAGCTCATATAGAGCTGTCTGGAGGTCTGCAGCAGAGAGGGCACAGGCAAAGGGGACCAGTGAGGAGTATAGAAACGTACAGGAACATATTGTATAGGAAAGAGCACAGATGGCTCCAACTTTATTGAAACTCATCTGAAAAATACTCAAATCACAGTAACATACTGCTGCAGCACATACATCATGGCATTATGAAAGAAGTACTCTCACCAACGTCATAAGAAAATTACCACATTATTAAATGTTTTGGATCATAATGACATGCATGGTGCAAGTATTAAAACCAATTTTGTTACATTTTGTTCGTACAGAGGAATGTTGCAGAGTCTTTTTGTTATTGGGGTTTGCAGGGGCGAGGGACTCTCTTACACAGGAGATTAGACATGAAGAAAGATAAGATTTTATTATTACTACCTGTGGAAAAATATCAACATACCTTTATCATCATCTTCTGGCCTGCCAGCCAGGTCCTGACACAGCTGCAAGCTAATACAGAAAAGAAACGCAAGGAGACGTTTTAAAACTGCCTGGCACCTTTCCCATTACTATCACTTATTTCATCTGCAGCAGGTCTTTTCCATTGTCATATGTAAACACAGTATCACTGATACAGAGTTGTACTTTATAAGTCTTTCTATACACTCAAATCTATGTAAGGTTAATGGCACAAGATAATTAATATATGTCTAAGAGACTGTAAACAGAACAGCACAGACAATCGACTTACTTCTTCTGAAATCATACAACATCTTTAATGCAGTGCATCGGTAAAGCAACAGCAAGTTAGATATAAAATAAGCAATATCAAAGCCTCACTGAAATTGGCAAGTAGTGCTCAATGGTTTTTTGAAGATAAAATGTAATGAGGGGGATGTACACAATAAATAAATCCAAATGTAACTCATGAACATTAATGCAAGCCTACATCATTGCCTCCTTTTAACAAGAACCTACACAAATAATGCCTGCAATTCGGGGTCTACCCTAACTTCGCTTGGCAAGAGACTTAGGTGCAGCACACAATGGTTATGCAGTCACAGGCTCCTACTAAACTCAAGTGCTTCAGTAGAAACAAGCCATCTCAAGTCTTCCCTCACATACCGTTCAGGGTCTACACACCCTGTACCTTTCCTCCGACTATCTTACTCCCTGGATTATGGTAGTTCATTTTCAAGGTTTGCACTTGTCACTGTTATGCAACACCAGTTTTAAGTGATTCGGGGCCACCAGAGCCCCTTTCCTCTATTTTAAGTTCAACCCCCAAAGACCCTAGTTGTTGACTGCGTACAAGATGGCCTATGACCCAACTTGCGTCTTCCACCAGGTCTTGCTTGACGTTCACGGAAGTTTTAGATAAATCTGTTTGAGTGTAATGCCTTTCATAACACTGCCCCAATTTATCAATCAACTTAATTGGAGTAAATACATGTGGTTTTAACTCGTTGTTCTACATAAAAAATAAGACCTATGCTGTCAAAACTAGCTACTTACCGCCAAAATAAGATAACAGTATCAGGGAGCACAGGCCTACAATTTTAAGCAACTCAGCTGTCTTTAACCAGATAACTGTCGCTATACCATGTTTGCTTTTAAGGTAAAAGACAACCATTTAGACATAGCATATGATAATCAAATTACCCTTGCAATACTAATTTGCAGGAAGGGGGTACATTAGTACACATCGTCTCGATGGTCTGCTAGCTAGTTAAATAGGCTAAGGTAGCGTTCTCCAACCCCTACTTTAAGGTGTCAGTGCCTGAAATCGTCAAAGTTTTGACGGTCTGATTCATCAACTTAGATTGCTTAACACACTGGTAATAACATGCAAATTACAATTGCCATCAACTAAACTTTGCATTATTTGATGCAGCAATAGCTATAGCAAAGTAACGTTAACAGATATCGTAGTGCAGGATCACGCAGTTGGCTAGCTATACAGCTAGCTAATGTTGAAGAATTGGTAATACTAGCAATCTTCTGGCTAATGGTGTACAGCACACTTCGAGTATAGATGTACGAACTCTACAGCAGATTACAGAGACAGTACGCATACACTACTTCTAATATAAAAAGTTTATTTTCAGTTGTTTTATATTACGACCACGTCAATGACTATACACATAACGTTCTGTAGGGCAACTAGCTAGCTACCCGATTACTCCAAATTTCAACTGTCTATGCCTGTGGTGTTAGTTTAGCATTCGATCGCTTGGTTAGCGAAATGGCAATGCTTTCCCTCGTTACTGCCCAACCGCTAACAGCTAGCTTGATAACCTAGCTTACCAGGTTCTACCAAACTAGCAAATCACCTACCCTTACAGTAACCACCATTTTTTAAGTTTCCAACCATCATATATGATGGTTACGTTACTTTTGCGAAGAGCACCATATTTACAGATGGTGAGCGATAAATCATAGGCTTACATTCACGTTCTTTGCTACATAGTAAGGCTAACATTAGCCTCTTGGTTAGCTTGGTAGCCACAAGGAAAGGAGCTAGGACTGGGATCACAATGAGGAAAGTACAGTTAACTTCCATGTAGTCGGCGAAAGCTGACTGAAACACCCAGCCTGGTTAAAAAACATTTGCACCCACAACTTGCATGCATGTTTTACAGTGGTGCTGGTGTATCTACTCACAAATCATTTTTTCCACTTTTTTCCCAATTTTTGATCCAATCAGTAGGGAGGATCAACGTCGCCATCTTCCCCTACTACAGCGCACTTCGCCCGGATGTTTAGCACAATGCATTGGGTCCGGGTCGAAGCGACGTCAATCGCAGAAAGCATTATGGGAGCCCGTGTTTGCTCGATATATGTAGACTACATACAAACTGAACGAGGCTTGTGTGTTATTTTTTACAGGCGCTGTATGCAGGGTTATTTTATAACCTAGAGGCATACAGCTGGCATTCAAAAGCATGCATTATTTTATTAATTCTAGATTGTGCAGACTGTGCTTTCCCCTAATGTACGACATTATGGATCAACAGCTCGTATGAATCATACATATTAATGTTTTATTTAAATATTTCAAATGGAAAATATTCTTTCACACACTGAAACGGCTAACTGCAATTATCTCAATCGGTGAGACAAATCTTGCAGACAGTAATTTATCAAAGGTACATCATTTGTTCTTCATATACAATATAAAAGGTAACAATCCACATTGTAATGCTCAGAATTAAAGTAGAGATATATAGGTATTTATGTGTTATATATATATATATTTCATAGTTCATATATTTTATCTTAAAAACAATCCCTGGTAATTAGTCACACAAAGGAAGTTTGTTTTATTTTAAAAAGTTACTGTCTCCAGACAGATACAAATCAAAAACAGTACAGTGAATGACAGGAGGATGAAACAATGGGTAAATTGCGTGGGTACATCCGTAATGAGGGTAAATGACATACTTAGAAATGTTAACAAAAGAAACAGACATCTGAAAATAAAGCTTTACAAGAAAATGCATGTATATTTCTGCATGTATATTTACATAATCTAATCAGCAGTTCTGCCAATGTAGTGGTGTGACAAAACACAAAAAACAGTATCACTCTCTCTTACCAAAATATTCACTTAAGTAAATAACACAAACGTCTTACTTTCTGTAGCCATACACTTGAGTTTTAAATGAATTTGGGGGGTATTTTGCAGGGATTAAATATGCCAAACGTTGAACATTAGTTAAGTACATTGGAAGATCTCATTTTTTGAGAACATTTTTACAAGCGTAGTTTAAGGCCAAGGCATGGAATGATTAAAAAGTATATACCTTAGACAAAACACTTCATAGAATGTACAAGTATGTACTATAAGTTAATGTCATAGTTTAGCTTTGTTTAGCTGCCAAAGCAATTCAAAGTGTACATTAAAGTAAGAGGTTAATTGACATGATAATTTCTTTTGATTAAATATTTTAGGAGTTTCTTTTGTATCTTGGAAAACTTAAAGCTGAATGTCATGTTTACATTTAGGAAAGAAAGTATAAACCCAGACTTCTTAAAGACAAAAAACATATAGAGAAAAGACACAAAACAATATAAAATACAAACTTTAAAAATCTTCCTTAATGCATGACTACACATGCTATCATCTTGAAACAGCTTCTTATACATTTCAAAAGACCTCTAAGTTGGTGTTCAAAATCAAGACAGGAAAAAAAAACACACAATTATAAAATCAGCACCAAATTTATATTTCTTTATATTTCTTTATTTATTTAAAATGTGATACCTAAACCTTAAACACTCTAATAAGCTGAATATGAGGATTTTTCTTCTCAGCCAATAGACAACTCAGGTTTGCTTTAGCAGGAAGCAACACAATGGCACAACTGGAAAATCTCCACTGAAAATGTAACCCCTTTCTCTTCCCGGAAAGGACAAGCAAACTGATGAAGTCTTTCGGGGCATTTTGTTGTTGAAACTCCAACTTTTTTTTTTCCTTTTTCTTTCTTTTCTGTTCTTTTCCTGAAATTGGTCATTAGGCTAAATGGGTAACAGTTAACTGCACCACTTTTTCAGTGTTTACCATGTGTTGCCTATGCCCCCTGCATTAGTAGGGTAGGATAAAGTGAAAGAAAAAAATATCAAGAATAAAACAAAAAGAAGAAACACAAAATATATCTAGAGGACACCCTCTAGTTTTTTTACATAAAGGAAAGCTCCGTTAAAATCTCAATACATACTATGATGAATAACCAGTTTATAAATTACTACTTTACACCTGATTACTTACTATTACAAAAGGGCTATACATTAAACAAATTCTTTAAGTTACAAAAGACGCATTCATTTTTTTTCTTTTAGTTAAAGAAATACCACAAGTCTGAGCAACCTCATGAATTATTTCTTAAAACAAGATGGCATTTGCTCCATTTTGAAATATATTTATTATGTTCAAATGTGGCAGACAAATACAACTTTTTCATAGCTTTCATGATCTGGCCGCCACCATTTTTACCTTGCAGGGAAAGCTTACCCAATGACTGTAAATATTTTGTTTGTTTGTCTGTTTGACTGATTCGTGTTTTTAGCGAGTCCGCACTGAGCAACGCTGTCTTGGGATGCCCTGATGTCCATGGAGCCCAGATCAGAAATATTCTCTTTAAGAAAATAGATCTGTACTGCATCTACAAGCTCTCAAAATGTCTCTTCATCCTCGAAATATTATCTTAAAACATGGAAACTCCAAGGACCTATAAAAAGAAAATATGTTCAAATTCAGTAATTTCTTTGTGTTATCAAGCAATCTTATCCTCCTTTAAATGTAATTAGTTATGTTATTGGTCCAATTTTGCTCTTAATTTCCCCTTGCAAAAAATATTTTTCATGATTTATTTTTTTTGTAAAACAAGGACCAGTGCATTATGGGTAAGAGCAGCCCTGCAGTTACAATGCTGATTCGTTAGTGCCCTCTAGTGGTGGCCCCCACACCCTGACAGATTAGCGCTGAAAAGCATCATAGCCCAGGAAATGAGTGCTCCTTACAGACTCGTCCATGATCGACGCGGGGTCAAAGAAGTCGGGCTTCAGCTCTGACCTCTCCCGGCGGTTTTTCGAAGGTGGCTGGAACAGATAAGCAAAAGGGCAGCGCCGTGATCGAAACTGTCCACCATTTGCATATCACACTACACAACAATTCTAGAGCTAGAGCATAGCAATTGACACTTTGATGAGATAAGCAGAATATTAATGAACATTTTGCAATTGCAATACACTGGAATAAAGACATTGTGTCTGTACCAGATCAATATCCATGGTGTCGAAGTCCATGCCCTCATTCAGGTCCTCAATGCGACCTTCCGATGACATCATTACATCCTCTACAATTGGCTCCTCGTCATCCTCCATGAGGCCTGTGTTTCGACGACTGAGGGGGGAAAAAACATGCACACACAAGCAAACAAATGAATCATTAAATGGATATTTATGACGGTCGTGATGTGTGCGTGCTCTTGGATGGTGTGTGGGAGGTTGTTACCGTGTGTGTGTGTGTGTGTACTTACATGGCTGCAGGTTGCTTGTGAGTATGTAAGCTCTTGCGTGGCGTGCTGCAGGTTGCTTGTGTGTGTGTGTGTGTGTGTGTGTGCGCTCTTACATGGCGTGTTGCAGGTTGCTTGTGTTTGTGTGTGTAAGCGCTCACATGGCATGCTACAGGTTGTGTGTGTGTGTGAGCTTTTATGTGGCATGCTGCAGGTTGCTTGTGTGGGTGTGTAAACCCTCACGTGGCATGTCGCAGGTTGCATGTTTGTGTGTGTGTGTGTGTGTGTGTGTGTGTGTGTGTGTGTGTAAGCTCTTACATGGCATGCTGCAGGTTGTGTGTGTGTGTGTGTGTGTGTGTGTGTGTGTGTGTGTGTGTGTGTGAGCTCTTACATGGCATGCTGCAGGTTGTGTGTGTGTGTGTGTGTGTGTGTGTGTGTGTGTGTGCTCTTACATGGCGTGCTGCAGGTTGCTCCTGAGCTTGGCGTAGTTCATGGCGCGCTCCTGCTGCTGCCGCACCTCCTCCTGCTGCCTCTGGGCCAGCATCCAGGACACCTGAGTACTGCACCACACACACACACACACACATACACACACACACACACACGCGCGCACACACACACAGACACACACACACACACACACACACACACACAGAAAAAACACAAACACGCATACACACAAACACAGACATTGGGATTTACAGCAGGAACACACACAAACACAGCACACTCTCTTACATTACAGCAGAAACACACACTCCCTTTACATTAAAGCCATCCTAACCTACTGCTCTGGCTTTCAGGATGCCCAATTGTTTCAGGACACACTGCACAGTCCCTCTGCATTATAGCTACCTCAACCTCCAAACACACCGCAACGTCCCAAATCATTTGAAATATGAATATCTAAGTGATTACAAGTCCTAAGCAAAGTAAATTTAATAAGTCTTCAGGTAGAAAAATAAAAGATCTATTAAAATGTAAACAAGACACAAGCCACAGAGATGCTGAATTTATAACCGATTTAACAAAGTTGAATATTAAAAAAAAAAAAAAAAAGACTAACAACTAACTAACCTACATAGCAAGAGGCTTGTAATATCAGCTATAAATTCCACATCCCTCTGGCTACCTTCTCTGAATTTTGGTGAATAATTTTTTTTTTTATTATTTAACAAAAGGCCTATTTAATTTAATTTGCCAAGTAGTTGTAATTACTTAGATATTAACATGTCTAAAAAGTTTTTTTTGGAGCACCCTGTAGTATTATAGCCATCTCAAGCTACCACTGGGGCTTTCAGGACACCAGAGTGTCCAGTGTGTATCAGTGGTGTAGTGTAATGTGGGGTCTGTGTGTGGCTGCGTGGGCGGTCGTACTAGGAGTTGTAATTACTTAGATATTAATATTTTTGGAGCACCCTGTATTATAGCCATCTCAAGCTACCACTGGGGCCAAAATGTCCATGTGTATCAGTGGTGTAGTGTAGTGCAGTGCAGTGTATTGTAGTGCAGTGTGGGGTCTGGGTGCAGTGGCGAGTGCAGTCGTACTTGTAGTCCATGGGAGGCTGGTGGTGGTGCTGGGGCTGCGGGGTCTGCGGGTGTGGGTGCGGCTGGGGCGTGGGGGGCTGCTGCTGGGGGGGCTGCGGTTGCGGGGTGGGGGGCTGCTGCGACTGGTCGGGCGCCATGCCGTACACGCCCATGTAGCTGTCCTCGGGCCGCATGCGCTTGGGGTCGCGGATGGCCGTGGAGGTGAGGTGCGGCGACGGCATCATGACCGGCGTCTGCATGCTCTGCTCGCGGTTCAGCCACATGTCGCTGCTGCTGCTGCTGCTCTCTTCTACTGGAGGGAGACACACACACACACACACGAGCAAACACAGACACAGCCGCACGCACGCACGCACGAGCAAGCACAGACACAGCCACACACACACAAACATGAACACACACACACATGAACAGACACACGAACAGACACACACAGCCAGTTTGTACCAACACGTTTGATATACATGGGCAGACAAAAAACAAAAGTCAAATCTGACCTTTGATTTAACATACTGAATGCACTGCAAACACTGAACAGAGTGAACTGTCCAGGTGGGCATTAGAATCAGATACACCATGCCTTCCAAAACACCTCTGGCACAGGACATGCACCATTTGCGCTGCACTAAAATCTGAACAATAAATCTTAACGAGCGAACAAGAAATCCTTGAATCCTTTCTTTCTCTGGAGTTGATACAAAAACATGCATGCGTGTGTGTATGTAGGTGTGTGTGTGTGTGTATGAGCACGTCCTCCTCACCCTCGGCCAGTTTCCTCTTGCCCGTGGTGTGTGTGTGTATGTGTGTGTATGAGCACGTCCTCCTCCTCCTCACCCTCGGCCAGTTTCCTCTTGCTGTGTGTGTGTGTGTGTGTATGAGCACGTCCTCCTCCTCACCCTCGGCCAGTTTCCTCTTGCTGTGTGTGTGTGTGTGTGTGTGTGTGTATGAGCACGTCCTCCTCCTCACCCTCGGCCAGTTTCCTCTTGCCGGTGGCGGGTTTGGCCTTTTTGCTGCGCACGGAGGAGCCGCGGCTGCTGATGCCGCTGACCACGGACATGGTGTCGTCGTCGCCGCCCGCCTGCAGAGAGTTGCGGTAGGAGATGAGGGGCAGCCAGCAGTCCTCCCGCTGCAGCGTCATCTGGAACGTCATGAACCGCTCCAGGTACATGTGGCTGCGTCCAAAAACACACAGACACACATATATATATATACACACACACACACACACACACACACACACAGGTGAGCTTACAATCACACAATAATCACATGTTCAAATGTGTTTTTAAATGTCTATTTTCATTGTACAGGCAACTAATGACAATAAAAGTCTTGAAGCCTTGACTGAGACCAGTTGGAGAAAAGTGGAGGGTTTTCAAGTAGGTGGATAAGTGACTAATCCTGATAAGTTAACTCAGAGTCAGTCATGAACCTCCTCATAGAAGAGTTTTATGGCTCCCTTCTCCAAACAAAACAACGTAACAGTGCTTTCTCCTTTGAGGAGGTTTACCACTTGTGCCAAGTGAGTTAACATCCCCAGGTAAGGGACTAAACCTCTGTTCTGGAATATCCCCCCCTGAACTCGGCGACTGAGGGAGACTTACACAGTCCTCTTGTCTTGTCTCATGAGCTTGGAGGAGAACTCGCTGAGGATGTCGAGGAAGGCCAGGTGTGCCGGGGGGTTGCCCTCGCCCTGAGGACTCGGCTCCTTGAACGCAAACTCTATGCCGTCCCTGGAGTGGAGAGAAGAGAGGAGAGGGGAAAAAAAAGAACCAGGTCAATGAATAGAAAATAAAAACACTGAAAAAAAAGTGCTGCACTTTCAACAACTACGCCAGCTTTTAGCCCTCTGAGGGCTTCTTCTGCTACCAAGGTGACTAGACTGCAATACAAAGCATACAATCGCTATTGGGACTAAACAGCACTGCTTTCAAGGGAGCCAACAGCGCACTAGGCTCATCTTGGGGAGGGGCGGGGGGGTAAACACAAGAGTGTTCAGTGTGCAGAGGCAGCTCTGGCGCTCTCTCCACTGGGACTGACTCACTTGTGCAGCATGGCGATGGCCTCGCGGGTCTTGAGCTGGTCCAGGCCGAAGGTGAGCGAGAAGCGTCGCGCCAGCTCCTTGATGCCGCAGAACGATGAGGACGACCGGTCAAAGTTGTGGCCCAGATCCGACACCATCTCATGAAACAGCTACAGCAATGGGAGTGAGTGAGAGTGAGAGTAAGTGAAACAGAGAGAGAGAGTGACAGAGAAAGACAGAGAGAGTGACAGAGAGAGAGAGTGACAGAGAGAGAGTGACAGAGAGAGAGAGCGCGAGAGAGAGAGCGCGAGAGCGAGCGAGAGATAGAGAAAAAGAGAGAAAAATAGAGAGCGAGAGAAAGATAATATTGTTGATCATTTTTGCATTGTGTTTTATCATTACCTTTTTGTTGATGTTTCCATTACTGTGCCATTGCTTTGGCAACACTACTGAAAACAGTCAAGCTTATCAAGCACCTTTGAACTTCAACAGGGGAATAAAGGTGGACATTCAGGGTTTAACCAAAACTATGAGTACCACAGTTAGTTAGATTTAAGACACGTACCTGCTGCAAGCTCAAGATGAGGGTTTTGGCGCACTGGATCTTGTCAATCTGTCTCGTCTTGCTCATCGTCTCTTTGATGATGTCCCCGTAGTCGTTATAATACTGCAATCAGACACCACAGCAACCTCGTCAGGCAAAGAGTGATGGTGGAAAAAACAGAACTCACCTCTTCCCTACACAAATAAGAAGATACAGACAGACAGACAGACAGACGACCGAGCAGACGAGCAGACATACCCTCATGTACTGCTTGAAGATATCAGCTCCGGTGTTCATCTCGACCACATTGTAGATGATGAGCTTGCAGTAGGCGGCCAGGAGGTTCCTCCTCTTGTGCAGGGCCTCTATCTTCCCAGCTTCATCATCTTGTTGTCCATCTGCCCAATAGAGCACAGGGCAGCAGACGGCATGAGCGCTGCTTATGGCTTTAGAGGCACTACACCAGTGGTTCTTAACCTGGGTTCGATCAAACCCTAGGGGTTCGGTGAGTCGGTCTCAGGGGTTCAGTGGAGCCTCCGCCGCAGAGGTCAAGATAGACATAACTCATTTTGTGCAACAGTAAAAAAATCATATTTTATTTTTTACTAAAGAAGGGTTCGGTGAATGAGCATATGAAACTGGTGGGGTTCGGTACCTCCAACAAGGTTAAGAACCACTGCACTACACACATACACTCTCAGTGTGCGGAAGAGGCCCAATGACAAAAGTGCACACTGTCTCCCTCTAGTGGTGAGGCCAACTTAAGTTTTTTTTTTTTTTTTTTCTACCCCTCTAAAACCTCAGCGGCAACGTAATGCTACTGTCGGCTGTGCTACAAACCTCTCCACCAATCTCCACTGAAAAGGCTTGTTAGGTCATTGACCCAGACAAGGCAGGTGATTGGCCCCCTGATCCCATTAACTCAAACCTCTTAAAACCCCTTTGGAGATAACGCCACTGACTGTTAGAGAAAGCCACAGGCGGAGCACACACACTTACACACACACTCACACACACATCTTGTGGAGATAACACTTCTAACTGCTACATAAAGCCACACACACACACACACACACACACACACACACACACACACACACACACACACAAAGACAGGAGCACTCACCGGTGCTGCCGTCATCATCCTGGTCGATGAAGACGTGGTCCAGGATGAAGCTGAGCAGCTCCGACTGGAGCGAGGAGTCTGGGCTGTAGATGAGAGGCTCCAGGGCCTCGCGACCACCAGAGATGATCTGGTGACTGAAGATCATTAGCATGTCACACAAGATGGTGAAGGCCTATAGAAGAGAGACAGACAGCCAGAGAGAGATGAACACAAGTCACAATATCTCCACATCACTACACCAAGTGGTAGGAACGTATGCATTGTTAATATATTGCATACATTGTGTATGCATTCTTAGGCGTAAGCTACATTTAGTTTGTGAATGATACATTTATTGTAGAAATCTATCTTTAACTCAAAAGAAAAAAAAAATCCTCAGTGCAAAACTTCGACTGTCAACATCCAAAAGTAGGCATTCAACAACACATTCAACATACATTCAACAACAGATGCATTCTCGCATACTTAAGGGGTAGGGCCACTGCGCAGATCAGGAAGTGTTCTGCTTTTTTTTTTTGGTGGTAGCCGGGGTGTACACTTCACCTTAAAAAACAGACTCTACTTCTTACCCACCTGTTCTTTGACAGCCGTGTTGACGTTGGTCAGGTAACGCTGGCACATCAGGCTGAAAGCCCTCATCTGCTTCCTCAGGGTCACCATGTCCTCCTGACCAAGACGACAAACACACACACACAGATGAAGGATAAAGAATGGCCAAAAAAACAGACAGCCAGATTATGTATTCATTTATTAAAAAATAAAAAAATAAAAAACAAAAAAAACAAAAGAGGAACATCTTGAAGCCCAGGTGGAGTCTCACCTTTTTGGAGGTGCCGTCAGAGACCTTGGCTAAGTGCCACAGGATGACATAGTGGGTGCACTGGAGCGCGTGAATCACAATCTGAGGGCCGGCCCAGCAGACAGAGAGAGAGAGAAAGGACAGAAAGAGAGAGCGTACATGAGAGAGGGGGAGACGGGAAGAGATAGAGAGAGAGAGAGAGAGAGAGAGAGAGAGAGAGAGAGAGAGAGAAAGAGAAAGAAAGAGAGAGCGTGAGAGCAAGAGAGCGGGGAAGAGAGAGCGAGATCAGACTTCACACAACAAATAGAGAAATGCTGAAGTGCTTGAAAAGTGACATTGCTGAGCCACACATACCTGTTCAGGCATATCCCCATTCTCTATGCCCGAGTTTAGTAACTTGTAATTGCTGGTGAACAGGTCCCATTTGGAGAGGTCGTGAGCACTGAGAAAGAAAAAGGGCACTGATCAACAAAGGGTCCTTTTCATGGTACCGGTACTCATTTTGCACAGTACAGTACAATCACAGAAGATGCACACTACAGGCTGAACTTGTGGTCTTACTTGTGGAAAGCAGTGATCCTCTTGAGTGTGGAGAGCACCTGATAGGCATCGTCCTCATCTAAATCTTCCCCCTGTGAGGAGACATCAGTGTTAGCAACCTGAATCACACCCACCCTTTGCAGCCCAAAACCTCACATTTTAGGGCTGCTGGATTGTGGCAGAAATGACCATTACCAGTTTTCCAGGATGTTTTCAGCACTGATTATGCATACAAGGACATTCACTAGTTATGTTAGTCCTTATATTTCCTAGAATTGTTTTCTACTTGATTAGCAGAACCAGAAGTATTAATGTGTACTTTTTATTTTACATTACCTAAATTACATACAAAAAAACATGCAAGGAATGGTATTTCATCCACTTCACCAGAGGCAATGGCTATATTAGCTACTAATGTATTTTACTAGAACTAGAGCAGTTCACAGCTCCTCTCAGTCCTCTCACCTCTTGCAGGAAGTCTTCGAGCAGCCGGGCGAACTTGTCCACCTGTTCGTCCAGGAGCTGGCTGCGGGCGATGTCCACGCGGTTGAAGATGGTGTACTCCTCGTTGCACAGAGCGTGGAAGGTCTTGGAGCAGGCCTCCAGCACATCCGTGTCCGTGTGCTTCTCCACAATCTCCCTGATTTGTCTTAGCAGAGCCTCCAGGTGCTGCAGAGGACAGAGGGCGAGTTACAATCACACCAGAGCGTCCAGCACTCAATCATAGTTATCTTTATGCTTTATGCCATCACACTATGCCTGGAGGAGGTCCAGTTTCTTCACTGGACTATTACACTTCAACAATCTGATCAATGGCTGAGTGAAAACTACACACAAGGGCCAAATATAAAAATGTTCACTCATTAACTGTATAGTGCACTATATATAGTGAATCAGCCAATGCAAATACTGACCTACTTTATAAAGCACTATACCACAGTGCCTGATGGTGTTTTAATGTTGATGTTTTGGCATAATGTCAAAGACACTGAACAAACCTTCTCCAGTCTCCCCGTGGTGTAGATCTCCAGGTCGAAGAACTGCGGTAATTGCAGCAGGTTGGTCACCTTCTCAGCATCCACAGAGTACTGTATCAAGCAGAGACGTATGTGAGATTACTGTGTGGAGACCGCCAACCTAAAAGAACCTAAACCGGCAGGCTATGTGATATCAAGGGGGCAAGCACTAGATGTTGGTTGTGCCTTCACAATGTTGAGATTTTTTTGTGCATATTATGTCAGAAAGAGACCACCTAATTCCTACAAGATGAACATGCCAGCCATATCCCTCAAAAAACAGTAATTCTCAAATTTCCTGAATTGGAGCATGCCTCACGAAACATGACTGATCGTGACCATTTATTCATTTACTGACAGACTAATGTGGACCCATTTTATGCTCATATGACACTCAAACCACTCTGTAAGACCAATTGTAAGTGGACTGTGACATCCGCCCCTGTCCAGGTCAGTGCTGGAGAAAGGTGCAACCTCCTGAGAGGAGAGGAAAGAACCCCTTTGGGGGGGCAGTCACACTGACCTTGGCCAGCAGAGGGGGCAGAGCGACGGCGAAGAGCTCGGTCATTCTCGTCCTATCGTCCAGCTGGGTTTTTTTTTCTTTTGCTGTCAGCACCTTAATGAGGCACACACACAAGCGAGAAATCAACCAACAGACAAGTAAGCTTGGTGCACACACACATTACAAATTAGCATACAGACAAGCACCCTTGTCACAAACACACAGAGACACACAGACAGACACACTACAAATCAGCATGCAGACAAGCACCCTCAGCACAGCATACAGAACTGACTCGTGGGCCTCATGTGTATGTATGTGTGTGTATGTATGTGTGTGTGTGTGTGTGTGTGTGTGTGTGTGTGTGTGTGTGTGTGTGTGTGTGTGTGTGTGTGTGTGTCGACACTCACCCTCTTCCCAGTGCCGCGACCAACAGGCGGATGGCACTCTGCGGCCTGCCGGATGGTGCACAGCATGATCTCGATCAGGGCCGTTTCCTGCCTGTCTGTCAGAGCTTCACAAAACACACACACACGAGAAAACAAGGGATTAACCACCAACTGATTATTTTCCAAAAAAAAAAAAAAAAACCCACACACACACACAAATTAGTCACCGCACCGTAATTAGAGGCGGGACTAGCAGTAGTTGAGGTTTATTATAGGCTGCTCTGCACTGTCACTCAGTGTTGGGTGATTTCTCCCCCCATTTCGCATTCACAATAGTAACAAATTGAAACACTTGCAATCATGCTAAATGCAATTAAAATGGAGGCTAACTTGATAGTTTGAGGATACAAACAGTATGACTGTAGTGGTCACAGGGGCATTGAAGTAGGGCTGACAAAGAGAGGTTTCAGGGCAGTAGGGGCCCTAGCAGGCCAGATGCATGACAGCATGAAGAAGAAGGAGATGGCTTGTGTACAGGGCGAAAGGAGTTACAGTATGTGCTACTACAGCCGGAGTTGGTCAGTGAAAGGAGCTGTACCTTCCTCCCCTGGCAAAGGCTCGTCCAGCAGCAGGCTGATCATGCACTCCCAGTCCTTCAGCAGGTCAGCCGCACACTCCCACATGCTGTCCACCAGATAAGCCGCATGCTCGTGCAGCTGCCAGGACAACAAAGGCCAAAAGGTCACCAGAGCTGACCAACAAACACGGACAATCGCGGACAATTTCAATCAAAAAGCTCCGAAATGACATGGAGACGCATGGAGAGAAAGTGTGACTGCTATAGGTTTGTGAGGACTGTGAGAAGGCACTACGAGAAGGATGATTGATTGATTGGGTCCCTCACCTCACTCTCCAGGAAGAAGAAGACGGTGGTTTTGAGCAGGGTGGCGTTTAAGCTCTGCCGGCCCCGCCTCTTGGGCATGCTGTCATCTTCAGTGTCCCGATGACTGAACAGCCTGGTAGAGTGACACCACACACAACAAATCAATCAGCCAATCAGAAAAACTCCATGACCACTGAATACAGACAGACTACACAGATAGCCAATCAACTAACTCCCTAACTACCAAATGCTGATAGATCATACAGTATGCATTACATCAGAAAGGGGCAGCTGTGGCCTTACAGTTGAAAAGCTGGTTTAGTTCCTGCACCAGTAGGGAAAAATGTGGGCAGAGGAGTGAAGAACCAGTGCTTCATGGCTGAGGTGCCCTTGAACAAGGCATCTAACAGGGTCCTAGTACCTAATTCACTGTAAGTAATCAGCTAAATGACATGCAATGTAAAAAACATGAAACAGTTACATTACATTACATTTTGCAGTTGCAACAGGAGTTTTGGCAAAGATGGATGGGCTGAGGTAACTGCCTGCACTCACACTCACAATTAGATTTTCTGGTACTCTGCCTCGTTGTACCAGCGGGTCACACAAATCCCCTCCCCTCTCCCCTGGCCTTGTTCCACACTACTCCTGCTGCCACACAGGCCTGCTCCACCTGTCCCTTTTCCTCTTTCCTCCCCCCCGCCTGCCTGACTTTTTTCCGCCTGTCCAGTCTCCTCCAACCTCTCTAACATCTCACTCGCTCCCTGGGGTCCTCCCCTCTGCTCCGGGAATCAAGGGGAAAAAAGGCTGAATTACAGGCCAGTGGCTAGATTCTCTAACTCAGCCTCTGAGAATGGAAAGGATATTGGAGGAGCAGGAAGAGAAGGAACAAGGAAGTGGTGTTTGTTGGCACCTACTTTTTATAAAGGAATTCTCCGGCTGCTACGGCAACCGGCCGGTGAGCAGAGTAGACCAGGTGATAGACGCTCTCACAGTCCTCGGGAGTCAGGACCTCATCGCTGCTGCTGTTATGCCAAACATTCAAAAGCACACACACACAAAAGCACACACACACAAAAGCACACACACACACACAGAATGTTTAGTTCAGAGAGACATAGGAAGATGTATGTTCTTGCATGCCTTTTAAACTTGATACTTGTTATACGTACTGTAACACCAGAGTGAGCAGTTTTATTGCTTGCACAGCGACGTCGTACTCCTTGTCCAGAGTCATGGATACAATCCGGTCCTGTGGGGGGAGACATTGCACTGCGTTACACAGGATGCTTTCATTTTTCAGTTAAAGGAGCCAAAAGGGCACTTACACTTTCAAACACACAGTGCAGATAAGACACAAAAATGCATCCAACATCTTCTACCTTAACTGTACTCATAACTATACTTTTAGGAGTTGTTCCTTGCCCCAGTGTTCCTGCTCTTTTCTATGGCTTTGTATGACAAAAATTTGTCTTGTGTCATCTTTTCACAAAAACTGTTAAGCACTTTGAGCAACTTTATCTGTATGAAAACTGCTTCACAAATGAAGCTTATAATAATAATTATTATTATTATTATCATAGTAATTACTATTATTGGAAGTATTTACTATTATAAAAAGTGGAGTGTGTGTGTGTGTGTGTTGGCCAGTGGTGTGGTGACTGTGTAGGCGTTGTGAGGGCTGCAGCTGGAGCAGGCAGGCAAGGCAAGCTCACCTTGAAACGGCTGGTGAAGAGCTCCAGCTTGCTGTTGAGCTCACGGTTGTAGTACAGGCCCTGCAGTGCTGTGAGACACTTCAGTCGCACCTCACCTTGCTGCGGAGGGACAAGGGACACCGCAGTCAGCACACCATGTAAGAAAGAAAAAACAAAGTCATCCCTGCTTTGACAAGAATGACACAGGACGAACAACTACACCTATTGTCGTAGGTATATAGAATGACGGTGGGGGTAAGCACAGCAATTTAGAACAAACACGTACTGCTTTGAAAAGAACAAAACACCTACAAGACAAGGATAACCACATCTACAGCTGTGTATCTACAAAGTCAATGACAATGACATTAAAAATTCTGATTCTGACCATCGCTGCTGTGCACATCATTGTGTAATTTCTTTACCTTTTGTGCAGACAAGACATGTGTTAAATGTGTCAACTGGATGTGAAAGATGGACTCACCTTGTCGTGCAGGGTCCAACCCACATACTTCAGGTAGCTGTCGTTAAGGAAGGCGTCGCTGTACATCTTCATCCACACGCCGATCTCCTCGATGCAGATGGCACGGATCTCAGCGATGGCATCTCTGCATAGGGCAGGAGAGACCGAGAGTTACCTTCCACTGATCAGAGGAGATTTCACCACAACACACAAACATCATGTACACCTAAACAGGAAGAAGAGGGCACCTACACACTAATAAAAAAGAAAAACCTCAACCTTCAGAAACAGCATACCTGTATCGGTGGACAAAGACTCCCTTGAAAATTGCATTCATCATGTTTTCAATTTCGTCCTGGTTTTCTTGAAGCTGTGCAGAAAAACAAAATGCATAGATTGAGATTAATACTTTGAATATGATCCAGAAGAGCCAGACAGTTTCTCACAAATTAACATCTAATGGCTTTACAGCCCACTTGAAACTCTACACTGAAGGAATGCCAGTAGTTGTACTCCCCCCCCCGCAACCCATCCCTCATTTCAAACCACAGTTGTAAAAAAGGACAAATGCTGATGGCTAATATCACAGGTAGCATAGCAGCGGGCCTCAGACTCAGCCACATACACTTCACACTCTACTCTAGACGTGCCACTTCATTCTCTAAACACACTCGAGCAGATGGTGTCCCAGCGGGCCAATCATTACATAACCCCCCCTCCCCCCCTCTCCCCACCCCACACACATACACACACACACCCCCACACACACACCCCAGTTAATTACAGGGACCAGCTCGAGTACCCTGCACCCGCCATCACTTCCTCAACCAGCCCACTGCCTAACAAGGCTTCTCTGCCTGACACCATCACACAATGTACTTTCACTACTATGTGATCTTTGGACCCATTTTTTTTTGTGCAATATATAATATAGTGGTTTGGGTCAACTCATTTTGTTTATACACATTAAAGTGACTTGACCATGTCTGAAAAATCAGCCTGCTGGTGTTTTTTTAAGAGCCAGTGGAATGAGGATGGCTTGATGACTCATAGACTGCAGATACAACCACTAGCTCAGCCTCCAGCCATTGCTGGGTTTCATGCAGCAAGAGAAGCTTGGCTCAACTTATGTCTGAGCGTTAACCACAAATCAGCTCATCTGAAACTGGTCTTAGGTTAGATCTGAAGATTTTAGCCACAGTTTACGGTTCACGCAGTCTTTCTTGGAAATGGCAGGCAAAAGATGTGAATCTGCAGGTAACCCGCGACCACAATCGCGACACGATTTCGGGGCACAGCCTTATCAGCTAATGGAGACTGGACACTTATTAGAGGTGACACAGGACCTGCGCAGAGAGCAACAGCCAATTTTGAGAACAAGGGGCCTTGGTGAGAGTTTTCAACAGCCAATCAGAGGACAGAGCCTCTGCAAAGACAAGGGGATCAAAAGAGGAGCGCTGAGCCCTCACCTCCTTGCGCTTCTGCAGCAGCAGCTCCAGCCGCTCGTTGGCGCGCTTGTTGATCATCTTGTTGCGCTCGGCCTCGTACTGGCGCTGCGTGTTGTCCATGTTGATGCTGAGGTTCAGCGCCACGTTCACCAGGGCCGTCATCAGCTTCATGGCTAAGGAGCAACAACACACAGCAGTTAGCACACAACAGTTAGCACACAACAGCAGCAACTACACACAGCCCTTAGCGGGTTCACGGAAGAGAGCTTTGGTCATCTGGCATGTCACCATCAGTGTGCAAAAATAGCTTTAAATACCAGCCATTAAACCAGGCATTCACTTAAACAAATAATACAACTACATCAATTGATACTGAGTGTGGTGAATAACTACAGCAATGACATCTTTCTTTGACATCCTTGTAACAGTTTCCTGTGTGCCTTTTGTTACAGTAAAAGTTTACATAAGTTCTAGAATCTGTGTTGCTCGTATGACCCTCCCTTTATCAAAAAAACCTGAGTTTGTTTCATATTGGAAAATGACTGCAGCCTTCACTCTGAATGGAGAACTTGACCATCATGTGTCTGGCGTGTGTGTACTGTAGTAGCGGAGACTGACCTGCGAGTGTGCTGGTGTGCCTGAAGGCTCGGACCTGGGAGTCGGAGAGGCCGGTGAGCAGCGAGATGACTGTGTCCATCATGTACTCGTCGTAGATGATGCTGTACTGGCACTGCCGCACCAGCACGCCAATGAACTCGCAGAAGCTGGCCTTGAACTTCTTCCACTGCGGCCCCGTCATGGTCAAGGGGTAGTCGCCGCTGTCCTGGAGAATGGAGGAGAGGAGGAGTCCTGATTGTCTGACAAGCCATGCTGACTTTACACTTCACACAGTTGCACAAACTGCATGTCATAATTTAACATTTAATAAGCTTGTAAGAACCCTTCTCTTCCGAGACTGCTTCCCTTCCTAACAAAACTAACAATCACTAAACCATCTCTCTTACTCTGTCCCCATGTGGGGAGTATGTGTGTGTGTAGTGTCCCTGCTCTGGGAAACTTACTTAGGCACATGCATCTCCCTGTATGTATAAAGGTAGTCTGCTTACTCTGTGTTCCTCTACACCTCTGTGAGCTTATGTCCTCCTTTTTGTAATTCGCTTTGGATAAAAGCGTCTGCTAAATGTAATGTAACAACTCAGTGCTTATCTTACAGTGAAGCACAATGAACTTAATTTATAGACAGCTCGTTTTTTTGTCAGTGTTTATGCTCTCTGGCTAGTGTGTGTAGACGTTGTGGGAGGGTGCAGTTAGTGGTCACTGTGGTACCTCATCGAACTCCTCCGTCATCTTGCGGATGATCTCCGAGTTCTGCATGTGCCGGAACATTTCGCTGCTAACCACACCTGTGCCAAGGAGCAGCATATGAAAACATCTCAGTATCAGAATACTTTATTGATCGTCTCAGGGGGAAATTGATCAATATCAGTCAGTCACGCCAGAATAAAAGTAGAGCATAACAGGCTCAAAATATAAAATGGCAAAAACATACAGTAAATATACAGTAAAGAGGACAATGTATGATTAAGATAACCCTAATGTAGTATTGAGCATTGTTATTACATTGTTAATACATGACTAATGTTCTCATTCTACTGTTGAACCATATATGTGGACTATACAAATGACGAGAGAATGACATGATGCACACACACAGAAGCACACAGGTGACCATTTCAAAGTTCAAAGTGAGTATCAAAGTGTGATTGGTGTTGTCACCGTCTCAGTGTCTGAGTGGTGCTGCATAAATGGAAAAATACAGCAGTAACAGGGTTTCGCACCTTTGCACCCTGAGCACTGAATGAAGAAGTTGATCAGGTCGAGGAGCGCGATGTCCCGGTCGTGCTTATACGACTCGATCCAGTCATCGACGACAGACTGCAAGAGAGAGGAGAGAGTGCAGCTTTAGAAGGAGCAGGTGGCAAAACCGCTCCCTACTTTTCCCAGGAAAACAGAACGTGCCAATCCGGTTGCAAAGTAAACTATCTAAATGCCCTTCGGCTAGGCACGCTCCACAATATGCTGAGTGAAACTGCTGCCGTTTCATAGACAGAGGCACTGGTGCATGACATTCACATGTTATTCATTTCCATTCATTAAATTTCATTACATGTAGCAATGCTGTAAATGGGCACTTAAGGTATTTGCACACCATTTACTTAGCTCCCAAACTGTGATTTTTAACGGTACAGTGTAGAGGTACAGGGTCATTGTCAGGTACAAAAAAACAGACCAGGTAATGACTGGAGATATACATATACACACACACAGCAGAGGCCAGTGTCCATCATTAACTAATCAAATAAGTGTGCTGTGATGTCATGCCATGTCATGTCTATCGGAAGTACCAATTGATTACGTTCAATTCTCAACGTTCCAGTCACACAACCCACACTGACCTGCATGGCACTCTTGCCCAGCTTGACCACCTCGAACAGCATCATCTGCTCCATGCCGTTCTCCTGATGGTGCCCGTTTATGCGGCCAGGTGCTGCATTGCCTCCGACCCCGAGGCCTTTGCCCCTCTCGCCCGGGCCTTTCTTCCCCTTCTTGGCCTGGAGGAAGGAAGAGGACAGGGGACAGAGGACTAAATAACCACTAAATTATCATCCCAGTTTGCTTAAGTCAGGGGAAAAAAAGAGAGAGAGAGAAGCGAAGTGTGAACGGAGGGGGATTGGCCAGTCATGACAAATTCCCAAGTCCTCCCACACCAGCAACATTCTCAGGGTCCCAGCGTGGGGTGGCCCAACAGCAAGTAAATAACTTTTTCAGGATGTGAGTTTTTCAGCATTGTTTAAAACAAATAAATAAATAAATAACACAAATGCATTCTTTCACTACGCAAGATTGTAAAATTCCACATTATATTCTATGGAATCGAAACATTCTTTTAAGCTTTCATCCTCCCAACATTTATACTGGTTTAAAGGTGCTCCCTTAAAAGGTGAAAGTGCCACACAGAACGGGTTCCTACCTTCCCTTTGCCTTGAGTCGCAATCCTGCCATCGGGATCATCGAAGTCGGTGTCCGAGGAAAAGCGTGTATCCGTGTCCCTACAGGTCAGAGTTAGAGACCAGTTAGTTCACCCTTCAGCATCATGAACTGGGGGCCTAAGAGTCACAGCTCACAGTCGGTCAGATACTTACTGAGGATAATGAAACTCTGTTTGCAATTCCGGTGCTGCTATCATTTCTTTAACATCTTCTGTAACAACTCAACGTGTTAGGTTCTTCCAGCTGTCATAAGACACACAGGCCAAGGGGCGGGGTATCAGTTGCATATGACCTGCAAGTGAAAGACGGACATTGACATAGAGATGCATTTAATGACAGCACAGGAACACAGCAATGACTAGAAATGGGAGAGGAAAAAGTAGTACAGCATGGTCTCCTAAAACTTTTGAAAACAATATCACTGTTGGAGCTCATACTACATCTAACTTGGATACATGTTTCTACTCAGTCACCACTGCTTCTTTCAACCACAGTAAGATACAACACCCCCTTCCTCTCTTGCATCACAGTGGTAATTGGGGGAGGGGTATGGGTTTATAAAAAAAGACTGCTGAGAGTATACATAACATACAATATGATATAAAATAACTGTACTGCTTTGCAGAACTGAATCGCAATACTCGCTATTTTGTAAAACATACATTTTCACGATATCGTACTGCACCCAGCTTGATAGTGCCATACTGCAACCTCTGTGGCAAATTCCCACCACTAACAAACACACAACCCTCTGCAGAGAAATAAAACACTACACTTCATTACTGAAGGAAAAACATGGGTTATTACATAATCCATTAGGCCCAGTGGGAGGGAGGAGTTATGCAATTTGTTAATGCAAAAGCTGCTTAATCTCAAGGATTTGGAATGGAAAGTGCATCACTTAAAGGATCCTCCTCAAAGACAAATGACCTATAAAGGGATCTATTACACTGTGAGGCATTTCTTATTCACCATCATATTTCCCACATTCTTACAACAAATCAATAAACCATTAATTAAAGACCAAGCTCTGTTGTGTTTCGATCTTGCTCCAACAACAGCTACACGGCCGTGAATCCAGGCAGGATTTCGTTTTAAGAGGTCAGTCTAGACAGCAGTGCTATTCACAGCCTGGTCAGCAGGGGGGCAATGTTGGATCGCTTTTGAGCCACACTGCTACTGACCAATGCCTGCCTGCAAGACTGCACTGGACGTGGAAGTCCAAAAAGTTATAGTTTTGTCATTTGGCTTTAGCTCTTGAGGGCAAGCCATGGCAAAGGTGTCCTGCTCAGAAACACAAATGTCTGAGAACTTCCTTTGCAAATGTATTTCTGACCTTGCAAAAGCATCCTCATTGCATGATGAAATTAAGAATGAAATTATAAGTGGAATTATCACATTTTTTCCATATACTGAAACCAAATCAAGATGTTTCAGTGCGCCTGAAAAGTACACACAGTCAAAGCGCTGAAATTACATGTAATGCATGATTCTGCTTGAGACCATGACGAATGACAGACTGACATTTAAGGGTTAATTGTGTCTTAAAGTGCAACTAAGCCACACAGGGCTGCAAGGTGTTCTCTATCCCACTAGGCTACACCAAGACATACACAAGAATCATCATTCTTTAACTCTTTAATTCTTAACTCAAAATTTACTGCAAATCTTGCATTAATATTTTCTGAACCTAATCTCCCAATCACAAAAATGCATGAGTGCATGCATTAATTATGAAACACTGCCACCAGCTATATTGAGCTATGATGCAATTATTTCAATTTCATGCATTTTATGATGCAGCCAGCACTGTAATTTGAATCTGAAATACATCGCGATTTGTTTCTCTGAAGTTTGTATTTTGCACATTAGAAGGGTTTCTGCAGCCATGATGGGCCAAGTACATACTGTCTACTCTCCACTTCCTCCCCAGTTTCCGCCATGATGCAAGAGATGAACGAGATCTCATACCATCTTGTGAGCTTCAGAGCCAACGTCATCAGAGTAGGCATACAACACAACAATAATAAAATTATAAAACATTACACAAGTTGAGTCATTGTTGATACTTGGTTCTGCTGTATCTCACATGCCAAATAAAACGATGCAATGCAACACATTTTTCTCCCATTATACTAAATACATTACCAACTTTCAAGTTACACCTGCACTGTGCCTAATTATGCAAACTTTGCTGACACAAGTCAAATATCCATACACCCCCTCACTCTGTTGGCCACTTGAGAGGATGAACAGTAAACTCATTGTCACAGGTGATCATTACTTATGGAACTTAACGCTTTTCAAACGATACTGCCAGGAAAGACACAACTTGGGCATCTGGTACAAATACAGCATACCAAATTATAAAAACATACATAAACACAGTTGCACCAAGCCTAAAAGTCATATCTGCAGCCTAACCAAGCAGCAGATGATGCATGTGCTGCACAACTTTCACTGTATAACAACGACTATTGTTGACATTCACTGTGCTGTTTTTATAATTCCAATGCTAGAAGTAAGGGCCAGGGAATGCTTTCTCTTCCTTGTTCTGTTATTTGTCCATAAAGACTGTTTATGTGCAGGTCCTTATTGTTGTCAATGAATTGGAGTAATAAAACACGTTCCCCCGCTTCACTGCAGTTCCAGGCCATTCTTCAGACACAAGCTCTGTCCTGAGCCAGGGAAACAGCACAGCCCGAAATGAAAACAAGGGGGCGTGCACCTCGACGTCCCCCGGAATCAGCTGTGCGCTCATTGGCCACAGCGTCACGGTTTCCAAGAAACATCACCAGAAGGGAAACCGACGGGCCTCCACCTCCTTATAGGGAATAAAACTATCCGCCCTGCAAATTCACGTTCGCCAATAGGAATCAACCATCTGCTTGTATTGACGTAAATAAGACAAAAACAGAGAACGCAACACCATCACGGGTATAAAATGACGCATATAAAATGCACTCTGACGGACAAGATAATTTGGATTTGTTTCCCCTGGACGACTCTGCAACGTACCCAGTTAACAATTTTGACACAGGCGGTTTAAAACGAACGTGCGACAGGCACCTCTGAGCAATTCCCTGCACCCCACAGAGACGCTCACCGTGGTTTCCCAGGCTAGAACAGGGTGTGGCTAAAAGTCATGTTACATTTCATAACTCATCGAAACGTCCTAAGCTGTGTGTTGTACAGCAATTGACCCAATCATGTAACTAACAATAAATATCTATATCTGAATTGAATCTGTTACTATAGATTATGTGCTTTGATACAGGACAACTACCAAGTGCCCTAAAGCGACAGGAAAGATGCCTTGGTGGCATTTGTATAATTCTTTCAGACTGGACGGAATTAAATATGCATCAATGTTGCATATTTCACACAGCGAATTGTCTTGAGCACAGCACTGTATCCTAATTGGTCAATGTATATCGAAACAAACCTTTACGTTGTATCACTGATCTCTTTCCGTTCTTTATGCTACAAAGACACATCCGACATAAATAACATAGTATAAAATGTGTACTGGTGTTTAACACAAGAAAGCATGCAAAATTGCTAACAGTCACTAACTAGACGAGTACAGTAGATCCATGATAAACCATAGTCCATACGCAGTTTAAGAAAAGTGGCGCCAAACAAAGCTAAGCAACATACACACGGCTAACTAAATCCGTATCTCACGCACACTTTGATTTCATCTAAATGAGGCCATCTCACGGGGGACTGTTCCAGAAGTGTTTCATCTTTCGACTGTTGCCGCGTTATTGTTCATTTGTTCTGATTGGATCACGAAGATCACTACCTGATAGCCGGTTCCTGTCATTTATGTCGCGGACCGAGCAGTCTCGCTATCAAGGTGGCTTGGACTGACGATAATTTCACCCTATGTGTTGTAATGCTGCCTGGGCACCAACTAATCTGGCAAACAACAATAAGACAACGATTTCATGCTGCTGAGTCGGGAGTATGTAAAACAAAATAAAGTTATGCGTGGCGCTGGGTCATTAATCTGTAAGGATCAGCACACTTCCTCTAAGAACAAATAGCTGTATTACTACTGGTTTCCCTGGCTAATCTTAACTAGCTATGTTAGCTACAGAGCAAGCTAGTTGGTTAGCAATCCTCACTAAGCGTATTTCCTTCTCAATTGCAACTGTCTGTAGTAGTATACTGCTTCACTAGACACACGCATGCCTTCTCAACGCGCGCCACAATGTTTAAGTTTAGTCGCATATGACCCCAAAGAGCTGAATATTAAGACAGAACCTGCTACTGCCGATGAACTAATGTTAGCAATTGGGAATCACAGGGTAGACAAATCTCCATCTTGGACCCACTCAAGAGGCAGTTCTCGTGATTCTCCATATTTGTTTTGATGTCAGTCGCACGAATCTCATGTCACGGCGGTGACTTGTTCGATTTAATACGAAGTCTAAGTGCTGATGATGACAAAATATTTACGGAATGGGTGACTCCCGGAAGCTCCCATAAGCTACCATAATTATACGTGGAAAAACACCTCGTCCTTGCGTCCTCCATCTTGCTTCTGATTTTGAGTTTCAATAACTGTAGCTAGCTAGCTTAGCTTGCAATCTTATGAGCATCGGAGTTTACATTTAACACATCAAGCTGTCCACCTTTACCTGCCTTATGATTTAAGGAAGGTGGGGAAAATTATAATGGGCTCCGATAACAGAGTTCCATACAACCAAGTCGCACTTAATAGGTCAAACAGCGACGACTTATCCTCTCGTCTAAATTCGCACATCTCCGCAAATGTTGCTAGCAAGCTAAAGCTAGCAGACCAACAAAATAGCTAGCTAAACCTACAAACTTACAGAACCATTTCCGCCATTTTATATCTAACTTACCTCGACGTCAATGTTATTTCCAAATAATCACAGGTCTCTGTGGATTGTTGTGTGTCGCTGGTGATAAGAGCTTGAAATACTACACGAATTACCAGACGAGTTTGAAAGTGGCGGTCAGAGGCGGTTTTGGACGCTCTCTCACCCCGCTTACTCTGTTGGGTTTGTTGTTTCGAGGACTGAGGCGAACCATGCTGCAGACCTGCCATCTCCTGGACAGAAGGAGCATCGTCGGAGCGATGACAACTTCGACATTTTGCGTTGACATAAACAACGCGGTGCTGTATTATTATACTGTACACTTGAAAATGTAGGACTGAAGGAACACATGACAAAACAACAAATACATTAAAACGATTTATTAAACATGATTGTAAAGTGCTTAAAGCTACACTTGCAATAAAAGAAAGTGAAAAATGGTTATCAAGAAAACAAATCTTTCACTCAAAAAATAATTGGTTTATGAATAGATTCATTACAAATTAATGAAAAAATAAACAAAACAAAGAATCAAAAGAGTGAGTCTGAGTAAGGCACACTTTACACAAATGTATGTAGACAGGGTCCACCCAAAGCATAATTAAATCAAATGTGAAGTCTTAAGTGAATCTTAAGTGAAAGTTATTTGTATTTCTATAAAACACCCATTACCAACTGTGTAATCAAATGCAGGTAAACTATACATCTGTACATCATTATCCTGATACAGAAAAACAACTAATTAAATCCTTTGTCGACATATACAAAAGTACTTAAATAAAATATATATACACAATCTGGGGAATGATGTATATATATATATATAAATATATATATATATATGAGAGCAAGAGAGAGAGCAGCACTTACAGCAATTTTTGACCAATTTTTGCTTAGGAGATGTAAGTCTTAATTTTTTGCATGATAACCGCACAACAGATAGGGCATTTCTCAAGGGCATCTGAGCACCTTTTGCAGGTGGCCAAGTGTCCACATGGAACAAAGACCATGCAAGCATCACTGTCCATGCAGACTTTGCACTGTTTTTCTCTCTGTAGCTTTTCCAGTTTCTCCAAAGGATTCTCATCTGAAACCACACAGTAAAAAAAAACTATTATTACATATTTATAGATAGATTTATAGATGAAAATATTATTTTAAATATGTGTAAAATATTATTATACAGTATATTAAAATATTATATACATTTTGGGAAAAATATATATTTGTAATAATATAGACAGAGAGTTTCCATACCATCATTGCCATGGGCGACCTCAGAATCATCCTCAGCAGAGTTAAGTAGAACATCCTGTATGAGACTCTCAACCTTGGAGTAGCCCTCTCCAGTCCGCCGCATTTTTTCCAGAATGGCCCTCTCTACCTTGACTGGGTCAAAGCCCATCTCAACTGCTTTCTGGGCAATCTCAGATTGCATGGTATGTGTCGCTGCAGATTCAAGAAAGCAAACTGAGTACTGTGGCAAGCCTGCATATTTTATTTTTGGAAACTTACATACTGGGACTAACGATTTAAAGGTAACTTAGACACTTAAAACTAACGGTGTCTTTGAATGTGATATTTACCTTTCTCCTGTTTTGAAAATCCATTCTGATGAGGATGGGAAGCCTGTAAAGAAGGGAAGTGAGAACAGTAGAATGAGCGATATTGTTAAAAGAATTTAAATAACCAAGGGTCATGAGTTTAAGAAGTAGATGAACAACGTACTGAATTGCTCCTGCTGGGATTTTGAAGCTGTATGCTGTTAACAAACTCATGCCCCTTCTCTGACAAAAGGAAACTGCACCTGTTTATTTCAAAAAATAAGAAATACACCCAAAACATTAGGATGATTGGGAAATATTTTCTTAAGCACACATAAAACATTGCACAGAATTATACTTCACTGCTTCAAAGGAATGTAATCACCCTGGGTAGTGCTGCAGTTTTTGAGAGGTGCATAACTGCCCAGGGTAGTACACTAGAAAAGCTACTCAGGGTAGTATTTGAATACTTTAGAAAAACATAACAACCCACTGTAGTACTTCAGAACAACATCATTTCCCAGGCTAGTATTTCAGTACTTAAGAAGAACATAATTACCCAGGGTAGTACTTGGCATGCTGCTCCCAGGGATCCTCGCCAGGCTGCCAGCTTTTCAAGCCACCCCCACACCGGAAGCATGTCACATGGTCCGTCACACCTGTGTTTATTATTGACTTTCATTTAGTACATTTTAATATTCAATGCAGCCTGTATTAATATTCAAACAGAAGCATACGTTCAAAACATGGCACACATCATTGCAGTGATTAACTAATGTATGTGACCTCAGATGACTAAACTTGTTTTGGTCTTATGGCTCAGTTTCAGTATACCTTTGCTGTAAAAGCCAGCTCTGGCCAGTCTCTCAGGCTCCACGGGATGTGGCCTTCCTGCAAAGCTCTCCAGCCGTTCCTCAAACGACTCCATCGGAACCCGCGGACCATCGCTCTCCGGGGACTGCGCGGATGGGACATTGCCGACATCGTGGCCAAGGATAAAGAAACAGTTGGGGAAATGCCGGGAGTGTTCGCTCCATGGCTCATCTCCAGGCTCCCAGCCAGCAAGCATGCCCCCGCAGCAGAAACACTTGACCCGGTCAGCCTCCCCAAGGTAGTACAGCCCCGCCTGGGCCAGCTGCTTTGGGCGCACTGGAGCAGAGGCTGGCCATAAACTGCCAAAGCTTCTGAAGCGCGCATCCTCTTCGCACATGTGGGGTACCATGGGATAAGTGGACTCATCCACGACTTCGCCGGTGCGCAGGCTAAAGTCCATGGCCTCGGCTTCCTCGTCGTAGGCAGAGCCGTTGCTCAGGGGGGCAAAGCCCATGTTGCCAGCGCGGTGCACACAGGTGAGGAATGTACAGGTGGGCGATGCCAGCAGGTGGCGGCTGACGGGCGTGTCCGCACTGCTCCAGTTCTCCACTGTTTGCTGGCAGCTGAAGCAGCGCACGCGGTCCGACTGCCCCGTGAAGTAGAAGCCTGCCCTGGCCAGCCGCTCGGCGGACACTTCCTTGGCACGGGGGAAGTGGCGGAATGAGTTGATGCGGGCAGTGATAGTGGACCAGTCCATTGAGTCATCTGTCTGTAGCTCACCATCGTTTCCAGCCATGGTTTCAGCAGATGTAGGGAGGTTTCTATAAACACAGGGCAGTACATTTAGTCAAGCCAGTCAAAAACAAACCATTCCTTAAAGCTGTTAAAAAGTTTTTACCATAGAGTCAACTTAATTTCAATTACTGATATCTTGTTATATGATAAATTATCTGATAAATGTCATGCTTTAAGGGTTTGTGTTAAAATTGCTGCAAAGATTATTATGAATTACTTTCACACGTCGGTCCCTTTAAGAGCCAAGCCCAGTCACGTGCGTGCCGTGCCTTCTACATGTGCACTGTAGGTGGAGCACATCGCTTGTCACACAGGCATTTTCTGTTGTCAACTGGACGGGAGTGTGGAAGCCTTTAGCAAATATTTAATAATAAAGCTATATAGAATTATTGGGCGATGGTTGGCGTTTTTGGCTGTGCCTACGTGTCTTTTGCAATTATTTACCTCTGCCCAATATCACATGGTTGACAAAATGTACGATCGAAGGTTACATAATTTCTAGAATGTCAACAAACCCGTTGTTAAAGAGCCCATCCTCACATTAACAAATGGCGTGGGAAGCAACTTTTTTATTTATTTTATATTGGTGTCCCAGTTGCCTAGCATGACTTCTTACTTATCCTTAAACATCCTAGGCAAATACAATATTTACGGGTCTGTTTGTGACATGTTGATGTTTACACAAACTTGAAAAAAATATGGTTAATAACAGTTAATTGTGCTACCATATCCAAACATGCCCGAGTGGCTTCACGTACGTCAGGTTTAGCGCTGCACTGACAAACCAAAGTTTACTACACTCATTACAGTACTTGTAAAGCCATATCACAAAAGAGCAACATTCGGGACTTTTCTCTGCAGTTGTCGCATTAGCCCAAACACGACTGCTCGCTTGTGTTTGAGACCGTACAATCTGAAAACTGCATGAATTTGCCCTCACCAGTACAAAACAAAGTGGGTTGGGACAGAGAGGAAAGGACAATCCCATGGCACATCAAATACTGTTGTCTGCCGTTGGGAATAGCTAATGCTGGCTACGATAGCTTAAGTAACTCACCCTTGATCTAAGGTTAAATAAACCCTAAGGCACTTTTAAAGCATCAAATGAACGTGGCATTTAATCTCAGTAGAGTATATATCTAGATATCAGTAAGACAACATAAATAATTATTGCAAGATTCGTCAATTGCACTTTGGACCGTCTCCATGTTTTGAGTGTTTGACGTTAGTGAGCTAGCAAGCTAGCTAGTTACTGTCAGACTGTCATCTAGCTTGAATAGCACGCCGGTTAGAAAGCCACAACCCTTACCTTGAAAGTTATGCCTATAATTTAACTCTGTACAATACACCGACAACAATTGTAATCCTCTGTTGTAATGTTATCCACTGAACCTTATAGGCCCACGGTCAATGTGTCAGGCCAGCGACCGACATCCAGTCCTTATAGCTTCCGGATGTGACGTGTTGAAACTTAGCACTGAACTGTCATAATACTCCCACGTCGATGAAAGTACGGTATATTTCAGGTATGCCCACCGACCACAATTATTGTGAAGGGAAAGTCTAGTGGAAGGACTAAAAAAGTCCCTCTACAAATGTTCTTTACGTGTATGGAATAATGTTTAAAATGTACATTCTCATTTGAAACACAGAATAAAAGTATTAATGCATTTTATTGAAAGGGTCCACTAACAGGCCTATTACATTCACAAGTTCACGTTCAAAACACCTGAAGCTCTTTATAAATACCTGTCAGGTCGGGGCATCATTTAAATTTAAATTACCCCTGAACAGAGAACGATCATGCTTCTGTAGTCTAACTTGAAGAAATTTAATAAAATAGATGTGGCCTAGCACTATATTTTATGCTTGAAATAATATTTAATTTAGTAATTCACTGCACTACAAGAGTGACCATTGTGTTTGTCAGTCTCCTTGTCTTCACTGAGCCTTATCACCAGGCAATTTAAGACCTGCCTGTATGTAAATTTTGCCAACATACAAAGATCATATCAGGTTGTTTTAGACTGATAAGGTAACAAAATCACATCACAGGTTCTTTTAGATTACCACAGAAGTCCAATGTTATTTTGAGCCATTTAATGGTTTAAAATATAGCATTTTTTACACAAGTCTGTGCTCACTTACTGCCATAATAAACTGTTTTGGTTGTAAATGTAAAATGTGTCTTGCTTGAAACTCATTTTATTATCATGGTTTAAACTTGTTAACATTGAAAGGGGCCAATTTGCAAACATTATTATTATTAGCAGTAATAATAATAATAATAATAATAATAATTATAATTATAATAATTATAATAACAATAACAATCAGAAGACGAAGAAGAAGAATAGTAATTCTGTCATAGGACCCAAAATTTTAGTGGAACCTCTGCTGTCTGATGTGGCAGACCATTGCTTGTAATGATCTTGAGCTATAAAAGGCCTGTTCCTGTCCTGCTATGATTAGTGCCTTTTGGTCATGCATTTTAGTCATGTTTTAAATGTAAGAACATGACCAGTTTACATATGGCTGTACAAGGCTGACTGTTCCATGATTAATAGGATTGACCAGGTGACCAGACACAGAGGAATGCAGGAACTGCAAAATGTAACCCTTGCAGATAACCCCACATCTTTTTCAGTTAAACATTGCAGATCATATTGGCTTGTACCTTCAGTGGTAAATTGTTCACTTCAAAATCAATTCAATGACTTTAGCACACATGAAGACAGCAGAAAACACACCTGGAGCATGATTGTTTGCCCACTAAATTTGTTTGCACCCTACATGCACACTACACCATGTGGTGATCCATTCATAGTGAATCACCAATCTGTCCAGTTTAAAATGTTTATCGTCCCAGCATTTTATTGCTGATATTATGTTCTACAAACATCTACAGACAACATCGATTTGCTGACTGACCATCCAACTGACCATCAACTACAAGTCTAACAAAACTATGACCTCATTTTCAAGTAATCAATTTCAGCCGGTTTCAATCTCTTTTGGCTTCCTATTAATGTCTCTCAAATTTGTCATAGATCACCTAGCTTATGAACTATCACATAGTGTGTTTATGAACTGTCCATTGAACAATAATTTTGGCAAGTTGTGGCATTCAAGGAACACCTCATTGATTTACCTGAGGTATACAATCAGTCAATACCAGCGATTTTGTTTCATCAGTTCAGTGGAAAACATGTCATTTCATTCTGCCACTTCCCAGTAAATGATCTCAGATCCTGAAATGTTCAGTGGAAACTCTCATGATGAAAGCAGGTTTTCATGCTTCCTTTAACTGTTGGTGAATTTACTTCTTTTTGGTGGGCTTATACAGCATGAACCTTGAGGAGCCTAACCTATAACCACAGTCAGAGATGGGGACTTTTCCAGCAAAGTACCAAGTGTAAGTTACTTTGACTGATCACATGAGCCAAGCAGAACTAGGGCCAGTTTACACAAAAAAAATAATTAAAAGAAAATATTTATACTTTTTTTTTCATGAATGCACTTTAAATAACTTACATAGTAGTCTGTGGTCTGGGAAAACATATGACAGATGTTTCTCAAAGGACAGCTGTTTCATCTTGCTTGACCGGCAATGTGGAAAAGCTGTTTGGAGCCTTAGCTGACTGTCCAAGGCACCTGCAGCCCTGCTGCCTCTCATAAAACATGGCTTTATAGGGAGATGGAGCTTAACATTATGTGGAGAAAGCATATTTGCTTCTAACATCTTGACAAAGGGCACCTTGTTGAAGCTTATAAGCCTGCTTAGCATGTGTCATGATGGGGTGATGCCATTGAAATGTCATGGAGCACTGAATTTCCTGCTGTAGCTCCAGTGAGGCAAGAAGGAACTGAGGTCGCTGTTTGGAGGGGGACCCCAAAGAGCAGCCTTGGACAGATGTGACGTTCGATGTGACATTGAAAACTTCTCTCGCCAACATGGCCATTTGAGAAATGAAGGGGTTTCAGTGACAGCATATTTACAAACGATTTTGATCTGAAACAAACAGTATGTCTTAGGTTTGCCAATTTATTCTTAAGACAGTGAGGAGACAGTGAGGAGATAGTATGTGCTGAAGGTATCGGTATTTGCTAGCAATTGCACAAAATCACTGACAGTATAACTTTAGTGTGATGACTAGATATGGGTCTGAAAAAGTGTCTTAAATAGACAGCACACTAAATTCCAAGAATGACAGAAAATTCAATTAATCATTCCTACTACTGCCCGGCATTATGATAGAATCTGATACAACTACTATAGGCAATAGAGGTACTTAGTGAAGAATTTAAAGTGTCATTTCCACAAAAAAAAAAGACTACCTGATGATCACAAAGGCGCATCAGACTAGAGATAGACCAATATACAGGTTGGCCAATATATCAGGACGATATTTGGCATTTTTAAACATATCAGCATCAGCCAATATTTGCGTAATATTAGGCCAATTTAAAGAGATGACATTCTGTAAGCAAAGCAAGACACAAGTGTTTTCTTGTTCTTCTTTTTGAGAGTGTATTAGCCATCGGTTGACCATGACTTGTAAAACACTGCATCAGCCATGAAAAAAACATTATCGGTTGACCTCTACATCAGGCAGTAAAATAAGTGGACATCCATCAGTAATGAGTTTGATAGCTGGATAAAATCTGCACATATTCATGACACAGTTGTTGTTTATCAAACTTAAGTCACACCTTTTTTTCAAACTCTGTTCTTCACCCTGTACGTTTTAAGTAATTATTTTTTTAACGGCCTTACTATTTATGCATTGTTTTATTTTGTTTAATATCAACTCTTGTTTATTTAGTCTTTATTATGCTCTTTTATTTTGTTTACTTATAATTTAATGTAATTTTGTTTTATTATTATTACCTTTTTGTAAGTGTATTTTATACCATTTTATATGCGATTATGCACTATGAAGAATACATTGAATTGAATCAGCTCTCCTATGCGAACATGATCTGAAAAAAAGCATAATGGTAGAGAAATTATTTACACTGTTATTACCCGGGTGCTTGGGCCATATAAAGCACTTCACATTTCACACAGATCTAAAAAAGGGCGGTAATTTGGTCTCTTCATGTGTGTGTTTTTTTTTTTTTTTGTTCCTGGGTAGGATATTCTATATTCTGTTTCTATGTAGTTGGCTACTATATCGGCCTCTGTGACGCCAGATTTTGCTAAATTCTACTATGACATTATACTGCACTGAAGGGCCAAATGGTGGCAATGAAGGTCCAGACATGCGTTTAAGACTGCGCCACCTTCTGCATCGCATGTGGAAAAGAAAAAACAACCATGGCCCTCAATGCACTGATTTCATCAAAGACATCCGTCAACTTCAAAGCAACGGCTTCTATAGAGTGTACCTTGGTGAGACCGAAATTCCAGAATACCTCATAACAGGTGAAATAACTTCGGCGAGCATAAATGACGACAGCAGAAAACACACCTGGAGCATAATTCACGCAGGCGGCGTAAGAGGATGGGTTCCTTGGAATTACAAGTTATTGTTTCATTTAAACTCTAGAAGCCTGGCTCCATCTGAAGACATTTTTCAAGACTTCTGTGTCACCTTAGCAGACTATTATGGCAAATGCGCTATTGTTGTCGATCCACAAAGCTGGAGAACCCCACGTCGTTACCCCTCTTCAAATTCATGTCACCATCCTCCATCATCTCCGGTCGATTTGCTGCCGATGAGGTGCTGTCCTAAAGTGGCGCAGGAACATGGGCACGAACTGATCCAACTGCCTTTCCAGTGCGCACATCTAAATCCACTGAACAGTGCGTGGTCAACAGTGAAGTGGTTTGCTGTAAACAACAGGGGAAAATATTCAGAAGCTATATACGATAAAGATACTGTACAGAAATACATCTTCTGCACAGAATTAATCGACGGTTCCTTGCGAAAGATGACAAAAAGGAAATGGGAGGAGGCCATGTCCAGAGTTTGGAAGAATGAAAACTATTACCTAAACGACAACAATCGGTAACTCCTTTAAACTTATAATACATGTATCCAAACATGAGCCTTAACTGTGTTATTTGCCAACTTTTTTACACTTATGTTTTGCATCCTTTACTAAGCACAACATTCTTTTATTTAAATGCACACTACACTGAGAGGTGATGTGTCCTTTGTAAATGTAATATAGAAATCCACTGTCTGCCAGGTTTTAGCAGTTTGTCATCCTAGTGGCATTATTGTGGTCTGCTATACCAGCTTTTACTGACAGCTGATGTCATTTGTCAGTTTTAATGCTTACAGTAATGCAAGACTGTCAAAACGGTGACCTCATAATGTTCCAGTTCCAGTCCATCAATTCGAAAATTTGGCCCATTTTAACCTCCATTGGCTCCCCATGAAGAACTGCTATAATCATTTAAGTTTGTCAGAGGTCAACTAGCGTATGAATGATACAATAATGTATGAAGTCTCCATTAATAATTATATCTTGCTGTTGCATTCCAGGTACAATACCTTACTGGTGTACCTGACACGTTAAACAACTATTCAGTACTTTTTATTTTTATTCTGCTGAAACAAATTTATAACAGCACAAGTTTGAAACTTGGTGAAACACTATCACCCATACCTTGACATTGGCAAAAGTACTTATCTAGCATCTAGACTAGGCCATCGGGGTGTAGGGATCTTTGTTTAAACCCTGTTGTAAAAAAAAAAAAACTTTCATCATTCATTTTACAGGTATCATGAAAATAATGCTCCATGTCTGCAACACACTCATTTACCTTTATTTCAGATTTTATTTACATTTTGGTCAAAGCAAAACATTTCCACAAACTGGTCAATACAAATAACATATTCTTATTCAATGTTTTGAACATATCCAAGGGCCAACAACTACATTGTAAAACAGATCTATAGACATATTAAGACTTACAATAGACAAAAACAAAATACTTAAACAATGCCTAAATATAGACTTTAAACAACTGAATTAAGTACACTCTGTTCAAAAGAAGTGCAAGTTTATATTTAAACTTTTCAGGCAAAAAAACAAAAACAAACAAAAAACATCAATACATGGAGCTTACACACGATAAGGTGGACATCTTAGTTCGAATTTAATTTCGTTTTTTGCTTGTCTGTTTAGCACTCCTATGGCTAAATACAAGAGGCAAATTCATTCCTCACTGGGCACCTTATGATATAGTGATACTATGGTCACAGGCTACCCTCATGGTTCCTTAAGAGCTGAGACAAATATGATAATCAACCCTCCACAATCCGCTGTAGCAGCGTTTTCAGGCCTCCTTTGGCAAGTTGCACAGGTGTCTTCTCCTCCTTGTTTTCAATGTAAATGCTGGCGCCATGCTCCACCAGCAGTTTCGCAGCCTCTACCCTCTCCTCATCACAAGCCAAGTGCCTTAATGAACACAGGACGATAAAAACAACATGGTAAAACGTAACCAACCATCAACACAGAGAAAACAGGATAGGTCAACTCGACACATGTTTATGTGACGTGATACTTACAAGGGAGTGTTTCCTTCAGAATCTTGAATGTTTGTAGAAGCACATTGTGCAAGCAGAAGCTGAATCAGACGGTAGTTTCCTTTGGCTGAAGCTCTGTGCAAAGGAGTGGAAGAGAGTTTATCTGTGGCATTGGGGTCTGCACCATTTTCCAGCAACAGGCGAGCTATCTGTTGGCAGATAAATAAACACAAAGCACATACAGTACATACATATATCATTATTAAATCATGTACATATATGTCATTTAAAGTGTGCAGGTGTGACTATAATTAGATAACCTTACTTTTTACAGTGCATAAGAAAAAAGAATAATGTACATTTATGGCTATAAAATGAGGCAACATAATAAAGCTGCATTATGTAAAGCTGTGTTTGACATGCCGAATGGTCTTTTCTATGGGGAAATGTCCAGTATAAAGTACACATACTTCATATCTATTCTTTGATGCTGCATAGTGCAGAGGTGTACATCCATTCTGGTTAACACAATTCAGCTGTGCACCCTTAGCTATCAGGAACTGCACTATTACGTCTCTGCCTGCTGAAGCTGCAATGTGAAGGGGAGTCCAGCAAGCCTGAAGAACAAAATGAAGTGGATGTTTAGGCACAACACAAACCCAAAGTACCTGACCCATACATTACATTACACCTTTAAAATTACAGTCCTGACTCCAAAATAAGTGAAGTCAGTTATCTCTTTGAACACACACAAACTTCTTCTATCATCACATTCTTTTGGTAATTATGTTGAATATGCAAAGCCGTTGGTCTGTGAGACTCACATCATCTTTTATGTTCACTTCGACACCAAGATCCAACAGAAATGATACAATGTCTGTGTGGCCAGCAGAGCAGGCCCAGTGAAGAGCAGTTCTCTGATCCTGAGAGAGCAAAAGAATAGGATTCAACTGAAACAACTCATTTCGCAGATGTTTGTAACATGGACGTAAGTTATAGTCGTCACCAAACATCTGGGCAGAGGTTGTTTTTACTGTTGTCACTACAGTGTACCAGCTAGTAAAGCTAATTTGCCTTTTGCCATCGAAACAGGCTGCATTATATGTTAACTAATTGTTAACGTTACCTGATCCGTTTTAGTGGCCAAAGATTTATCGGAAAGAATGCATTTCTTTAATTCATCAAACTTGCCAGAATAGGCAAAATTACATATTTCTAAGTTAGATACAGAACCTTCCATGACCGACGCTTCAATTAATTTATGACATTAGTCATAAATGACAAACTGATGAGGATGGCTAGCTATCTGGTTCTGAGCTAAATGACTTGCTCGAAGAATCTCGTCGGAAAAAACAGTTGTTGGACTGTGACGTTATATCCGGCGTAAACCACATTTTTAAAAATGGTTTCTGAAACCAAACTGAACAGCTTCAGTTTTATCCCAGCAGTTTTAGGACATTACATATTAAACACATAAAAATCTAAAATACAAATAATAATTTAAGCAGCCGTCTCCTAAATTGACTTTTGAAGCGGAACTGTTGAGTAGCTATGGTCACCTGAGGGAAGAAACGGTGTGACGTACAAAGCTTTGAGAGAAGTGGAAGAGGGTGGTATATTCGCTGTGTCGTGTTTTTGTGATTGTGAGTTGTTGTTACTTAATTTCACAGGTAACGTAGTAATTGGCTCTGTGTTATACTAAGTAATAATACATGTGAGTGGTAAGAGCTGCATTTGAAATGTTATAATGGACCTGTTGTTTGTTCTTAGTGACCATAGGTGGTGTCTTTGGAACAGATGCTATCCAGCCTTGTGTAGCGTGGACGTCTGATAGTGTCTTCGTGAACTCTGCTAAAGACGTGAAATAGAAAGCCCCCATCTGAAAATAGTACTTTGTTACTTCAAGGCGGGCACTGTCCTTTCAGATGGCTTCCACCATTGTAAGTATTTAATCAAGCATGCAGCCATTGCTATCTGTGGTAGTAGAATCTTGTTTGTGACATAGGCTACTTGTTGGTGAGTAAACAGTGCCCTTACTTTAACATTACTTGATATAGCTTGATTTACCTCTAAAGTGAAATCTGTCGAAAACCTAATTGATTAATTTATCTACATAGGATTTCAGAACTCATGTGGACCAGTCCTGCAGATATTCAGACGAATTTGTCAATATCTATTATGACTGCATGGATAAGAAGAGGAGGGTATGCAGAACTGTTATTTATTTACAGCTCTATCATATATTTAAATTATATCTATTTATTTCTTATTTACATTTGCTTCTCTCACATATCTTGCATGGTAAAGCATCTGACAAGGCTGTACTTGGACAAAGCAACCTTGGTTTGGAATGGCAATGCCGTTTCGGGACAAGATGCTCTTGGAGAATTCTTCGAATCCCTTCCATCAAGTGAATTTCAAGTGCAGACACTTGACTGCCAACCAGTTCATGGTATGTGATCCTAAATGCCTGGAAACTAAGCTTACTTAATTCTATATTTTTGTCAGATGTGAAAGATTTTCATTTTAACCATACCCTGCTCTAATGTTTTTTTTTTTTTTTTTTTTTAATTTCTTACAACAGAGCAAGCAACACAAGGCCAAACAACTTTGCTTGTAGTCACGGCAGGCTCAGTGAAGTTTGACGGAAACAAACAACGATATTTTAATCAGAACTTCTTGTTAACTGCACAGGCCTCTCCTAACAGTGACCAGCCTGTCTGGAAGATTGCTAGTGACTGTTTTCGTTTTCAGGACTGGGCCAGCTGAAATACTTGTATGAATGTTTTGTTTTTGATATAATTCCAAATGTAAATAAAGTTTTGTTTTTTTCAAACAAAGTGTCATTGTTTGCCATTACATAAAGAAAAAGTAAATGTATTACAAAACATTTTATTTATCACAATGTATGTTACATAATGTGACCCACACAATGGAATAAATAACAGCATCGTGAAACATTCTAACAAGCAAATGTACTTCACTGGAGTTATAGATCTTTAACAGGACTGTTTAAAAAGAAATTGGTAAAATCAGTTACCAAATACCACAATTTGGTCTGGAATTTGGCAGCCAAATATAGTTTAATTCTGGCATCGAAACGTGAAACAAAGCATGGCTTTCCATTGAAAATATGAACCGTTCTGTACCAATTTATGTCCAGCAGCTAGATTTGCTAGTAACAAGCTACAGCACAAGAACACATTTTATGATGAATATCAATTCTCTGATATTTCTCTTATCAACATTAGCAGGTGAACATAAGACCTGTGCAGTCATTTGGTCTTTCAAAAAAACGCTTCCTTCAATACAAATGTAATGTAATGCAGTGTTTTAAAAAATAAAATCATAACAAGGCAATGTAACAGTCCCATTAAAAAAAAGTAGAAATCCCTCAACATGTTTACCACAGAACATTAAACGGTATGTGTGGTTCAGCAGATGTGGAAAGAAATATTAAATTAATGCAATCAGGATTTTAAAGTTAAACCATATACATTCTGATTGCCAAAGTGAGATTTCTCAAGCAAATGACTGCAAATACAGAGAGAATTCTGCTACTGCCGCTACAAGTGAACTGTGGTAAAATGTCCGCTGAAACAAAGCACTTATCTACACCTGAATGTCGATTCCCCAGAAAACAAAGAAAACATCAAAGTCATTGTATATTACACTTGCACAAAGATGTTAAATAAACTTCAATTCAATATGGCAACTGACATGTAATAGTGTGTACCTGTAACTTACAATAGCCAGGGCCTCATGTTTTAACATCGAATTAAATATATTCATTTAGACCGAAAAGCTTCCCTTCGACAAAAGGTAACCTGAATCTTTTTTTTTTTTGTGGAAGTTTCCATCTTTATATGTATTTGAAAACCTCCAATTGACTTACACTATCCATTGAACATACCCTGAGTCATTCAGAAATAAATAAGTCCGATATGCCATTTCACTGCTGCAATGAAATGTACTGTATACAGAGAAGTGCATCTAACCTCCATTTGCAGTTCAATATCATATTTAAGTTAAAACAAATAGTTTGCCATGGGGCAAAAATCCCCCACATTTTAACATAGGAGTAAGTCATATCGATTAGTTCGTGTTAGGGGCATAACATTATATTTGCAAATCCTGTAAAAATCCAGATTTATCCCCTTACAATTTAATTGGGCTAATATTTTTAAAACATCCAAATATTTCCCAAATACTAATAAATTAACGCACTGGCATCAAGACATAAATATGTTTGTCACAAAACAATGGATCTCTCTAAAGGCACAGTGACACTGCTTTATACAATCGGCAACCGGGAGAGACTGAACAACTACCATAAACCTTGCTGATGTAACGAACTCCCTTGGGAAGCCTGCAGAACTGTTTGAAGCATACACCAATAAGTGCTCAATAATGGTTTCAAATAAATACAAATAATATGGATAATTTAGACAGTAGTTACAAAATGCTTAAAAAGATGTATGGCAGTTTCTTGCTGTTGTATGGTTGACTTCATTTTGAGAGGTGATCTGGTTTTGATAAAGCTGTATCTCATCCATTAGGTGCAATGTGTCAGGCCACTGACATTTTACAGTTCCTATAACAACTTCACTGCAGAGATATCACGCCATATTGGAACGGTCAAAAAAGCTCCTTACTTGGAATAAACAGTAAGAAATAGACAAAAACAACAAAATCTACAGGAATTTAACCTCAACGTGTGCGTTTGCGTGTGTTCTACACTAGCTTGAAGCAACAAACGGTAGGACTGGAAATATTGAGCGGGCAGGAGCTGATGCACATTGAGAGTGACAGTGGAATGGTGAAGAGTTGGCTTTGGCTGGAGGGCTGGTCCTACTTCCGCCCGTACATTCTCTCGATGGCGTGAAGATAGTGGTTCTTCAGCTCCTTCCTCTTGAGCTTGAAGGCGTCCGTGACCAGGCCCGTCTCTGGTGTCCACGGCTCGGGGCTCAGGTGAACCTTCACTGGGATCTCAAAGCGCTGGAGTTTTGCTGTGAGAGGAGAGAACAACGTTTACAACAAACCTCTGCTTCCGTTACACAGAATGGTATTTATTGTGAACACTCATCCTGACCTTTCTTCCCTGACAAATGGCATTAGTTAAAGGACTGCAAGCACTTAAATGCAGTAGTTATCTCACATCAACTAATCAAGCTGCAGCACGGACTTGACCAGGCTGCATCATTCTGTGCCTCCAGGGGGCATTGTGAAGCACTAGGGCAAGTGGGGTGTAACTCATGCTTGCATTGCAACAATTGCAATCAGGTAGAAGTAGTTAGAAAATTATGACAATACAGTAGTAGTCAGAGAATGTGTGCTGTGAACTAGACAACTTTGCCACTTTATGCCACTTTAAGCAACACTGTTGCAGTTCTTAAGCAACATATCAATTTCTATCAACTAAAAGTTAGAAAACAATACAGGCCAGTCTTATTTTTGGGAGAATTAGGAGCCATTTAAATGGGCTAGAGTGCACATTGTAGGATTATCTCCATTTTCTCTGCAGCTTTACTATGCAGTGACTAAAACAGATTACACACATGACATTCTTAAATGGACACAACAATGCCACACTTGTAATAACTAAGGAGTTAACTAAAGGGTTTTAAACAGCACAGTTAACAGAAAGCTGCAGTTGTGTGAGACAGGCCCACAGTCATGGGGGAGTGAGGGCTCCTTTTCCATTATACTCATTATACTTGCCATGTCGCCCACATAAACAGTACACACTGGCGTGTCAGAAAGTGACATCACCGATGCACCAGAGCCATTTATACTTGCACTTGACACACACGCCAATCTTCTCCTCATCAGAGGTGTCAAATGCCACAGTAGTTTAAACAGTTTGGAAAACCTTGCGCATCAGAGGAGTGACACATGACTGAATTGCAGGTTCAGTCACATCTTCATTTAGGAATAAAACTAGATAAATCCGAAAAGTTTCGTGTCAGTGTGTATATTTACTATGTTTTCAGACGTCATGAGTGATGGTAAGACAATAGGATAAGGCAAAATAAGTTAGCTTGTACCCATGTTGGTTTGTGGATAAAACAAACAAAATCCTAAAAGTTTTTGGTCAGTATTTGTATTTGCAGAATTGCATATTCACAAGTTACAGAAGAAGTGAGGTGCACCACAGCCAGACGAGCACCTAAAAAAGCCACGCCAGATGTGTACTGAGGTCATTTTGACAGCACTTTCTCACGCACAGGGCAGGACACATCAGGTATAAATCTAGCTTGAAAGAGTACAGGTGAACCCCCACCCTCAACCCCCACCCCACCCATCCAGGGGGATGTCTACTGAGGATGCTGGAGAGTGAGTATGAGGGGCCCCACTTTGAATTATGGGCAGAGGGACGGAAATTTTCAAACAGCTGGTCCTGATTACTGCCCCAACTTTTACTTTGGAGCACTGTGACCTCATAGCAACTAGACTTACATGAAGCGGCAACTTCTTTAATTGCTCTTAAGACTTCCATCTCCATCAAAGGGTGGTGGCAGATGTCCTCCCACATCCCTGTAATGCCCTTAAGACTGGCCAGCGCAGTCAGCTTCTTCTGGTTGGGCACAACAAAGCTGATCACGTAGCTCTGGTCACTAGAAAGCCACCAGAGCACAGGAATTAGGGCACAGAAAGACAAGGAAACTCATCACTTTTGAGAATGAGGAAATGACAAGCTGGGTTAGACGATACCTGTTTGCGTAGGCGCATATGTTGTCGATGAGAGGACAGTTCTTCAGGGCAGACTCCACTTTGCCCAGTGACACATACTCTCCAGCTTGCAATTTGACAAGGTCCTTTTTACGGTCTAGAAAAAAAAAAAAACTGCGCTCGAATATGTTTTTGCACATGCACACATTCTCTGTTGTTGCCCCCCAATGGTGGAAGAACCTACCAGTTGCTACAAGAACGGCAACATTCCTTTCTACCTTTAAAAAGCTTGTAAAAACCCTTCTCTTCCGAGACTGCTTCCCTTCCTAACAAAACTAACAATCACTAAACCAACTCTCTCTTACTCTGTCCCCATGTGAATGTGTGTGTAGTGTATGTGTGTCTGTAGTGTCCCTGCTCTGGGAAACTTGCTTAGGCAAATGCATCTCCCTGTATGTATAAAGGTAGCCTGCTTACTCTGTGTTCTTCTACACCTGTCGGCTTATGTCCTCCTTTTTGTAAGTCGCTTTGGATAAAAGCGTCTGCTAAATGATACTGCGGTTATGCTGACCAGCACAAACCACACCGATACACTCTAAACAGGTTTCCAGCAAGGCCACTTACCCACAATCTGTAAGCAGCCATCAGCGTGAAACTCTCCAACATCTCCTGTGCAAAACCAGCGCTGTCCATTTTCATCCACGAAGAAGTCATCATTTATGCTGCCATCTTTCCTGTAATAGCCCAGGGTTACGTTGGGGCCTCCAATCAGAATCTCTCCACGGGGGTGAGGTTTGTCTTGGCTTGTGTAACCGCCTGAAAGAGGGGATTAAATTGAAATAGTGAGTCTATTTTCAGCTTAACAGGACCATTACAGTCTTTAATCAATCAATTACAGGCTGATGTTATGTCTGAAATACTGAATGCAAGTGTAGTGAGAGACACACCAAACGTATACCTACCCTCTTTCCAGTCCCTTAGTTTGATCTCACAGCAGATGAGAGGGGCTCCCACTCGGCCTGTGCTGTAGTCAGCCACTAGACAACAGCAACAACAGTTTGAAGACCGTCAGCACCACAACAAAGCTAAGCCCCGAGGATAAGTACCACCCCTTAACATGCCCGTCTTTGATTATTCGCCTACTGTGTAACTAGTCTTTCAACAGGTGTGAGGCATGCTGCCACCTGCCCAAGTTTCCAACTGAACCAGAGATTTGGTTGTAACTGTAGCAACTGTAGCAAAGCCCATCTTGTTTAACACACTTGCTACACAGTATATTCCAAGATGCATTATCTAATGGAACAAAAATGTGTAATTACAAGACACTCCTAGAATTGTCACCATTTCCCGTTTATCACATGGAAGGACATAAACAAAAAAACACAAAAAAACTGCCTGAAACAAAAGTACACAAAATGTAGACATAGACACTTGTATATAGACACGTTATTCCTGTACAACGAAACCTCCCTTTCACACGTTGGTACATATTTACCAAAAACACAAATGCAGTGTGTGGCCTATACACACACACACACTCTGCTACACAGTGAGGGAAAGCTGCTGGTTATGTCCAACATTGTAGCAGCTAGCATTGTAAATCTTATCAGCCTGGGTCGTCATGGCTGGGTCGGCACGGTTTGACCGATATCTTTGGCATTTTTTGCCCAAACAACACGAAACTTGGCACTGCACACACTGGTAACATTATGATGACGCCGTCCAAATTTGAGATCAAGCGGATGAGTGGTTCAAGAGTTATGCGTGGAAGAGACGTTCCTTGCATTAAAAGATAATAATAGAAAGATAGAAGTTGACTACAGCGCCCCCACCTAGCGTAGCGGAAAGGGCCAGGTCTCTGGCCGAATCCGCTTAGACGAACTGCATGTGAACAGGGACTTGGGGGACAGACCACCCGTTGCGAACCAATCCCAAACCAAACCAATCCCACCATGTGAACGCAGTCAGTGAGGGAAAGCTGCTGGTTGTCTCACCCTCAGTGATGGTGCCTGCTCCACAGGTCTCTGTGAGGCCGTAGCCCTGGCCCACGGGACAGCAGAAGCAGATGTTCATGAAGCGCTGGGTGACCGAGGACAAGGGGGCGCCCCCCGACAGCATCATACGCACGTTCCCTCCCAGCAGGGCCCGCACCTTCTTAAACAGCCTGTGACAGACCACACATTAAGTTAGCCTATTATTATTGTGTTTGGCAACACTTTATTTCAACAGTCTGCCGCCCACACAGAGAAATTGGAGATGGTTTCTTGAAATTCATTTTGTTTTTTGTTTACTGACTTATGACCTTATACAAACTCAACCCCTAACCCTAACCTTTACAAGACAGAGTTTCAACAGATTGTTTATCAATAGTCTCAGCATTTACAGGCCGTTTACTGGGCCATCCAAATAAAGTGTGACCTTACATTTACTTCTGAAAAGCTATTTTTACTTAGGTGTCTTACAGTATGGTAAATGTCCACTATGCCCTAAAGAAACCCTCATGGCGCTAGGCTTGGTGTTTTTTGACTAGTCCATTGTAGGATATGTCCTTTTAAAATAAAGACCTTTCAATCAAGGAGTGTCTTGGCTTGAGAAACCTTGTTCTCTCTTTTTTGACAAATTGTTACCTTGAACCAAAAGCACCCAAAGCCAAGAAATCCAAACATTTTTGTGGACTGAGCATACTATCATTTTTGAAATTACACGCTAAATGTCTATTAGGTATCTTTTTATGTAGCCTTCCTGAGGATACAAAACCCATTTTTAATATGGTCAGCCTGCTCTACCATTAAGCAATAAGAAGTACTTTCAGATTGCTGAAATTGCCATTTGTTTTAACACTCGAGTTTTCCACATGCATGTAATAAAGTTCTTACGCGTTACATAAAGGAGCATCGTAGCCCTTCTTGATTTGATCAAGCTTGTAGTTGTAGGCCAGCTTAAAAAGGGTCCTCTGCACACAATTCATTTCCTGGACCTTGCTCATCACATTCTTGTTAATGCGGTCCATTATTTCCTAAGAAAGTAATAGAAACACAGAGCACCATGTATTAGATAAGTAGATGCTACACATGAAGGCATTTCTTTAAGGGATCACCTTGTGAACTTAAAAAAAACTGCATTTACCGGAACAGCTGCCATAAGTGTGGGCCTGAGCACTGAGCAGTCTCCTTTACTGCCTTTCTTGATCTTGGTGGACTGCGGAAAGTAGAAACGGAAGAAAGACTTGTCAGCAAAAGTAATGTGGCCACCAGTTTGGTGAGAACGGGGTTAAATTCTCAAGTGCACGTTACCTGGTCCGAGAGGGTCTGGGGGGAGGAGTAGCCGATCCTGCAGCCGTAAGTCACACATGAAATCTCCGCAGTCATCTCCAAGACGTGAGCCAGGGGGAGGTAGGCGATATACGTGTCCATTGGGCTAATGGGGGGGGGTTATTATTACATTACGGTACAAGCAGGACTCAACAAGAAACGGTGACATTATATAACCTGTTTGCGAGTCAACAGAACAGGAACCAGCTGGTTTCCACGGTAACTCACCCTAGGCCGGGGATCCTCTCGCACTGGCCCGTCATGCCTGCGATGAGGTTGCTGTGGACGATCATGACCCCCTTGGGCCGTCCGGTGGAGCCGCTGGTGTACATGATCACCGCCAGGTCTGCGGGGGTGGGCTTCACTATCTCCTGGTTCACTGCAAGATCAAGACGGGGCTTTCAGACGTGGCACAAAAATGGTGCACAAAACCAAGATTGGCCTCATAGATGTTTAACAACTTTAAAAGAATGAAGAGAATCTCCAAAATTCCACACAATCAACTAAAGATACGTGATACCCATACCATAATCTACACGGTATCGGATACAAGTCTGATAATGGTCCTTTCTTTTTATCTCTTTTTTTTCGAGCTTAGAGTCACAGAAGTAGTATTTACAGTTCTCAGGCTTGGCTCCCAGGTTTTGCACGGCATCCATGCTGTGAAGCTGCAGGCTCTCAGGGTAGCCCTCAGTGCTGATCTTCTTGTTGTCCACATAGATAATGTGCTTGAGGTTATGGATCTGTGGGAGCACATTCTGGGAAACACAAGGAACACAAGATACATTTAGTATCAGCAGGTATCAGCATAAGTAATCTCATCAGCTTTACTATCATTCGCACTGGAGGTCATCTTTAACAGCAGGTCGAGACAGTTTGCACGGACTGCTGGAGCCAATGGCACATAATATTATCATTAAGGCATTACACCAAACCTTTGCCAATCAGTTTATATCACCGAAAGTCAACATGGGCCTGGCCGAGGGTGGTGCAAGTGTAAATATTACGACAGTCAAGACTGAGAACACTAACTTTTAGTTTAGTCTCCAGTAGGTCCACGCTCGTCACTAGGTGAGTCACCCCACACTCATTTAGGCCAAAGGCCACGGCTTCCTCTCCCAGCGTAGCATAGAAGGTCACCACTGGAAGGGGGAGAGGGCATTAGGTAAGATACAATGACGTTAATGAGGGAAATGCATCACACTTGTCCTCGTTAAGATGGATAAACCCACAATGGGAGCAACTTCCTTCTTAAATACAATGCCGCCCTTCGAGGGCAGTTGAGGTGAAAAGGGCAGTTAATGTACATTTATTTTGAGAGAGTGGAAATGACTGATGACCAAAAGGGCTGTAAATTAGGGAAAACATTATTATGAAGTAACATTACCTAAAATAACACTGTAATATTTATAACAGAAGATGGGCAGAACCCATAGTAGAAAAAATGCAAAATGCATACAAGTTGTTCCCTTTTCTCTAAAACTAGCCCTGGAACAATACAGTTGATAAGGATGGGTGAAACAGAAAAAGATGATGAAATAGTGGTGAGATAAGATGGAGAACAGGGCAGGAGGGTGCGGTGGGGGTGGGGGGGTGGGGGGGTGGGGGGGCTTACAGGGAAAATTGTATCTGAAGCAAGTCTGGGCTGTGATCATCCATTCCGCCCGAGTCTCGCAGAAAATGGCTATGGTGCTCTTTGACTGCTGTCCCAATGCCGCTAAGCCACTCCCAAAGTGACTCACTATGACGTCCATTTCCTGGTAGGTGATCCATTTGTAATCTCCCAAAATGAGCTGAAAGACAGAGAGAGCACAGTCACAGTGACTCTTCACGGGATAAGTGACAACAGTGCAACAGTCAGTGTGATTCATGTGCTGAGCTCATGGGGTCAGAGTGACACTTAGCCAAGATTAATAAACGTCACATGCGCCGAGTCTGCGTGACTGGCTGCTAGGGAAAATTGGGAGTGAGGCTTTTTTTTTGCCTTTTTGTTTCCATGTGCTTTTGTCATCTTTACTATGGCAGATGATATGGGTCCATCATATGCATTATATACCTTTTTTCACATTTATTTTTATTAAGGAAAAGTTGGGCAAAACAATGCTATATTCAGATAAAATGTCTATTTCTGTTTTTAACACCCCCACACACTGCCAGTAACAAACAAAAAAATACAATAATGATAATACAATAAAAAACATCATAAATAAAAAGTAGAGTAAGATAAAGAGTGGGCACACTCTGCATATGCATTATATACCTTTTTAAAAACCTTGCCACTGGGCTGGGTCTCATTCTCCTCGCTGAGCACTGCCCGGGTTCCCAGGCACTGGTTGGGTCCATAACGCTCTACGGCGTGGTTAAACAGCTTGTCCAGCGTGTCCTTGCCGACAAAGTCCATCTGTGCCAGGCTGTTGAAGCGGTCAACCGATCGGTAGGGCCCCTCTGGCCGGCCCGAGGTGGACTTGGCCTTGGTGCGCCTGGCCAGGGCGTTCTTCTGCTGGGCCCCCGTGAGGAAGTACCACGGCAGGAAGGTGAGCAGGGAGTAGAGCCACACCAGCAAGTGCACCGGCAGGAGCAGCACGGTCTGGAGATCTACCTTCACACCCATCCTCTAGCACAGGACACCGGGAGTGTTACACAGAGAGAGAGAGGGAGAGAGAGAGAGAGAGAGGAAGAAGAGGAGGAGAAAGAAGAAGAGGAGTGCTAAGAGCAGGCGCCTCAGAGAGCAGGGCTCTCTCTCTCCGGAGAGGACAAGACGACAGCAAGGAGTGAGAAGGATATCCGAATGCAAGAGAGTGCTTGTGAGGTACACGTTGAACGTCTTGGGCTACCTGATGGAAAACACCAAAACAGAAAGAGACAGAAGGCCACATCACTTTAAGTGCACCATTTTTTTCCCCCTGAAATGCATTCCACTCCTGGGAAACTCCAGCCTCCCAAACTCAAAGCCCATATCAAAAGGCTGCATGTTTGCCTGATGCCTCCACTAACAGAAGTCATGTCTGCTCAGGTCACATGGCCAAAGCGATTTAAGAGCATGTCACAGTTACTTGTTTGTGACGCACTCAAAGAAAAAAAAAAAAAAACCTCAAAACTCACCGTACATCAAACAAGGCTTCTACTCTATCGCTCCAATATGACTGCAGGCCATGTCTGTTAGACTTCCTTCATATTCTGCAGGTGTTGCAGTAAAGGCAAACGGGCTTGACCAATTTTAAGTGTGCCTCCTTGTGCTTCTTTTAAATGGCATACAGCCTTTTTAGTTTGTAGGGTTTGTAGGAGTGTTGATAGCCTAGGTCTACATGTTTTTTTCCCCTTATTTTTAAAGAGTCTTAATAATACCTGGGCACCAATCACCAATCTAGACAGAGATGATAAAGCTCTCTTGTAGGTCCAAAACATCCCGTTATCATCCCAATTTAAATGCTTTCCCCCTGTCTAGCCGTCAGTCTTAGTTCGCAGGAAGGGCAATTTATCTGATCAACGGTTCAAGCGAAGTCTTGTAAAAACCACATAAGATATGTTGGATTCTGCGGGGACAACTGTGTGTGTACAGAATGAGTCACCATTTCTTAACTGTAGTAACACCATCCTCAAGCCCAACCAGTATTTAAAACAAAGCCTTTCAGTTGATCTTTAAACAAATATATTTATCTTAGCTGATAACATCAGCCCCCCCCCCAAAAAAAAACAGTTATGCTCAACCACCCATTTGATTATGTTAAATCTTAAATGCTTTAAAAAAAAGATATGAGACAAAGATAATGGCGAAACATACTGTTTGGTGACATCGAGTGATAACAGTTACACGTAAATGAAATTCTTTGTTACTGTCAGTCTAGGAAACACACACACACACATACACACACACACAGACACACAATGTGGGCAACACAGGTAAAAGCAGAATCAGCAGAATAGAACAGCTATAGAACACTGCAGATTCGTTAGATATCTTTAGATTGTCATAATTCTGATTACATGAATGAATAATCTGCATTGAACAAGCCAGCTCAGCACAATCCATGTTCAAATGACCGGCACATAGCCTCAAATGACCTGCAGTGGCAAGGCAGCTCCAGAACACAAAGCCTACAGTCTGTGAATCTAAATGACTGTTAGGGACACATAAACAAACATTTACATTAGAAATAAAAATAACTAACCCAACATTCCTCTGTCTAACAATCCAAAAAGGTAAAAGCACGTACCTTAGAGCAGGTTATGTAATTTTAGTGATGGTGCTGCTAGGATACAGCCAGTGCACTTTTAAGCAAGCATTTCTTCCTTTTAGACCTAGGCTAAATTAACTCTGGACAAAGGATGGCAGCTGTGTACTGTTACAGGCTAAACTGGCTGGGTTGATCTGACACACTGCCTATAAATGAGTGTTTATCTCCCTCAACCCACTCCAATCTCACTGCAGTACGTTGCAGGACCAGAGCATCTTCGTCATGGCTATCTATCGGTTTGTATAGTTCACAATGCAGGGGTGAGGAAGACAGCCAATGGCAGCGCGTCTCCGGCTCACCCCATTCACAGGTGAGGAGGATATTGCTCTTCTAATCCAAAGAGACTACAACAGGGATTTGGTGGCAATAATTTGATGCTGATCCCATTAAAAGGAGACCATGTACATCCTCTAACAAATCCTACCACCTAGTCTAGTCTATGAAGGAAGGTCTTACTTCATACTCATTTGCTTATCTATTTTTGTTTTGCCCAATTTCACTCATTTGTTTTATATCCAAATTAAAATGCTTCCAGAAAAAACAACTAATATTGTAGACATTTTTTTAGAAAGTATGACCTGTAAAATGCAGGTCTAAATGCACTGTAAAATGTTCCATTGATAAAAACAATGCCACCCAGACTAAAGGTCTGCATAGATGCAGGTGCAATTAAATTACACGTCATTAGGGTCATTTGTTGGAGAAAAAATAACCCTACATGACGAAATTTGCTTTTTCACAAAGCAATAGTGTCTAACTGTAGAATGGATTGCGGTGGACACATGCCACCCCAACCATCACCACAACAGCGTGGTACCTCTCTCTTGAGATCACGTTTGACTATTCTTCTGAGATGGGCATCACCCGCAGCGACGCGCTTTGTTAACACAGAAGCATAAACCTAGCCATAATTCACAAGAGGTTTGCTATACCCGTATAGCTACTAATGTAAACAAATGAATGGTTCAAAGCGGCAGAAAAAACAAAACCGTTATATTTTAGTCAGTGCGCTTACTGAAAAGCAACATTGACATCTCGTGAGCGCTAATGTTAGCTGGAAAGCTAACAGTTCCGATTTGTAAAAAGAAAAAGACATGACGAGACAAGACAAAATCTGTTACATTCACCTGAATACAGATTAGACTCATAAGGAGATTGTAGTACCAAGCTGAAGATATACCCGCTTATCTTGTTGGGTTAGTTACAGTCTTACCTTCAGCCCCGCCACACTCAGCCTCCGTTGTGTCTCGGCCAACAGTTCTGACCGATAGTAACCTTCCCGGCTCTCACCACTCAGAGGAAACACGGAAAATTGCGTCATCTGACTCCATATTTCTGAGCCAATAAGCTTTCACAACAAGACCCGGCTTTCACATGGTTTCCTTGTTGAACCCGTATAAGTTAACTTTTCTAAGCTCGCTAGCGTGGTTGACTTCAGCATTAGAATATTTCAACTCTATCCACTGAACAACCTCTTTAACACAGATAAAATTGCCGCTCATAATTGTACGCCATGCATTCCTAGACTAGTAACCACTATAGTAGGGGATGGCACTGATGTCCTGTCAGGGGACATCAAGACATTTCTGTTCCTCATTTCCATCACTTAAAGGGTATGTACCATTTGTGTACTGAACAAAATTGAGGCTTTTTTGACAGAATACAATTGGTATGCAACTTATTATTTTTAAATTATTTTTATTAATATTTTGCTTTTTAATTTCAACCATTGGGTATCATTGCTTGCAAGACCTTTCACTGTCAGCCAAATGTCCATTAATTTTCCAAATATGTCAGGAATTTGCTCTCCACACTTCCTAACAATGATTCATGCTTTTTGAGGTTTTCTGTGGGTTGTTGTACAAGCAAACTCTTTCCAGCATAAAAACCCTGCCAACAGTAGATGTTTTGTGAAATTTGTTGAATTGTGCCTTTTCCCACAAGTGTGCCACATAACCTCAACACATAATAGATCCACCCACACACTAAGCAGGTGGTACGATGCTTTCATCACAAAACGGTTCTCCTTTATTTTTCTACACACAGCTTTGGTTAATGTTGCTAAAGAGCTTGTATGTCTACAGCACTGGCATCTAAAAGATCTGTGGCTTCTCTCATTGTTATGCAAACTTATAATGTTGATTTCTGTCCCAAGATTAAAGTAGTTGGCCCTGTTCATGTGTACAAGCCTGCACACTAGAACTGTACTTCATCAATTGTGTGTAGGGTTAAACTTTCTCGCAGGGCCTTTGCGGCCATGGATATATGGTAATTACTTTATCTACCTGCCATGCGGACATGCAGTTCGTTTTTTTGTTAAGTGTCCAAGATTTGCCCTTGTCCACTACTGTGTATTTTTCATAGCCAACCCCTGGTTTGAAAGGAGTTACTATTATTTTTTTCATTCTCAATTGTTTCCTTAGAAGCTTACGCATTACTAAAGGATTTATGGTATGTAGTGGTCTGCCATTAAATTTGTAACAATCACGATGACAACTGCATATATGTGTTCTGCATGTGTGCTTTTTTTTTTTTTCAATAAAAGTAGCAGTCCCAAGGCATCAGCTCTTCCTTTCACTGTTTGAACATTTGTAATGAGAGTGCTGATAATACAGACTGTCTTTATGTAATAATCAATATAAATCAGTTTTGATGTACATCTAAAACATTTAATAATTGCTAGAAATGTATATTTCATGTGCATCAATTTATGTGGTTCCTTAAAAAATAATGTCCCTCCTACAGTCCATGACAGCATTTTATTGTTGACTTGCTCTTAAAGAGCATCAGAAAAAAAAATCTTGCCACAAGCCTAACTCACAAAAATACTGTCAATTCATAAATCAGATGCAAATGAAATGCCAAACGGTGGGGCACTGTTAGAGCTCTGGTGCAAAATAATCAAACTGTACACATTCAGCGTTGGCTTGTTTACTTTTTTCCCTCGACCATAATAATGTGATAGCCAAATTTCGTCTTGACAGGTGGATCTGTGTACACAGGTTTGTCCATGCCGCTAACTGGTAAGGCAAATGCAGCATCCTGGAAAGGGCCCACCATTGATCCTCTTGTCATCCATCCCAGGTCACCCTGTCGTATATGCAAAGTACAATTGTTTATTGTTTTGCATGACACACTGTTCAAAGGTGCTGTACTGATAAGAGCTGGCTACATTTACCAGCCACACAGGAACACAAAAAATATCACCTTACTAAAGTAGCATTGTTTAACCTTGCAAGCTAGGCAAAGCAGTATTGTACGACTAAACACAAATGTCCTTAGAGGTTAGCTGCACACCTATGAGTGCACAATATGTGGCACGTGTGGAATAACAACTGCAAATGGTATCTTCAATGCACTACACTACTTTGCAGTTATTAGTACTAGAATCAAAAAAGACATTGTAGAGTTGTATGTTGTAAAATTGAGCATATTATGCAGTTAACACCACATGAATGCCAAAGTTTAGAAAGATACCCTACACAGGTCTGCCACCTGCTGGATAAGAAGCAGTTTGGCAGCTGGGTATTGAACCAGTTACAGGTACTGGTCATATAATTAGAATATCATGAAAAAGTTGGTTTACTTCAGTAATTCCATTCAAAAAGTGAAATTTGTATAATGTATACCTTCATTTTACAGAGATGAACATAAGTGTTTATTCCTTTAAATACTGATGATTATAACTGATAACCTATGAAAACTTATCTCAGAAAATTAGAATATTATGGAAAGGTTCAATATTGAAGACACCTGGTGCTACACTCTAATCAGCTAATTAACTCAAAACACCTGCAAAGGCATTTAAATGGTCTCACAGTCTAATTCTGTAGGCTACACAATCATGGGGGAAGACTGCTGACCTGACAGTTGTCCAAAAGACAACCATTGACACCTTGCACAAGAAGGGCAAGACACCAAAGGTCATTGGGCCTGGGCTAAAGTCAAAAAGGACTGGACTGCTGCTGAGTGGTCCAAAGTTATGTCCTCTGATAAAGGTAAATTTTGTATGTCCTTTTGGAAATCAAGGTCCCAGAGTCTCGAGGAAGAAAGAGGAGACACAGAATCTACGTTGCTTGAGGTCGAGTGTAAAGTTTCCAGAGTTAGTGATGGTTTGGGGTGCCATGTCATCTGCTGGTTTTGTTCCACTGTGTTTCTTAAGTCCAAGGTTAACACAGCCATCTACCAAGCAGTTTTAGAGCACTTCATGCTTCCTGCTGTTGACCAACTTCATGCAGATTTCATTTTCCAATAGGATGCAGATTTCATTTTCCAATAGGACTTGGCACCTGCACACAGTGCCAAAGCTACCAGTACCTGGTTTAAGGACTATGGTATCCCTGTTCCCAATTGGCCAGCAAACTTGCCTGACCTTAACCCCATAGAAAATCTATGGGGTATTGTTAAGAGGAAGATGCGATACGCCAGACCCAAAAATGTAGAAGAGCTGAAGGCCACTATCAGAGCAACCTGGGCTCTCATAACACATGAGCAGTGCCAAAGACTGATCGACTCCATGGCACGCTGCGTTGCTGCAGTAATTCAGGCAAAAGGAGCTCCAACTAGGTATTGCATGCTGTACATGTTTATGCTTTTCATGTTTATACTTTTTTAGTTGGCCAACATTTTTAGAAATCTTTTTTTGTATCTGTTTTAAGTAATATTTTAATTTTCTGAAATACTGAATTTGGGATTTTCATTAGTTGTCAGTTATCATTGAAATGGAAAAAAAAACATTTAAAATATCAGTCTGTGTGTAATAAATAAATATAATATACAAGTCTTACTTTTTGAATGGAAGTGCTGATAAATCAACTTTCTCATGATATTCTAATTATATGACCAACACCTGTACATCCTTCATCCTTCCATGAGTCGGAGAAAAGGCCTGGAACTTACCCCTTGTCTGGCTTTGTCTTCACTGTATTGTGTAGCAACTTCACTGAAGCGTACTCCGGATTTCAGTTTCTCCATAGCTTCCATGCACTTTCCATGTTTTTCACAAAGAATATGACGAACCTGTCAAGGCAGCCAATCCAAAAGGTGAGACAGTTCAGCAGTGCCGAAAAGTGTCAAATATTGCAGACCAAATGAAAACCTCAGGAACACTTTCCTTTATTTATAAATGTGATGTTCATCTTACCCCAGACAAAATAATACTCACAAACTATAAAAAAACGAATTTCACAGAGCACCAATGATTGCACAATTAAACATTTCCGTTTATCTGACGAGCATCCTGTCCTGTCCTCATAAATTGAGCATTTGGCCAAGACTGGATTAATTAATTAAAAAATCATGCACAAAGACTGCAAAACACACCTCCTTTGCAATAATTCACACGGTGATGATAAAATTGTGTGTGTGGTGTTATTGTATGACATGATAATAGTGACAACCATATTTGCCATAAACATAGGTTAGGTCAGGCAGTGGTAATTAGAGATACACAAGAGATCCATGCATTTTACTTGCATTGTATCTAAATAAATAAATACACTGCTTTGTGTTACAACTACTGCAAAGGACAATTTGACTTGTACACTACTGTTCATGTTATCCTTATCATTGGAATCGTGACAGGCGGTTCTGGTTAAGTGTCATCATCTACCTTGACAGCTGTGCCTCCTTTCTGAGCTTTGTCTTTCTTTTCCGAGTCACCACTGCTAGAGGCCCCACCTCCACCACCCCCTAGAAAAAGAAATAATTGTTGCAGTTTTACAATTCACTTGTAACCTTACCTCGAACCATAGACTGCAAAATGAACAGATGTTGCTAACCAGGCAACTTTATACTGCATGCTAGATGATGGTAGCAGCAGGCAAGTGGCAGGGCTAAAACGGAGCTCCTATCACAGTGCGAAATGACTTTTCATTCAAATGACATGTTATGTCTGCATAACTGTAAAAACAAAACATTATGGAAACTGAAATCCAAGAGGACATCTACTTAGGCTAATGCTGTTTGCTAACGCTCTTATGGCAAAACACAGCAATATACTAACAAACGGCTTGTTTTATACTGCCCCAATACTCACCTTTTCCACCCTTACCGCCTTTTCCTTTGGGTGGCATTTCTCTTTACAATCTTAAAATCAGGCTGTCACTATAAAAACACAGCAAATTCAAAATCTTGCTGCTCATTCACTCACGGCTGCTTTCCCCAAATCCTACCGGATCCCACGCGGTAACTGCGCAAGTAATACGCATGACGCTGGAAATGATGTTTTCCTGAGATAGTGTATAAACGCGTGTACCAATTAGTTCATATATAGCCAGACATGGCAGATATTAAATAGGATACCAGGGATTTAACAAAGAAGTTATCGGGGCAAGATGAGCTGTGTTGCTAAAAACAATAGTACAATATATCAAGTCATCTGCGTAAAACGTTACCAACCCACTACGCCCTTGAACATGCGCTGAAACCAGAAATGGCTATTTTATTTTCTGTTAATACCATCAATGGCCAATGCAATATTTGAAATGCTATCGTATTCGCGTATATGAATGCTGATTTAAATACAAAGATAAAAATGCATTATATACTAAAAAGGAAAAAGTACCGCTAAGGACTGCGTCACCGTGCCGTCAACACATGTGTGTAACCAATCACATTTCGGTCTGTAAAACAACAATCACTGATTGGCTCCCTGAATTACGGCAATATTTGAAAAGGCAGTGTGACAAAGCCGACATCTAGCTTGTGGAAGCTGAATATACTGCGCATTTAGGCTGAAAAATTAGTCATTATTTTTTTTGCAAATTACTCGACCGAGAAGCATATGTCAGTCATTCATTAATACTAGTTGGACGTGTGTTTGTGGGACGTAGCTAGGAATAGATTGGTTATTTAGCTGAGCTGGGTGTGATATATACAGGAACTAACTCACTCAGAGTCACCCGCCGTCACTGCTTCTGGCTTTCAAAGTTATTTCCACAGTCTCAGGGTACGCTGCCCTTCAGGCGCAAATCTTATAAATTACCGGTAACTTATCTGTGCAGTCGACAAGCTGGATTCCCGCAGGCGTTCTCTAACAATGAGTTCGCAAGGTGGTGGTGGTATTAAAAAGGAGGAGAAGGGCAAAAACATCCAAGTGGCTGTACGATGCCGGTAAGCCGACTCAAAACACGAAGTCATTTAAGTATGGGTTGTTACAATAACATGTCATGTCAATAAAATGTCATCATTATTAACATTTCTTCCTAGACCATTCAACGCTTTAGAGCGCAAGTCTGGCTCACATGGAGTTATCGATTGCGACCAAAACAGAAGAGAAGTAACTGTTCGAACTGGTGGTGTTGGAGACAAGAGTGCCAGGAAGACCTACACATTTGACATGGTTAATAGGATTCGAGATACAAAATGATTTTATGAACATAAAACTATTGTTTTGCACCTTTACCTACTGTTCCATGTTGTTGTGTAGGTCTTTGGACCGCCGTCAAAACAGATTGATGTATACAGAAGTGTCGTGTGTCCTATTTTGGATGAAGTGATGATGGGCTACAATTGTACCATTTTTGCGTAAGATGAATTATGCTTTTCCTCTCAGATATCTTGATCTAGATTCATATAGGAATGTAAATTGTCCCATGTGAATCGACCTACTTGTGTCCCATTTTAAGTGGTCACTCAAATCCAATTTCATGGTGGTTGTTTACACTACTCGTTAATGACCCCCTCGGCCGGTGAGTTGCACTGCACTCCCTGTCTGTGCGTGTCTTAACAGTTTGCCCATTCATTCCCAGATATGGACAAACTGGGACAGGGAAAACCTTTACCATGGAGGGGGAGAGATCTCCTGATGAAGAGTTCACATGGGAGGAGGTAAATGTACTTCAAATACTGGCTAAAGAGCACCCAGTTCAAGGTTGATATTACTACGGAATGAAACTGTTTTAAGACGCCCCTGACTTCTTGTGTTGTCGCTTCTTTCTCTTAGGATCCTCTTGCAGGTATTATTCCACGTACTCTGCATCAGATCTTTGAGAACCTTACTGCAAACGGCAGTGAGTTTTCAGTCAAGGTCTCCTTGCTGGAGATCTACAATGAGGAGCTGTTTGACCTGCTCAGCTCCGCTGATATGTCAGAACGCCTTCAGCTCTATGACGATCCTCGAAACAAGGTCACTATTCACTTCCCTCTACAGTATCTTTGTTACTGCCTTTTCTTACACTTAACTTGTGTGACTTCACCTCAAAGTATTAATGTTGACCCTCCCTATGATTCATTGTGTTTAACCAACCCCCTTCCCCCTTTTTTTCCCCCAGAGAGGTGTCATTGTAAAGGGATTGGAGGAGATCACTGTGCACAATAAAAATGAGGTTTATCAAATTTTGGAGAGGGGCACTGCCAAGAGGAAGACGGCCTGTACTCTAATGAACTCCTACTCAAGGTACAGGCTTGTGCTGCTGTGTATGATCACCCTGTGAGATTAAGCGTTATGTTTACAATTCATGTGTTGTGTTTTATGGAGTGAGAGCATCTTTACAGCTTGACTTCTCAAGTTTTTCACTGCCACTGCTCAGTGCAACGTCTTTGTTAGACAATCCACTCTCTCTAACACAGAACGCATCCCCAAACACAGGGGGAAAAAAACATAACAAAGTGTTCCTGCTGTTAAATAGTTGTGCAATTTTGTAACCAATCCAATCTTTTCGTTTCTGCAGTCGTTCCCACTCGGTCTTCACGATTACAATTCACATGAAGGAGATCACCCCAGAGGGAGAGGAGCTGGTGAAGATTGGGAAACTCAACTTGGTGAGTCAACGATATTTTCGTGGTACATCTATTGGTTGATTTTTAAGGCTGTCAATTTAGAACTGGAAAATTATTTAAAGCAAAAAAAAAAAAACAACAAAAGTTTAACAAATCTTTTGATTTACTCACAGGCAGTGTTGGGAGTAACGCATTACAAAAGTAATTAATTACTGTAATGCATTACTTTTTGGTGTAACGCAGTAATGTAAGGCATTACAGGGAAGAAAATCGGTAATAAATTACTAGTTACAATTGCAACGTTACAGTGCATTACACATTACAATACTGGTGTGCCTGCTGTGGTAGAAGGGAAAGGACAATATATCTTATAGGTAGGTAAGAAGCAATTCATGTTAGTTTTCAGTCTACAGGCTCACAAAACACCTCCTGGGTGAAATTCATGACACATGAGAGATATGTGCTAGGGATGCCAAATCCTTATTTCCAGTCATTTTGGCGAGAGTAACTAAAAGTAATGTAAAAGTAGTGTAATGCCTTACTTTTTAAATTGAGTAATATTGTAAGGTAAGGCATTACTTTAAAATGACAGTAGTAAGTAATCAGTAGTGTATTACAGTTTTTGAGTAACTAGCCCAACACTGCTCACAGGTCATAACAGGCATATGAATGCTTGCACGGTGCCACCTGCACCGTCTTACTGTTCTTGTGTTGTTGCCATGTAGGTGGATCTGGCGGGCAGTGAGAATGTAGGCCGATCGGGGGCTGTGGACAAGCGTGCTCGCGAGGCTGGCAACATCAACCAGTCTCTGCTGACGCTGGGCCGAGTGATCACGTCGCTGGTGGAGCGGGGGCCACATGTACCTTACAGGGAGTCCAAGCTCACGCGCATCCTGCAGGACTCGTTGGGGGGCCACACCAGGACGTCCATCATCGCCACCGTCTCCCCAGCCTCCATCAACCTCGAGGTGAGGTAGCTACTGGTGTGACTTTGCGACAGTGACTCAGGAGGTAGAGAAGTCGCCCAGCAACTGAGGGGTCGCTGGTTTGATTCCACCTCCTCCTGGCTAGGTTAAGGTGTACCTGAGCAAGATACTGAACCCTGTCCCGCTCCCGGTGTGCTGATTTGGTGCCTTGCATGGCAGTCTTGGCATTACTGTGCTAGTGGGTGAATGTGAGGCTTTCTCTGTGAAGTGCTCTGGGTACTCTGCGGGGTATATGAAAGCCGTATATCAAAGCAGTGTATTTGCCACTGGAATTACTATTGGTTATAAGAAAATTGCTGTTTCAGTTTGCTGACATCAAGGTCTGTTTTTTTTTTTCTTAGGAAACTTTGAGCACGTTGGACTATGCTAATCGAGCAAAGAGCATCTTGAACAAACCTCAAGTCAACCAGAAACTTACCAAAAAGGCCCTTATCAAGGTAAAAAATATTTACTTATTGGGTAATTTAGAAAGAATTTTTTTCCTCAAAAAAGCAAGCAAACAATAATTGTTCTCCATCCCCACACAGGAATACACAGAGGAAATTGAACGCTTGAAACGTGATCTCGCTTCAACTCGTGAGAAGCATGGGGTTTACCTGTCTCTTGAGAACTTTGAGTATGTGATCTTTCACACCAGCAATTAGTTTTATTTTTTTTTCTACGCTCCACTGCAGTCTTAAAGTCACAGAGTAAATCTTAAGTTAACACTACTTTTTGTTGCCTTGTAGGAACCTGAACAGTAAACTGGCTGCACAGGAGGAGCAGATCACTGAGTACACAGACAGAATTGATGCCATAGAGGAAGAGCTGAAGAGAGTAAGCATTTTTCAAATTTTACCGCAACATCCAACTTCTCTTTTTGCCTGTGTCAAGACTCGTGAGAAATACTCTGCTAAGAAATGCCCTACTAGTGCTATACTCCCCTCTGCTGGTTGTAATGATGATGAAGATAAAGATGATATTAATTGTTTTTGGTCACACCCTTTTTCACCTTTCACACTGTTTTATTTTGTCACGCCCTTTATCAGGTGACTGAGCTGTTTTCAGACAGCAAACAGCAGCTGGATCAGTGCACAGATGAGTTACAGGAAGCAAGCCATCAGCTCCAGGAGGTCCAGCGAGACCTGCAGCAGGCAAAAGATGATCTCAGCCAAGAGCAGTTCATTGCCTCAGAGCTTGCAAGCACACAGGAAGCTTTGCACAGCAAAGCTAATCAGGTAAAGTTCTGCTGAGTTGACTCAAGAGTTCCGCTGGGTTCTAGCCTAGCCAATATCTAAGCCAGAACCCCAGAATTTATATTGGACAGAACAGCTAATTCTTGTTATGAGTTAAAACTGCTGTGTTCTGCCAGCCAGTTCTTAAAAAAACACACTGGAAAGTTCTGGAATCTCTCTGTTACTCTCTGGAATCTGTCTGTCAGTCGCTTCCTTCTTGCCCATTCTCTTGTAGCTCAGTTTCTCTTCTAAACCTTTTCTTTGAGTAACTCAGTATTCTCACCCTCACTATATGCTCAGGCCTTACAGTACAGATAGATTTAAATTTACAACATATTTTCCCAAACCTTGTATTGTTCTTGCAGCTCCTCACCACAGCTGAAGCCAGTGTCAGTGATGTGTCTGGCCTCCACGCCAAACTGGACAGGAAGCAAGAGGTGGAGGTTCACAACACGACTGTGCAGCAGCGCTTTATCCAACGCATTAACACCTCCTGTGGCCACATCCAGTCCGCCATTCAAGAGAACAGTGCCAAGCACCTGGCTATGGTGGATTACTACAACACCACCACCTGTGAGTGTGTGTTTGTGTGGGCATACATGCGTGTGTGTGTGTGTCTGAGTGGTTGTAGGAGTATATTTTGACCGCCAGAGAAAACCTTCATGCTGTCTCCTGCTACTGTGTTTTGGGAAGAAGATGTTTTCAGCTTGCTATTTTTGCCATACTTCTCTAAATGTTTTGTTGACAGCCACATGCCTTTTCACAACTTTACTTCCCTACGCTTTATTCCGTAACTTTAACTAAATCGGAGAGCACCCAGTTTCACAAAAACAATAATTAAAAGAACAAGAGAAGACAATTTATAGGAAACTAGAAAAAAATCTGAAGGGAAATGGTGTGTGCTGTTACAGACTTTCCTCTTTCTCTCGTTGCGCAGCCAAACTCCACGGGATGGTGAATGAGGCCTGCACACAGGCTGTGCGGGACACCGAGGCTCTGGTGGTCAATGTCAGGAGTGCCGTGGAGGAGAGTGTCCAGCGGTGCGAGGCTCAGATACTGGAGCAAACCGACTTGTGCCAGCAGACCAAAGACATTATGCACAAGGCACTGGTAAGTGAATTGGTTACTTGCTATAGGGGGCTTGGTTTGGTATTTTGAAAATACCACATACAGGGGTGTTTTCAAATACTGAAGGTATGATTTTTAATTTTGTGGCATCCTACAGGTCACAGTAAGACCCCGTGAAAGCAGAGAGCGAGTAAAATGCTCTGACTAATCCAAAAGAAGCGGTTTTTTTTGCATTTCATATGGAAAGTTGTAATAAAGAAATGTATGAAGTCCTTCAGTGCTACTACACCAGTTGTCTGAATATGGGAATTAAAACTGGCCATACCTACTGACAAAATGTGTACATATGTGACATACTGGCATACCGGGGTATGATATCAGGAAAACATTGGAGAAGGAAACATTGGGTACTGCCCAAGCCTACGCTGTAAATTGTTTCGAGAGAGTTTGATTATTGCCATCATAGCTGTTCCCACAAGGTTTACGTTTTAACATTTCCAATGATGTGAGATGTAGCGGGAGTAGTTTGGAAACAAAATAGAATGTCCCATGTTTTAATAGTTTTTTTTTTTTTGTCCGTTTTTACTGTTGCGAGGGTCTGTAACCGAGTCATGGTGGATTCATTGCTGAGACTCACTAGATGTTAAAGTGCCTTTGTTTTGCAGGATGAACACCGACTCCATCTGCAAGAGACCTTGATGGTACAAGCAATGCCAGGGCTTACTGCAATTCTGGAGCGACATGATGTTTTAAAAATACAGCTGCAGGCTTTCCATGGGCTCATTGAGAAGGTTGGTTTATCTTTGTTTCTTATCCTATGAACTGAACTGGTGTTCTGATGTTGATCATTCATCCATCATTTATTATTATGATTTCGACTGATTTCTGGGCAGTTATGAGTGGTTCCTTGTTATGAACCGGCTATGATATTGGGTCCTGTGTGTTTTTGATTTAGACTGTATATCTGAGGAATGAGCTGGAGTCCCATTTCAAAGATCAACTCCTAGCGATCGCTGGCATGAGGGAGACCGCTGTGGACGGTATCAATGTTCTTCAGGCAGAACTGGAGATGATGGAGGCAAAGATCAGCCGAACCTCCAAAAAAAAGGACACAGTGAGTTCAGACGGCCGCCTTTAATGATGTTTGAACATGTGGCAGTAGAGCTCTGACGACTGCAGTTACTTTTTTTTTTATGTCAGCATGAGTTCAAGATTTACCTCCAGCTGCTCTTGTTTCCCTCTCCTCTAATCTCTTCTCTCCTCCTCTCTATTTAGTTGCTGAAGCAGCTGAAAGAGCAGATGAATATGTTGGCCACGACCATGCAGGAGGATGATGACGATCTGCTGCTCACCACCAGGGCTCTGCAGCTTCCAGTGCAGAGTCTGCAGAGATCTCTGCATAAGTAAGTTTTAATCGCAACAGTTTTGAACCTTCTCTCACACTCTCACTCTGTAAGCCCTCCTGTTGAGTTCATTAAAGTCTATTTCAGTATTGTTTTTATATCAGTCGAACTTGTTTGATGATAAAAATAAATAATAATGATAATTTTTGGATATGCATGTATGCAGGATAATATCCACCAACTAGTCAGTAGCTTGGGGTGTAACAACAGATAGCACCAAACATGGGTGAATTTGACTTCCTGTATGAATGAGTATATTAATGTATTTTGTTGACCTCTTCAAAGCAAATGGTCAGAGGCAGAGGAAGTGGTGAGTGGAGACCAGGACAGCCTGGGAGCAGCAGCTGAGGAGCTGATCTGTGTAGCCCAGAAAGCCACTGCTGACGTGAGCCAGACGATAGAGGAATCCCAGGGCTACTGCCACTCTGTCCAGACTGCCCTCTCCACCCTGGACAACAGCACCCTCCAGTGGTGTACCAGTGTAAAGCAGGAGCTGGAATCTAGGACCCAGGCGCAGGTCACGCTCATCCAGGCAAACACTGTGGCCCAGCGGGCCCTTCAGCAGGTATTAAGATGGTGTGAGACTGGCTTAATGAACAGCTCTTTATGGAGTAGTCACTAACTGGGTTTGCAGCCAACTTGTTAATGTGCATTTTAGTTATTTGAATAAGAAATCCTCACTTGGAAACATTTGAAATGTAAATTAATCGTGAGGTCTAAAACAGCTGCTGATGCACATCTTGTTCAGGATTACTCTGAATGTGCATAACTGATGTAAACAAATTGATTGGGAACCAAACGAGTGTCCCTGGTTGTTAAGCACTTAGGTAGCCACTTTTTAAGGCTCATTATTTACAAAGTCTGAATTCTTACTGAGTATCATCAGTGAGTGAAAAAAAAAACACAACAAATACAGAAGAAATGCCTGTTTTAGAGATGATTTACCCCTCCACGCCCCTCTTTTTGCACTGTCTGCTTGAAACGTTCCAGACCGTCACCTCCAGAGCTGAGAGGGACCTGGACCAGCTGAGTCAGCAGCTTGCTAGTCAGCAGGCTGGTGCGGACGCGGTGGTGGCTGTCGAGAAGGAGCAGTCGGGCCACGACCGCCTCACCCTGCAGCAGCAGAAGGACTGCCTCTCCTCCCAGCTAGCAGTCACCATGGACACGGCCCACGCATTCCTGCAGGAGCTCAGGCAGGATGTGCCCACTGGTGAGTGATGCAGAGAGAGGAAGCACGCAGAGGACCAGGTGTTGAATTGTTTGCACTTTGCATTCCAATTAAAACACAGCTAAAGAAAATGAAGACTTAGAATTGGTGTCCAGCAAAAGGACCAGCCGTTAAATTGTTGACATTTTCATTTGTATTTTATATGCAATTAAAAGTGCTGAGTTAAAATCCATGACTGTTTGCTCATCAGGTATGACTCCCAAGAGGAAAGAGTATGCATACCCTCGAGAGCTGGTGCGGGGCCGGAGCCGAGGGGAGCTACTGAAGCAGTTTAGAGAGGAGCAGGAGCAGAGCCAGTGCACCTCCCTCAGGGAGGAAGAGGGGGAGGAGGAGGAGAAGGAGCAGGAGAAGTCTGTGGAGCAGGTACTGCCCAGAAATGCCCATCATTACCTTTTTACATGCGCACCTTTCAAATATGCCCAGTAAGCAAGGCTTGACATTTGGAAAAACTAGAGTTTTTATTTGGGCTCCCCTTTATGTTTGTGAAGGATTTACTTGATGACCAAGAAAACGTCAGCAGTTGCAGTGACAGTACCATTACTGAGCCATCGTTTGGAGATGAGAATATCATGTGCCAAGAAGGCAACAGGGTTCCCTTCTTCAAGGTGGGTCAAGTTGAATAAAGCTGAATACTGAGAACACTATATACAGGATAGGCCAGAAAATAAACTGGAGGTTGTACACTTTTGAAGTTCATAATTGGACTGCATGTGGCTTCTCGATGAATATGTTGTCATTGTCAAAAGGGATGGAGGACATGCTAGACACCTTTCCCACCATAAAAAGTTGGTTAAAAACAGGATCTCAACTAGTCAGTTGCAGAAAAATGGCGGAATTAAAATGCGAATGTAAAAAAAAGCATGTGTCGACTTTTTTTCAGGAGTAGTTCAATTCTAATTGCTGTATGGATCACCTCCTTGCTTTTATGCTCATAAACCATGATGTCACTAGCCTGGCTAACGCGACTTATCAATGCTCTGCGAACATTGGTCTGGCCAAGCTGTGTTGTAAACCCATTTCTCAGAGGGCGGGCTTAACCCACGTGTGTGAAATGCCTGTGTTTGCTACTGGACGAAGCTTCGACCAATCACATTAGTGTCCATGTATAAGACAGAGAATAGTAACGTGCATATGAGTAAACAAAAACGTAACTGCACAAAAGCTCGAAATTCCATATGCTATAGCTGACAATGTAACGTGCTGCTATTTTGTCAATGAAATAGCTCCACAACTTTGCAAGATATTACTGTGTTGTTCTGCTATTTACATACTGTAAACTGGGTTGACTTGGCAACACTTACCATTTATAAGTCAGATGAACCTCGTCGACAACAATGCCAAGGAGATTTTCTTTGTAGACTTCGTTGGCTAACATGTTCATCCATCTTCCAAAACAGCAGCTACAGCTGCATTGAAATCTTGCCGTTGCTCCACGTTCGCCATGTTGACAGTGACTGAGGTAGATTTCCGTTCGCTAAACTACCGTGTCATTGCCTTTTTGAAATGCTAGATTTTCATTGGTCCCAGTTTTTCTGTTAATCTAGAAAAGGTGTTGAATGGGAGCTTGGCCAGACTGACTTTGAAGCGAAATTCAAATGCAGCGGCACAGAAAGTATGGGCGTGCCCAGGCTATGATGTCACTGCAAAGTAAACTGAATGAGCTTTGATTTGCATGGTTTTTAATTGTGGTCGCCTCAATGATTGAAGATATATTGCCATTTAAAAAGTCTTTTCTAGTCCACCCTCTGTCGTGATACTTTTCCTTCTCTTATGAACAGATTTGACATTCCTGTATGCTGTGTTTCTTTCTAATGGTGTCTATCTAACCTACTTGTGCATATCGGTATAGCATACAGCAAGACTGTGTGCTGTGAACTGTAACCACCAATTATTTCCTTTTCCATTCTAGAAGAAGAAGGCCAACAAAGAGAAGTCTGCCGACCAATCAAAGCTACCAGAGTATGTGTCTGTTCCTAACAGGCCAAAGCTACCACTCAGGAGTCAGAATGTATGAATGAAGAATGTTGCACTGTTTCTATATATATAAATGTCTGAATGTGCTGGCGTGAAATTTAGTTTCCTTTAGGGCTGGGTAAAAAAAATCGCTATATCGATATGCATCAATACAGATTCATTACGATTCATTACAGATACATTATTGAGATTTGCAAATCTTCAACAATGGGTCTCATCAAGTATATGCATGTGCCATTATTACTTGTATATAATGGTGTATCCGTAAGCTGTAAATCTGTATCTATACCCAGCCCTAGTTTCCTTAACCTTTACTGTCTGCCTATGCTTGTCTTTTATTGTTGTGATTTATTTAAATTTATAATTCAGTGCAGTACTTTACTGAAGTGTTTTAAAAGCTTTTATTAAAGTGTTTTAAAGCTATTATTAATAGCCCCGTTTACATGGACACAAAATTTCACTTTTAATCTCTTTATTTACAGAAACCGATTAAAAACGTCCCATATATACAGTCAAATAATCGGATTCAAATGAAACCGTTTAAATTTTCAAACCGATTAAAATGGGTGGTTTACACCTTTCTTCAAACGCGAATCTCTTTATTTGAGGCTCATATAAACAGTTCGGTAGAATTCTAATAATCTGATTAAATTCAATCGGATTCAAAAAAATGTGTCCATATAAACGGGGCTAATGTAGTTAGATTTTTTTTCATTTATTTTTGTTACTATTTTAAACATATGTTATTGTTTATCATGTTATTTTAAAATGAAGAGCACCTTATGTTGCAATCATGTTGTATGTTATTGTTATATAAATTAAATGGCTTGATGTAATTTATTGGAGTCTGTGGTTCCATAGGGAATGGAAATTGGGCAGCATGACCATTTATTTATTTATATATATATACTGTATATATGACTTTGCAGTGATAGTGGTTGTAGTATTGGTGGTAGGGGAAGTGTATACCACAATCTATTCCAGTGGTAAGTTAAGTCGCAGCAGATGGTCTATACTGTCGCTACCTTATGTAATCTTCTCCATTAAAAGTTACTCTCTCCAAAGTTGGTTGTTGTAAGCGGACTTTGGTAGCAGCCCGCACGATACCATTCTCGAATGGTAGGTGGCAGAGCGGTGTCTCTGGAAGGTAGCAGCTGTTGGCCAATCAAGGAGGAGGTTTGCACTCCTCTTGGCCCTGTTGTTATAGTAACGAAAGAGGTAAACAAACGATGTCTGGGAGCACCTGAGAGTTTTTACCATGCTAAATATTTTGAGGACATATGTAACGTAAAGGTATGGTCGTTTACACTTTAACAGCTAAAAAAGGTATGGAAGTTCGACTATCATAGTGCTGGCTTGACATTTACAGAAAATGTAGGTGAGAAAGCCTAATGGATAATGATTCGCTGTCTACTGGCAATGAGCAGCGTTATAATAACCTAAATCGATAGGTTAGGTAGCTTTTAGTTTGTGTCGATATGGAAATGTACGAGAGCATACTCTCTCTGGGCAAGGGTGCAACAGCTATTGTATTTTTGATGAAGCATGTCGAAACCCGAAAGCTGTATGCTGTGAAAAGAATAGGCATTAACAATTCGCATAAAACTCGGACCAAGGAGGCCGTGCTACAAGAAGCCGCGATACTGAAGAAACTCAAGCATCCACATGTCGTCACGTGTAACGACGCTATTTTTGATTCCGTCAACCAGTTTATGTACATTGTGATGGACTACTGTGATGGTGGCACACTTGATGAGCAAATTCAAGCTCGCACACCTAAGGACTATTTCGCAGAAGAAAAAGTCATGGAATGGTTCGTCCAGGTCAGCATGGCTGTCAGTTTTATACACTCCGCCAAAGTGCTACACAGAGATATCAAGACCTCCAATGTCCTTCTAACTAAAAAGGGAATTCTTAAGATTGGAGATTTCGGAATTTCAAAGATGATGAGCAATACATTGGATTTAGCCTGCACATGCGTTGGCACACCCAGCTACTTGAGCCCTGAGCTTTGTCAGGATGTCCCATACAGCACTAAGTCTGACATATGGGCACTTGGCTGCTTACTTTATGAGATATGTGCCCTCAGACCCCCATTTGATGCAACAAACCTGTTGAGTTTGTTCTACAAAATCATCAGAGGTGAATATGAACCTGTGTCACAGAAGTACTCCGAAGCTCTTCATACACTCATCAAGTCCATGCTAAATCAGGTTCCTGAAAGCAGGCCAAGTGCTAACGCCATCCTGAACACTGCCTTTGTTCAAGAGCACCTGGGTCATTTCATTCAGCATAGGGAGGCAAAGATAAGTAAGGTGTCCACTGACTGTCGGGCCCCACCCAAAGAGGAGGCTGACGGTGTACATCAAGACTGTGGACAACAGAGCTTTATGGAGGCCAGCATGGAGGATGTCGATGGTAATGCTAAAGCAGCCATATCACTGGACATTTCACAGCAGGAGGAGAAGGAGGAGGAGGAGGATGAAGAGTACATGGGCTCAGACTACTCGGAAGACTTTGATGACCAAGAAAGTTTGTCTTCTGCCGAGGAGAGCATCGACAGACTTGAGTCACTTTCACAACATCCAGCAGTTGGGGATGCTCCTATTGAATCATGTGGTAAGAAGGCAGATAGGCCTAGTCCTTTCAATTTAATATCTTGGTACTTATTACATGTAAAATATATCTGAGGACAAACATTAAACGTGCTAAATGTAAGAAATTTATGACAAGTAGGCTAATCATAAAAGGGTCCTGATACTGTATGTCACCAGAGATTAAGGGAAGATAAGCAAAATAATAATTACACTGACAATCGTACAGTCAGAACTTAATTTACAGGCTGCAAATTCTGTTCATGTTTTTTGATTTTGTGCTTTGCCCTTTTGCCTTTAGAGGTGGAACAAAGCTTTACAATATTTTTCAATTAGACTGCAGTACCAATTTTTGCCAAAACCCTACTGCATCTTTAAGCTGAACACTCCATTAAGACCTAACCCCTTGTAGCTAAACGTAGTTATAAAATGCGCGTGAGTCTAATTTCTGAAATCTGACACACATTTTGCACAGGTGCAGCTGAGGAGACAGACCTGACTGACTACCCAGATGACTTTGAGGAGGTGGATGAGGAAGACTTGTCAGATGTAGTCAGTAATGCCAGGGTTGCCATGGAGATGTCGGTGGAGGAGGATGACTTTGAGGAGGAGGTGCACCTAAAGGATGCCGGCGGTCTGGTTGTCACCATGAAAGTCCTCAGGGAGAGGTACCTTGGTAAGTTCAAAGTTCAAAGTTCAAAGATCTCAAGACAAAAAATTGTGATCTTTTGCAGGATTTCCACAGTCTTGGAAAACCTGAAAAAGTCATGGATTTTTAAAGTTCTTTTTACAGGCCCAGAAAAGTCATGGATTGTAGTACATTCTTTGAAAGTTTTGGAAAAGTCATGCAATGAAGCAGGAGAGAGACTTCAACATCTGGTTTATGTGTATTGTGTTTATTGTGAATTTTCTCAGAGGATTTGATCATTCCCTTTACCGCTTCTAATCATTCTTGTATAACACAGTTTGACAAACTAAATAGTTTTGTGTAATAGTACATTGCGGAAAGACTTTTCAGGGTCACCGAAAAGTCATTAGAAAGTTTTGAAATCTTGACAATGAATGTTTTCTTAAATTAAGTCAGCTCTGATATGAAAACAAATGAGTAACGAGTAAGGTAAAATATGTCATGTTTTCCTGCAAATAATGCATAATGACTGTTATGTTACACATGCATCAATATAAACTCTATTGTTAACATGACAACTGTTAGAGAAGTTAAAGCAGTTTCCACTTGATTTCTGTTTTTTTTTTTTTTTAGTTTTGAATCCTAATCTCCTGTTTTATGTTTAATTTTCAGAGGATGTTGGGTCCTCACTTTACATGGAGATCAATGAGCACTTTGTCAACGGATTCACACCGAAGGACTTGCAGCCGCAGTTCGAGCATGTGCTAGGTGCAGACCACCTAGAAACCTGTTATCTGATATTTAACACAGATCAGGAGCCTACATGAACCACATTCTTTTTCACCCTTTGCCCTCATATATTTTCAGAAATGAATAAGTGTAGGTTATCGAGTAATAGATGTGGATATTAGTGATTAGTGACTTTTAGTTTTGTTTGTATTGTTATCATGTATTTAATAATCATGTAATATGTACTTTAAATTTCTAAGTGATATGTAAATATTTTGTAATGTGTATCATGTATATCTCCTGTACATTTCCAAATGTCGCCTGTAGGTGTCAGTCTTTTGCTATGGTATGAAATCGTGACTGTAGAATAAAGGCGTGCTGATCTGATTTGTTCTTCTCTGTGGTTGCAGATGTAAAATATGTGCATTAACTAACCACAGGCGACCCCAAAATTGCATAGAGCTCTCCTCTTGTAACACCACTAACATCCTAATATTTAACCGTTTATCAAGGAGTAAATAATAGGCCTAATACTTTGCATCGTGCACCATTTTATTACGTTAATTGTAGTAGTGTTGTGTTCTCAGTAGGTCTTTTTCACATGGTCTAAAGAGACTAATGTGGCTGTTTTGAAATGAAATGGCATGTGAAACCTACTCCTGCTGTTTCAGTGGATGGCTTTCAGCCACACACACATGGTCTTTCCACCTTAATGGCTTTACATAATCTCCAAATGGTGCTCCTTCTCAGCCCCTTATCAAACTGTCAAACATTGAGTTTCACTGCAGAGTACCATGTGAAAAATGCTGCCAATTTGGTCCTTGGGAGGGAGAGGTCAGCCATGTTAATGGTCTATTGTCCCAGTGAGCGGTCTGAAACATGGCCCCAGAAACTGTACAAATCTGCATCACCGGGAATGTTTCTTATGGCGCCCACAGAGTACAAGCCAGCTGTTCTACCCCGTCATGATTGCATTCCATCTCGCAAACGGAAGCAGAGAATGTAATGTGGCATCGATGTCAAATTACAGGGGATTTTTGTGTTGCAGCAGTTATGGCCTTGGCAGCAGCAGCCGGAGCAAATGGTATCAAAAGGGCCAAAGGTGTTTCTGCTGGTGACTGGAAACATGGAGGGCAAATTTAATTGGCGTTCCTCCATTTAAGTGTTTTCCCATCACAGCACACATTCATCCTCGCTGCACTGCAGGGGCTTTTACAGTAACCTGCTGTAATTCGTTTCTTCATGCAACTCTAGCCATTGGCGAGGCCATGACCCCGACACACCAATCAGACACTCGCATACCTCACATTACTCCCGGCTAAGTCATCTCAGCAATCATGACATGTTGTTTTGAGTTGGGGAAAAGGCACGTAAAATAACTGTTCATTTGCTGGGAACCGACAAGGAAGGCAAGCCTAAATGCAGACTTATTCATTATAAATGTGCATGTGGGGGTGTGTGAGCACATTTGTCTTCCTGTTCCAGACTCAAAACAATGTCTCCTGGGACATTGTGCCTGGTTGTGTTTGTTGACATTTGCTCTCATGGGAACTGCAACATCCCAGCACAAATGGAAGGAAGACTTGAGAATGTGGTGGCACTTCAGAAATGCGATTTGTGTTCATGCAGACGTCATGCTGATCCGGTGTAAATGAACTAACTGAATAAGGAGACGCACATTCATTGCCTCGAGGACCCAAGAAAAGTACAAAAATGTGCACTTCACTTGAACCCAAGACAGGATGGGTCACAGCCAAGAAAGAAAATGCAAGCAGTTGCTTTTTTCTTTTTCTTTATTTTTCATTAAAAATTAACATGTCATCCTTTGATCAACATTATTTCTCACAGACCACATTCTAAACATTAAGAAAAACTCCAGCAACCAAGGGAGAGGGAAATAAAAAAGGAAGTCTGCATCTCTCTTTCTGTTCAGTATGCATGCTATTGAGTGCCAGGGAGAGCCTGTGAAAGGTGCGAGACAGCCCCTATTGGATCAGCAATTCACACGGTCTGCTGGTCAATATTTTCATCCATACGACATCCAACAGCTTTCAGAGTTTGTCACTAGCTCCTGCTGGCCATTAGGGATGCCTGGGGTGGGGTGGGGTGGCGAGGGTGGTGGTGGTGGTGCTCAGCTTGATGCAGTATTGATCAACCCAGTCTTAGGACTTCACACTTCCACCCTTTTGTTGTGACAAGTGGCTTCACACTGCTTGCTTTGTGCAAGAGAGATGTGAGCGCAGGCACCCAAACAACTTGCAGTCTACATACTGACAGGGGTTTTTTTTAATGCAGCATTTTTTAATGCACTTTTATTTCAGTTCACAACAGGAGTTTGATGGTTCACAGGCATCCGGAATCAAGAGATGTCTTCGGTATTTTAGCTTAGGGACTCAGCATGTCACATGACCTGGGGGGCTGAAGAGAAAAAGATAAGAATGAGAAAATAAGGGTGGCTGAAAATAAAGAGACAGAGATGACACTGTGTCAACAGACACACACAGAGGCCAAAGTTTCTTGGTTGGCAGCCCAGTGAAGAGCTCATCATCTGGGCCCTATTGGAGTCCTGTGTAAATGAGGCAGGACAGGACGGGCCGGCAGGCTAGCAGGCAGCCCGGAGGTGGGGATGCAGTGGGTCCAGCTAGTGTGAATTATTAAGTGATAATTCACAGGAAAGGAAATTATAGAAGAACCTCTGCTCTGACCTTGAGCTATAAGTGTGACACCGGAGGATGGAGGATGGCGGTGGCGGTGGCGGGGGTGGTGGCTGCAGCACACTATTTTACACAGCCCAGATAGACAGCACAGCCCAGATCTCTACAGTACCTTTTAAGGGAGCATTCAGGTAGAGGAAATGGTAAAATGGATAGAAATTCAAATTCAATATAAAGATAAAAAAGTAATCCTGCAAAAACTACCCCAGCGGATTACGAAAATGTCTTAATGTAATGACCTGACAGAATCTCAGAATTGGCTTTAGCTGCCTTTCCGCTGGCTTTTGACAGCTTTAAGGCAGAGTGATATTTGAAAAGCACAGGTCAGAGCATTTTCTTTCCTGATAGGTGATGTGCACTCCCTGCCACTGGGCAACCAATCTCACTCTTGTGATGGAGACAAGTGGGCGGACATGCATTCACCTCAGCTGTAACTAAAGAGATGAGGGCTATTCACACGCAAGAGAGACATCATTAAACACGGTATTCAGTTCAGGAGCGGGAAAAAGAACATGATTTATGATGACCTTGATGCTGCATGAAAATATGCTCAGTTAATTAAAAAACTTAAATATCTCTGAGTCATAGAGTGTACAGTGTTTATGTTACATAGATCCTTCTACATTTGTATACAGCTTTGATAATGAAGCAATGGATGTCCTTGGCTGAGTTTTACATCCCATTACCAAAGTATTTTTTTGTTATTTCTTGTGAAGAAAAAAGGGAGAGCGATAGAGAGAGAGAGTGAAGAAATAAAATTGTTCGAGTGATGTCATTGGAAGTGTATGATAACCTGTGAGAAGAGTGCGTGTGTTTGAGTGAGGTTGAAGCCTTTCATAAAAGCAGTTTATGCGTTCTCCTCACAGACTGTGTCAAAGACAATAACAAAGGGGCCCTAGGCAGTCATAAATGGGTGCTTTATGCTGTACGGTAGTGCTGTGAAATATTTATGTGAGATCTTACCACCCCTTGAATGCTTGTGAGAGGATAAGAGGCAGGCGCTCTGTCAAGAACAGAGGACATTAGCGTGCGTTGAGGAAGCCGAGCACAGCACACTGCACTTGAACCTGTCGGACTCACCGGGGTGTGTGTGGGGGGACGGGGTGGGGTGGGGGGGTGTCTCCTAGGGGACAGACCAGGTCAGAGGTTGGTGGTGCAACAACTCAGCAGGTGGAGAAATGTTTGCAGACCCAGCCCAGCCCAGCTTTGAGGCAGTATGGCTACCAGTGACCGATCTACCCAGCAGCATCACCTCACACACACACACACACACACATACAGTACACCCTCCAAGGAGACATGCCAGGTCATAAGGTGCCACGACAACTCAGTGGGGGGGGGGTTTCTATCCCCCCCACACACACACTTTGAGGCAGCTTGGCTCCCGGTGACTGCTCAAAGTCAGACCTCTCCCACCGGTTGAGTCCCATGGCACAGAGCTGGCCATAGTAATACACATCAAACTGAGCAGGTGGACAATATTCACACGCTGAACTTCCCAGCGTCCCCTCTGAATACACACACACACACACACACACACCAAGACACTGGCGCTTTTCAGAGTTTCTAGCCAAGGAGACAAAATTTGCTTTGCTCTTAGTTAAAAGTGAAAGACAAAGAGTGAGAAGGAGAGAGATGAAGAAGTCCAACGATTCAGTGACTCATCCCTTGTGAAGGTCCAGCTTTGGAGAGCCTAATCACAGGTGACAAGGGCAGGACGAATGCAATTACGTGTGGGAATGAGGTGTCATCACATATAATTTTAGTTTATTATCTGACGCGAAGGGGACCTTGAGGCATGAGCCAGCTCTACCGGCCTCCCGTTTCTTCAGCGTTAAAGAGTTCTAAAGCATCGGCTAGCTAGGGGCCATTGTTCTGTTTGGCCCGATTGCAGACAACGTTGTATTTTAGCCCTGGGAGTCAAAGGTACCTCTTGTAAACGGAGCACCAAAGATTTATGCTCCTCTCCGCTTACATCCAGCAACCCCCCCCCCCCCTCCACCGCCAACCCCCCCCCACCTTGAGCACTCACTCACAGCTCTGGGGTGAACAGCTCTCAAACGCCATCTGTTGACCCCGCGGCAATCTTCGGCTTTTATGCGGAAATCAATTTATATGGGCTGCACATTAGAGCCGCTCGGGCCTATACTGCGCTGCTGGAGACATTAAAGTCTCTCACAAAAAATCCGAACCGACCAGCTTGGTTTTTCACGACCCACCCACCTGGTAAAAGAGTATGGGAATTTTTTAGGCATAGCATCAAGGAGGCCATGGCTTATGTTTAATATGGTGATAGATTATGTCAAAATGCTGTTCTGTGGGATTCCTCCCCAGGCACTTAACACATAGGCTAGTGGGAGACGCCATTGTAGCATCTATGTGATTGATTGCCATTTTCCCTTTGTGCTGAAAGATGTCACCCTGACAAAATATACCATCAAGATAACAGTGGCAGCCTTCTTTATCTTTGTTTGTGTCAAATCATTTTTTGTTGTTGTTGCTGTTTATTTATTTATTTATTTTTGGTAGTTGCTTTTTGAGATGCAGATCTTACACTAGAGTATGTTAGTCCTATGGATCAATGATCAATTTGTTTTTATGACCACTGTACACACACACACACACACACACACACACACACACACACACACACACACACACACACACACACAAACCTATAAACACAGACATGTGCACATGCACACACACATACATACACACACACACACACACACACACACACACACACACACACACACACACACACCAGCAGACCTTTGGCAAAAGCATGGATGCAGTCTAAAGCAGCAGTAAAAAAAATCGTTCAAGAAACTCAAAGCTCAGCAATATTTTGACCTCGGTAGCATGTCCTTCTCATTTCTCTCTGTTTCACCCCCACCGAAGCTCTCCACATGGTGGTTTGACATTTCTGAGGGCTGCAGAGAGCTTTGAACACTTCAAGGCACATTTATATTTGGAATTTTCCCTGCCGACAACGACAACGTCGACGACCCCAACTGTTCCTCCAAGGAGGAGGACCTTGGCGCTATCAGAAGGGGCTGTTTTTTTTGTGTGTTTTTTTTTTTAATCAAGTGTGTAGGGTCAAGCAGAACAAAAGTTGAGGCAGTTAATCACATCTCTGTAGTTCTTCCGTCTCACACAGACTTAGAAAAACGAGTCTGGGGGCCCTGAGCACCCCCCTGCCATATTGTAAACCATGTCGTTTTCATCATTACATGTTTCCCAAGCCAGAAGCACAGACTCTCTCTCTCTCTCTCTCTCTCTCTCTCTCTCTCTCTTGGGGTCAGACACAAGGCTTGTCCCCTACATTACCGCAGCCAAGCAGCATGGAAGATCTAGAGATGAAAGAGCACCAAGAGTGCTTTACAAGGGACAGAGAAAAAGACTCTGGAGTGCTGAGTGGATTGGGGAGGGATTTGGCCTGGCCGTGGTGGAGAGAGGGGAGGGAGTCTTCTGCTGGATAAAAGTCTGTGGTGTCTGAGCTACTGACATTGCTGCTGGTCAAAGCCACAGTCGCCCAGCAGGCTCTCAAGCTTTGTGAGATTGTCTGTAGGATAAAGAGGTATAGAAAACGACATTTCAGCTTTTTTGTGTGTGTGTATGTATGGATGTTTTCTGGCTTTGTGTGGCTATATGTTCCATGACTGAGTGTTTTGAGTAACTGTGCAAAGATTCAAACAGGTGAAACCCCCTCAAGGATCAGAGGTAAACGGCACTCAGTAAACTATCAGTGTATTACTGAGGTAAGAAGTGCTAGCCTAGATCTGCTAGCACCTTACACACAGACAAAATAAGAATCTTGTTTCAGTTCAAGAAGGGAGCATAATGGCAAAATGAGACCCTGTGCGGAGGCTTTTCTTGCAATTGACAAAGGACATTATATCCAGGAAAAGCAGCAGACTCGAAAAAGACAAGGTGTGAAAGTTCATTAGTGCCCACTGGGACTGGCTTTGCCTGAAATAGCAAACTGTGGTGATGAAAGACATCCTTGTTGCGCGGAGACCTTTCCCATTTCTGTGCCCTCAGTAGACCTTTTGTTCATCATTATAGCTGGGAGGGAAAGGGAGGACAAAAACATGTGTAATGAATAACATTTTACCTCATTATCTGTCTGGCTTTCGCAGACCTGACTTCTCCATTCATCAACACTGTCATACGACAGTAGGCTAGCGATCTCACTTAACATAATGTCGAATCAAAGCTCCGTAGTGTTGTTGTTGTTTTCTTGGCCAGAGCATCATAATGTCTCTTGAGTGTACATCCTCTAGACTGTTTTTATAGTTATGGCCAAGTTTCAGACCAGCTTCCCAGCAGTTCTCTGTGATATGGACCACATAATTACCAACCTGTTAAACTGTGGACTCTTTTTTTTGGGTCACCAGTATACTTGTTGTATTGTTCATATCTTTCTAATTCTTCTGGGACTGAGGACGGGGCAAAAGAGCAAGACTGGGCTTTAAGTCCCCATCAAAACACCCTCAAGTGTGCAACACCCTCTCACACAGCAACGTGTTTTGTTTATTGGCACTTGGAAAATGTGAGCTACTGAGCATGTTTTTTTTTTTTTTTCATGTTATTTTTGCTTGTTTTTAAGGAGAGTGCATGGAACTAACGGTCCGGAGGTGTGGAGCTGAGCCAGACACTGGTGGAAATAACGGCTCATTTACCAGCGTGTGAGTCAAGGCCAGACACACTCCCTACTGACACACACACACACACACACTCTCTCTCTCTCTCTCTCTCTCTCTCTCTCTCTCTCTCCCTCTCTCTCGCTCTCTGTGTGTGCCCTTAGCCCTATTCACTCTCTTATCTTACAGTCAGGTCACGCATGGAGCCCAGCGGGGCTCTCTCACAGTCGTCAAACAGAGAAAGAATTATTCATTAAAAAGGCCGGCAAACACTCGTTATGCGACAGGATTTGCTTGCCAGTATTAATTAGACAACGAGAGGGAGCAGGTGCAAATGGAAAGTCATAATCTTGACGTGAAGAGGGACAACATGCAACTCTCCAGCAGATAATGAAGAGAGCACAACACAGAGTAAACCAGACAGAGGGAGAGAAAGAGAAGAGAGAGAGGAAAAGAGAAAGTGAAACAAACAGATACAGACAAAGAGAGAGTGGGAGAGAGAGAGGGGGGAAGTAAGAGAGAGAAATAGAGAGAGAAAATAAGAGAGAGAGAGAGGGAGAGACAGAAAGACAAAAACCCAATCTTATTTCCTGCAGGCTTTGAAGGGAAATTAATAACAGCAGTTCAGTGTAATATAGCGTGGTGTTCCACTTCCTTGCGATCATTTATCTCCCTCTCTTTCCTGTCTCCAGTGGGGTGAGGAGGGGCGGCACCTTGACCCGTCCTCTCTTCTCAAGATATTTAACTTTTAGGAAAAACCCAAAGTGATTCATAGCATGGTTGGCTTTTCTTGCTACTGGTAATTACATCAATAGAGTGAGAAAATGAGACATCATAAAAAGCTATAATGATGTGGAGCTACTCTTGGCTGATGACTTTTTACGAGAGGCTGTACAGTATAGAGATGCATTATTGATGCATATGTGATTTGTGTAGAAACCCATGGAAATGCTTCTCAGTGTTTAATGTGCTCTTGCATCTTCAGTACGTGCATTATGCCCAGGTCAGTGAGCTTGTCATCAAACACGTGAAGCATCTCACTGCTGTTCTCCAGAAGAACATTCCCTCTGCCTCAACCAGACATTATGTTACTCCTCTTTGCTTTTTAAGAAGTCCATCTATAATCTCAAGAGTCATGTTGCTTTGAAAACATAGACTCGAGGTTCACATTTGATTTTAATCAAGGAAAGACTCTAGATGTACATGGCAGAATGTGTTTGGTGCTAGACATTGAATGTTACGACCAGAAAGCCCACTATGTCCTCATAGTCTAGAAGCATGCATTGCAGAGTGTTACAAATCATAAATAAATAAACTCTGCAGTGTACTGCCAGCCTTATAAAGGAGATGTATAAGGAGCTGATATATCCAAGTTTAACAGCATCGTAAAAACCCAACCACTTTTATGGTCACCCTTTGTAGCGGTGCTCTTCTAAAACAATTTACATTAGAATATATAAGGCCATTTCAAAGACACACTATTTCCCCCCGCTGTGCCTTACCCTTGCCTATACAATAGTTATGACCACAAGACACTCTGCATTTTATGCATGGCCATCTTAAGTACAACCCCTCTATACATCTCTCTCCATCTCTACTCATCTGCAAATAGCATCGTCTCAACTAGGAAAAACTAAGCTGTGCATAAGGAAAAGGCCAAGTGTGGATGTGTAAACAGGCTATCCTCTGGCTAGCTGTAACATTTACATAATGCAGCATACTGCACTCTATAATTTATTTTTTTATTTGTGAGTAGAATGAGAGGGTTTTCTTAAATAATTACTTTCCTGCGAGCCTTATCAAACCTAAGCACACAGCCCGCCATGCTCTGCTGGGGCCAAATAGGCTTATAAAGATGTATGACTTCAGGAACGGAAACATGAATCAATTATGAGCGGGATTCATGAGGTGTCACTCTGTAAGGGATAATGGCCATTTTGTCAGGTCTGTAGACAACTCCGCACCATAAAATGGTCCTCAGTCACTTCCTCTTTCTCATTCCATGGTATTCCTGGCAGGTCTGTTCATGTGTCTCGCAGTTAGTCACTTCCTCTACTTTGTAAGACAACGATGATTAGATTAGCTTTATTAGAGTGAGGCAACAGTCCTTAAAATAATGACGAGAAGAGCATGAACCCTATCGCCATGATGTGCCACTCCTTCTTACAAGTCAGTGCCATTTAGATGTCAGTGTAAATATTGTCAGCGTGACAGAAATGTTATGGTAGCTACAGCTATTTGTCAGCATTTCAATGAACTTGCGAGGATGTCAGTTAATTTAAAAAAAAAAAAATGTTGAAATGTTTTTCCTTGTAGATCCATCAACTGGAAAAGAAAAACAACCTCTGAAAAACACAAAATATAAATCATTTATGCCATATTAAAAGGGTTTTGGAATGACAAAAAGAAATCAACAATAAAAAAAAAAGAATGTGGTGACACTGATCTTATATGTCATGGTCGTCTCCTATTAGCATGTGTGAGGATCACACCAAGTGATCTAATGGCGAGTCCGTCCCCCTGCAAATAGTCACATGGCAGAGAGCAATGCTAGGCCTGCTAGCGCCCTCGGCTCTGCCAAATATCATCGCCTGTAATGAGAGGTGACGCTACTCTGTGACCCACACTGCCATCCACATGTGGAAGTGACACGAGACAAAGATGAGGATGAGGATGAGGATGAGGATGATGGATTGCGATTAATGGAAGTGATATGGTGTATGGAGATGAACAAACATGTCACAGCTACTTGTGTCAAAGCAAATTCGAATAAATAATTGCTTCATTTGTGTATGTATCATTCATAAGATACCCCACATGTATAGAGTGTCCTTTTTTTTTTGGAAGGTGTGCGTGTGTGTGTGTGTGTGTGTGTGTGTGTGTGTGTGTGTGTGTGTGTGTGTGTGTGTGTGTGTGTTTGTGTTGGGGTATGATTGAAAGGAGGTAAAGAACCCCTTCTGAGCTATGGCATTTGGAGGGCTTTTTTGGGAATGAAATGAACTTCAAAGTAAAAGTCCTGTCCAAATACATGTTCCATCATATCCCTTTCACCATGGTGTCCTGACAACCCCTGCTCATAGACCTGACCAATGGGTTGTTGTCCAGTAGCAAAACTGTGTGTTTTTGGGCTTGTTATGAGTGGATATACAGTATATCACAAAAGTAAGTACACCGCTCACATTTTTGTGCTCTCCTTTGTTGTGGTTTAGACATTAATGGTTGCGTGTTGAGTTATTTTGAGGGAACAGCCAATTTGCACTGTTATATAAGCTGTACACTGCCTACTTTATGTTGTACAAAAGCGTTATATCCTATGGAAAGATATCATAAAAATGTGAGGGGTGTACTCACTTTGTGACATACTGTAAGTGGGAATCGAATCAGATAGAGTGTCAGAGGTGTGTGTGTGTGTGTGTGTGTGTGTGTGTGTGTGTGTGTGTGTGTGTGTGTGGAGATGTTTGTAAAGGTCCATTGAGACTCCTATTTGAAAGCCACCCCCCCACCTCACTGTCTCCCCTGGTGCCTAAGGGGAACCCCTTATGTGTTGCTTTCACAGCAAGGACAGCAGCATGGCTTTTGCTGTGTACTCATCCTAATGGTACCCCGGTTTCATACAGGAACCAAAAGCTGATCAGCGAGTCATGGAAAGCTTCCGAGTGTTAATAGAGTAAACTGGCACTGTTGGACTAACAAGGAGGACAAAACCACTGAAGTGGTGTGGTGCTTGGTGTTGATTTATCTGCGTGTGAAATCCAATTACCGATTAATGTAAACTGCCTTCAAGTCTGAATTCTCATTACAGTCGTACTCTTTCAGAATAATTGCTGGGCAGGCCGTGAGTCCACAAATGCCCAGGTGCTTAAACCGCCCTCCTATGAAATTAAAAAGCCCTGTTGCCATTTTATGAAAGCAATTTACACAAACACACGAGTGGATCAAGGTTGCTTTGGCTCCTTTTTCCGAAGTGCCCTGTAACTAATTAAGAGAGCTCTTTGTCCCGAATAATCTTTCTTTATCCACATGAAAAAGCTCATCTGATTACATATCAAAGCCTCCCCTTCGCCTGAGCTGGGGTCTGTAAGGCCGTGTCTTCACTCGGTTCCTGGACGGATGACTATATTTAGAGTCTTGTTTTCCCAGGGTGCAAAGGGCTCAGAGATCAAAGGACTCAGGTGCACATTCCCACAGCATGTGGGCAAACATCATTCCCACTCAGTCCAAATAAATGTTTTGTTGTTGTCATAGCAGAGCAAAAGCCAGCGCTGCATAATCAACATACACGTTACTACTACCAGTCAGCATCTCATTCACACACAGTCAATTATCATTGCAGTTTTGATATGATACACTGGATTTCAAGCACCACACAGATCAATGTATATTTTTTAGCAACCACACTGTCTGTAATGTGATCCTGTTTCAGATATTATTATTATACTAAATGTGTAGATAGTTTTATAATAGGACATCTGGCGACATGTGCAAGTAGATGTGCTATCATATGCATCATATGGACCATACATCTGGAACCTTCTTTTATTTTGCTGACAACAATTCCCTGAGTGCAGGGATGCTCGCATCTGAATGCGTCCTCAGGTACTGCTCATCTGTTAACGTTCACACCAAATGCATAAGCAAACTGCTTATTGTGGACTAGCACTTCAATATGGCCATTAGTGAAAAATACAAACAATAAAATCCAGGTTTGTTGTAGCTACTGCTTAGTCATGCAGATCTGACATCTGTGCATCTGTTTGTTAGAGTGATGCGCACTTCATCAGACAGACAGGGCACCAGGAGTGTGTCAGGCACCGTGTCAGATGGCATAGGTATGTATACTAACTCGATGCCGTGTTGTCAGGAGACTTTAATTGATGGAATATGTCTAAGCAGCTGCCATACTGGTATTTGGCACATCACTCTAAGCTGTAGACTATGGCCACAATAAACTTCTTGGACTTACTTGCTCTCATCTTTTAACTTTTAATCTCATAATTACTTTCATAAAACTTTCTATCTCATAAATGTGATTATTTTCTTACTATTTTAACTTTATTAATGCCATCATTTCAACTTTATTTAGCTCATAATTTCCGCTTTTTAGCTCATAAATTTTTACCTTTTATCTTCTGGTTATGACTTTTTATCTCTTCATCTTGTTTTTTTTTACCGGCAAAATTGGGCTTCCATACATATCCTTATGCAAAAGTCTGCCATTTTCCCATTTGATCTGAGCGTGTTTAAACCATAGAACTGTATAATCTCTGCTTGAAGACGCCCCGTGGCAAGATGGTGGCAATCTACACGGATGCTGAGAAGCCAAAGGCGGCATCTAGTCAGTACACACATCAGATGCTAGTGAGACAGCAGGTGTGTAGGGAATCTCCCTGTCACATCATCATCGCTCTTTGCCACTGGGATGGCTGTCTCTCAAACAGCAATGACAGCGGCAGTGCCACTAAAGGCTTTTGTCACGGGGTGTAGAAAACAGATGGAGATATAGAAGACTTGATGAAAGAAAAAAAGACCTCCATAGACCATAGCTGAGAATACAGACGTCAGCAATACCAGCAACTGATAGTGTTCAGATTCAGATACGCACGAGCTGAGCTTTAAATGCAATGAAAGACTACTACTG
>CM059288.1:7718875-7743875 GCA_030347295.1 Setipinna tenuifilis | reverse complement strand
GCTGCCGTGGGGCACCAGGCCAGCGATCACAGGCCCCCTGGGTGAGGGTGACATGCCCACCTTTAACGTGGCCGTGGGCAGCTGATGGCCTGCCAGTCCCCCCGGGGAAGCACAGACCCTGAGGGACACGACACACACACACACACACACACACACACTCCAAGCATGGGTGCTTTCAGAGGCTCCAAACACTGGTTTTGGCCAAGTGCTGTGCACTGCACTTTCAACATTGTAGTAGCTTAGATTCCATTGTTTTCAATATAACCCTGCACACCAGTGTCGAAATCTACTGAAATCTACTGAAATCCAGAGTTGTATAAAGTAGAAGTAGAAGTACTGTTTTGGATGTAATTACAACACTGGTAGTATGGTATTATGCAGTTGCAACTGCGTAGTACCATACTACTTGTGTTGTAATTACATCCAAAACAGTACTTCTACTTCTACTTCATACAACTCTGCTGAAATCTCTGGGTGTGTTACAATTGCGATTTGGGTCTATTTTTGTTGTCGTCACTCACAGTGAAAACCATTGTTTATCATAACGGCTGTAGATGGAATGCCATGATGTCCTCTGCTCAGCCAGTAGGCGGGACCAAACGAAATGGTCCAATTAGGAAGTGCTGTGCAATGGTGCCTAAGCTGTTGTGTGGAGGCCCTAAGGCTCCTCCACATGCAGTACAGTCTGTTTAAGGGTGCGTTACTGTGAGTTACTGCATGGAGTGCCATCACTACGCTTGAAAATGTGCTCTAACTGCCATTCCCACAAGCCTGGCATTGTGGTCAGTAGAGGTGTAAAAAACAGATTGAGAAAGTAAATGTCCTGCCATATATTCCTTCTGCCTGTGCTCCTAACAAAGGGGATTTCACTAATTAGCTCATTCACCTGGCTGAAGAGTTGTGCTGATTGGAATCAGATGGTTCAGTGTATCGGCTGGAACACATACTATGTGGCAGGACTTTTACTTTCTGAACCTGGGTTGTTTGCCTCTGGTGGTCAGAGTGCATGTTTGGTACCCTGGTGGCCTGGGTTCAAGGCAGGGTAGGGTGACTGCTCCAGCCCCCTTCACACTGACTAAGGACAAACCACAGGACATCTGAAAAGTTTTTTTGGGATCAGACTTTTAATTGGACTTCAGCTCACATAAATAACAATAGTTCATATATATTTTTCTTGTATATTATACAATTCTTATATAATATATATTTCCCCCTATGATTTACATTCTTTTCCTCTAAAAGTCATATATTTACTGAAACAGAAGCACGGAGCAGATGAGCATGGCTGATTCGATCACTTCTTAAAGCTCTGAAATATCAAAAGAAATGGGATTTGTTCAACCTTGTTAACCAGAGATGTAGAAAAAAAAACATTTTAAGAAAGAAATAATTAAAACAGAAATCCCCTGAAAGAGAAATTAAAATGTGACGTTATGGTAATTTACAAAATGTAAGCACTATTGTTCTGATTTCACACTTTTGAAGCGCATGGCACCTGATATGTTGACGCACTGGTGGGCCAGTAGGAGACATCCTTTTCATTTTTGTTATTGTTTGTCTCTGACTGGACATGCCTTTTTTATTAAATGGCAAAGAGCAGATGAAACAGGAGAGCGCGCCAAGGTCACCTTGCTGTGACCAGGAGATGCACACGGAGGGGGCCCACAAATGGACTAAACACATCAGTCTGGTTCAGAAATCAACAGCTACCGCGTGGCGCCTCGGCCTCGCTGGTCCTCGCCTACTGTGCCCTCATAAATATCAAAAACTCAAAGGTGGAGCTGCACACCAGGGCTTGGCCTGTCCCGTCCTGTCCTGTGTGCACAGTCACCCATGTCCCTCAACGACATTCGCTTCTTTGGAATGTAGAAACGTCAAGGTTTAAGGGAGACAAGGCTGTGTTTGAAACTAGGATTAACTCGCTGAAAACGTCTCAATAGCTGAACTCACCTACAAGCACTACCTTTAATAGTCCAACAGAAGACCTAGAGTTGGATCCTGAGGAACAACATAATAACCCATCGGTGTGCTGAAACAACTGGCTGGCCTGCCCACGGCTAAAAAGGAAGAGAATGACTAAGCACAGGAGGGCAACACGGTTGATATGAGCAAATAAGCACTCAGCATCAGCCAGCGGCATCAGTAGTATATTTTGTTCCCAAGCCCTGTGTAGGTACAATGCACAGCAACAATGGAAAAAAGGAAAAAAGTATCTCCCTCTGACATCTCAAGTAATCCATGCATTTTTTCCTTGCTACACGTGTTTGCTTAGTGATTGTCTTTACGGGACCCTTGAAACCTTAACCCTGAATATCACGCAAGAGGAAGATCATGAACACCAAGGCTAGTAGACCACAAGGAGTCTGGAAGAAATAAATAGTCAATACTGACGAAAACCATGGCAATCATGAAATGCTTTTGCTGGGGTTGGTGAAGCGTGATCAGTGATTCAATGGTGATAATGTTAGCTTTAACCACCCCCTAAAAACAAACAGCTTAGAAAGCTGGCAGGGGGGGGTATGTTTAAAAAAAAACTGTGTCTATCCACTTTAAAGATGGTGGGAGGCATCTCTTTGTAAAATACAAATGGGCGTATCCATCACTTATGTTTATGACTTATATTATGCTGTATTTTGCTTGGACTCAGTGGGTGACTGAGCCGTGGAAACTAGACGTGTGTGAAAGGGTTATTGTTGTTCACGGTGCAATAAATATACTGATAACAGGGAGAGATGTTTGTCGACTACATGGGACCAGTGGGATCATACGTACTGTATCATGCTGTTCACAAGAAAATAAAATTACAAACAGAAGGAGAGTGAACAAATCACAGAGGGAATACATATCATGCCGTAACGTTTACACAAATTCGCAAATAAAAGGATTGCTTTGTCCTCCCTGAATATAATAAAAACTGTGAGTTATAATTCCATCGGATAGGAAAATCATTACTTCGGTAGAAACAACATTTTTTTATCCCTTTTTTATTATTAAGATAAACCTCTTCTATGCTATCTAAAGGAAGAACAACCCTGTCCAAATCCATTTTCTTTTTTTTTTTCGTCTTATTTCTTTACACACAGGGGCGTTAAAACCAATCTAAAAAGTGCATCAGGTTTACATCAAAACTGACAAAAAAACAAAGCAATTTGTTAGTGATAAATAATTTACAATTGCTTTTCTTCCTCATCATCATCATCATCATCTTCTTCATCAGAGGTCACATCATACACAAGTAGTAGTCACATGATCCAAGTTAAAATGTGTTTTGTTGTTTTGAAAAACAATCAAACTATAACTGTGGCAAAAAATAGCAAAAAAAAACCAAATGCAACTTTTGAGACTGAGAAGCCCGGCGGATTTCAACCCATCAATGAGAAAGAAGGAAGTGAGAGAAAACAAAAGCAGATTAAAACCCAGGGATCCAAAATGAAAACAAAGGGAGAAGAGGAGGCAGATAGCAAAAGAGGAAGAAGAGATCCAAGAAATGAGGGAAGACCCTGCACGGCTTCGTCCATTGGTCAGCACCGACCGACGGCTTTTTAGCCTATGCGACAAAACTGCCCCTCTTCCACTACCTCCAGTCCAACACCCCCCAACCCCCCCACCCTCAACCCCCCATCCGAAAACCCTTCCTCAGTGGCAGCCCTTCATGCTGGAGGAGACGTAGGGCGACTCCTGCTGGCGGGAGAGGCACAGGCCCCCGTCCTGCTGCTCGGGGCAGTCCACGAAGTCGGGCACGGGCAGGCCCGACAGCAGCATGAGCGACTTGTTCCAGATCATGAAGGTGGGCGCCACGGGCAGCAGGAAGGACACGTGGAAGGTGTGCAGGTGCTGCGCGTTCATGGCGTCCCAGAAGGACAGCGCGTTGCTGTCGTAGTCCAGCAGCACGCCCAGCCGCCGCAGCTGCAGCGAGGCCTCCACCAGCTGCTCCTTGCCGTTGTGCCGCACCAGGAAGTTGTTGTTGCACCGCGAGAAGACCCACGACGACGAGTTCTTGCCGCTCCACTCGTTCTTGGGGGCTGACTTGTAGGCCACGCCCAACGCGTACCTGAGGAGGAGGAGGGACAGGAAGTACAGAGTTGTGATTGGTTGACTGTTTTTCTTTGCCATTCTCGTACACTCAAGATTGCAATAACATTTCTCCAAGCCCAAAATAGATAATAGATAATAATAAAGTAATAATGAAACAAGAGTAATTCAACCAATTCAAACACTGAGATATTTTTTCAGTAGACTGTGTGCTTAAGTGTCCTTTTGTAAGTTTTACAGCAGCAAGGAAGAGAATTTTGCAGTTTAGCTATGAAATGTTTTTTTTGCCATTCTCGTACACTCAAGGGTGGAATACCATTTCTCCAAGCCGAAATAGAGTGCATAAAGTAATAATGAAACAGGAATATTTCAACCAATTCAAACACTGAGATATTTTAAATACAATATGCTCATATACATATTCCCATTCAGTAGACTGTGTGCTTAAGAGATTTCTTTTTTGAGTTTTACAGCAGCAAGGAAGAGATTTTGAAGTTTAACCATGACATTTTTCAACTTGTTTGTAAACCTCTTTAAAACAAATTTGCATTTCATCAGCAAAAGAGGTGGCAACTGTAGCCCACCCTCTCTACCCTTCTTGCGTTTGGCTGTGCTGCTTCACCTCAAAATAATATTAAAGTCACACTCTGGCTCCATATTCAATATTGTACACCAGTAGCTGGAAAGTCTTTGGAAACTGTTTGGCAACAATCTTTGGTGTGTGGTAGATTGTATCACAGTGTGTGGAAATCTTTGTGCACATCCCAGGTACAACACAAAAAAATGGTCAACAATCAGTCTTTTAAAGGAAGTTAAAGTGTTGTGTTGAAGTGTTTTCTTGGATATTTTTTTTTAATTAAAGACCTAATGACCAAATTATTGGAAAGAATCGTAACAGTGTCCTATTCACTTCAGTGCAATAATGCTTGCGTTTGCTCTGTATGAACAACAAAAAAAAAAGGTTGGGCAATTTTTCTGGTGCAATGGCCTCCCTCTTTCACCCACCATGTGGAGGCTCCCAGCAGCACCTCCCAGTAGTGGCATCCGCTGTCGATGAAGACGTTCCCGGCAGAGCCGTAGGCGCCCGTGCTGCTGAAACGCTCTGGCGTGTGGCTCTTCTTCAGGGAGCTCTCGTCCTTCTCCATGGTCAGGCAGTCGTTGGACAGACGCAGCTTCTTGTGGGCCGTCTTGGGGTCCAGCTTGAAAGGTTGGCCTGTCGGTCAAGATTTGAAAAAAAAAAAAAAATGGGGTAGGGTGGGGGTGGGGGGTTATAAGAGGGGAGAGGGGGTGAGTGGTTGGTAAGTTGAACCAATGCACACATAAGTTGCTGGGAAAACTTGAGGAAATGAGAGCACTTTAGCATTTTGAGTCACCCAAAGCTATAATCCTGTCAGCCCAACAGACCGGAGTCGCGCGAAGAGCTCTGAGAATTATTCATGTCGGATTGGATGCTGCCACTCAGACTGACCTGCTTTCATGTAATGAGATCTGGCGCGCGGGCGAGCGGCTTGCTACTGTATTTGTGAATTTTAAAGAAGGCCAAGGGTAAAAACTGAAGTCGTAGCAGCTCGCTGTGAGCTTGCATTTTTTTTTTTTTTTTTTTTGAAGCCAACTCTTGGATGGAAGCACGCTCTCTTACTCCTAATTGGCTGATCATGGGGTTGAGGAAGAGATGCAAAGTGGAGAAGATGAGAGAGCAGGAGGGGGGTGAGGAAGAGAGGGAAGGAGAAAGGGAGGGAGAGAGAGAGAGACTGAGGGAGGGAGGGAGGGAGAGAGGGAGGTAAAGTGAGGATAAAGCCGAGGTGGTGGTAGAGACTTTGAGCTTATGGAGATATGTGTGTCTCTCCCCTTAGGGGCACCACGTGAGTGGGGGGGTGGGGGTGTGGGGGGGTAGGGGTAGGGGTCTCCCACACAGACCCCGCAGACCTGCCGTTTAATGCCTAGATGCCACCCGCGTCCGCTTGCCAGAGTAGATTTAATGGGGAAATAATAATAACCCCCAGACAACCCTCCGGCTACCTCACCCCAATCACACAGCAGCCCCAATAATCACTTAGACAGAGAGAGAGAGAGAGAGAGAGAGAGAGAGAGAGAGAGAAAGAGAGAGAGAGAGATGGAGCGGGAAAGAGAGAGGGAGAGGGAAAGAGAGAGAGGGAGAGAGAGAGAGGGAAAGAAAGAGAGAGAAAGACAGAGAGAGAGAGAGAGAGACAGAGAGAGAGAGAGACAGACAGAAAGAGTGAGAGAGAAAGAGAGAGAGACAGAGAGAGAGAGACAGAGAGAGCGAGAGAGAATGAGCCCATGACTTGCACTGGGCTGTGAGACTACTGGCCCTGGGCAGGCTGAAGCCAATTACATTAGCACCCGTCTCGTCCTTTGAACTGCTTATCGCTACCAGCGCAGACGCCCGTTCAAACCCCCTCTTGCACTGGCTCAGCGGGTTCCTGGGGACCGGGAGAGAGAGGGAGAGAACAACAACACAAAAAAAACCCAAAATCTGGGGCGCATGGACGCACGTGTCTGACCAGGGACACCAGATGCGAGATGATGCAACAGGGAGGCACCATGCCACCGTTCCCCCAACTGGGCACTCGAGACACTGCTTGCTCCTGGAGCGCTTGGCATATTTTTAGAGCTTGCAAGCGAGAGAGAGAGAGAGAGAGAGAAAAAAAGAAAACTCGAATTTCAGCAGCATGTGAAGTAGCCAATGGGGGCATGGAGAGGACAGAGAGTCTGATTGGAATGCGGCGAGATTAGCGAGTGATTATGGGGGAACATAATGCGCTCCTTTTTGAATTCGACGATTGTGATATTCGATTTGAAGAACAATAACAGCACGCTTTCTAATCAAATTGGCAAAAACTTGGCTGCTTCTCTCTAGTAGAGTCTGGGACAAATCCACCGAGACGGCACTCAGAAATGAAAGGAATAAAAACAGGGAAGTCTGGGCAGAGACATTTATTTCATTGCGTATTCGGCTGTCGGACCACAGGGGCGCTTGTAGCTGGGAATGTTAATGTCTTTTGTACTTCTGTGCGGCCTCGTTTGCCACATTTGTTAAGCTCCCCCTATGAGGTTTCAGTCTGTTACGCACTTAAGAGAGCGCTGCTGTGTTCGCTGGTGGATCCACCAAGATTTGGTGCTTACAGACACTTAACTACCTCAATCAGACAGCACTAAGGAAACCCCATTCTTTTTGGCCAACAGACCTGACCCTGGTGTAACCTTACTGCTGTCACCTTGTTTTGTGTAGAAACCAAACCCTTCTTACATTACAGGTTCCCCAGTGTCAAAGAGACATGCACTACACCAAAGGTTGGGGATAACGTGGACAATGATGGACACTGGCATGGCACGGTTGTTAGACTGCTCGCTATAGGTTGCCAAAGATGTAGATATGTATGTGATGTATCTGTATACGATGTGTATATGCTACTGGACATCTGAATTTTGTTCGGAATAAATAAAGTATCTCTACTACTCTACTGCTACACAATGTGCACTGAGGAAAAAAAATAAGCATGAAAGTTGGGGAATGATGGCGTTGGATGGAGCTTCAAACTCAGCCCTTTCTCACAGTCGCAAAACGGTTGAGAATTCTGGGCGGATGCCAGCGAGCTGGGCCGAGGTGTTGAGGGAGCTGATCTCCTAACACAGCTGCAGACGTGAGTGGAAATTAAAGCTGCCGGGGCCTCGTGAAATATTTACACGCCCCAAAAAACATCTCAGTGTCAGCGCCTGGTGCTGCACCAAAGAAAAAAAACCCCTACAACAACCCTACAACCCCCTTACCTCCACACCCCACCCCCTGTGAGCCCAGGCGAACTGCCCCAGAGGGATGCGCTGCTGCTGGGCAGGCCTCTTGCCTCACGCAGGGCTGGGTCTCAGTCTGGAGGCTGCTGACAGCTTGAGCAATGTGTGTGTGTGTGTGTCTGTCTGTGTATGTATGTGTCCGTGTATGTGTGTGTGTGTGTGTGTGTGTGTGTCTGTGTCTGTGTATGTGTGTGTATGTGTGTGTGTATGTGTGTGTGTGTGTGTATGTGTAAGTGTGTGTCTGTGTATGTGTGTATGTGTGTCTATGTATGTGTCTGTGTGTCTGTATGTGTGTGTCTGTGTATGTGTAAGTGTGTGTCTGTGTATGTGTGTGTGTGTCTGTGTATGTGTAAGTGTGTGTGTGTGTGTGTGTCTGTGTGTGTGTGTGTGTGTGAGCCGGATGAGTAAATGTACATGGAGCTCGCCCTTGGCCGGGCATCTCACGTGAAGTCACATGACCTGGCATGTCTGCACTGCGAGACGTCTGGGGACGAGCCTGTGAGCTGTAATTGGATAGAATTCAAGGCCGGGCGCAATGTCATTGGTCTGTGGCGTGACCCTCCTTCTTTGCTTAACAGGACCAAAAAAAAATAAAACATGCCCCTGTTGCCCTTGTAGAGAGTTGAGGTGGGGTGATGAGGTGGGGTGATGAGGTGGGGTGGGGTGGAGGGGAGAGGACAGGAGAGGAAGGACCTCATCATCACCACTGCGGATGGTACATTTCCCCATCACAGCACACACAGTGTGACCGCAATACACACACACACACATACACACACAGAGAAACACACGCACGGGCATGCACACACACACAGACATGCACGCACGCACGCACGCATACACACACGCGCGCACACACACACACACACACACACACAGAAACACACACACACACACACACACACACAGAAGCAGGGGACATGCTGAGCAGGATGAGTACTGGATATGCGGGTCTGTGGTTTTCTGCTGCCTCCACTCCCCTCCCCTCTACTTCCCTTCCCGTCCAGTCAGGAGTGGGGGTGGGGGTGGGGGGGGTATGAGGGTGAGATAAGCAGGTTATTTTGCTGAGGCCCGTTCTGCCCAAAAAAACCCCTGCGGTGGGTAGCCGACTGCTCAGCTTACACCCCCCCCCCCCGTCCTGATGCTGAGCTTACACCATTTCCCCATCCCACAGCACAGGTGAGCGTGCAGCATCCTGCAACATTTGGGCTGCTGTGTTGCATCATGCGCGTAAAAAATGATGTTTGTGTGTGTGTGTGTGTGTATGTGTGTATGCGTTTGTATGGGTGCGTATGTGTGTGCGTGTATGTGTGGGAGGGAGGGAGGAAGGAGGGTTCACTGCCTCTCCACAGGGACTGAGGGGGCGATTGGGTGTGTGTGTGTGTGTGTGTATGTGTGTGTGTGTGTGTGTGTGCGTGCATGTGTGTGGTGTGTGATGTGCGTGTGCGCGCGTGTGTGTGTGTGTATGTGTGTGTATGTGTAAAAATGATATATATGTGTGTGTGTGTATGTGTGGTTTCTGCTCTACCCCTCAGCTTGCGTTATGTCCAGGTCCAGAGCCCTGTGCTGCTGAAGGCATTAGCCCATTAGCGAGCGGTGAGACACACCAAACTTTGATTTCAGGCACACAAGCCTGCAAAGAGCCATTTGATGTCCCCCAAACACACATGTGCACGCACACACGCGCACATACACACGCACACCCCCCGCACACACACACACACACACACAAAACTGCACTCTGTGAAACCTCCCTCTCTGCCTACCCCTCTCTGTCCTCAGCGTGATCTGAGCTGCTCTTAACAAGACTGTCATGCTGGCCTGGGCTGCCATTTGAATGGAGTGAGGAGGGGAAAATGAAAGAGAATGGGGACAACAGTGGAATGGGTCTCTCTCTCTTTCTTTCTCCTCCTTTTTTCTCTCTCTCTTCCTCACTCTCTCTCACTCTCTCTTCCCCACTCTCTCTTTCTCTCTCTCACACACACACACACACTTTCTCCAGTCCCCTTCGTCGGACATGAATAATTTATCTCCGCTGCCACCAGACAGGTTTTCAACCCTCCCGGCTCCCATAAGCTCTCCTCTGGTGTTCTCTGAAGTCCTGCAGTGCACAGAGCAGAGAGGCAGGGAGGGGAAATGCCAGGAGAGAGGAGAGAGGGGGGAAAGGAAGGAAGGAAGACATAAGATGAGGCCAAGACTCTGACAGCTGGAGAGAAAAAGCAAAGGTGGGGAAGGTAGTGTGAAAAAGGTGAGAGAGATAGAAAGAGAGAGAGTTAGAGAGCAGAGAGCAGAGAGGAGAGGAGAGACATAAAGAAATGAGAAAAAAAGATAGGAGAACAAAAAGATGGAGAGAGTGCCTATTCCACTGTTTCCTCCACTACACTATACCTCTCAGTTTCTGCCTTTTCTCCTCCTGCTCAGCTAAGGCATCTAAAGCCGGGAACAGACAAGCAAATTCTGTACGCTGATATGATGTGCTGTGGCCAAGCTACTTAAAGGTAATCCTAGGTAATCAACAGCAGTTGTGGTGCTCAGTTGTAAAATGAGTTCTCATGTTTGTTCGGGCGCCAAATTTAAATCTTAAACAATGCTTTCCATTGTTGACGTCATTCAGATTAAGTAAAACATGTTTGATATGATTCATACGAGTTTGTTGTCACTGTTATGTGAATCTGTTCTATATTTTCACTGTCTTCATATTTGTCCTAGCTTTCGACTCAAAAATCACAACCGAACCTGTCTGTAGGCTTGGTGTGCTTAGTCATGTGCTTATCATACAGGACTGAAGAAAAAGGAAAAACAGAAGATCCTCCGGAAAAAAAGTAAGTCTATTGCCAGCTTGAGAAGTACTTGTCCATACTCTGACTGGGCGAGTGGGACCACATGTCATGCTAGGTCACACAGACAGGACCATAAAGAGCAGGGCGAGCCTGACACAGGTACAGGTGAGCAGGGGCAGGTGGGAGTGAGAGGGAAGGTGGCCATGGTTGTCTCAGTCAGAATCTTGCCTAACCAATCAGCGAACAAAGGGAGTGTTTGTGAGTGATGTCATCGACTTGTGTGCTCCGTTTGAATTGCAGTGCATAGGCATGCTAACGCAACATGGCTACTAAGCATATGACTGCTAATCGTTGTTTATTATTATTTTAGATTATTATTTTTTGTTGTAAACTTTTTCTTTATATTCTCTGCACTCCAGTGTGTGTTCATGTACTGTTTCTTAAAAACACACTACCACATGTGTCACCACATGGTTCTGCCCAGTCCAGTCCAGTCCATTAAAGATGATTTTGGCTTGATGTTCGAAGATCGACCAGCCTTAATTGTGATAAGAATTGTTATCAGGCATTGTGGAAAATACATCGTGATTTGACTCTGTGGCTGTTCCCACTGCCACCATGCCACTGACCCCCACACTCCACACATGTGTGGATCATCACTGGACTAAACACCATGACCGTGTTCTGGCCAAGTGAACACTGAGCATTGTGCAGCGTGCCTGACTGGGGGGGGGCAGCCGGGGCTTTTGTAAGGGGATGGGGGGCTTTTGTAAGGGGATGCTGGAGAGGAGCAGCCAGCCGAGGGTAGCCAAGCCCTGCGGAGGCGGACGGATCACTCCCATCATCCTCCTGGAGGCTCTCTGGAGCACACGGCTGAGTGAGTCGGCGTGGGAGACAGCTGTGGTTGGGGCTGCAGGGAGGGAGAGAGCGCAGGAGACACCTGTGGGAGGGAGGGAGGGAGGGAGGAGGGTTCACTGCCTCTCCCAGGGACTGAGGGGGGCCCCAGCGATTGGTTCTGTGTGTGTGTGTGTGTGTGTGTGTGTGTGTAGTAGCGGTGGGAGGAGGAGTGGCAAACACCTGCCAGGTTCCCGACGCCCACGTACAGCGAGTGGGCCCTCAGCGTGAAAAAAGCCACTCCACATCTGAGCGCGCTCCAGGGAGCCGGCTTATCCCCCCTCCCACACCAACACCCCCGCAAACCCCCCGCAACCCCCCCGCAAACGCCACTGCCAGGGAAAGGCTGACAGTATGAAATACAGAGTGTGTGTTTTTAAATTCCTCTGGGCCTTGTTAGGCTGCGCTGCTGTTCCTGTGAGTGTGTGTGTGTGTGTGTGTGTGTGTGTGTGTGTGTGTGTGTGTGTGTGTGTAATGTGTGTGCACTGGTGCTTCCCGGCTGGGCTCGACATTAGAGAAAGCGGTGGTGGCAGGTTGCGCCAAGAGGAGGTTTGTCTTCATCTAAGCGGAGAGAGACACCGCGGGCGCACACCTCTCACTCGCAGCAAAATGACTCTGTTTTTACTCGCACTCGCATCCGTTTGCAGCAAAATGACTCTCCTTCACTCTAACTCGCACCATTTTGCAGCACACACACACACAAAAACACACACACACAGTTGACGGACTGAAAAAGAAGAGATAAAGAGAAGGAGGGAGAGAAAGAAAGAGGGAGAAGATATGAATAATAAAATGAACAGAGAGAAAGCTGGAGAGAGAGACCCACAAGGAGGACTTATCTAGGATGGATAGAGGAAGCAGGAGGGGGTATTATAAGGAAGAGGGTAGAGAGCTCTCGGGCAGCAGGGAGAGGGAGAGAGGGGAAGAAGGAGCGGTCGAAAGATAGAAGAGAGGCCACGGAGGTTGAGTGACGCGTCGTTAATACGAGCGGGGAATTTCAGGCGCCCAAGCAGAGCGATGCCAGTGAGATGGCACCAGCATTTCACTGCGGAGCCTGCTGATAGATGACCACCAGAGAGAGAGAGAGAGAGAGAGAGAGAGAGAGAGAGAGAGAGAGAGAGACAGAGAAAGAGACAGAGAGAGAGAGAAAGAGAGAGAGAGAGAAGGGGACAGAGAGAGAGAGAGAGAGACAGGGAGCCAGAGAGAGAAACAGAAAGAGAGACAGGGGGAGAGAGGGAGAGAGAGATGGGGAGGAAGAGAATAAGAGGGAGAGAGAGAGAGAAAGAGAGAGAGAGAAAGAGAACGAGAGAGGGGAGAGAGAGAGAGAGAGATGGACACAGAGAACAACAAAAATGAAGGATAGTGAACAGCAAGGCATTTGGGAAGGTTGGGTGGCTGCTGCTGCTGCTGTTGTTAGATAGCCTGCGTTTAACCTCCAAACCCCCCAACCACCCCCCCACCCCCTCAACCATCCCAGGGTGACTTCGCCAAGCCTCTGCTGCAATAATCCATTTTAATGCAGTCAGCCACCCGACTCTGGTTCCAGAGCCATTTTGTAAAGTAATTGAACTCTGGGCGCTGTGAGGGCTGTGATGGCATGTAATGTCAGTGACCAGGGGGACGTCTGTATTTGTGTGTGGTGTGTGTGTGTGTGTGTGTGTGTGTGTGTGTGTGTGTGTGTGTGTATGTGTGTGTGTGTGTGTGTGTGTGTGTATGTGTGTGTGTGTATGTGTGTGTGTGTGTGTGTGTGTGTGTGTGTGTGTGTGTGTGTATGTGTGTGTGTGTGTGTGTGTGTGTGTGTGTGTATGTGTGTGTGTGTGTGTGTGTTGGCATGGGGGTTCAGCAGGGCCAGGTGAGGGGGTGGCTAAATCTAATGGCATTATCACCACGCTTGGGTGACTGCCCCTGATGGAGAATGTGATTGCACAGGAGAGATGGTACAGTGGCAAAAAGTGTGTATATGTGTGTATGCCTGTGTGTGTGTGGTTGTATGTCTGTGTGTGTGGTTGTATGTCTGTGTGTGTGTGTGTGTGTGTGTATGTGTATGTGTATGTGTGTGTGTGTGTGTGTGCGTGTGTGTGTGTGTGTGTGTGTGTGTGTGTGTGTGTGTGTGTGTGTGTGTGTGTGTGTGATAAACACAACCTGAATTAATCTGTGAGGGAAAAATCTTTGGGATTTTTCTCCAAGGCAGTGTTCCCCAGAAAGCAGCTTATTGACAGTTTACTGACAGCTCCTCATATATTGCGTGCCTAGTGTTTACATGTAACATATGTACTGGGAATATGTACCTTTTAATAATTTATTTTAATATTTATTTATAAAAACTGTTGTAATTTCCTGCATGGTTCTGTTTTGCCCCAGTCCCACCCTTCAAGGACCACATCGGGAGCAATATTTTCAACTTTAATCACTGATAAGAGAATCTTCCAAAGTGTCAAAGTCTATCTATTTATCTGTCTGTCTGTTTATTTATGTACCTTAAACCTAGGGTCCACAGAGGATCATTTCAAAAAGTCATACTACAAAATCTGTACAGTGAGGAGTCTGGCTCCAAAGCTCCAAGAGCCATCCCCTGTATAAATGCACTGCCAGTGTAGAATATGGGGTAATGCCTGCATCTGTGTGGGTCGGAGCCAAGATGGCGGAGGTGAGCAGAGCCAAGATGGCGGCAGTGGGTAGAGGGCTGCTACTACTCACTGTTGGTCTTAAGGTGCACGGGCTCAGAGCCAAGATGGCGGAGGAGGGTGAAGCCAAGATGGCGGAGCTAAAAGGTACTGAGTGCTACTACTCACTGTTGGTCTTAAGGCGCGCGGGCTCAGAGCCAAGATGGCGGAGGTGGGCAGAGCCAAGATGGCGGAGCTAAAAGGTACTGAATGCTACTACTCACTGTTGGTCTTAAGGCGCGCGGGCTCAGAGCCAAGATGGCGGAGGAGGGTGAAGCCAAGATGGCGGAGCTAAAAGGTACTGAGGGCTACTACTCACTGTTGGTCTTAAGGCGCGCGGGCTCAGAGCCAAGATGGCGGAGGTAGGCAGAGCCAAGATGGCGGAGCTAAAAGGTACTGAGGGCTACTACTCACTGTTGGTCTTAAGGCGCGCGGGCTCGCTGTTGCGGCTGCCGGCCTGGTTGATGGCCTTCACGAAGAAGATGTAGCGGGTGCCGCTCTGCAGGCCGTGCACCGTGTAGTGGTTCTGCTTGATGTTGGGCACGATCATCCAGCTGTCCACCGAGTTGTACAGACCTGCACCGGACACAAGAAGACACCCAGTGTGAGCAAGGTAGTAGTAGTAGTGGTAGTGGTAGTAGAAGGGGTAGTAGTAGCTATAGTAGTGGTAGTAGTAGTGGTAGTGGCACTAGTAGTAGTGGTAGTGGTAGCAGTAGTCCTTGTAGTAGTACTGGTAGTGGTAGTGGTAATAGTAGTAGTAGTAATAGTAGTAGTAGTAGTAGTAGTAGTAGTGGTAATAGTGGTAGTAGTAGTAGTAGTGGTTGTGGTAGTAATGGTGGTAGTAGTAGTAGTAGTGGTGGTAGTGGTGGTAGTAATAGTAGTAGTAGTAGTGGTAGTAGTGGTAGTAGTGGTAGTGGTAGTAGTAGTAGTAGTAGTAGTAGTGGTTGTGGTAGTAATGGTGGTAGTAGTAGTAGTAGTGGTGGTAGTAGTAGTAGTAGTAGTAGTGGTAGTAGTGGTAGTGGTGGTAGTAGTAGTAGTAGCAGTAGTAGTAGTAGTAGGTAACTTCATTGTCCTGGTGGGGCAGTTGGGTTTGCAGCACAATAACAATAACAAGCACTTGCATCCACCAAATATATGACAGAGACAGCAGACATGTCAGATAACAACAGACTCCATATGGAACATTCTTTCCACCCACACTAGCATACTGCAACATGGATGTGACCAAGCGAGTTACATAACAGTCTTATTTGTCTAAGTTGGCCCTTGGAGACCCAACCAATAACCTGATCCAGCTAGTGTGTGTGTGTGTGTGTGTGTGTGTCTGTCTGTCTGTGCACATTCTTGCACCAGAAAACAAACCCAATTGAAATGTCTTCGCATTTGCCCCTTTGTGCCTCATAGAAAAGGTATAAAACTTTAGATAGTTTTAAATCTGATATCTCACATTAGTCCTATGTCATGCTCTTACTGGGATAAAATCTCTCTCGGACTATAACAGGGCTGACATCTCTCAGCTGGGCTCATAATCTTTCTGTTCCTCTTTCTGTTATTAAGGCTACACAGAGCACATATAAAAAAGTTTCATTTGGACCGAGCTCTGTCGGAGAACAAAGAGCATACGTGGCTTTGAAGAGAGTCGAGTGCGGATAAGCAGTGCTTCGTAACATACTGACACCCCCCACCCCACCACCGCCCACCCCCCCCTCGCCTTCCTTTTGATCCATCTGGCTGAACATACAACACGTGTGTGTGTGTGTGTCTCTGTCTGTGTGTGTGTTCGCCAGCACATGTTGATGGGTCTCAGAGGGGCGTGTGTTCTCCTTGTGTGTTGTGGCCCAAGGCAAACAGTCGCGTGTTAAAAAAAGACATCCGTTTTGACGGCGGTGCGCTCGCACACACACGGGGAACCGTCGGGCAGATGAACTGAGCCGTGAGGCCCACTGGCAAGAGCACACAGAGATGAGTGTTTGTTTGTGCAGCCAGCGATCGTATGGATGTAGCTGGATGTGTGCATGTGAGTATTGTTAATGTTACGTGCGCCTGTGTGTTTGTTGATGTGAACGCACCTACAGTGGATTGGATGATGCTCGTTTGGCTCATGTTCCAAAAGGCACATCAAAGCTAAACACCACATACGCACACACACACACACACACACACACACACACACACACACACAATGCGCACACACACACACAATTTAAGTAACATATGGCCTTGGAGCACTGAAGTAATGTAATAAGGCTGTCTTTAAGCCCTACTGATGCCCACTAATGTCGACACAGAGGGGTTTGCAATGACACGTCTGAAGTCTAAAGACTCCCTCTGGAAAAACAACCCTGAGCCTTGAGATACAGGAGGGGGGAGAGAGAGAAAGAGAGAGAGAGAGGGAAAGAGAAAGAAAGAGAGAAAAATGCTCTCAGTATGGACTTAAATGTCCCTCTTGGCAAGGTCTTGTCGTGAATTATTAAGAGGGGATGGGAAACCAGCATGTATAAGTAATAACAAAAGGCTGCTTGTAAATATAAATTCTTAACGTCACACAAATACGGGAAAGAAAGGAGCGTTTTCTGGTGGGAGGGGGGAGCAGCAGACGGTGGAGTTTGACTATTGACATTAACTCAGACAAAGCTGAGTTGAAGAATGTTTGACTGTTGCTAACGGCTCATTTTATATTCACAAAATAATGTTGTTTAAAAAGAAAAAGTCTGAAAAGACCAAAAAAAGACATTTTTATCGCTGCATAACAAGCAGGGAGAGTACACACGGCGAGGACACTGAGATGACTTCCTGTCGCACACATTTGGCACACTTTTTTTTCCAGTAGTGGTCCTTTGATGCACCAAATTAGCTGTGCAAATGATGACAATATGATGCCTATATTGTCGACACTGCCTTTTTCTGACTCGCCTTTCCCCACGCAATGCCTCACCATAGACTTCAAAGAGGAGCGGATGAGGAGGAGAGCCTGTGTCGTTTGAGGCAAAGGACCAGAGATAAAGAATGTAGAGTATGTGTGTGTGTGTGTGTGTGTGTGTGTGTGTGTGTGTGTGTGTGTGTGTGTGTGTGTGTGTGTGTATATGTGTCTGGTGTGTGTGTGCGTATGTGTGTGTGCGTGAGAGAAGAAGAGGAGAGGGAGACGAAAGAAAGGGAGGGAAGGGAGCGAGAGAAAAGGAATCTGTTCCCAGACTCCCTGCGTCTCCCCGCGCGTCTGTCTCCCACTGCCTCTGTGAGCAGATGAAAGGGAGCAGCAGCCTCCCGCCAGCCCTGCACAGGGAGAGCAGCCTCAGTCGGCCTCGCCAAGGAGGAACAGAGAGAGAGAGAGGGGGGAGAGAGAGAGAGAGGGGGGGGGGGAGGAAGAGAGAGAGAGAGACAATGAGAAAGAAAGAGAGAGAAAGAGGGAAAGAGAGAGGGAGGAAGAGAGAGAGAGAGAAAGAGACAGAGAGAGGCAGAGGGAGACATAGAGAGATAGGGAGACAGAGAGAAAGAAAGGGACAGAGAAAAAGAGAGATAGGGAGAGAAAGAGAGAGAGAGGGAGAGAGAGAGAAAGAGAGGGGGTAGAGAGAGAGGGAGAGTGAGAAAGAGAGAGAGGGTGGAAGGGAGGGAGAGAGAAAGAGGAAGAAAGGGAGAGAGACAGAAAAAAGAGAGGGAGAAAGAGACACATAGATAAAGAGAGAGAGATAGAGTGAGACTGAGAGACAAAGTGAAAGATAAGAGACTGACACACTGAAAGAACCATGAAAACTGGCTTTGATGATGCTGTCTGAAGAGGCTCTGGCCCGCACTGTTAGTGTGCACAGGTGCGTTTGTAACACACTAAAGGTGCCAGTCTCTCTCTGCGCCACACCACCCTTGAGGTGGACAACACACAAAACATAGACCGGAGTGCGGCGCAGTGAAAAACACACTGACGTCTCTCTGTTGCCCCCAATCTGGTGCGGGAGCAGGCAGGTGGTGCTGGGAGCGGCTCCTTCGTCGCCGAGCCTTCAGGGGAGCGCGTGGTCGGTCCACCGAGGCACCTGCCCACGAGTTCCTCTGAAGCACACTTCCGCCTCCCTCCCTTGCTCCCTCCCTCCCTCCCTCCTGCTGTTTCACTGGCAGTCTCCCAGTCAAGGAGGGTACAAGGCAGCCTTCCAGGAGGCTTTCAGGAAGGGCCCTCCTTTAAAACAGAGCTCTTTGTTCTTATCACGCGCCTGCTGCCAGGTAAGCAAGTCACACCTACAGGATGGTGTTAATGAAGGAAAGGAAGAGTGTTATGGACTGAGTCTTGATGGGGTCTGCATGGGAATTCGGTTTTGAGGTGTAGTGGTGAAAAAAAAACAATTATCGCCGATTTAGGTGACAAAAGAAAAGCTGGAGCTCAGTAGATAAAATGGTAGTAGTAGTGGTAGTAGCAGTAGTAGTAGCAGTAGTAGTGGTAGTAGTAGCAGCAGTAGTAGTAGTGGTGGTAGTAGTGGTGGTAATAGTAGTAGTAGTAGTAGTAGTAGTGGTAGTAGTAGTAGTAGTAGGCCTAGTGGTAGTAGTAGTAGTAGTAGTAGTAATAGTAGTAGTAGTGGTAGTAGTAGTACTGTTAGTAGTAGTAGTAGGCAGCCTTCCAGGAGGCTTCAGAATGGGCCCTCCTCAAAACAGAGTTCTTTGCTCTTATCAAGTGGCTGCCAGCAGGTACACACCTACAGAATGGTGTTAATGAAGGACAGGAATAGTGTTATGGACCCAGTCTTGATGGGGGTCTACATGGGAATGTGCCTATGAGATGCAGTGGTGAAAAAAAAAACCACACACAGACACAAAAAAAACAATTATTGCAGAGTTAGGTGACAAATGCAGAGCTGGAGCTCGGCCGATAAAGTGGTGACAGAAAAAAATAATAAAATAAAATAAGTAATTATCCTCACCTTACTGAGCGCAAATGCCACAACCTGCATTAGTGTTGTGACGGGTAGAGGAAAAAAAAAGGGCCATTAAACAGCCATTAAAATATGGTCGAGGGTGGGTGGGGGGCATGTATTTTGGTACTCCGGTTAAGACCACACAAGGGGCCACGCGAGTGTCAGAGTCATTATGAACGTTGGGGGGGTTCAAAGGGCCACGGCTAACGTCAGCGCTAATTAACGCCGCGGCACGGCTAGGAACGTGGGCCAGTGAGCCGCCGCCGAGGCTGGTGGGGTCTGGGCTATTAGCTGCCCCTGCGGTCGATAATCTGCCCATATAATTGAAATCGCAGGACCACGAGGGAAGAGGAGGAAGAGGAGGAGGAGGTGGAGGAGGAGGAGGAAGTGGAGGAAGAGGAGGCTTCCGATGCTAACCTGGAGCCTCCCAGACGCTGCTAATTGAGCTGGCTCTCCGTCCACTTTAATTAACCGCCGAGGGTTGCCCCTGTACGGCTGCCAGCCGCTTAATTACTTGGGTCTGACCCGAAAAAAAAAAAAAAAAACGCTCCCGTGAACAAGCTGCGATTTCCTGTTTACAGCAATCTGGTCACCAGATCTGGTCACCTCTACCGGACATAGTTCATTTATAGCCAAGGCTTTTAGAGAGCATCGTAAGATTATAAATGTGTTTTTTAAAAGTAGGGTGAAAGAAGCCGTAGCATTACAGTGCTAATTCCTAGTCAGTGCAGTGCACAGAGTCACCTTCATCTTCCCCTGTGCATGTGTGTGACTGGAGCCACTCTGAGCCTCTCACTCACTCACTCTCTCAGTCACTCAGCAGTTGGAGAAACAGTCGGACAGATCGCATTTCATCGCATTTCCCCTCTTGGGAGCGCGGGGCCAACCGCAGCTGATAAAACACCGATAGTGCTTCCGCTTTAAAGGCACTCTGCATCCATGAGGCAATGGCACAGAAGGAACACGCCGGGCGGAGCGGAGAGACTAGGACAAACAAACGTTTGTGTGTGTTTCTCGCTCTCTATTTCTCGCTCTCTCTGGTGTATTCTCCCGAGATGGCGGTGGCTGCAGGAGTGGGGGGGGGCTCTGCAGGCCCGTGGTGTCTTCTCAGTGGAGAGATATCACACACACACATGGACGCGAACACACACACACACACACACACACACACACACACACACACACACACACACACACACACACACAGGAGTGGGGGAGGCTCTGCAGGCCCATGGTGTCTTCTCAGCAGAAAGTTATCACATACACACAGACACACACACAGACACACACACACAGACACACACACACACACACACACAGGAGTGGGCGAGGCTCTGCAGGACCACGGTGTCTTCTCAGCAGAAAGGTATTACACACACACACACACACAGACACACACACACACACACACACACACACACACACACACACACACACACAGAGGAGTGGGCGAGGCTCTGCAGGACCACGGTGTCTCCTCAGCGGAGAGATGGCTCGCCCAGCACGCCTCTCTCAGTGGGCCTCGCTTAGCTTAGCTTAGTGTGACTGTGCCAATGCAGCCTGCCCTGGCTGAGCGGAGGAATGCACAGAATGAGAGAAACTAGGAGAGATGGATAGGTAGATAGATAGATAGATAGAGAAAGAGAGAGAGAGAGAGAGCAAGGAATAAAGAGAAGACAGAGAGCGCCAGAGAAAGAGAAGAGAGAGAATGAAAGACACAGCAAGACAGAGAGAGAGAGAGAGAGAGAGAGAGAGAGAAGGTATTGTGTCACAGATGGAAACTGATAGTGAGTGGATGGATAGGTGGAAAGTGAGGGAGAAAAGAGAAAAAAGAATGCAAGAGATAGCTCATGATTGTGAAGCGAGAAAGAGAGAGAGGGAGAGAGAGGGAGGAAAAGACAGGGAGAGAGAGAAAGAGGATGACAGAGAGAGAGAGAGGGAGAAAGAAAGAGAGAGAGAGAGAGAGAGAGAGAGAGAGAGAGAGAGAAAGAGAGAGAGAGGGGGGAACTGAGTGGGAAACTGAAAAAGAGTGTCTCCTTCCTCTGCCAAGCTCTTATCAGTTTCCACTTTGTAGTCCTGTCCCCATGCCACTGATCCTTAACAGCTCTGGCTCTCCCTCTTTACTCCTTCATGCCTCTCTCTCTCTCCATTCCTCAAAACACACACACAGACACAGACAGAAAGACATACACACACACACACACACACACAGAAACATGCACACATTCGTGCACACACACACACACACACAAACACAGACACACACACACACACACACACACACATCCACACACACACACACACACACACACACACACACACACACACACACACACACACACACACACACACACACACACACACACAAAAGCTGTCAAATGATTCTCCCTTCTCTTATCAGATTACCACACATCGTTCAGTAAATAAACACAGGACACTGGCTGACGGGTACACACACACAGATACGATACGCACAGAGAGTGACTTTTTTTTTTTTTTGCAGTGATACACCCCAGCCGGGGAGTCACACAGCTCTTTTTTTTCCTCCCTTCCTTTCTGAAATAAGAATAAGGTCGCAGGCAGGCTGAGAGCTGAGCTCTGTATGTGGGAGTGGAGATCGATGTTTGCTCAGCCAGAACACTAGGCCTTGCCGCTGATGCAAGAGGTTACATAAAGATGGAGGGAGATCTTTATGCTTCGACTGGCACTGGGCACAGAGGGGGCACTCATGATCTGATGGCCTGGCTCCCCGCGTGCCCACAGTATGTCTCTGATGCCACGGGCCAAAAGGGGGGGGTGGTGGTGGGGGAGGGACACTGGGCAGCGAGGAGATGCCCTCTAGGAACACACACAGTGATACAATCCAGACCAATGGGGATGAGTGGAAGGCAAACTTAGCTGGATGTTACGATGCCGCGGGGTAAGGGTGTTACTCATGGATCTCTCTGGGGTGCGTGTGTGCATTTGTGTGTGTGTGTGTGCGTGTGTGTGCACATGCACTTGTAAAGCTACAGATATGGGACAAAAATCTTCACACTAAAATAGAAAAAGCAGAGGTGATTTGTGGGAAACTGAGCAAAACAAAAACACCGCTTTACTGATGGGTTAGGGTTAGGGATAGGTTTGGTCTTAGTTTAGCATTCTTTAGGTACAGTATATCATAATGTGAGTCAACTCAAGTAGGCCATAAGGATATAAATGCGTACTTGTGTGCATATGTCTGTGTGTGTGTGTGTATTAGAAGTAAGATCTTAAGCCCAAGCCCGAATCTGAGCCTGACCCGACCCGAATTTCGGGCCGAGTCGGGCCTAAAATGTCAATCATTACGTTTGGGTCGGGTCGGGCCGGGCTTCTCTCTCGCTGACTTTAAAAAAAAAAAAAATATATGTTTATAAAAATGTATACTAAAACATTGTTTTCAAATATGAAATTTCGGGTTTCGGGTCGGGTCGGGCTGGATTTTTTAGGCCCGATCTTACCTCTAGTGTGTATGTGTGTGTGTGTGTGTGTGTGTGTGTGTGGGGCAGATGAGCTTTGGTGTCCCGCTGCGGTGGCAGTAACTCACTGATGAAGTTGGTCTGTCCGGTGTAAATGGTGTACTGCAGCTCGTAGGAGGTGACGCTGAACTCGTCCTCGGACGTCCAGTGCACGGTGATGGTGTCGTGAGAGGCCGTGCACAGCTCGTCTCGTATGGACGGAGGGTTGGGAGCTGCGAGCCAACACACACATACCAGTTATGAGTATAAGAAAAACTTGCTCACACATCAACTTCAAACACAGACACACATGCACCCACACACACACGCCTGCCAGCATGCACGCACGTGTGCATGTACGCACGCACGCACCACACGCCCCCGTTCGCACACAAACACAGACACACAGACACAGACACAGACACAGACACAGACACAGACACAGACACACACACACACACACACACACACACACACACACACACACACACACACACACACACAGCTATTAGTCTGACAAGCAAATAGCTGGAGGATAAAAGGTTGGGTCTGGCTTTCCTGATTACCTAATTACCTGTTACAACTTCAGGCGATATTTTGGCTGTCAGATTTATGTGCCCTGAAATGCTTGACACATACACACACACACACACACACACACACACACGCACACACACACTCATACTTACGCAAACACACAAACACATGCACACACCTGCACACACACACACACACACACACAAACACATACACACACACAAACACATATACACACACACACACACACACACACACCTGTTAAGTAGTCCAAGCCCTCGAGGATTTTTTTCTCTCGTGAGAAGTCCAGGGCGAAATTGTCAAAGGCCTCGTTCAAATTGACATCTGGGATGAGGACCTGTGAAGACGCCGTTGCCATGGCAACCCTGCAGCAGGGGACGAAGGGGGGGGGGGGGTGTGGGGTGTAGGGGGTTGGGTGGGAGTCAGACTTCAAGAGACTTCAAAACTTTTAAGACTTTTATGGTCATTGAACAGTTGCCTACAGGTACAACAAAAATTAAACAGCAAAGCCACCAAGGTAAAAGGTAAAAGTAACAAAGTCACAAGTACAAAAAAGTACAAAGTACAAAGTGTTAAGTACAAAAGAAGAGCTAAGGGAACAAGGAAGGAAGAAGGAGGTGCATACAGTACAAGGGCATGATAAATAAATAATAAAAATAGGTGGTGAACCTGGCTAGGCAGTAGTGACGATATTGCACTGTGATAATATCGCACTGGGTAGCAGAGCAGCAGTTACATATATTGCACAGCAGTACGATGGAGTATGCCGGAGAGAGAAGAAGAAACAGAGGGCAGTGAGTGCAATGCCAACCAAGGCCCCATCCATCCATCCTCCCCCCCCCGACCCTATCTGCCCCCGCCCCCCCTCCAAGCCTCACACCTCGTTATGCTCTGCCCTGGCATGGGCTGAATGCATGAACGGCTCCGTTGTCTCTGAGACAAGGGCAGGCATTGTAAAAGGCGCTCGGTGAGAAACAATACACAATGTTAATAACAATATCCTGCACGAGACAAATGCGAACATGTCCAGCTGCTATTGTGGGTGCCAGGAAGCTGCATGTGTGAAACGGTGGGGGGGTGGTGGGCTGTGAATGCCGCTTTTGTCTGGACGTGTCAGGCAGGGTGGGGGCCCGCTGGAGGCCTGTGGGGGGGGGGGGGGGGGACTGCAGTGGGAGGGGAGGGGCATCGGGGCAGAGGAGAGGAGAACAGAAAAAAGAGGAGTGCATTGGAGGAGAGGAGAGAAGAGGAGAGGAGAAGAAGACAGGAGAGGAGAGCGGTGGAGCAGAGTAGAGAAAAAGAGAGAAAAAGAAAGCAAAGGAGAGGAGAGCGGAGGAGAGGAGAGGGAGGGAGGGAAGAAGAGGAGATCTGATCAGAGAAAAGTGGAGGAGAGGAAAGCGGAGGAGAGAAGAGGAGAGGAGAAGAGAGAGCAGAGGAGCAGAGGAGACAAAAGTAGAAGAGAGGAGTGGAGACGAGACGAGAGGGGAGTAGGAAATGTGCCGAGTCCTGAAAGTTAGTTCGTAATTAGAGGAGTGGTGGTGGTGGTGGGGGTGCGGGGGGGTGTATGTGGACCTCTATTTGTTATAAAGATGAGTGAATATGGGTGTGCATACCTGTATGTGTCTGTACATGTATGTGTGTGTGAGAATGTGTATGTGTATGTGTAGTGTTCCACTTTGTGGAATTAATTTGTTTGTGTGTTTGTGTATGTGTGTGTTCATCTGTATGTCTGTAAACAGTGTGTGTGTACATGTGGGCATGTATGTATGTATGTATGTATGTATGTATGTATGTATGTATGCGTGTGTGTGTGTGTGTGTGTGTGTGTGTATGTGTGTGTGTATGTGTGTGTGTATGTGTGTATGTGTGTGTTTGTATGTATGTATGTATGTATGTAT
>CM059288.1:7711375-7716375 GCA_030347295.1 Setipinna tenuifilis | reverse complement strand
CAGAGCCGACCCAAAAGGGGCCAGTCAACTTTTCCCTCTGTCCATCAAGACTGTCCATCTGTGGCTTTAAAAAGCAGTGTAAGCCATGAAAATGCCCCCGCTTTTTGGAAAGCGTCAACAGCGATGAATCATCCATCTGTCAGCCTGCATACTGAAACACTGCTCCCACCCCCCCCGGCCTCACCCCCCCCCCCACTGAGTGTAATCTGCTGACAATGCCTCTGCATCCGCATCCTATCATGAAACAGACTCGCCTCTGAAATAGAGACCGACAGTGAGCGCTGTGAAACTGTTCCCAGCCTTCGCACACAGTAACAGTAACCGGTTATCTCCTTCTCCTTCACTGCACAGTGGACAGGCCCAAGCATGCATCTAACTCACTCACTGCAGTCCAACGGACCCCCCCCAACCTCCAACCCCCCCACCCAACCCCCCCACCCTGTCTGCTGGGAGCCTGAGATGATGAGCTGGTGCTTTCTGCTTGAGAAGCCCATACGCAGCAGCAGCAGTGGGCAGGGAGACATGCTGGCCTGTTGGTGGGTGCACCATGGTAGCAGCAGTGGGTGAGGCAAAGGGCAATTCATAGTCCAGGTGATGTGTGAAGTGTGGCTTGGGTGTCACAGATGTTGTGGTGTTGTGTTGCTGGAGACTTTCATTGTGTGAAACCAGTGACAAAAATTTAATAGAATCAACAGAACACAACATGTGGTTCTGTGTGGTGTGTGACCAAGGCAACACTCTAAAACAAATGAAGTCTGAGTTGCTGTCCAATCAAAGTATGTGACAACGATGTGCAGCAGCGTTGAGCAGAGAGACAGGCCTAGCCTACTAGGGGGATTGAGGAGAAGAGTGCTGGGGTAATGTGTCTGGCACCTGAATACCAGCGGCTTCACAAGTGCCGGCAGTGAGTGACGTGGATAATAAAATGATGACTGAAGCCCTTGCCTGTCACTAAAAAAACGTCACGTTTACTTTCTCAGAAACTGGGAACAGTTAATTTTTTATGTCGCATGCATGAATAATGCACAAATGGGCTGAAATACTTTTATTCATGTTCGTTCGTATTATATATGGAGTGCTGCCTACCGCGGAGGTGATTCGAACATTAACATTTAAGTACCTATCTGGCTTTTGGGTCGAGTGCGGACATCGAAATAAAAAACGTGTCTGTCTAAAAATGTGGGGTCAGGCTCTGTTAGTCCTCTCCTGGAAGCCGGTCAGGTGCGGCCAGAAATAAGTGGCCCAAATGGCTTCTAGTCCAAACTGCTGACTCACAACGTGAGAAACTGCACTCCTCTCTCTTTCTCTCTCTCATAATGGTTGTGTATGATGTGGCAGATTAAAGAGTTTTATGAGAAGGCCTGTGCGATCAGCAGGGCGTATTATAAGGGTGAAGGTGGAGGAAGGGGCGAAAAAACATTACAGCTAAAAAACAGAGATGGAGAGAGGATAAAGAAAGAGAGGCTTCCTTATGTGAGGCTACATGAACTAATGCTGCAAAGCGGATTGGGTGCCTCGTTTTTGTCTTTCACCTGTCTTTAATCTCCAGCCTCTGCTGCAGGACCATGTATCTATGTATCCCGGCTTCTCTACTCTTCTAGAAGCTTCTGCCCAAGAGGCTGTGCTCTGTTTGCAAAACTGTAGCAATCCACCCCTACGTACTGTCCCACCGAATAACCCCTCTTTTTTAATGCTCAAGTCTCTTTGGTAAAATCGAAGCTTACATCAAAAACTCGACAAAAGTGTCTTTCCCAAGAGGGGGCTGCAGAGGTGCCGCCGCAGCGCAAAGCGTTTTTTAAATTCCGTCTCTGTCACACAAAATGTCAGCCATCCGTTCCCATTAGAGCGCTGGGGAGGCAGGCGGTGACAGGCTGCACTGGAACGGGGGGGTGGGGGGGTGGTTGGGGGGTGGGGGGGGGGAGACAGGTGCTGACGAGCCCACATCTGACGGGCGCTGCCATATCTGCATGCGCTAACTACGCCTACTGACAGGCCGTGCCTCGCCATCATCTCATCTGTCTAACCTGTCTACGCCTCTGAGGAGAGGCCCTGCTCAAAGCACTGCATCCCCCCAATGGCAATATTAATAATAATAATAATAATAATAATAATAATAATAATAATCATCATAATAATAATAATAACAATAATAATAATAACAATAATAACAACAATGTAACACAACAACAACAATACTATTACTACTACTGATAATAATAATAACAATAATAATAATAATAATGTCCTTTTTATTATGGGTACTTCTTAACTTAGCTTTATAGAGATATGAGGCCCATATATATGTCTATAATGTCAAATTAAATGGTCCTGTTTAAATGGTGTATGTGTATTACATCATGAGGCTCTATGTGTGAGAGACGGTTAAGGTTTGGTGGTAACAGTCTTCTTTAAAAGGGTCCGTACATTTAACTTACCCCTGATATAAACACCTGCATTAGTACAAACCTTGATTTAAGTCAACAATGTAAAATCAAAGAAAAGAAGACCACTCATACAGGAGCAATAAGTATGTGCACCCCTTTTGTACGACATTCTGGACTCTCGTCGTGCACCTGGGATGTGTAACATTGACCACCTGAGGGGGGTGGGGGGGTGCGTACCTTGGACTCTTTGATCTTGACGGCGATGACCTGTTTCCGCTGACGTATGATCTCCACCAGCTCGTCACACTCCTCCACCAGCTTGGCTTCGTGCATGGCCGTGTTCACCTGCGGGGCAGAACAGAACAGGACAGAGAGGCTCAGCACAGGTGGTCCAATCCCACTGCGCCTCACCTTACTCCCAGAGGGAACAATAGTTAGTTAGTTAGAAACTTTATTGTCCCCATGGGGAAATTTCTGTCAGCAAGTGAGGTACAGTGACATGAGGTAAAAGTCAATAAACAAACACCACACATTTACGCAGACATTAACAGAAAAACACACTCAACAATAGACATTACAAGACAGGCTATTCAATGGTCCCACATGGTATAACATGTCCTCCCTATCTGACTGCTGTGATTGGATACACAGACCACATATTACTAATGTACTGTACGTCAAATAGTACTAGTGTAGCAGTTAATGACCATCATTATTACCAGTATGGATACATACAGTGTTGTAAATTGCACAGATTGTCTATGCACAAATTGCACTGTGTCTGTAATATTATTAACTGTTTTGCTGCTAAATGCTGCAGGCCACAAATCTATTATATGAATAACATAACATGATAACTACCATATTATCATATATTCATCTTACAGTGCAAAACGCAGCAATAAAACACTTTGCAATAACAGCAGTGTAACACTTCATCCCTTCCCAAATGTAATAATGATCCCTAATATAAAGTGGGACCATTAACTGCTTACTCATGGGAAATGCACATTTTATAGTGAATTTATATTTTAAATGATCATTTCAATTCAGTCAAATGGGGAAATGAGTGGATGTCCCATGTTGCCCACAGTAAAATAATAAGGGCCGGTGGACATCCATGGTTCAGAAAGTAGAAGTCCTGCCACATGGCTTTTCCAGCCAATTCACTGAACCAGCTGATCCTCATTAGCCGAATGAATTAGTCTTCAGCTAGGTAGATGAGCTGATTAGTGAATTCACCTGTGTCAGGAGCATAGGCAGAAGGAATATGTGGCAGGGCTTTTACTGTCTCAAGCCGGTTTGTCCACCTTTGTGTGGTAGTCTGTAGTCTCAGGATGGTATGCTGAGGTAGAGTGAATGGAGGATCTTTGTATGCCCGTCACACTACACTACACCACACTACACTACACGTACAGACCCATCTCCTCAGACGTGGAGAATGGAAAACGATCTGCGCATTTAAAGAGCGGGAAAAACCTGACACGGCCATCCTTCCTTCCTTCCTCCCTGCCTGCCTCCATCCCTCCTGCTCGACTAAATTACACAGGGTTACGACTCCCCATCAAAGACAAGAGGATGCCCTGATTCCCTCTCTATCACACAGCACGCTAGTGTTTTCACAAAGCTCATTACGCTAGTTAAAACCCACTTAAGTAGCATTAATCACACACACACACACACACGCACACCCGCACACATGCACACACACACAATCACACACACACATTAACCCACTCAAACACACACTATTAATTCCATTTCAGCCTTCCTATATTACAGGGGATGGGAGTTTGGGGGGTGGGGAGTGTGTGTGTGTGTGTGTGTGTGTGTGCGTCTGTGTGTGTGTGTGTGTGTGTGGGGGGGGGTAACAAGCTGGTGCAGCCTCGGTTCTCATCCCTCCTGTGGGAACGGCACATTCCATCACTGCGCTATCGGACATCCTCACTGCACCCTGGGTGGCTCCCTGACAGCCAGGAGGGATGGTCCCCCCCATCCCTGCCCAGTGACGGATTTCTTATCTTATACCATGCTGACACTGAGCTGCAACTCGTCTTCTCCTGCCAACCTCCTCCCTCGCTCTTGCCGAGACACATAAACTCTCTCCTTCTCCCTCCCTCTCTTTCTCTTTCTCTGTCGCTCCCTCATTCTATCGCTCTCTCACTTTCTCACTCTCTCTCTCTCTCCCTCGTTCTATCTCTCTCTCACTTTCTCACTCTCTGTCCATCCCTGAGATATACACACTGTTGTCGCCAGTATCTCTTGAGCGCCAGTCTCGGAGGAGATGTCAAGTGCCCACTCCCTGGGTCTCCAGCACTACTCTACTGCAGCACCCCTGCACTTGGCATCTCACCCCCCCCACCGACTCATCCTTCCTCTCTCTTGTAACCACCCCCCCCTCCCCGACCCCCACACCCCTCTCTCAACCCCTCTCTTTCTATCTTGGCATCTCACCCCCCCACCGACCCATCCTTCCTCTCTCTTGACCCCCGCACCGTCTTTCTCTTTTGATCCTTCCTCTCTCTCTCTCTCGACCCACTCCCTCTATCTCTCACAACCCTCTCTCTCTCTCTTTCTCTCTCACTCTCAAGACCCCCCTCTCCCTCTCTTGACCAC
>CM059288.1:7686375-7703875 GCA_030347295.1 Setipinna tenuifilis | reverse complement strand
GCAACAAAAGAGACACAAAATCATACAACAAAAAAACAACAATAACATCTAGAACAAATAATGTGTGTTTAAAAAGAAAGAAAGAGGGAAACAGAAATAAATGAAATAAAACAGAAATAAAAATAAAATGAAAATAAAGGGCAACCGGTGACTCACCGCGGCGCTTGTCTTTGATGCCTCCATAACGGCTTCTGAAACTCTGCCCGGGCTCACTTGAAAAGCCTACGAACACACACATATACACACAGCCCTTACTCCACACAGCCCTTACTCCACACACAGCCTGCCTGCCTGCCTGCCTGCCTGCCTGGATCATCTGCCCTGACCCCTTAACTGGACGAGGCGTGCAGCTCCCAGTCAAACGCTGGGATGAGCACACACACACACACACACGGATGAGCGATAGGAGGGACGACCCGCTGCTGTCCTCAGGAGCTGCACGCTGTGGCACCTGTGTCGGGGTGCGGGAGATATTGTGTGCGCGTGTGGGTGTATGAGTGTGAGTGGGTGGGGGTGTGTGTATATGCATGTGTGTGAGTGAGTGAGTGAGAGAGAAAGAGAGAGAGAAAAAGAGAGAGAGAAAAAGAGAGCGAGAGAGAGACAAAGAAGATAAAGCAAATGTGAGCTTGTGCATATGTGTGTGTGTGTGTGTGCGTGTGTGTGTGTGTGTGTGTGTTTTTATGTGTGCATGTGTGTGCATGCATGAGTGTGTGTCTCTATGTCCTGTGCAGGTGTGCTAAGTGTTGGAAGGTGTACGTGTGTTGAATGTGAAGAGGCTGGAAAATTCGGCAAGGGGCTTACTCCAATCACACAGTCTGTTGCGTCAGTGTGAGAGAGAAGCAGACAGAAAAGACGAGCGAGAGAGAGAGTGAAAGAGAGAGTGAAAGAGAGAGGGATAGACAGAGAAAGAGAGAGTGAGAGAGCAAGAGAGAGAGTGAAAGAGAGAAAGAGGGAGGGGGAGAGAGACAGAGGGGTTCCGCGTGTCAGCGGTTTGAAATTCAAAACTCTCTGGCGGTGGACAGATGGGTCATTAATTAAGGAGCCTTCCAGTGGCGGAGACGGTGGTAGTGGGGGTGGTGGCGGTGGTAGTGGGGGTGGTGACGGTGGTAGTCGGGGTGGTGGCGGTGGTAGTGGTGGCGGAGACGGTGGTGGTGGGGGTGGAGACGGTGGTAGTGGTGGCGGAGACGGTGGTAGTGGGGGTGGTGGCGGTGGTGGTGGAGGGGGAGATGATTTATACATCAAAAACACAGCTGCCCCCCTGAGACTTCACACAAGGTGGGTTGAACACGTGTCAGTGTGTGTGTGTGTGTGTGTGTGTGTGTGTGTGTGTCTGTGTGTGTGTGTGTGTGTGTGTGTGTGTGTGTTTGGGCTTGTCTGTTTGCCAATGTGCTCCACTGCTATGTGTGCAAAGCAGCGGTGGGAAAGTGAGAGTTGAACAGAGATAAGGACAAAACGGCAGCAAGAAAGATTGTGAGAGAAAGAGAGGGAGAGATCCTGTGAGAGAGAGAGAAAGAGAGGGAGAGACAGAGAGAGAGAGAGAGAGAGAGAGAGAGAGAGAGAGAGAGAGAGAGAGAAAGAGAGTGTGTGTGTGTGTGTGTGAGAGAGAGAAAACGCTGGTGACCCTGCCTAACCCCCCTGGCAATCAGGAGCACAGTCATCAAGTGCAGCTGAAACACATGCATACCAGCTGCATCCCTCCCCTCACACACAAACACACACACTTACACAAACACACACCTACACACAGCTGGCCACACAGGCAAACACAGTACAAAGGACTATGGGAGCGAAAGACGAAAGCGATGAAGAGAAATAGGCTGAAACACTGGATGTAGAACAAAAAAGAGAGTTTGAGAGAAAAATCACAACACGCTGGCATTAAAACAAGTGAAATGGCCATTAGAGCCAACCTGTGCCTAAGAGGAAGAGTGGAAGGTGAGAGAAAGAGAGAGAGAGAGAGAGAGAGAGAGAGAGAGAGAGAGAAAAAGAGTGCAAGGTGAGAGAGAGAGATAGAGAGTTAAGAAAGTGACACGGCCACGACATGTAAGACTAGCAAGCTGAGAGTACGGTTGGAGTGCGGTGGTGTTCAGCCTGTAGCATTTAGAAATACGAGCATCTGTGTGTGTGCGTGTGTGCGTGCGTGCGTGCGTGTGTGTGTGTGTGTGTGTGCGAGTGTGTGTGTGTGTGTGTGTGTGTGTGTGTGCGAGTGTGTGTGTGTTGGGGGGGTACTTAGTGAGTAAAGTGGGGGTGTGGATCTTTGAGGCAGTGTGGTGGAGAGTGGCAGTGGAATAATGAAGAGGATGAGGCATCTTACAGAGGCCGGATGAGGCCATGTTGGTCAGGAGACTACTGGAAACTGACTGACTGACTGACAGAATGCTCGAGGCCAAGCTCATCCCTACTCCCATACACGAATACATAATCACACACACACACACGCACATACACAAACACACACACACACATATACATACACACACACGCACACACACATGCGCATATACACACAGAGACAAACAAATGCACTCTCTCACTCTCACATACACACATACAATCTCTCTCTCTTGCACACAGGCACAAAAACACATGTACACAGACTCACATGCCTGTCAGTCAAGCACAGTTACATCATCCTTACATGACATCACACGGTTGGCCGCCGGGCATGACAGCTCATGTGTCTGTGCCTCCACAAAAGAACCGTGTAGATGCCCGACTGATGCACCAGAGAGCTGTGAGGACGGCAGTGGTCTTCTGTGACAACAGCTTTGTCCCCCCCCCCCCCCACACACCCCCCGGACACCCCTGGACACCTTCAAAGGCACTGTGTGCTGTCCATCCGAAAAAAACCTTCAGGTACTCCTGCGACAGGCTAATGAGGAAGATGAAGGCTGTGGCCGCGGCCCTGCTCTACAGCGAAGAGGGAAGCCGGATGAATGTACCCTGAGCTAACCGCTACGTTGCTGTTTTTTCACACAAACAACAGAGAGGACCTAATTGGGAGGCTTCAGCCACCGTAGTTGTGGGGGCATCACATCAATAACAGCAACGATCACAGACAAAACGAGAACAGAGAGAGAGAGAGAGAGAGAGAGAGAAAGAGAGAAAGAAGTCCCATGGCTGAAACAATACAAAGAACAAAAGCCAAGGGTGTTTCATTATTTTTGAGCAATCAGCCCTCCCATTTTTTGAGAGATAGAGAACAGGGAGTGAAAAGATGAACAAAAAAAAGGGGTAAAGATATGAAAAAAAAAAACTATATAAAAGACAGAGAAAATTGGACAGCTAAAGGGTGAGACTACATAGAGAGAAAAAGAGGGCTAAAAGAGAGAGATAGAAGAAGAAAGAGAGAAGGAGAGAGAGAGAAAAGAGAGGGATAGAGAGAGAAACAGAGGCAGTTCAAGCTAGCCCAGATCAAAGCGGGCTGTTAACAAGGGACACTGTTGCCCGTGCGGCACATGCAATGTCAGACACCCAGAGCTAGTTGGGATAGCGGCTCGCTCGCTCGGACGAGGACGCGGATAATATTCCGCGCCGGTCATCTAATATTCCGCGCCGGTCATCTAATATTCCGTGCCGGTCATCTCCCTGGACGGCCCCTGCTGGGCTTTAACGAGGAGTCATCGGCGCTTTTCTGCTGACGCTGGTCGGTAATTAAGCAGACAGAGTAGCCCTAATGGGCTGCGTGCTCCGTGGCGGTCCAGCTGAGGGCCGTGAGGGAGCGGCCAGGAGCGTGTTGAAGCCGGGGCGTTGTCTTGTTAGCGGCGTATGAAGATGACGGGGGCCGTTTGACCTGCCACTGAGGCAGCGGGAAGGCTGACGGCATGTGTGGATGTGCGGACAAGAGCATATGTGTCATCGCACACACACACACACATATGCATGTATGAACATGCATGCACATACACACACACACATGCACACATGCACACTCACACACAGATACACACACCACACACACACAGGCATGCACACACGCACACCCAGTAATACACCCTCACAAACACTCACACACACTCACAAACACTCACACGCGCACACAAACGCGCATACACACGCACACATATACACACACACTTGCATAGTAAAAAGGGCTATTAGGGGTGATAAATTGGGTTGGCTTTTTGCACACACAAAAAAATCTCGGCCTTCTTTCGAAAGTGCCGAGGGGTGAGCTTGTTTTGGGATTAGCCAGTGAGTTGGAGGGATAAAAAGGAGAAGCATTAAATTCAGAGCTGAAGAGCTAAACAACAAAAAAAAAAATCGAGCCAAAAAAAAAGTGGGCAGGGAACAGGGAACGGAGCCACTGAAGAGAGAACAGAGCAGCTTGAAGGTTAAAAGGACGCGTGTCGGAAGCTCGTGTCCCTCTCGAGAGAGACAAAAAAGCCTAAATCCCTCCTGGCTCATTTGGGTGCTTCATGCAAAACAGCTGAAACAGGAAAAATCTGGCTACCTTAATTGCAGTCACAATGAGGATGGGGGTGTGGGGTGTGGGGGAGGTGTGTGTGTGTGTGTGTGTGGGGGGGGGGGGGGGGGGGGGGGGTGGCGACTGCTCGACTGACTTTGCTTTGGAAAAAAAAAAAGTGTCTGAATTACACAAAGTGGTGCAAGCATAATTTTACACTCACTGGTAGCAAGGGGGCCTAAGAGCATCGGCAGCATCTGCTTTGATAATTACGAGCGACTGGGGAGTTTTCATACTGGCTACTCGCTTTTGGCCATCATGTTACAGGACAGAAGCTGGACACCCAGGACACCAGCAGGGTACAACATGACCAAAGTCTATGTCCCTCTTTGATCTGCCAGCTGTGCCCTCATGGTGTTGGTGTTGAAATTGAAAGGTCACAGGTTCGATTTGTGTACCAGTAGGAAAAAATGTGGGTGGGGCAGTAAATAAAAAACAAAAACACACTTACTCCCTTTTTTACTCCTTTAATTCAAGTGAACGTTTTCGAGCTCACCGCTCTTCATCAGAAGCACCATGTACTTCCATCACTGCAATTTACTCGATTGACCTATGGGGCAGTAAATAACCAACATAGTCTTCTGCCCCCTTATCCATGCCTGAGCTGCCCTTGAGCAAAGGTGTCTAACCCCACACTGCTCCAGGCCTGTCCCTCTAGCTAATTCAATGTAAGCGGCTCTGGATAAGAGCACCAGCTAAACGGCAAGTTATGTAAAGTCAAGTCAAAGTCAGCTTTATTGTCAAAAACCATATGTACAGGTTGCACACACAGAATTTGAAATTGCAATGCTCCCTGGGCCCACAGTGAACATTAAACATCTTATAAACAAGACAGGAGGACGTTATGACAAACATAATAATAATAATAATAATGTAGTCTAAAGGAGAATTCAGGCATTTCCTGCGGCCTACTGGTGTGAAGTGTTTGAGGTTGGGGCAGGTGGGGATCTCAGCCGATTGTTTTCAGAACATGAACCTGCCCACAGCTGACAGTTTGTAAGTGGCAGTTCTGACTGGCAAGTTACAAAGGGGTCGATCCATTAACTTCTCGCTGCTGGGCTGCATTACAATTCTTGGGCTGCAATCTGTATTTTGTATTCTCTGTGTTTGTCTCTGGAGTTAGTCTTCAAATTTATTTTTGTTCCAGCAGGAAAAAGATAAAAAAATGCGAAGAAAAAAATGTTGTGATGATCTTTAAAAATTTGTGGGACATTGAGATTTATTTCTTCTTCACTAAAAGGGCCACAAACAAGAAAACAAATGGATGCAATATATCATTTACTCATTATCTGCATGAATACTTTGGTTTTTCAATATTTTAAAAAGAATGTTTTAATTTTCGTAGTATTCGCAAGACATGAATATACTTATTTTAGACATGCTGTCTGATTTTACATAGTAGGAACTGTAATGTTTTTTCAGTTCCTACAATGTCTTGAATGTTTTAATGTACCTTGTGTGTTTGCAAGCAGTATGCAAAGTACATGCCAAAGGGAGGAACTGTGTTCCCCATAAACCATTTCTCTAATTTGGCTCACTTCTGTTTCTGCCATTTTTCTTCCTTCCCTTCTGGTGACATCACCGTGCAGTACAGAACTTTAACAGCATGGGAAAACTTTACAAGGAAAACAAGAACACAAGGAGTTCACCTAAGTTAATGCATGCCTGCTCTCTGTCTTCGACCTTCACCTTGACTTTTGTCTATTTATCTTCTTCTCCATAGGACGCCACTGCTTTCACAGCAGACCAATCACAGCAGAGTGAACAAGCCGACAGATGACAGTGCATTTCTGGGTGACGCTACACAGGGTTGTACCAAGTGAGAGAGTCTGTGTGTTTTGGATCTTTGCAGCACTTTTATCTATCTATCTATCTATCTATCTATCTATCTATCTATCTATCTATATATATATATATATCTATCTATATATCTAGCTAGCTTCAGTAATGGGCAACCTGGATTTAAGACTACATTCCAATACCACATATTCCAACCTTATTCCACCTGTGCGCTTAACACAGGTAACTTTATAATACAATAAATATGTGGTACTGGATTGTAGATTCTAAATGTAGTAGATACCAAAAACAAATATTTGAAATGTTGAAAGTTACATTCCGTATCCAAGGACTCCTTTGAAATCAGTATTTAATAGCACTTATCAATTATGACAGCCATGAGAAATCCCCGGTATATGATAAATTGGTAACTCAATTGGTAACTTCAATACGCTGTATTTGCCAAACAAAAACTGGAGGCACTGAATGCAATGCTTGTGCAAGACAGCGAGACTCCAGTCCGGTAACTAAATAATCCACCTCTGAACTCTCACCTCAGAGTGACTGTGGGGGCCCTCCTCCCAGTCTGGATCTGTCTGATACGCTTGTCTCTCTGCGGACAGAATCAATTAGAGCCACTGGGTCTAGGTCTCTCCTGCAAATGAGTTAAGTGGCATCAATTCTCCGAGCGGACATGACTAACCTACGGAGTGACTCACGTGGCCCCCGTCCGTTGTGTAATACGGTTAGTCTCCCATCCCAATGACAAGCCTGTCCGCTCTCCTCTTCTTATTTACCCTGAAGGGCTGTGTGTGTGTGTGTGTGTGTGTGTGTGTGTGGGTTTGCGAGCGGACATGCATTCTTCAGTGTTTCTGGTGATTCACTGTTGTCTACTGCATGCCTGAGGGGTGGTGGCCAGGGGTGGACCGTGGGGTTGAAGGGGGGGGGGGGGGGGGGGGGGGGGGGGGGGCGGGCAACTGCACACTGCTTGGCCCTGGCTCAGGGACACCATTCTCAGAGCTATGTGTGTGTGTGTGAGTGTGTGTGTGTGTGTGTGTGTATGTATGTTTGTGTATGCGAGTGTGTATGTGTGTTTGTTTTGGTGTGTGTGTTTGTATACAAGTGTGTGTGTGTGTGTGTGCTTGTGTGTGTGTGTGCGTGTGTGTGTGTGTGTATGCAAGTGTGTGTGCATGTGAATGTGTGTACACAAGTGTGTGTGTGTACACAAGTGTGTGTGTGTGTGTGTGCTCCCCTGCCTCTGGCTCAGGGACAACATTCTCGGTGCTGTGCCTGCACTGCTCTATGCCCCGCGGTCCAAACACACGGCTCGATGCGAACGTGAGAAAGCACACTCACACACACACACACACACACACACACACACACACACACACACATCCATCCATCTGTTTGAGTGACATCACTGCTGTGGAATGACTACACGGCCCTGCCCCCTCCTACATGTTCTCGGCCTCTCCTCTAACTGAACTGCATCGCATCCGTCAGGCTGTCGAAGCACGAGCGCTACGCTTATGGAGGGAAGGAACCGTTAAATCATTCTATGGCAGTCATGTGTCAACATGAGAACAATTAGAAGAAAAAAAGGAGGGGAAAAAGGGGGAAATAAGCCCTTTAGTGTACTGTACAGCTGGAGGTCCCGTGGTTTGAGAGAGCACCTGAGGGCAACACTTTTCTCCCTCCTCAGAAGAACAACACCTGACAGCTCTGAATATGACACGACGAGGAATCAATAATAGATGCAATGCATTTAAATGGCGTTTCGTTTCACTCATTCTGTTTGTTCAAAGTCTCACAGTCTTTCTCTCAAATACCAATCCGAAGATCAGCTAAGTGCTAAAAAAAAACATGACAGGTGTTACTTTTTCCCATTACATGCGCCTCTCAGAAATGGGATGCTCCTCAAATATCAAGACACCTGATTATTTGTGACAAGCATTTCATACAAGTTTGCACATCTCTATGGCTTTTTTAATACAATCCGCATTGGAGACGGAGTACAGGATGGCTAGGGATGGCTTGGGGAAATGTAATAGTGACGCTGCCCTGGTTTATTTAATGACTGATTAAACCACCCAAGTGAGAACAAAATGATTGACATTTTCAAGCAAGGAAATTCTTCACATATGAATTAAAAAAAAAAAAGACCTACAGCCTGAGGCGATGGTTGAATCCAATATAGGGAGAGGAGGGGGGACTAAGAGGGGATTTTACAGAAATGAAAACAGCTAACTCTCCACCGTAGCTGGGTATCGATCCATACCTACTAAAACCTTTGGTGCAACTCGATGGAAAATAACTAAAAAATCCCAAAGACCTCACCCCATCCCCCCTCCTCAACAAGCCTTCCCTGTCTCCGCTGAAAACGAGCCCAGCAGGAGTGTCCCTGGAGTTGGGCTCATTGTTCAGGTGTGGTGGGGGCCGTGATTAAAGGGTGGGGCACCATGGCACTGCGGGCCCCCAAAGCTGCTATAGCAACATGGGTGATGGGTGAGTCAGACTGCTGTACTCCAACAGCAACAGCAGCACTCTCTTTTTAGCTCTCTTTCTTTCTTTCTTTCTTCCTTTTTTCTTGTTACCCTCCACTGCACTCTCCCACTCGCTTTTCCACTCTAATTTTGTCTCTCTCTCTCTCCCTCTCTCTCTCTCTCTCCCACTCCCTCTCTCTCTCTTCCACTCCCTCTCTCTCTCTCCAACTCCCTCTCTCTCTCCCACTCTCTCTCTCTCTCCCTCTCTCTCTCTCTAACCCTCCACTTTTCCCTTCCACTCGTTTTTCCACTCTGTTTTTGTCTTTTTCCCTCCCACTCGCTATCGACTGTGCCGGGTCCCAGCGGGGCGCGCGACACTGACCCTGTGTGTGTGTGTGTGTGTGTGTGTGTGTGTGTGCGGGGCGGGCGACTCTGACCCTGTGTGTCGTCTCTTCACACAGAGGCAGCCACTAGAGTACACGCTGAGCAGAGGCAGCCACGGAGGCCTGTGTGTGTGTGTGTGTGTGTGTGTGTCTGCGTGCGGCGTGGGTGCATATGTGTGTGTGTGTGTCTGTATGTGTGTCTGTATGTGTGTGTGTGTGTGTGTGCCTTGAAAGTCTCTGCACGTCTGCTGGGTAACAGTAGCCACAGCAACTCTGCACTGTCAAAACAGGACTCACAAAGACACACACAGACAAGAGGAGAGACCAGGGAAAATTCAGGCAGACCTTGTGCTGTGTTGTGTCCAACAACATTTCACACAGTAGCTTTTTCTTTTTAATGAACAGCGTAACAGTGTAAACATACTTTCTAGGAGAGGAGAACAAAGAGTTTTGGGGGGAATTATCACTTGCTGCCTTTGTTGACTGATATCACAGCAAAAGGCCTGGCCTAGTTCTGGAGCTGTGGGAGACTGGCAATGGCCGTTTTGGGATGTGCAGAACGCAGAGGAGGACACTCCACAGGCGAGGAGAGAACAACCAACTCCCCAACAGCTGCACACTCGCTCACACTCAGCAACACTTCTCACACTTTCTTTCCATAATTTGTAGCTGGTTAAAAAAGGCTATTTCGAAAACTTTCTTCCAAGGGCTTCTTCGCATGTCCTCCTTTTTTACCTTGTTCTTGTTGAGCATGAACGGACGAAAATAATCAAACCGGTCTGGTACTGTATACTGTGGCAACAGGCAATAATTAATGACTAGTGGTAGGCTGTGAACATATAGATTTAGGCTACACGATGCATAGGATCACACCCACACTGACAACAAAACCACCTGACAGCATGGGGCTCGGGGATTTAAAAAACACACACCACGCTTGCACAGCCCATCCCCTGCTTACCTGAGCAAGCACAGACACACACACACACACACACACACACACACACGCACACACACACACGCACACGCACACGCACACGCACACGCACACACACACACACACACACACACACACACGCACACTCACACACACACACACTCACACACACACACACACACACACAAACTACACACACTCCGCACACACACAAACACGTGGGGGCCCCGATGGTCAACAGGCTAACAAAGCATCTCCATTAGCCCATGCGGCCTCAGCCATTCAGCGGGACGCCGTGGCAGCCTGACAATAGGAGGGGATTAGCACACCTAATCCAGCTGGCAACGGGGCTGTAATGGACACTAGCTCTCCAAGAGCTGAAAGTGGGGGGTGAGATAGGAGGTGTTTGTGTGTGTGTGTTTGTGTGTGCGTGTGTGTGCGTGTGTGTGTGTGTCTCTGTGTGTGTCTGTGTCTTTGTGTGTGCTCAGCAACACTTGTGTGTGTGTGTGTGTGTGTATGTGTGTGTCTGTGTGTGTATGTGTCTGTGTTTGTGTATGTGTGTGTCTGTGTTTGTGTATGTGTGTCTGCGTATGTGTGTGTGTGTGTGTGTGTGTGTGTGTGTGTGTCTGTGTGTGTGTGTGTGTCTGTGTATGTGTGTGTGGGTGGGGAGGGGGGAGTGGACCACTTAGCGCTGATGAGCAGGTGGCATCCGGAGCTGGGCAAACGATGAGGCATTTCATTTCTTCACTATGGCACAGTAATGTACAGAAACTCCCAAAGAGAGAGAGACAGAGCACGCTGTGTAGAAACCATTTTAGACCTTTACGCAAAGATAGCACAGTGTCGTGCCTTCATGCCACACACCGAGGAGGCTTCTCACATTGAAGACAGATGACACTAGTGACAGCAGCAGGAACGTGTTAAGTAGCCTTTGGACAACGTCCATCAACAGCATGGTGCCAGACAGACTGAGAGACAGACAGACAATCCTGCGGACTCATAAAGCAACGTGTGTCAGACAGGGTATTAATCCAAATCCCACACCCCTCCTCCAATGTCACCAAAAAAAAAACAAAAACAACAAGTCTGTATTTCACACAATTGCAAGCCAAGCAGGAGATGATCGTCGGCCTCGTTTGTGACTCAGCAGCTTTTGAGTGTGTGTGTGTCTGTCTGCCACCCCTGTGGTTACTGCTCAAGGTGAGGAGCATGGGCTGAACTGACGTCCAACTGAAAAGAGGTATGGAGGGGTGTTGACAGGGAAGGCCGTTTCTGGCCACCTGTGGGTAGGGATGTTACTAGGAATTAAGTTTTATTAGAGCAGTGTCCCACCAGCCTAACACCCCCCACTCCCAATTCCCCCACACAACTGCCCCCACCTTGCACAACACACAACAAAACACACACAACACAATGCTAGGAGACGAGGGAGCAAGACTTTTTAAGATTTAGGACAAAGTTTTCCATGTGTTTTGATCTATGGATTAACTTTCCACACTCCACAGTTTCACCCAAAATGTATTATCTAGACGGCTTTATCTAGACAGCTTTATCTAGACGATGCCGCAATATAGACAATTTTATAAGGAACTTAAATTTCCAAGAACAGCCTAGCTGTCTTCTTTAATCTGTGCAGGCTGGATACCGTTAGTGTTAGCCAATATCAATTATTGCAGTGCAGGCTCTCTCATGAATTAGGTTACTGGACAGACGAACAGGTCAGAGAGAGACCATCCTCGTCTCCCCAAACAACTTTTGCTGGCATTTAGGGTTATAATGCATGTTGATACTGAATGTATGAGCATATATGACTGACCAGAGTCTCATCTCAGCTCTCACACATTACAAACCCTGATTAGCTGGCTAGCCGACTCGCCGACTAGCACATACACGCATAATCTTACCTCTCTCACCTTCCTCATCTGCCACTGCTTCCCTGCCCCTGTCTCTGCTTCGTGAGAAGAATTTCCTGATATCCATTTAGAGAAGTAATTACTGTTTTAGTCCATGTACTGTTGGATAATGGGTTTGTTAAAATGTTTACTTTTGTTGCAGATGCTTCACACTACCTTAACCCTATCTTTCCAGTATTGTGCACTAAACTGGACGCATATTACAATTTACAGATATAATATCTGTGAGAATGTCACTCGTAGACCAATCAAAAAAATAGTTAGAAAGTAGAGGTGATAGAAGTTAGAAATACTTTTACTAGATCCTACTCTTAATGAATCTGCCAAAGAAACTAGCTTGTTACTAGTTTGTTACTGGGGCACTGCTGATTTTTACTAGGGCACGTGCCCCAGTACAAAAAGGTCTAGTGATGCCCATGTCTATGAGGATAATCCAGGGGTAGTAATTACACACTGCACAGCTTAGCATCAGCGATTAGCATTAGCGCTTAGCATTAGCATTGGATAAACAGCTGACAGAGGATGGAGTGTAGATGAACCATGCCCAACCGCTTCACCCTTTCACTCGGTGACTTGCCCCAGCCTTTGTGGATTGTGGATGGGTGACAAAGCCCTTATTTAGCCCTATTTAGAAGCCCTTTAGGCGTTAAGGAGTGCCATGCTTAGAGAAGGTCCCTTGACAAAGACGCAAACCTCCAATGCTTGTATAGGTGTTACTGTTTTTTAATACTCTTTATATTGTTATACTTTTTTACTCCCAACTCATCTTATAGTATATCTACATCTTATTTTTTAAAGCATGCTTGACTAAGCCTCCTTTCAGCAGCTTGGAATACAAGGGACATCTTAAAAGACAGTGTTCTTTCCACTATGTGTGTCTGCTGATTTTAGAACAGCCTTGACTGAAAGGGGGAGCTAATTTGACCAAAAAAAGCCAAAGAAGACTCACAGCCACGTCTCAGCCCTAATCAACAATTTACTGAGATGTTTGGGCCGAACCTTCATCCGGTGGAAGGCGCCAGACAATTGCCTCTACCTTGACCCTGACAGTGCTGGGGAGATGGAGAGGCGTGGGCGTGTGGTTGTTCTCTGTCTCTAGTGCTGCTGGTGTCAGCGTTGAAGCGTTGAGATAAGGAGACGGGAGAAAAATGCAGCTCGATTCCTCTGACACGTCAGTTGGAGGGAGAGGACCACAGTGCAACAGTGCACTGCGTAGCCTCTGACATCCTGCTAGATTTCACACACACACACACAAACACACACACACACACACACACACACACACACACACACACACACACACACACACACACACACACACACACACACACACAGACAAAGACACACACACACACACATGCCTGTCCTACTGATGTGGGGTGTGTGTGTATGTGTGTGGGGGGGAGTTCTGAAATTCCTCAGAGACTGCAGACGTGCTGGCTGCCTCATGCTCTGTCCCCAAAATGGTCCCGAGCAGAGGATGGAGGCTTCCTGGGGTTTGTTGGCAGTGAGACAAGTTTGTGTGTTTGTGTATGTCTGTGTGTGTGTGTGTGTGTGTGTGTGTGTGTGTATGTTTGTGTGTGTGTGTGTGTGTGTGTCTGTGTGTGTGTGTGTGTCTGTGTGTGTGTGTGTGTCTGTGTGTGTGTGTGTGTGTGTGTGTGTATGTGTGTGTGACTGTGTTTGGAATCCAGCAGAATGTCAGAGACTGCACAGTGCACTGTGGTCCTCACAGCAGAAAAAAACAAAAAAGCCCCTACCTCGCAGATTCTAAAATAAAAAAAGACTGAGATACCTTACTTGTGTCATGGTCAGACGAATCTGACCTTTGTGCAGCCTTATCACTGAGCTGACTGGTGTTATTTCAGCCCAACTGGAGAACAAAGCCGATAGCTGATGTTATGTAAATATTTCATCTCTCAAATTTTATTAAGAGGAACCACTGGGTCAGCAAAAGAGCGGAGTTGATTTTCTGTTTACTCGTTGATCCTCCGGTAGCACATTAGGAGGATAGCTGCACGGGGGATTGGTAATCTGCAACATCTGTTCAATACGAAAACACGGGTCTCGGGTCTGCTGTTGCAATGCTTCTCGTGAAGAGATTCATCTTTTGCAAGGATGATGAACATAAGAGTCATCACGTCCATAACCTCTGAGTATCAGACAAAGCTGATTCGTCAGGCAAACGAGGAAGGAAGCAGGGGTTCCTAATGATGCTGGGTTGCTTCGCTGCAAATCTGGGCTGCCTCGTATTAATACGGGATCAAATACAGCTTACGCACACAGAACTGACAACCCGGGCAAATGACTTTCCGAATGCGGCATACATATGTAATTGTAATGACTCAGGAAAGTGGGTGGGTGGGAAAGTTGTCACACAAGGGGACTTTTTTTTCTACCTCTTAAAAAAAAACCGAGACCATGCATGAATAAATGACTTGCAAATCCTATTTCTAAGAGCAGCAAGATTGACAAAAATAATCTTTTAAAACCATGGTTGCTACTGTTTTTTAATCCCTATCCTTCGGCTGCGCTGACGTGCTCGTGTTTCACACGAAAGGGAGAGATATTCCCGCGGCTCTGGTCACCACTGAGCTGCACGAGCTCACAACAACAACAAAAAAGCCATCCCTATAAAAAGACACGAGTGGAGGCATCACAAGAGAAGAAAAAAAGAGACTGTAAAAGGAGAGCTGAGAGGAGTGGATATCGCCACATATGGTCCGCTACATTGTAGTGCTGATGACTCTCAACCTGAAGGCCTTAAAAGCTTTCTGGTTCCTTTTTGCATAAATTGTGTATGGGGAGTTGCAGGCACAGGGCGATTTAATAACAAGCCCACTAACCCCCCCCCCCCCCCCTCAGCCTCCAAACCCCCACCCCCCCTTTGGCCCATCCTGGGAAACCTGTCACGATCCTCCTCGACAATATGCATCATGCATTACTCACATGAACATGTGCTTGGCACGCAATGCTGTGTGTGTGTGCACGGTCACCTCAAACACAATAGTACTCTTCAGACACTCTGTGATAGAATTTCAAACACTCAAGAGCAAACAAAAAGCATTAAGGTCCACCTGGGGAATTGTCTGTGACCCGCCAAAAAAGTGCAAAAAACTGTAAGTGAACCCTCACTTAGATACAGTGACAGCCTTTTTTATACACCACCACAAACCTCTAAAGTTGCAGCACAAATAATGCCTGTCCCTCTCAAAAGAAAAACACAGGCCATATTACTGCAAGACATTAATGCAAAACTACACCCAATGGCCTCCATTATCAGAAGCCCTTTTGAAAGCCTAAACCGACACTAAATGCCATCTTGTTTACTTCAGAGGCGTCTTGGGTCGGAAGTGAGTGATGAACTTATGTGCTTAAGGCCAGCAGATGCTGAACCGACTTACAGCCGGGCTGCTTTTCACTCGAGTGTGTGTGTGTGTGTGTGTGTGTGTGTGTGTGTGTGTGTGTGTGTGCACTAATGCGCCTCTGCTATCTCCCAGGAACACCTTGGGACTGAGGGATGGGGAAGACTAGGCTGGGCCAGTGCGGATCGAGAGAGAGAGAGAGAGAGAGAGAGAGAGAAAGAGAGAGAGGGAGAGAGAGAGAGAGAGAGAGAGAGAGAGAGAGCTATTGGGACTAAGGGATAGGCAGGGTCAGGCCAGTGGAGATCCAGAGAGTCAGAGAAACAGAGAGAAAAAGAGAGAGGGTGAGAAAGGTTTGAGAAGTAAAGAGAGGGAGAGAGAGAAGAAAACTAGAGAGGGGGGGGGAAGGAGAGGGGAATACAGAGAAAGAGAGAGGGAAGAAGCAAGAGAGAGAGAGAGAAAGCTAGAGAGTAGAAGGAAAAGAGAAAGAGAGGGAGAGGGAGAGGGAAGGGGCACTCTAATAACCCTCTGCCGTGGCCACTTCATCCTAAAATAGGGGAGCTAATGTGTGCGTTTAGGAAATGACCTTGTCTGGCTTAGAGACGGGCTATGTAAATACGCGGCTGGGGGCCCCGGGGGTGTGCAAAGCCAGAGGCAGAGGCAGAGGCAGAGGCTGAGCTGCCCAGCCTGTATCGCCGGCAGCGAGGCCCAGATAGATGACTTCTTTTAAGGAGCTTACAGCAGGAGGCAGGGGCTCGGAGAACCAGGCCAGACTTTCTCTGACCAGCACACTGCTGCAGCCAGCCAGCCAGCAGCTTCAAAGATAGAAAATTAATCCATTTACTGGAGAGTTTGTTTTCAAATGTTTTCATTTTTCATCAAATCTGTCTGTTCTTTGACAAGTGGAGCATTCCACCGCTCTTGTTTACAAATAAAAACATGAATATTCAATAGTCAGACAGACAGGCACGCACACGCACAGACACACACACACACGCACAAAAGACCAAATGTCACAATCAAATGAAAGCATCAACGGGGCATTGCGTTGTTGTGACTAATACTGTTTTGTTTGTGACCTTGCCAAACTGTAAAGCACTTTGAGCTGCATCTTGTATGTATGAACTGTGCTATACAAGTAAAGGTTATTATTATTATTATTATTATTATTATTATTATTATTATTATTATTATTATCTGTGGAAGCACATTTTGCCATGTGGCATCAAGCACACAGGAGATACTGATGCTGAATTTTAAGGAATGCCACGTTCCACTGAAAAACATATCAAACTCAGATCCCTCTGAGGAAGCTGCTCTAAAATCCATTATATTGAAGTGCCCATCTGTCTGTCTCGCTGACTGTTGGAAGAGCACCACCTTGAACACTTCCACACTGCACGTACATAGACATCATTATCAACAACAGCTATCAGATTTCCTTGTCTATCAAAACAACCTCTTCCCTAAGCACAGTAAGCAGAGCTAAGGTAGCAGATTACAGAGGGAGCTGATGCAGTCTGTCAATGTGTGATTTCAGCACATCAACTTTTGCACACATTTTAGGGGTGTTTTTCTGATGTGTGTGCTGCACATGCTCATGACATTAACACACACATGCGTGCGCGTGCGCATGCACATACACGTACACACACAAACACACACACACACGCACATGTACACACACACACATGTACACACGCACGTAAACACGCACATACACACGCAAATACACACGCGCATACACACACGCGCACACAAACGCACACACACACACACACATGCACACACACACACACAGACACACACACAAACACCAACCACCTCTACCCTCCTAGATTATTTACAAAATAAGACATGTGACTGGTAGCATTTCTGTCAAGACGGAAGAAGATTAAAAGTTTGCTGAACTAAGCCCAGCTGCACATCCTCTTTCCCCGGGTTGTGGATTGGGAGTTCAAAGTCAGTCGAGTTCAAAGCCTCTGTGAAGGAACATTCAAATGAGCCGGTGCTGCCGCAGCAAAGAAAGAGAAACATCGCTGCTGCAACAGACATTTTTCTTACAGACAGAGAACATTTTCAAATTAGCTGTCTCAAATGTTAGCATAAAATGCACATCAGTTCATCCGGCTATTGGATTAATGAATGGAGCTGGCGCCGTGCCAGGGTGAATCATTA
>CM059288.1:7651375-7681375 GCA_030347295.1 Setipinna tenuifilis | reverse complement strand
ACCACGCCAGCACTATTTATTTCCAATATTTATACACACGCGCAGAGAGGAAAGATGGAGAGAGATGGAGAGCGCATGATTAAAACTGTTGACCCTTTTTAACGTGGCTTCATTTGCTTCGGTTTTCAACCTTTCCGTCTGCACCTTAAAAATCCCTAAGCTTGTGCCCGCACCCATGTGACTATTTATTTGGCTGGCCTGCTTTTCTCAAAAAAGATTCATGGCTTCTCTGCGACACAAATCATGAGGTTACATATTTTGGTTGAGTAAATTCAGGTTATTCAGACTGACTTTCATAAGCTTGCTGGAAATGCTCTGGTTGGAATGTTCTAGTTCTCCTGCAGTGCAAACAAGCACATCTGTGCTGTCAGAGAGCATAATAAAATAACTCTATTTCTTTTCGCAAATGGACAGATACATTGCTGGCACTTAAGCTAAGGGTACGACAACTTATTCACCTCAAGTCACAAAACTGCCCAAACAAAACTTCCAGACTGCTCTATGATTAGGGGGCTTCGTATGAGTGAGTGTCTGGGGAGCGAAAAATTCATTACCAGCGAGAGGAGAAAATAAATAATGTCCAGCAGGCAATCAGGCAGATATGACTGTGATAAGGGGCGGCGGTGTCCTTCTTCAGCTTTCACCTTGGCGTCGCCGCGGTGATTTATGGCCCGCTTCACACGCTCTTTATCACTCGGCTACCTCCAAGCTACCAGCTACCCAGCAGCCACTAAAGGCCCAATTACTGCCATCTGATAAGGGGGGTGGGTGTGTGTGTGTGTGTGTGTAGGGGGGGGGGGTGTTGAGATAACAGGAAAGGATGGGGTTTGACCCCTCAGTGCCCTTGGCCCTATTAAGTAAGAGGTTATCATTGGTGACCCTTCTCCGCCTTAGGCCAGCTCTGTCATTAGCGAGGACCTGTTGGGGGGGAAAAAGGGGAGTAGGGATAGGAGACACAGAATCCCTGGGCTTGTGGAGCTGAAGGTAAACAGGCTATAGACTGCATTCACAAGCAGAACCACTGCCATGCTGATGCCAGGGAAGCAGTGGTATTGTAGGATCAAACGTGTGTGTGTGTGTGTGTGTGTGTGTGTGTGTGTGTGTGTGTGTGTGTGTGTGTGTGTGTGTGTGTATGTGTGTGTGTGTGTGTCTGTGTCTGTGTATGTGTGTGTCTGTGTATGTGTGTGTCTGTGTTTTTTGTGTGTGTGTTAAGGGGGGGGGGCTAGACACTAGACAGAGAGGGAGAGGAGTAATCGTTCTCAGAACAGAGATGGCTCCAAAGCCCCTCTCCACTTAATCAGATTAAGGTAAAAGGCCCCATATGGCAGAGAAACAGTGTCTGCTCCTGTTTACCTCCAGACAAACACGCAAGCACACAGAGACAAATAGGCTTGCATAAAGACACACACAAATACACACACACACACACACTTGCATGTGTACATGAACACACACATGCACATACACGTGCACACAGGCAGGCATACACGCACCAGCGCACACACACACAAACACACACACACACACACACACACACACACACACAGTTTAGTGCAGTCAACACTTTGATCCTTTCTTATGTTGATTACAGTGGGACTTGTCCTTTGATGTTTGACTTTGTTCAAATAATATGAAAATGAATTGCTGTGATCGCTGACTAACAGCTTTATGACTTAACACAGAGAGAGAGAGACGACAACAGTGCTGAGCTACCGCTTCACGTGCTTAGGGAGCAAAATGTCACGGCAAATTCCACAGGACGAGGACTGGCAGCGACACAAAGGGGGTTATTTTGGGCCGATTTAATAGACAAGGGGGAAAAAAAAAACAAAAAGAACCTCAAGACAGCTTGATGTGTCTGTTTGGCTTTGGTGTTTGTGTGTGCCTCTGATGTCCCTGGTCATCGACTAACGAATCCCAGACTTGTCAGGGGAATGCAAACATAAGCAGGCGAGCAGTCTGGACAAAAAAAAAAAAAAAAACGACAGGGAAAAAAAAAGAAAAAAAGAAAAATGTGCATGTTTGGTTTTTAGTTGCCTTTTGTTTGTGTGCGCTGTGTGTCTGTGTTGCTTTATTTAAACCGAAAGCAAAGGCCCCTGGGGATGGCATGCTCGCTCAGACACGGTGGAGTCCCAGACAGGAGTGTGTGCGTCAACGTGAGATATGGCAATGCCGGGAACAATGACAATTAGCCTTGTGCAAACAATTGGTACAATTTGCTTGTAAAAGCGACTGCTTGGACAGTTCTTCCTCGAATTATAGTAACACAATAATGAGACAATAATCACTTGGGGGAGGTGGGGGGAATAAAACAAAGAGACGTTTAATGTCCTGGTTTATGACCGATAACCCAAACCGCAGAAAACAACAGACACAATAACAACAGAATAACTGACAGTAATCACGGTCAGTCATCCCCCCACCCCATCCCCCCAATCACTGGGGAAAACTGGCAGGGTCATGGATGCTTTCAGGAGCTGGACACAAATCCACCTGGACAGAGTATTTTTAAAGCCCTCAGCTATCCCCTACGCCTGACACGCAAGCCTGGCTGGTGCTAAAGCTACAGCAATCTGCTGTACGTGCTGAAACGTTCATTTCGCTGCATTCACAGCCTTTTAAAGAGGTGAGGAGACACGGGCAGTTGCTCTGACACACTTGTATGTTTTTTTTTTCACTTTACAGACACACACTTTACACACACACACACACACATACACATACACACACATACACACACACACACACCCTTACTTACACACACCTTGACACAGATGGCTGGTAAAAGCCTTGGCACCTCTGCACTGGATTTTTAATGACCCGAGATATTCCCTGCTGGCTGGTGGCGAAGTTGAGGGCGGGCTTGAGCGTGTGCTCTCGTGGTCATGGCGTGGGCTAGAGGTTATTAGTGCCCGCCGGCCCGATGGATTGGCGAGCCAGTGGGTCAGGCCCACGTCTGGCCCTGCTGCTGTAATTGAGCCATCCGTCTGCTGTCAGTGCAGTGGGCAGCTGGCTAGTAGGGCTTCGATCTGGGCATCACATTGGCAGCCGCTGGGCTAGGCTGGGCTGGGCTGGGCTGGGCTGCCAATGAGTGGGTGGGGAGGAGTGAAAGCATCCTTGATTGGATGATAGGACGGGCGGTGTGAGCAAGCAATGGTGGAAGCTGTGAGCTTTTGTCTATGCTAGTGTAACTCACTCCCTTTTACCACAGAGTTGGAACTTAAAGCAGAGAGTATTTTTCAGCAAAGTCCGGGTCTGGAGGTGGGACGATTGCCAAACATCCCGAGCTTTCACAACCTATCACCCGAATTCGGCTCAAGCATCCCCCTCAGGCTCCTGGTGTAACACGCCCCAGTGGATGGAGCAGGGGAGGTGGGGAGGGGGGCGCTTCGCTGCTGGACCAGTGCCTAATTACTGTACACAAAAAGGAACGGAGTGAAACTGGGCCAGTCGGATGGAACTGCATCCCCGCGGAGAGAGAGAGAGAGAGAGAGAGGGGGATTTAGGCAGGGCTGCATCTGTCTGTGGTGTGAGAATAGCCGTGGCTCGGGAAAAATAAATCTGCCTCGTCTGTGTGAGTGACAGTGATTCACCACCTCCTCTGCGCTTGCAGTTATGCACAGGTTCGCCTGTGGGGCATGTTTACGGGTGGTGTGGTGGGGGGAAAGAGCTGAGCTGCAGGTGTTGTGTGTTTGTTTCAGGGCTGCAGGGCAGAGTCACATCAGGACTAAAAGGGTTAGTAGATTGCCACAGGCCACAGCTAACGTGGACAGCCTCATCTCCATTTTCTGCCACAGGCTGACCTTGGCCGAATCATTCCGATATATGCTGTGTATAACTCAGGCTGAGATATTTATCGACATTTGTTTTATTTTTATCCACATCTTTTATTTACTACTGTATGTACTCTACATTTTTATCTTTAATGCTGCTACTAGGATTACATGCTTACCGCTGCTGCTTGTGTCGGCAAAGTGTTTTTTGAAGCCATGGCTATGGTGATATTGCGCTATAAATATCAATAAACTGAATTGAATTAAATCTTCTCCGACTCATACACGGTTGATGCGCACGTGCAGTTTATGTGTGTGCGAGCCATTTCGCTCGCATGTTACGCTTCTCAGGGACAGTAAACACATGTGTCGTTAAAAAGCACTCAAGTTATCTGGGACGAGCAGAGCTCTCATTCTTCACACTGATTAGCGTTAACAAAAGACAGATGCGGGGTCGTGGCTGAGTCAGGACTCATAGTCAGGACTGCGGCGGAAGAGGAGCTCTTGGTATGCAAGACCCATTCTGCGCATATTCAGATGAGAACAAAAGGTTATGGGCGCTAATTACAAATTACTGGATTATTCCACTGGAACAAAAATGGATTACTAATTAAATGAGCATTCTGAAAGCAAACGGATGTGTCAGATGCAGACCTCTCTGGGTTACACTGCACTAATAGCTTAAAACTGTTTAAATAGCACCACTAATTTGACCTCTGTGCGGATGTGAACATTGTGATAGCAGGTATAGAGCTGTAAGGGTGTTTTATGCTGACAGCTTCACTGGGGTGGCTAAAAAAACGGTGTGTTTTTTTTTTTTTACTGTGGCGAAGAAAACCATTTCAGACAACTCTCTACCCTCCATAGGCCCCATGGGAGTCCTACTCCTCACGCAAGGGCTGCCATCAATGCCATCAGCACACCCCGAGTTCTGTGAAGTGGTAAGCACAATGTATTTTTTTGTGAAGGCCATAGTCTTTAAAAGGAAAGAGTAGAACATAAAGAGAAACAGACAGAATCGGGAAAGCGGGCCGAAATTAAGAGGATGAAAGAGTCAAAGGGAACACAGACGTACCATAAGTACTCTTGGCGGGCTATCACTGCACTGCTAGGGTGAGTCTTTAAATCCACTGCAAATATGATCCCATATTTCTCTGGCACAGTGAAAAGGTAAACATGGCACGGGAACAGAAATGGCAGAACTGAGTAATGCCCCAGGAGCTGCAAGGGGATAAATGAAGCCCAGTCCCGGCATTAAAAAAACAACACTGCGTATAATGGCATGCAGCTCGGATCAGGTAGCAAATTAAAAACGAGGGCCAGGGTTGCATTTTGAGTTTTCCACTGTGGGGGCCAAGCGTCCACTCCGTGTTGTCAGAGAAAATATTGAAACACATTGGGGGTGTGGGGGTTGCGGGTGTGGGGGGGGGGGCTCACTGGCGGCCATTCAGCCGTTTCCACTTCCCTTCCTTTGACCGACGCGCCGCTCGGTTTAATCAAACATGCGATTTCTATTCATAGAATGTAAACAGCGGAGCATCTGGGCCCGTTTCCATTTCCACATTCTAGGGCTGCAGAGGCGGGTGCGGGTTTGGGGTGGGGTAGGTGGGGGGGTTAGGGTAGCAAAGCACCAGAGCCTGGTTCTGTGTTCTGTGTTCTTCTTCTATACAGCGTCCTGCTCCTCCTCCTCCTCCTCAGCACAAACACTACTCTCCAATGACCTGCGCACCGCTTCAGGCTGAGCTCAAGGTCAAAGGGCTGTGAGGTGTTTGATGAGCAGAGGGGACCAACAAGATGAGAGACTCGAAGTCACCAGTCCTCTAACACCACTTACAGGGAGTAAGGAGCTAGGCAAGGTATAGTGTGACATCTGTTGACTGCTGTCCAGCTAAGCATGGTGAATGAAGAGCTTGATGAGAGTACATAACTGAATAGTTGTGCTGATGAAGAACAAAAAAACAACAATAATAATGAGTATTCTGTACCAAGGAAGAGGAACCAGCACACAAGCCCAAAAAACCTTGAGACGCCCTCCTCAGTTTTTTACTATGGTGTTCTGGTTTTCTGAAGTTGTTCTCAAATCAAGAACAGCCAGGCAGCAGGGACAAGGTTTGCTCATCAAAGGCGCAGACGTTGGATTTTCTTCCTTTTCAGCCAATTTAATTATGCACCTACAGTACACCAGATGTAGGCTAGTCAGAGTCAGTGGTGTGCGCCACACAATAGCGTTAATACCCTCAAACGTCTTGTCCTTTTTCTAATGCTCTTAGCCCTGAACAGTGTCTTATCATGCCTTCGCACAACATGTCGCTGCCGCGCGCACTCTTCCCTCACCCACCAGCTCGTCCATTATTGATGTGCGTTTGCTCCGGTGAGAACAAAAAATCTGGATGAAAATGCAGTGCAAAAGCCCATAAGATATTTAGCGCGGCTTTAAGAAGTGACGTGCCCCTGAGAGCTGCTAAGTGTCACCTCTCTGGCTGGTTTTGGTGCCCCCGACGCGGACGAGTGACCCAGGCAATGGCTTTTTTTTACTGGCCTCAGTCTGAGGGGGAGGCTCGGAGAAATAGGAATGACACCAGTCTCTCGACAAGCCACTAGCCTGAAAAAAAGGCCTCTGAAGCTGCTGAGGGTACAAAAGGGAAAACTCACACTTATCTTGACCCACTGGTAACCATGGCAGTAGTATTGTTGTATGTAGTATGATAGTAAATGGTTTTATATTATATGGTGTTTTACTATATATAGGGTTATAGATGAGTGGTGGAGAAGGAATACATGATGTAGTTGCATCACCAGCAGCAGTGGCAACCACTGCACAGGGGCGAAAAAAGATAAGCTGAAGAGATATTATACAATGCATAACACATGTCATACAGAGGTAATGATAGTGATTTGTCCTAATCTTAACAGAATATTTCTTTCATCCACATAGAATAATAATAATACTAATACTACTACTAATAATAACTTTATATTTAACCTATTTCAATCTTTTTTTCCACCAAGCAATCCATGAAATCACTGGCTTATACCTTCACATTATCTAAAGGGTTGGTCTGTGATGTACAACTATGGAAGTGAAAAATAGTTACTTCTCATGTAGTCTTACCTCTTGGTTAATTTACTGTAATGCAGCAAATATATATATATATATATATATATATATATATATATATATATATATATATATATATATATATATATATATATATATATATATATATTTCTGTATGAATGTTTAAATTAACAGAGATGTGAAATGAACCTTCAAGATGATTGAGGTTTATTTCAGTCCATTGCTATAAATTCCTTTTTATCATGCATAGCTACTTCAATCAATGCAAGCATAAAATATGTATAAAAACAGCACATGTTTTAACTTCATGCCAGTTTATCTTTATCCTGTGCCAACATAAATCATTCCTAGTCTTGTTTTATTTCCGTGTTTTCCGGGAAAAAAAAATGTGTTGACGGAAAATATGCAACTAATGCTTACCTTTACGCCCGCATTCCCATAAATATGCTAATTTTGTGCCGACCTTATGAAAAAGCAGCCTAATCCACAGTGTAAGTGGCAGCCTGATGGGTTTCTGTGCAAATACTCCCTTTGCAAACTGCATTAGCCATGGTCATGCAAATCCGATGGTCAGGGTAGGGCTGCATGCAATCTAACAACCGAGATTTTCCGTGTAGGCATGAAGGGTGTTTGTGGAATACATAATGCAAGGGCCCTGAGTTCCTTGCTGTTTCCCTGAACGTCCCACTAGCTGTTAGCACATACAGGGATCGTGGTTAAAGACCCATGTTAAATAGCAAATACACCTTTCTCAAAACACCTTGCCTTTCCTCTCCTTACTAATTGGGTGAGCAGCACACGGCAAATACCCCCCACCAGCTCAGTCCTAAACTCTTGTTCAAAAACAAGCCACACCCTGTCAAAATGGAAAAAGACTGGCAGAAGAAAAAAACCCATTTATCATTAAGAAACTACCTGTGCTGATGAGCTTTTTTATTATCAACAATCATCGGCTATTACCTGACCTTAATGTGACCTTCACAGCAGAATCATTTTAATATTATGTAATCAAACATAGATGAGAAGATTCTTGCAAAAACTGAATCAGAATCAACCAGCCACCACCGCCCATCCCTCTAAGGTCCTTATCTGTCTTTTGAAATGAGAAAAAAAGATTGGCTTTTTGACATAATATTTAAAACCATCCAATACCACTGTTCCTCTGACAGTCTTTTATTTGTTCACTTCTAATGTGAAGATTTCTAGATTAACCTGCCTGCATTAACATCTATAAAATCACACATGCACATACAGTAGCTGACACCGATAAGATCACATATGTAACTAGACTGCATTCCCGCAGAAAATGCAAAAAGTGTGCTTGCATTTTAGCATAGTTAGCATTGCTAGCATTGTTAACATAATGGCTAAATAGCCCCAGCTAATATAGGTACACAACACTGTAAGCACAGTTAATTACTTCATATTTTAGCATAGTTAGCATGATTAGCATTGTTAGCATTTTTAACAATACTACTGACGAATACCAGCTGAGTCAACCAAGTAACACTTTTAACCCAGTTAATTACTTTGCATTTTAGCATTGTTAGCATTGCTAGCATTGTTAGCATAATGGCTAAATAGCCTCAACTAATATAGGTACACAACACTGTTAGCACAGTTAGTTACTTCACATTTTAGCATAGTTAGCATTATTAGCATTGTTAGCATTATTAGCATTGTTAGCTTCACTGTTAACGAATACTAGCTGAGTCAACCAAGTAACACTTTTAACCCAGTTAATTATTTTGCATTTTAGCATAGTTAGCATAGCTAGCATTGTTAGCATAACGGCTTACAAACGTTTGCTATGTTAACAGAGTAGCACTGACTACCTAGATAACTACTAGAGATAACTATTATAGGCTGCAATACACTCCCATGCCAGAACATTATGCAGGCCATGGCATGGGGATTATGACATCACTCAAGAGTTCTATTCCTGAACATTCCACATTTAAAAAATGGCAGTTGGTCCAGGTGCAACTGCCACAGTATTGTCTGCCTCTCTTTCACCATTTTTAAACTGTCCTGTTTCAAACAGTTTAAGTAGTTGCCGCATCAAAATTTCACACTTCACAGTCACATCCCAGACCTCTCTTACAAAGTTTAAATCAAGTTTCTAGGTTAAACGGTTGAGTTTTGATCATTTAAAACTTCAGACATGCACCCTGACCTGTTTACAGTAAGATGATGAAATGTATGGCAAAATCCCATAGACTGTCTGACACAATTTTTAAACTGTCCTGCCTCAAACAGTTTAAGTAGTTGCCACATGAAATTTACACAGGTCACAGTCAGATCCCAGACCTCTCTTACAAAGTTTAAATCAAGTTTATAGGTTAAGCGGTTGAGTTTTAATCATTAAAAAACCGAGTGGAGGTTAGAGTGAGGGCAGAGCTCACTCTAGCTGCCTGAACATTCCGCCATTCATTTCAATGGCGACAAAAGTTGCAGAAAAACAACAATAACGGACAAACGACAAGAGGTACGTTATAGCGAAATGTAGGCGGTCTTGTCCAAACCGGGCCGGTCGTTTTAGAGTTGGAACGGTGTCTCTATCTCGAAAGCCTGAGGAGTAGTAACGTCTGAAAAATCTTGAGTGAGGGCAGAGCTCACTGTAGCTGCTAGAGTAGAGCAGTGTACTGTGACATCATCAGCCTGAACATTCCGCCATTCATTTCAATGGCGACAAAGTTGCAGAAAAACGACAATAGCGGGCGAACGACAAGAGGTACGGTTAATAGAACGGTGAGCGGTCATGTCCAAACCAGGCCGGTCGTTTTAGAGTTGGAACGGTGTCTCTATCTCGAAAGCCTGAGGAGTAGCAACGTCTGCAAAATCTGGTTCAGGAGAATAATAATAATAAACGGGGAGATAACAATAAGTGTGCTTTTTGCAAGCACACTTAATTAACTGAGCTTAGACTAAGGCACCTCACTTGAATATCCACACCCCATATCAGAGTAACATCCCATTCAGTCTCATATAAATAAATGAACAGTAGTTTAGGACATTTTGCAAGGTTACCAACCTATACGGAGTGTGAGAAAACGAGATGGAAATATTTTCATTGACCCTGAAGACGTGCTTCCTGTCCACTAAGTACAATCCAAAAAGTCACAAGTTTCTATTTATACACAGCTGTAATGTTTGGCATTTCCTCTGAAGGAATGGGGGTGGGGGAGCACACAATTGTTTTACTTGGCAGCCACTGATTTTTCCTGGTCCTATTCTGTGTATTGAAATGTCAAGAATTTATTTTTTCACCTAGGGGTCCCTTTTCCGCATCCTGTGGACTGGCCTTTGATATTTGCCGGTCTGTTGTCTGATAGAGTTATATTATCAGTAAAAAAAAAACGCATTTTGTGCTGTGGATGATCTAGGTATGGTCATGCCTGCTGTGCTGAATATCTGTTAAATAGCTGAGAGCTCATGATGTGATGTCATTCTTATCATGTGGGAACAGAAAACAAACACATTTGTTTGGAATCTCTTAAGGGTTCCAAGGGCCCGTCAATAACACACACAAACAAAAACAAAGCATCAGAGTTGACTCAACTGCCAAAACAACAACAACAAAAAAACATCAGCTGGCAGCCGAACTAGACACATCCCATCCCATGTGTTAGTTTGCTCTGGTCGTTAACAAAACTGACAAAGGTCACAGGGTTCAGTGCTGAGACATGCCAGATGGATAGATGGAGAATGGGATGGAGAGAAGGGTGGACGCGGGGGAACATTCCTTCTCCTGCACATGTTCTGCAGGGGGTTTAGGGAAACGCAGCGATTCTCTTTCCTCCCTTGTTCAAATTCCATTCTTTTTTTCATCTGGTGGTGCCATTCATCGGTTGGGTTGGGTTGCGTAATCCTGGTGGGTTTTTTGGGGTGAAAAACCGAAACACAGGGGCCCGAGCACTGATGAGACAAGCATGATGGTCAGGTTGGAGGCGAGCCTGATTGCTCTCTCAATGAGGGGCATCTCAAGAATCGGAGTGATGAGATCACTTTCATGCCTCTCCCTAGTCTCATGAATGCAAATGAGCTCCTTTCATTTTGAAGAGCGCTTTAAGATATAAAAAGAGACGCTGTGAGAAATGAGGACTAAACACTTGAGTGAATGCCATGCTGCTGTCTGAAACCGGTGAGTAACTGTCTCCGTGTTTGGAGTGGATGGGAGCTAACCCTTTCAAACATCATGTGCTCCACATCAAAACGAACATGATGTGGAGGTTGTTAGTATAGTATGCTTGCTTTAATATCTGAGAGACAGACGTTAGCTTACAGCGAATGCGATATGAAATCTGCTGGCGACTGGTTTTATGTGTACACCGGTGCCAAGTACTAATAATGTTGTGAACAACTGCTGCGTTTAAGCAGCTAAGCCATTGCTTAATTTCAGACAGCTGAAATCTGTCTAAATGTAAAACTAGTGAGTGCTTAATTGCCATCATTTGTTTAAACTCGATCATGTCATATTATCCAGCTTTTTTATTTTCCAGCCATTTTATTGAGTCTCTGGCTAACAATTAGCCTGTAATTTCTATCCCCTTACTTCTTACTCAGAAAGCAAATATTCACCAGGTAGCAGGGCCATTAGGCTAAAATGAATGCTTCAAGTGGAATGTTGCTTGTCTAAGCCTAATATCATAAATGTTTATTTAGCGCTTAACTGTGGGAGTAAATGGTGACATTTACTGATGACTCGGCTGACACAATACACTTGGGCCTCACCTCATTAAAGCTGGAGCACTGTCAGAGGTGTGGAGACTAATGCAGAAAGGGGCTCGGCTGGCAGCGGAGACTGCAGTCACTCATTTAGTCAGGAGGCCACAAGCAAGAAGGGCTCTGGCTTTGAGCACCTGAAACATTTACAGTCTTTACAATGTGCATGTGTGTTTTTATGTGTGTGTGTGTGTTTGTGTGTGTGTGTGTTTGTGTGTGTGTGTGTGTGTGTGTGTGTGTATGTATGTGTGTGTGTGTGTGTGTTGGGGGTTGTTTGTCTTTGAGGGAGACTTTTGATAGCCTGACGCATCAGCCGCTTTCACAACGTTTCACTTCGTGCAAAGCGTCCGAAACCTCTACATTGGCATTCGTTCGCTTCACGGTCGCTTTAAACAATTGTTACTGCTTGTTACATTAAGCTTTTACCAAAACCCATAGGAAGTAGACCAATAACATCTTTCTCCTCAATAACATTTCTCAAGCGTTCTTGTTCTAGCTTTAAATCCTCAGTTTGAAAGCTTGAGCTTAACGTCATAATTTTCAGCCCTCCAGCTGTTTGCATGGCTCGTCCACATTCAGGGACGGACCGAAGCAAAACTCATGTTCATGCTTCCTGACGCAGTTGCTGGAGGTAAATGAAATTGGGCAAAGGCACAAGTCGGCGCTAGCCTGGCTAGACTTCTGAGGTTTGCATGCTTGTTAACAACCATTCTTAAAAATGTGTGTTACCCATTCATGTCTCTCTCTACTCCACTCCACTCCACTCCACTGGGGACTGGCTGCTGACACATTTGTGCCTGAGCGTTGAGGTTAATGCTTACATGCAAGGGGATCTGTGAGACAGTGACAAAGCTAAGAGCACTCAAAGGGCCCTGCACTGACAAGGAGCCTGAGCAGAACAGAACAACCAACAATATAATTATTACTGGGGAGAGGGAAACATTACTTTAGGGCAGCTGTGGCCTAATGGTTATGGAGAACAGTGGGTGCAGGTTCGATTCCTGTACCAGAAGGAAAAATGGTGGCGGGAGAGTGCCTAACCAGCACTTTTCTGCTGGCACATCCGTGGCCGAGATGCTCCTGAGTGCTGCATTTAGCTCCACATTGCTCCAGGGGAACAGTGCCTGTACCTGATTAACAGTAGGTTGCTCTGGATGAGAGTGCCAGCCTAATGACACATAATGTAACATATTTTCTTTTATATGGTCTAACGGTTCAGCAGTGTCTTTGCTAGCACTAGCATGTGGTGCACTGAAGGTAGTGCCTATCTGGACAAAGCCAGTGCTTGTTTTAGGAACACTACCATGTTCCACCCTTTCCTCTGTTTCCTCTCTACTTTCTCCAGCTCTCTCACTCTCTCTCTCTGTCTTTTCCTCCCTTGGGGAAGGACTGAGGTCAGCAGTAAGTGCAGACAAGGGTGTGTGTTTGTGGGTGTTGTCCTCTGTGTGTGCGTGTGTGTGTGTTTGAGTGTGTGTGTTTGAGTGTGTGTGTGTGTTAATGGCAATGATGAACCCCAGTGCCAGGTGAGATCATGGGAAGCACATGTGGAAGCCCCCCCCACCAAACACACACACACACACACACAGATACACACGGCAGCTGGTCCCCGAAACAGCCACAGCGGGGGCGCCTGGGCCTGGGCCTTGGCCTCAGCTGCTGCTGGAAACTCCTGACCTCACGCCTTGCCAGCCTCCGCCTCTAACGCAGGACAGAGCAGCGAGGCCAATTAGTTCCAGAGGTGGAACCAGCCCAGGCCACCGACCCACGCAACCCCACCACCACCACCGCCCTCACCCTCCCTTGGCTTCCTGCTGTCCCTGAGGTTCAGGTTAAAGGTCCACAGACATCAACAAGACAAAAATATTAAACTGCTGGTGAGTTACATAAAAAAATGCTGGAGATGGGGAAAACAGGGTTTTCAAAAAAAAAAGCTCTCTGTTTGTGTTCAGCTGGCTGGCTGGCTGTGTTTAACAAGCAACATGGGTGAAAATGAATAGGTGATTTTCTTTTTTTTTCTCCCTTTCTATTTCGAGACTGAACTCAGGATAGCAGAGAGCACCATGGGTTGGGAGTTTTGCCGAGTCAAGGTGCCCTGAGGCCACTTCCTGCATGGTGGGTGTGTACAGCTAATGGGGATGGGGATGGGGGTGGGGGTGGGGTTGCTAAGTGCAGCTGGAGTATTCTGGGGGGGGTGGGGGGGGGTACTGTACACCCCCTGCCATCCCCTTGGGCACAGCAAGCCGAGGCAGTGGCACTCTGGGGGTAGAGAGAGAGTCAAGTGTCTGTGTGCAGGATCGGTGTCTGTAGCCTCCAGCGTCCTGACTGCACTCATTCCCCCCCCTGGTCCCAGGGAGCATTTCAATGTAAATCAAGGGAAGCAGAAAATCCAATTAAGCCATCTGCTTTTGCCCTGCTCCTCTGCCTTTGAAATTAATAGACGCAGCGCAAACAAGCCATAGATTGAGAGTGCGGCTGTCTACTGAGTGAACTAGACAGCCTGTGAAGTGGAGCAGTGTGCGGGGGCTGAGGAAGAGGCGGGGGGGGGGGGGGGGGGGGGGGGGGGGTCAGGGGCAGGAGGGTATTGTGGGGGGTTCAGGGGCATGCAGAGTGTGAAAATGCTACTTGAGGATGTATTGGGACACTTGGGAAATGAAGGCAAAAAATTGTGAAAGTGACAATGTCCCCTCTCAAGTTCATAGTTGCTCTGTAGCACTCCTAAAACCACCACTGCTACAGCCTCTTGTTTCTTGTATGGCCTCGTGCTAGACCCAAGGGCAGCCTTGACATAACTGGCCAGGCTCTACCTAAGGTCACAGGCCACACATACCGGACACCGATGTCTACTTGTGGGAAAGTAGTCCATGGCCAAGCTTCACCACCCTTCAAGAGAATTATTGTGTGTGTGTGTGTGTGTGTGTGTGGTATGTGTGTGTGTGAGTGACATTGGGACAATTCAGAGAGCAGTGCCATCGGATATGCCAAGTATGTGCGCGGGCATAAATAGAACTGTGAAATAGCTTGACTGGCTGTGGCTGACAGCTGATGCCATAGGTGCAGACAAAGCTGTTGTCACGGTGACAAGTTGCTGATGGCGGGCCACTGTGGCAAGCAAACAAAAAAGCAAAAAAAAAAGAAAAAAAGGGGGGTGACATAGGGCCCCCTCTGCTCAAGGCTCCACTTCAAGGCTCGTCACTGAAATTAACAGTTCATTAACAGCTCAAGATCAGTAGTTAGGTAGCCTATGGAGGGCCCTTGCTCCTGTACACAGCATATGGTTTTGAATCATCCCCTCATGAATACCTTATTAGGTGATGGTGTCCATTACAACACATCATTTTTTTGTCCTCAAGAGTCTCATCACGCTGTTTAATAACAACATCAACAAGTTTGTGTTTAATATAAATCTTAATATCACCCGTTAGCAACAGCTGCTGTGGGTAAACGAGTGCAACAGTGGCACCGGTTGGTAAAGGACTTAATCAATAGTGTAACCATTCCTGTGAACTATTTGGGAGCTTAAAATAAGGGATTGTGAGATTCATGTGGACTCTCTGAGGCCTGTGCTTGCTATAGTTCAGAGGCACAATCAATAGCCGGTTACTGTTCAAGGACAGGGGAAAGAGGTTTCATCCATATACCCATTTAAACTGAGACTTTGGAAAGCTAAACAGCTATTACTGTAGCTTAAATAATTTTGCTGTTTATTAATGCTAGAAGCATCAGTTAGGCCTGTTGAGCAGTTGATGACAAAAAAACCTATAGTTCAGGTTCTGCCCTCACACATACACATTATGTGGAATAAATGGTGATTTAAGTTAATACAACAGACCATTTGCACACAACTGCAATCTTCCTGCATATTTTTTCTCAATTGACCTGGTACTTAAGAGAGCTGCATTCTTGGTAAGCAAATAGCTTTATGACATTTCGCTCTGAAAGGATTTAAAAATAACACAAATTCTCAGAAATAATTCCCCCAGGGGGAAATATATCCCATATCCCTCATTGCTAAGCACATACATACACAGAACCAACCCTGTAACCCTGCCGTAAACAATGCTCTTCAATGTTAAAGTAAACAATCTCCTAAGCCATTTTTCATTTACTATAGGCTTACTGGCCATTCCATTCATCTGGGAGGATGCTATCTCTAAATTCTCTAAATTCTTTCCCCAAATGCAATGACTCATAATAATGTGAAATATAGCCTAATGTCTCAATGAAATACACAATGGTATTCATAGATGGTGTATTCCATTCCATTTTTTTAAAGTATGTTTTGTATTTAAAGTTGTTTATACGTTGTGTTCTTTCTATGGGTGCAGTGTTAAATAGGCAGTGCATACGTTATGTGTTGAATAGGCTATGCCTGAAAGATTTAGCTGCCTATTGTTGTTCCTGTTTTCATATACAGCGTACCATTCAGGGGGACACTGGACTACATTGTATGTCTGTGTAACAACAAAAAAGGCATTCTTCTAAACTGTACTTGGCAATTTTGTAACCTTCGCTGCAGAAATTCACAACATGTATCTTTCCAGGTATTGCTTCTATTGTCACACTATCTTTCTGGGTAGGGCATAATGCACTGTACCCTCGATCAAACTCTCTGAGGGAAAACGATTGTATGCCATCACACTCGTGACACACACACACACACACACACACACAAATACACTATTTACTTAGCACAATAAGGGACACCTGATTAACATTTGCCCATGAGAGATGTTGAGTAAAGGTTTAACAGCACAGCCAAAACACTAAGCAAAACAGAACAAACACTGTGGAAGGTAAAAAAAAAACCCAACTGTCTCTTCAGAAGATTAGAGAGTGGCTAATCGGTCTATTATTCAGATAAAGTGCCTGGTCTAGTTGACGTGTAATCAAGCTGAGAGAGAGGGAGCAGGTTACTGGCACACACCTCACCTCAATGGCTGGCCTATTTTGCTGTGCTGTGCTGTGTGTTTTGTTTCGGCTCAGAAAGCTTATGGGCAAAACAAGGACACAGGAAACACCAAACCTGCCAGTTCTAGCTGATGACAGCTGGACTGCAAACAGCCTTTTTTTACTTTGAGAAAAGATACATATGATTCATGTGAGCCCAGAAAGTAAGAGAAATCTTCAGTTGTGTTATTCAGTTATCAGAAGGTACTGCGCAGTATACAATTTAACAGCACTCACATGGTGTCATCTACATGGGGTCATACATAATAGGTATATAGCAGTAACCAATACCAGTGGTCTGTGGTATAACCACATGGAGGGTAGCCCTTTGCTATGAAATTGTCACAGGAATCCTGCAAGTATCCTAATATTTACCAGCATAACATCTTTAAAGACTGTATTTGAAAAACTGCATGTATGAAAGTGCCCTACATACGGATTTTCCTCCCATTTCATCATGCCTGCTGCGCAAGGTAACGTCCATCAGCTGTAGAGAGTGAACAACTAAAAAGGGCTAACTGTGATGCTCTATCTTGCATGTTCATGTCAAAATGCTGTAATAAACTACACAAACACCCTAAGTCAAGTAAAATAAACTATTATTACTACTGTTAATGGATTAACCTATGAAACGTATGACAGTTTATTCCAAGAAAACCATCGCTGATAGTTAGTGTGGTTTGCCACTCACGTAAAGTAACCTAACGAAAATTAAACACACAAAAGAGGTCACAACACAAAGAAAGTTTTTCATTTTACCATAGAAACCCATTGCAGGGGTTACAACTATGTCGAATTTCATGCGTAATACCAGTGCAAGATACAGGTTATGACATTATGTATGACAACATACACGACGAGTTAAATAAATTAAATGTGGAATGACAGTTACTCAAAATGAGCCATTAGTCCAATTTATGAAAATATGACAGCAAATCGGTACATTTTAATTTTCTATGCTTCCCACGATTTAAATGAACGTCATTCACAAGACAAAACAGTAGGACATTCCATTGCCACGGGACAACAAAGCACATACGTTCGTCGAAATAATTAAACCCATGTACAATCTCTTTTTTATTAATAATAAGGCGTGTTCGTTAGTCCCATTCCTCCTCTGTGGACGGTACCACAATACTGAAAAAAGCAAGCGAGGTCCACCGCTCGGAGGCTTTAATTACAGTCCAACGTGAGACACTACAGCAACCCTGCCATAGCGCCAGTGTCTAGTAGGCTATGAGCGCATATCCAGCTTTGGATCACCTGGGTTCAGTCAGGGTTGTCGTAAAGATTTGCAAACGCCAACGCATTTGTTAAAAGTTGTTAGCTTTAACAAGCACAGCGGCTCAGTGTCAACAGATAGTCTATTTACCTCTGAATATTCACATCATAACTCAAATGCTGTTCTTGTGTGTATGGGTCGTTGTAGCTGAGACCACGGTGACGAATATTTCATTGATTTGACATCCACTAGTAGTAGAGGGCTACATGGTTTGGATCTGACATACTTTACTAACACTTAACAAAAGAACCCACGGTTACTGTCACACACAAACACACACACACACACAGCCTACAGTTCGCTATGAGAAAGGTTGGGAATACCTACCAGCTTTGAATGTCGAACATTCTTTTCGTCTGTCATCTTGGAAAAACAAAGCCAAAACGAAGACAGGAAATGATGAGATAAGACCGTAGTAGCCGAACAGTTGTGTGTTGGAGCCTTTTCTCCCAGCGGTTGCCTACCCTCCGCAGCGCGCCGTACAAAACCAGGCTTTAATATGCAACTTCAGAGAAATGAGGGAGAGAGTGGCGAGCCAGACAATCACAGGAAACCAGCTCCTCCTACCCGTACCATGCAAAAAAAGCAAACCCGACAACATACGAGGACAGACTGCCCCTCCGAAGTGAGAGCCGAGGAGAGCTTACGAACTATAACCTCGTCTAAATGTCAAGTTCAGAGTATGTGCTTCAACGCAGCCTTTTGTACTCATGTGAGATTCATTTTAAATGTAAACGCGTTGTAGCAGTGGATGGTGTGGTGGTGCTTTAACCAATACAATGACAAAGTTGTATTGGTTAATATAAGCTTGTTGTAGTAATATAAGGTTGATTCCAGCGTGTACCTCATAAACTAGTAAATACACAACAATTTATTAATCCACTGACCACCAAACAAATTAATGAATTAGTGTCACTCCCCCCCCCCCCCCTCTCTGTCTGTCTCTCTCTCTCTCTCTCTCACGCACACACACACACCTGCATGGTCCCGCTGGGCTGTTCACACTTTGAATGCACAGTTAAGATACTTAATGTGAGAAGGTCAACTTAGTCCTGCAGGGCTACAGGGAAACATACCATGACCCCACATGACTCAGGGCAGGAATGTAGCCTACCACAATCACTCTTAAAACACATAACAGCCAGGTTCACATGGTCATACCCAACACTCTTAACACCCCGCTAAAGATAAGAAAGGCTTTTCACTCACCCTCACACGGGTTCCCATGAATGTTCTGCTTTGCATCTTATACTGAATATCTGTATAAAGGGCTTTTGTTCAAAACCTAAAGAAGGTGACTTGTTGTTTGTTATTAAAAAGCCGCACTTGGTACTCAGAATTCCAAACAATGTTGTTACTTGACCATTTCACTAGCAGCCATTTTCAGTGATAACACAGGAGTAGTATTTATGATAAAATACATGCCAAATGCAGGCTCATCATATCTGGATATATTCTAATCATGATATGAACTTTCGACAGGAAAACTGGTGTTTTTCTGCTTGTCTCTTTTCACATGAAAGTTTGCAACAGTATCTCCATGAGCCATATGTTTACAGCGATGGCTGACACAACAGTAGCGGTTTTAACTTTCCTAACAGGACTTCTCACATGTCTGCACATATGCATGTCTACTCTCCCACTGGCACAGAGGAACAGTGATGGCAGAATAAGCGCTAAAAAAGGGTGCTTTTGCTACATTCTCCAACACTCAATGACACAGACATCGCTGCCAGGTCTGGATTAGTCCTTACAACACTATTGGTGTGGACTGGGATTTTTTTAACTGAAGGCAACAGCAGATCAATTTATAAAAACACTTGAACACACAGACTAAGACTTATACGCAATGTAACACTGGACAGCATTTTCTGAAATTCTGAATTTTCTATAGTTACCCGTAAATACATGGGTACATGTAGACTAGGCCTCATATGCAATATAACACTGGTAGCCAAAATGGAACACTCCACTCGGTAGACAACCAATCTTGCTTTGCATGATGTAAACTGGAGCAAAGATCTGGTGTGGGTGGAGCACACCTGGCTTTTTTTTAAAACTGGAGGTGGCAACAGACCTTAAAAAAACAACCTCTGTGTACATATAGACTAGGCTGTATACACAGTATAACACTTGCAGCCAAAATGAAACACTTATTTGTCTCTGTTGATTGGCCATCTACACTTGCCATTATGAGTACACCTAACTGCTTCCTCATTACTTCCTGTGACACATGATTACAGATCCGCCCCCGACTGAGGACCTGTTGCGGGGGCACACCCTAACTGAGAAGTGCTCAGACCTGTCTGTGCAGACGGAAGGAAAAAAATAAAGATGTTGATTGCTCTCATACTTTAGCGCTAGGGCTAAATGATCCCAGACCTGTCTGTACAGACAGAGGAGAAAATAACGATGTTGGTCACTCCCCTTATGAAAGTAGGCTAAAGGACTGTCCAAGGCAACAGCCCGTTTAGGCAAGAGCTGATTTGTGAGGTTTTCAATTATCATGGTCAAGACGAAGACACACAAAGCCACTATATTCGTATAAGTGGAACATTCTTTTCTTGCCCGCAAACATCCACTGGCTCAAGAAGGTCACTCACTGTTCCTCAGTTATCAGCAGATGAGGAATTCATTCCATCTCGCACTAAGAATGGGATCTCTGTCCTGTGTGAAACAGGATGAACATGGGGCATTCACAGCACTGCCCTTCACCCCAACAGAGATGCTTGCTGATGAAGACGACAAGCCTTTGAGAGACAAAGGCTTCCTGACAGAATGAGGGTACAATGCACATTGACATGGAACCACATTGGAACCATGGGAGAGACCTCTATTCTTCCTTTTCATTTCTTCCTCTGGCTTTCTTTCTTTCTCCTCTCTCTCTCTCTTTTTTTTATGTCAGCAGCAATAGGATGGCTTACACGAGAGCCTCTGCTTACATAACCGATCATCATCCACGCATCAGAGCCAGAGGATGCGCGGAAAACGCATCTGCCTCTCATCCAGTCTGCTCGGGGCTTCAGATAGACAGCATGCGCTATGACAGGACCAGCAGAACGGGAGGAGGGAGGGAGGGAAGGAAGAAAGAGAAATAACACCACGCTTGCCGTGCAGCACAACATCAAAACAAGAGATCACATCAGCAAGTGCTTCAGACTCTCTTCAAGACGAATGAGTGAAGAGGTAAATAAATGAAATGAATGGCCATTAGGATGGAGGGATGGGCTGGGATGGGATGTGGTGGAGTGGGGTGGGGTGGGGGAAGGGGGGTTCAATCTTTTCTTTTTGAAAAAATGTCAAGGCAACAAAAGCGTTTGTCTTTGTGAGTACAGCGTTTAATCACCACGAGGGCCCAGGCCCACGAGAGCGCTGTAGAGACAGATGGAGCCGCAGAGCTTTATTGCACTGTTTGTAAACCTCCCGCTCACTTTCATCTCAAGGTCAAGACTACACCACATCACAAGCATGAAAAGCTTTAGCTCGAGTGCTCCCACACTCAACTCCCCCCTCCCCCCCAAACACGCCGCAATCCACAACAAATGACCCTCAACTCTTGAATTTTTACCACGCCTTTTTTGGTACGAACAGATGTTTTTCGTAGACAGCACAATTCTTTTCTTAGGGTTTTACTAAGGTGGATGTTTTACCATTGCTTTTAAACACCCTACTGTTTTCTTGTCAAAGGTGGGTATATCTGTAAAAACTATGTGCAGAGAACAATCTCAACTCAGCAGCCTCCATCAGCATCTTTGTCTCTCTCTCTTTGATGCTTGCACTCTCTCTCTCTTTCTCTGTCGATCTCTCTGTCTCTTTCTCTCTCTCTCTCTCTCTCTCTCTCACACACACACAGACACGCACATAAACACCCACACCAAGCATCAAACAACTTAACCACAAGCAGTACCAAGTTTTTTGTGACAGAAATGGATGCTGTGTTTCCCCCATACATTTTGTCTCCTTCTCATGCCTGTTCCCTTCCCAGTACTGAGGACTATACAGAGACTCCCCGACTGCTTTTGCAAATTTAAAACTAAACATAAACTGACTTTATTCAGAGGTAAAGGTTATAGTCGTCTCTCATGACTTATTGCCGTTGTAATCACCGATCTTCATTCCCTCCTTTGTATTCTGGGTCTTTCAGCACCCCTAACACTGACGGTTACATAAAAAATTATACTTATTACCGTATCCAAAGTCATCAGAAACCAGTCATTAATCTGACATTAATCTGTGAAAATAGAGACAAGTAATACATGATCTACCTGTGATCAGACTGCATGTAATGACTATGCTAAACAAATAATTATTTATGAGATTATCAATATTTATATGCAAATTTATCTGTGGGAATGAGGCTGGCCATATTAAATGGGATAGCTTAAGAGCAAATGAGTCATGTTTGGGGAGTGTTTAAAAAAGAAAATCACAGACATTATTGTAATGTGCAATCAGCAGCCAAGACATTGCCTACCAGAGCTAAAAGAAAATACAGAAGTTAATTTAGTACGTTAGGGTATTTAAAGTATCAAAATGAACTCCTGAAGTCATTTTTTTAAAGACATGAGCTGATGCGACCTATTGATTCTGCCTTGTAACAAATATGAAACATACTACAATCAGTGCCTAGAAATAAATATAAAAAATATATCAAGCTCAAAGTACATAAGAGTAAATCAATAAATACAGCGAAAATATGTGAAGGAGAAAAAGGCGCTGGGCCTGAGTCAGCGGCTTGTGCTTTCCCTCTGTGACACAGCGTAATGTTCTGCATGAGTGGCCTGCTCCTCGTGTGGGCCAGAGCTAAGTGCTGGTCGTTAGCTGTCAGACAGGATAAGATCACAGCAGTTTTTTAATGCCGCAACAAGTTCCCCGCTAAGGGCAACTCAAGAGGACGCCTACTCCAGAGTGGATGATTGCTCTAGGTTTTTGTTGTTCCATGTACCGAGCAAGGATGTTTTGGCAGATCACTGGGGCTCGAGAGAGAGCCCTGAGGCCCGTCAAAACAATTAAAACCTCAGCGGTGTCGACCAACGGACGGTGACTGGATGGAGCGCTACACCCTGTTAACACGCTTCCACAAGGTGACATTCCTAAACTGCGTTTATGACTAATGTTTACCATACATACCAGCTCAAGGGTGAGACAAACACTTCAAATAATTATCCTGTAATAGCCTTTCTGACACACAGTAGCCAGCACCCAAAACTGTGATTAAGACCCTCTTCCGCAGCTGTGAGCATGTTCTTTGTTTGTTTTACTCGAGTGACAAATCCATGATAATGACCAGCTGTCATGGTAAAATAATATGGACACCGTTTTTGGTGTCTCTGTAAGTGATAGATCAACCTCGTTTCTTCTGCTCCTGGTTGCCTCATGTTCTCTGGCATCTGAATGGAGACAGTGATCATTAAAGGCCCTCTGTGCTGTGCTTAGTCACAATAGAAAGAGAGAGAGAGAGAAAGAGAGAGAGAGAAAGAGAGAGAACCACTGGGAATAATGAGAGTTCTGTCTGGGGGATTAAGCAGATGTCACTCTTACCTTATCTACTTACGATAGATCTATACATCACTCAGATCACAGCGCTTCCAAATCCATTTAAACACCTGCCAGCTTTATCCTTGTCAAATGAGTGCCTGTGTCTACAAACAAAAAATCGTCTATCCGCTTATCAAGTTGATCGTAAAAGTCACATGGGTAACACACCCGTTAATAAAATGGGTCACCACCACAAAAAGGAAATCTAGTAGTACAGTGATTGGATGAAGTCTGCAACACTAGCAATGCGCTTTTAAATGTTTCTTATCTGTGACATTTCAGGCATACATCCTTAATCAGACAATGGATTAAAAAAATTTACTGGTGTAGCAGACTTCATCGGCTCCCCTGTACATGCCTGCTCTGTGGTCCAGATGTGGATATGCGTGTTTTTGCTATGCTCTCTCGATGATGATACAGCAAATCTGGCTGGAGCGTGGCCCCTCTCTGATGACCTCCTAATGTATGTGAGCATCACCATAAGCCTGTGCTTAGCATGCATGGCCATGCTGCAATGGGAAGCAGGGCTTTGAGAGCAATGTTGTACATACACATGTGAGATGCATCCCTAAACAGTTACATTAAGGTCAGTGCATTAATGCCGGGGACACTGGGTAATGGGCCACATGCCTGTAACCAGCTCTGTATAGGATCATGCATGTGGCATATGCAGCGGTGGGGGGGTGGGTGGGTTGGGGGATAAGCAGTGGGGTGGGGGTTGGGTGGAGGGAGGATGTGGTGAAGGGAGCGAAGAGGAGTGGTAGAGCTGGTTTTGCTCGATACGGATCAGAGTGTGTCAACATGTTCCAGACTAATCTCATTACCTTAGCTTCTTCTCTCGGCTCTGTCGAGGGGGGAGATAGCAGATAGCTGGTGGCCAGGGGTGGGGGTGGGTAGAACAAGAATGTACATGCTAGGAGGATGACGCACACACACACACATATACAGACACACACACACACAAACACATACACACACTGACACACACACACACACACACACACACACACACACACACACACACTGACACACACACACACCCACACACACACTGACATAGACATAGACACAGACACAGACACACGCACACACACACACAAGACGGGTGGCAATGTTTTCAAGCAAAGGCCCTTATTTGTTCTGCCGCTTTGGTTGTTTCTATTTTTTATCCTCTCCTCTTCCAGAGGGGTATATACTCACAGGTCCATTCATCCATGGCAGGCACAGGAAACAAAAGGACAGGGTGCTTCCACAGCCGCCGTCGTAAGTCTTCCTGATGATGACCTACATTGTCAGCCTGTATGATTTCGTTTTTTTTTTTTTTTTAACCCCGAAACCTTTGATGAGTTTTATAGATGCACCGTAAATCTAATCAACTACACCAGACAAGACACCAAGACGCCAATAATTGAACCATTTCTCCTTGGATGAGCATGTCTTTAATGCATGCGTGCATGCTGATCAATACACTGTGATCTGCATTGCAATGTTCAGCTCAGCCTCGGTGGTCCACAGAGCAAGCCAAGATGTGAAATGACTCCGGCAGCTGAAAATTTAATTTACTACAATTAGCCTGAGAGAGAGACAAAGACACATGCAATCCATTCCTCATTTATGCTCCTCTACAAGACAATCATTTATTTATATGCCTACAGTACATCTCAACTCATTTTCTAATCCTCACTGAAACTGTTCATTCATTTAGAACATGTAGCTCATGACTTCTTTAGCAGACATAATTCAAGGCAGACTTAGCTAAATTGAGCAGGAAAATCTGGGGCTTTTCGAGCTAACCCTACATGAAATAACTGCAGGCTGTTTAGTTCTTCTGATGCTGACAAGAGAAACTGAGGAATGGGCAAAGTGTCTTGTAAGGACAAAAAGATTTAAAACATGAGCTTGCACGCATGCATACACACACACACACGCACGCACACACACACACACACACACACACACACACACACACACACACACACACACACGTACACGTACACGTACACACACACACACACACACACACACACACACACAAAGTGTACTCAAGTACAAACTGAAAGAGAGCAGTGCAAACATTCTTCCTCTGCAACTATCCAAATCAGATTAAACAAACAACAAAGAGTGGGTTTGGGAATAAAGCCATTTACCGCAACCAGTGTGAGTGCAGAGTCTAAAGTGCCTTTAGACTGGTGGTGCGGCTCCAGAGCCACAGGAGAATGGCGAGAAACACACTACGGGATCCTTGTCAGGGGGCCATTTTGGCTCTGTGCACACACATGCTGACTGCATGCTGCGATCCCTGGCAGTGTGGGCTTCACACATTCACACCTTGCAACGCTCCCACTCATGCATATTACACATGCTTTAACAGTAATTAACGGGAAAATATGGCGTCTTAGGAGGTGACATGAACACAAAATAGATCAATGAATCAATGCATTGCTAGTGCTGGATTTAGCAGCTTCATCTGGGCACAGATGCACTGTCAATTACGAGGAATCTGAGGAGTACGAGGAGTCTGAGGAATGGGAAAAGTTGCCTGATCAGTATGGACATTGATACTGACTGATTTAGAGCATTCACAACATGTGGTGTGTCAGTGTCGATGTTGTGGTCGGTGGGCTCAGAGACCAAGCAATAACCCTAAATTAGACGGGGAACATTTTCTGATAGGGTTCCCACAATTCATAAACTCATGGCATCCTACCATTGGTTTGTGGATAGGACCCCCGTTAACACATTCTGGTCGCATCAGCAGTTTGTCTAAATTATGGGAGAACCCAGTGTTGTGGCAAAACATCTGGCCACTTTTTTTTCGCAACCACTCAAAGCTCACCTTTAACATGAAAATGTTTTATAAAAATATCCACAAGTGCTTTGCTATTTAAACTCATGATGGAGTTAACTGCCATTGCAAAATTTGAACATTATCGTTCATATGCAGGGAAAATGATCTATTTTTGTTATCGAAGCCACAAGACGTCTTAGGGTGGGGTTGTCAGTGTTAAAAAGCTCTCATCTATGGCCATTCAGGCGAAATGGAAGATTTGGAACAGAGCCACGGTGGGCAGAAGGCTCGTGCCTCTACAATTTAACTACAGTCTTGTTTTGACTCGGTGCACTTTGCCAGCCTATCTGATGAAATAGAAAGGGGATAAAAAGTGAGTTTGTTGTCCTCATTACGACCCAAGTCATCAGATGGTTACGCTTTCCATTTCCATAATTTTGCTCTATCATGCCATTAGTCCTGTGGCAAGTTGACAAGAGAGTCTGTCCGCAACCCAGGGAACCAACCAGAGTGTGTGAATGGCAACACACACAAACACTAATGAGGGGGAAAGAGAGAGAGACAGAGGGAGGGAGAGAGAGACAGAGAGACAGAGAGAGAGACAGAGAAACTGTGACTGAGGCTACTGCTACTTTGAGACACAACAGAGCAGTTCTGAGGCCGCATGTTGAGAGAAGCAGATGTAGACTTAATGGGACGGGAAAAACATGCCCTGCCACGTAGCGAGTTAACATGTCATGCCTAACAGGGGACTGACCAGTCAGGCCAGAGTAGCACTAAAGGCAGGACAGCGCGACAGAAGAGCCAGAGAGCATGCTGCTGTATCAGTAGGGGGATAATAACAAAAGATGAGCTGGGCATGACTGCAGCTCAGTTTCAATCGGAGTGCGTATTTCTGGAAGAGTCAGTGTTGACTTTACAATCCCACTTCACGGGGGTAACTCTGGATCTCTGGTAGATCTGGATCTGCAGATGTTATCCAAGACGTGATGTTTTTGTAGAGCAGAATGTTTCATTAACAGAGCCATTTGGGAAATGAAGACATCTACCAAAGGAAACTGGTGAAACAGACAAAACCCCTGTAGCCCTGTATTATTCAACACCTTGGCCCTGTAATGCCTCTTCCATGTTCAGGGTGCTGTCTATTTAGTTACTTGGAGAAACCATTAATGTCTTCAAACGTCCTCGAAGGAAAATATTAATGGTAGACATAGGTACTGAAAGCACGGCCTTGTTTTAGTCTGATTTTGATGAAATGGTTTTGATGTTAATGTGTTTTTTATTACCTTCACCTAAGATGTTGAAATATTGATGGAAATGGCAAAGCTGTTGATTTGAAAAAACGTGCAGTATTAAATCACAAAGACAAACTGTCATGAGCATTTCAGCTCAGATCTCCCAACTACTCAGTGTAAATGATAAAGAGAGCGTGTTGTCAATGTCACTACACAGGCGGACTCTAATCCCACATGGCGCCGATCACAAGCATCCTCACTACTTTTATTGATTGCCACCTCTAGAGAAAATAAATTGATAGTGACATGGAGTGTTGTTTTAAGTATACTGCAATAAAGGAGGCCCATCACTTGAGACCTCCTCAGTAGAAATGAAAGCTCTCACCAGTCGCGTTAAATAAGTGATAATACTGATTGAGCTGGGAATGCTAATGTAGGATCCTCTTCAGCTTTTAGTTCTCAGGCAAGTGGCCATCTGGGTGGAACATGGCGGATGCCTCAGCTGAAGTGTGTCCTTTCTTTCAAGGACTGATGAAAAATAAAAGACCATTGTGTATCCTGTTATTCTGAAGGCACGTCAAAGAACAGGCACCAGCCTTTTTTGGATGATTACAAATTACTTCATCATATTGTCAGAGAAAATCCCCTCAAACACTCAATCAACAGACCTTAACATGTACAAGAGATAAAAACCATACATCATTAAACAGAATGACGAAGGGAAAAAGTCCATAGTTTCCATTCTAAAAGTTCTTGTAATTGTTGTTTTGTATAAGGATATTTGAGTAATATGACATAAGCTCATTTGTTACTTCCAGTAATGACTTTAAAAGGACAGTCCACATCTTTTTTACTGACTGATTGTGCTCTTCTGGGATGCCCTGTTTGGCCTAAAGTACTGTGAGACCCGGTGAAAGGAATAGAAAATGATTATTAAAAAAATGCAGAGAAACAAAATGAGGACGAAGATGACAGTTTTGGCCCAAAGTGAAAGAGACGAAAAGTCGGTGAAAGTAAAATCTTGGCAGCTATGGGTGCCACCCCACCCCCCTCGAGTCAGTCTCCACACAGACAGATGACAAAACTGTCAAAAAAAGAGAACAAGATGAAAAAAGGAAGGGGAATGAGTGAAGCCCGGGCCCTTACAAGCTTCTGAGCCAGAGTGCCTTTGATCAAATTTAAGGTTGTGTTCCACTTCTCAACTTCCTCCACACAAGTCTCCGTCTGTCTGCCTCGCTTCCTCCGGACCCAGAGAGGGCTGCTTGGCGAGCGGAGGAGGAGTGGGTGCTGTGGACGTGCTCTTTGAAGGAGCTCTCTCTTGTGCCAACTTTTATCTGGCATTACCTTTGGCGGCCTGCAGGTTGCCCGTCTATCGCTGGGCTATCCATCACAGGTCCTGTCGAAAGGGAGGGAGGGAGGGAGTTTTTTTTTTTTTCTTCAGCCCACAGCGAGGAGGGCGGATCCGAGGGCTCGTGTGGTGTGCCGCCATTTTCAGGGCTCATTGGCAATACTGCCTCTCGCACACTAATCTAGAGGATTAGGGAGGCCGTTTTAAATGGGGCTTGTAATCAGATAATGATGAGGGACCTGTGAGAGACTCGGTGGCTCGCTCGGTGGTTCATGAGCCATTCTGTGCCAGAGCAACAGTGATCCGCACTTTACGTTACGATGCTCATTAATGCTCAAGTGCAAAGGTCTGAGAAAAATTAGGTATTTAGGAAATGACATACCTAAAGGACACACTTGCCAGGGGGACTTAATAGACCATGTACTGGGAGTTGAGAGGAAAATACATCTTTTTCCTGAGCTAGTCTGCTGCTTTCGCTCATTATCAGTCTTTGGCAGAGAAGGTTAACAAACACAGTCTTCCCCTGTGGACTGTCCAAATGGTCAATAGTCCAGCATCTGCTGCTGTGACATGTCTTTATTAGCCTAATTATGTATCCAAAAATGTGTTGTTTTTATTATTGTTGGCACATTCTTTTTACTGTTCGCCGCCTTAAAGGCTAATTTATAGCCAGTGTTAAAAATCGATACAGATGGAATTTGTCATCCGTATCCTGTAGTGATTTTTTTCTGTATTTCTGCACATTATCAATTTGAAGAGAACAGAGACAGAATGCCACCCTGCTGGGGCAACACTGAGGACAAGCCCATTTCTCTCTAAGCACCAACTCTGTAGAGCAGTCAGTTGTTCGTGATGTATCAGAAGGTGACACTACAACTTTGTGCTTTTACTCTGCAAAAAAAAAAAATCCTGTTACCGAAAAAGGCATCGCGGGGCACCTTAAGTTACCGGGGAAGTTGGCAAGGAGGATTTGAGAGCTAATAAAAAGCAGGGTGGAGAGGAGAGGGGTGGGGGGGGGGGGTTGAGCGCAGTGATGGGGGGTGGGGGGGTGGGTGCTATTATGTAGGGTAACTGGGCACCTGGAGAGCCTGGGAGACAAACAATGTTTATACGGCAGGAGACAAAGGAAGGCAGGCACTGGGGGCTCTGTTTATCTGCCGACGGGCACAGAATCCTTAATGCGGCCTAAAATCGCTGCTGCTTAGGCATAATTTGCAGCTGAGAGGGGGGCCATCATTACTTTCAGATTTAACGTAATGTTTACCAACAGGAGGAGAATGGTAAA
>CM059288.1:7598875-7646375 GCA_030347295.1 Setipinna tenuifilis | reverse complement strand
TGAATGACAATTACTGAACATAAAAGGGATAATGATAGAAGTATAAGCCATATAAAAATACATAGTTCCACACAGAGTCCACACATTTGGTGAATACACAAGTACTTAAACACTGCCATGTTTTTATAATTGCTATCATTAAAATGTCTAAGTAGCTACATAGAGTATTACTAGAATTAGCATATAGTTATGAGGCATTATAAATATTTTACAGCCCTATATGAAAGAGTTTATAATGGCTTGTTAATACTCTTTTTTTTCACACTCCGTAACCTAGTTATGCTCTGTCTTTTCTTCTCTCCTCCTTTCCAACATAAATCCCCTACACTGAGTCATCCTTCTCTTAGATGCATGGCTGACACATTTAAAATCCTATGTATATCATTCTGTGCTATCTTGCAGCACACAAACGCACACACACACACACACACATGCATGCCCTTGCAGACACAGGCACACACACACACATACACACACACACACGCACATGCATACCCACGCAGACACACATGCACACATATGCACACACACATACATACACACGGACATGCATGCCCACATAGACACACACACACACACACACACACACACACACACACACTCTCACACTCTCACACACACGTACTGGCCCCACAGGCTTACATCCCTCCCCACTGTGGGCCCCATGATTGGCGCCAGGGCAACCTATTACGACTACAGCCCGCACAGCCTGCATGTGAATGCCTCATGCCCCTGTGGAATACGGACAGAGGAGGAGGAGGAGGAGGACCGCAGCACGGAGGCTGAAGAAGAAGAAGAAGAAGAACGAGGAGGAAGGTGAGGAGAAGAAGAAGGATGAGGAGGAAGACAAGGAGGAGGAGGAGGAGGAGGAGGAGGAGGAGAAGGAGGAGGACCGCAGCACGGAGGCTGAAGAAGAAGAAAAAGAAGAAAGAAGAAGACCAAGAACGAGGAGGAAGACGAGGAGAAGAAGAAGGATGAGGAGAGAGACAAGGAGGAGGAGGAGGAGAAGAAGGAGGAGGAGGAGGAGGATTCTATTATTTCGATTCATGTCTGGCGTTTCTTAGCCGAGCGTGGATTGGAGGGAGGGACGGGGAGGGAAGATGAATGGAGCAGGTAGGGAGCTCTGCAACGGTTTAATGACTCCACGCAAACAGGCCGGGCCTGTCTCCTCCAGCGGCCCACCACTCATAAGAATTAATGATAACAGTTCTCTGTGGAGCACAACATTGCAGGCAGCCTGGCAGACACACGATACACATACACACACACACACACACACACACACACACACACACACACACCACATCATTTAAAAAGGAAAAAACCTCTGTGCTTTAGCATAAATAAATGGACTGTGCGGTACACAAACAAAATATACGTATCAGTTACACTGACGGAAAAGCAGTCAGAGGATGAAAACACTGAGGCAGAGCTTAAACAGCACTGCAGACAGCAATCCATGGAGTGAAACAGCTGAAACGTCATGTCAAATGAACTGAACTGTTTACTGAACTGTACTGACCTGATTAAACCTGAAATGTGTCCATCTATCTATGCAAGAAATGTCTGTGTGTGTCTGTGTGTCTGTCTGTTGCACGCACAACGGTCGAACCATATGTTCCACTGAGCTCAAATTTGGTGTCTTCCTAATGGCCCGAGTAAGTGCAGTGCCAAGTTTCACATTGTTAGGACAAAAAAAAACAAACAAATAAATCGGTAAAACAAGTTTTAATTGTCTTTTATCTGTGTGTTGCTCTGGGCGTCGTAGCCACTCCCCCTCTCACACAACATGGCTGCATCAATGGGCCCTGTACTAATTTTATCAAAACGGATAAGAATGGGCTTCAGCTGCACAGGATCTATGAAGCCCAAATTATAAAAGGAATATTAAGAATAAAAAAAAACAAAACAATCCATACCGTTTCATCATGATAATCACAGCTGTGTGCATCCAAGACTCTCTGCCTTTGTATGCAGAGCTCTGCAGCTTTGAAGTGACCACCAGACCACCAGTCTGAAGCACTGCAAGTTCATTAAACAAATGCCCATTGAGCGGTGGACAAAAGCTGGCTGGCAGCCTCTGCACAGTCACACTGAATTGGCCAGGAAGGTCTTTTGTGCCTTCCCAGTATCAATTGGACCTTCAAACACTTGCTGTGAGCCGTTTGAGTGCGCTCAATGACAAGCTCACAAAACAGTAATAACTTCAAAGGGATAATGGAGGGGTTTGTTCAGGTTGACGGAAACTTAGGGGCCAGGGACTGGTGCATCATGGCCATTTTAAGTGAACAAACAGGTGGCAAAAATGTGTGATCTGGGTTGAGACAGACAGGACAGTCCAGTCAGTGAGCTCTGTTGAGTGATGACATATGGATGTAACTTTTTTTTGTGCAATACTGTCGGGCAATAAAAAGACAGGCTCCTGACGATCTGATAGGATGACAGTGTAAGGGCTGCCGACCCATGACGACATACTTGTTTTTTTTTAAAACCGCCTGTAATTTCGAAAAAAAAATGTGTAGCCTTAAAAATCCGTGGGAAATTCCCCAGACATCATCAGATAGCGATGTTGCCAGGCAACGCTGCTGCTTAAAAGTTAGCTCTGTCTATCATCATCATGAGAGTTAAGTAGCTCCTCAGTAGCTGTACCGTAATAGGGGGCTCAGTGTTTGCGGCGGGCTGCTTTTGGAGTGTGCCGTGTGATATTAGTCTGTCGTCAGGCTGAGGCCTGTCATCTGCCTGATGAGCCTGGCTCACTGTGTGTAGGCGAGGAGGACACAGCTGTTATCCCCCCCCTCTCCCCTCCTCCTCTGGGTGACGATTTTTTCCCCTGGCGAGGGAAACCATCATTAAAGCCCTATACACAGAAATATGCGCACACACACGCGCACACACACACACACACACAAGCCTAAGCACACTTGCTCATGCACACACACACACACACAAGCCTAAGCACACATGCACAACCACACACACACACACACAACCACACACACACACACACACACACACACAACCACACACACAACCACATACACCCACGCACACACAAGGCCTGATGTCCCTCTAATCTCAGTGAAGCCTTCTGCCTCTGCTGCACCCCCACCCCTCCCATGTTAATGGAAATGGTGGTCTATGAATAGAGACAGGTGTGGGGAAATGAGGGGTCAGCACAACGGGGGGGTGGGACAGTACAGTGACGCCGAGCTTCCCTGGAGACGACCAAGCCAAGCAGAATGTGCCAATGCCTGGAATGGATGTGTCAGCAGCACTTCCTTTTCTCTTTTCCTCCACACCTCTCTCTTTTTCTCTTTCTCCATCTCTTTCTCTCTATCGCTCTCGCTATCTTTCTCTCTCTATGTCTCTCTCTCTATGTCTCTCTCTTCCTCTCTTTCTCTCTCTCTGTCTGTCTTTTTTTATTCTTTCTCCATCCCTCTCTCCGTAAAGGTCCCTGGTTCACGGACAGGCGTCAGGAGATGCAGGTGGGCCATAAGTCAAATCCTGTCCTGGCTCACCGGATTAGACCCTGGGTTAACGCCTGGAGCAGACAGACATGGGTGACCCGTGAAAGCCACTCATCAACTGCCACTCAACATGAGAGCCTCCCTGGTCCAAACAGCCAAAAAACAACCAGGGGGCACCAGAAACATGAAGATCTCTGGAGAGCCATAGAGATGTCAATGCTTATTCAAAAATGTGGTATTCAAGTATGTGTGTTTGTGTGTGTGTGTGTGTGTGTGTGTATGTGTGTTTGTGTGAGTGTGTATGTGCGTGTGTGTATTTGTGTGTGTGTATAAGAACTGGCAATAGAGGTGAGAGTGAGATTGAGTGCGACTGAGATGTGTTTTTTTGTGCTGTGTTTTTCTGCTTTTCCGATGAGCCCTCATTGTCTCAGGACCAAGCAATCAGCAATGCCATCATGGAACATCATGGCTCAGAAGTGAGAAACCAACTGTGGCCAGCATGTGATCAAACTAGGCACTTTCCTGATGCCCGGACAATTTCCAACCTTTGAAGCAATAAGCTCTGATATCAGGGTGACAACTAAAACAGGTAAAATGAAAACTTGACATTGTTTGACAGATCTGTCATGTGTGAGTATGAAACTGATCTATTGATTTGAAATGTTGCTTTTGAGACAGATTTGACAAATCACAACACCATAGCACCTTAAGTAACACCACTGAAAACCCAAGTTGTCCGCGGCGGGTGAAAATGGCCTGATGTATGGTCACTGTGTTATTAGGAAATCTTGCAAGAGATAGCCCAAAGCTACAGGCAAGCCAAGTAGGAATCACATTCAGATAAATGGTGGTGGTAAAGTAATGAATTTTGAATGTTGCTGACACCGACTGGCTCGCGAGGAATGAGAAGACGCAGGGCCTGATAAATATCCACTATATGAGATTAGGCTGCCTAGTTTGATTTTATCGCGCAGCCTTACTGGCGACTAACTTCCTGGAGGCCACGTTGTATTTTTGTGGGAGAAGGGGGGGAAAGAAAATTAAATGTCAAGACATACTAGTGGTAAATAAATCAAACGTTAAGTTCAATGAGCTTCAGGTATCACTTTTTTTCTGGGTGGATTTCCTTTCTTTTTTATGTTTATAATTCCAATCATCTCAAGCAGGGTGGGGGGTGGGGTGTGGGGTCATTTGAGCGTAAAGAAGCATAAAAAAACAATTTGTTGACTTAGTGTATCCCTTTAAATCCTTCCAAGGGTGTCCTCGACCGTTCAGTTTGGCCTGTAATGAAAACGCAGAGAGATCGCTGACGGGGCGTAAAATCCATCTTCGTACCCTCGTAAAACGCTTATTGGTCAGGGAAATACAGTGGTTACACATCATTTCTATGAGATTTTAATTCAACTGTGTCTTAATCATCCGCATGAGCATATGCATAGCCATTCTACCTCGGAGTTAATGGAAAAGACCTTGCGTATAGTACAGGGTGTAAAATGGCCTGAGAACGGACCCCGCCTACATGGGCATTGCAGGATGTTGCATGGAACTCTAAAATTAGCCAACCGTACACGGCACCGCCAAGAGTATTATGGGCTAACCCCCACAAAACAGCATCCATTTTGTCATAACCACACATGAATGGACCTCGCCACCGCCAAAATGAACGTCATTTTCCGCCCCTGAGGGATATTTATGTATATAGCTCCATGTATGTCAACACAATATCTTTTGTGTTTATGTTCCACCCAAAAGCCCTTCGTTTCAATCACACGGCATCACACTACTCTGCGGTAGTAAGCCCTGCTTCTCAATCTTGTGCGACTCTGCTTACCCTAATAACAGACACATGCACAAGTGACAAGTGATCTTGGGCTGGGATATTGCATAGTTATCGGCTATTCCCCTGGTCCTTCCCAAAAAAATGGTATTTCACGTAAAGAAACATGGCCGGTCACTACATCTCACTAACGGCATCTGAAGGAGCTGGCTCCTTTTAATCTGAGTGCCTGGTGCAGGTTTGTGCCACTGCCTCGCCTCGCCTCGCCTCACCCCGGCGTGCGTCGTCTCCTTCTCCTTGGCCCCTCCATAACGAGGGAGCAAGAGAGCCGGCCCTTTCTCAGTCCACTGCGCTTTTAATTACCAGCTCAGAGGCCCTTGGCTACAATGCGCGGGGGAATGCCACGGAGAGCATAGTGCGGCACAGCGCGGTGCAGCGTGGCGCTTTCTCCAAAGGATTTTGTGCAGGCTGCAGACTTAAGAGCTGTACAAGCAGCCTTTTCTTTCAACCTGTCCCAAGATCTAAGCACCTTCTGAAAGTCTGAGGTTTTTTTTTTCTTTCTTGTTTTAACAAAGACACAGACATCACTTGCGGTGCTGGTAATGAATGCCAAAACAGCTGACACATGCGGAACGTGTTAGACGAGCTGTCCAGGCCACGGTACAAGTTGTTAGATAATTATGGTATGCTAGATAAAACACAATGTGTTTCAGTAAAACTTTATTTTCAAGATCCCTGTTGCAGTGTGTCTACATTGTGAACGACAGTGTAACAAAGTGTGTAACAACCAAACGGCAATGTTCCAGGCTGAAGAAGAAGCCAAAACTAAACCAAAGTTGCAATACCTCAGACGTCTGCTGGGGCTACAGAAGCGAGCAATTTCCCATGTTAAAAAGTCAAATTTCACAGCAAATATAAATGTATTTACAAACCCTGGGGGGTTGGAGGTTGAAGAGTTTGTCCAACTCTCTTATACAGTCTGGTAACATTATGTACTCATGTACCTTAGGATCATAGTTAGGGTTAGGATTAGGATTAGTGTTATACAGTGAAATATATGGCTATGTACATAATGTTACATGTTGTTAGTACACATGATGTAGATACACTGTAAAAAGAGCCATTTTTCTATTAGTTACAGCAAATATTACTCTATGATAACTAAATGCTGTGTCATATCAAGTAGTTAAAGGAAGTTGTGAAATTCTGATGGAAAACACATGTGGTTTTCATATTATATTATTGTCTCATAAAATATACTCAATCTTATTTTCATCTTCTCCACACAAAGTAGCCTGTTTTGAATGTGACTTGAAATTGTGCATGTAAACATGCGCATAAACAATGTTATTAAACCCCGCTCAGGTTTTGATGAGCTAATCTCATCAATCATATTCAGTTACACAAGCGCAAGACTTCACATCTGGTTCCAAAGGCATTTAAAAGCAATTGAACCTGTTTCATGTTCCCTCAAACAATCTAATGTTTTTCAAGCATTTGAATATCAAGGTTCTGTAATGAAGTACAAAATCCCTCACGAGGTCATTTTATAAAGGAAGGATTCTATTTGAGCAAACCGTGTGTTCTCCAGATTGGTCTGAAGACCAGCCTAATTACAGATGGAGTCATTGAAGATAAAAGCATCGCCTGAACTGAATATGCGAACACCAATCTTTACATTATTAATGTGTTTATTATTTGCCGACAACACAGAGATGGGCGAAAAAAGCATCTGTTTGGCTCTTTTTGATATGCTAAGGAGATCAGTTTATGAGCCGCTCTCCTTACCACAACACACTCAGAGGATGCCAAACGCAATAAAAACCGTCAAGCTAAAAACCACAGTGATGAAGGCCCCTAAAATAGCTACACAGGCTAAACAGCTTCTGTGGTTCTGAGGTTGGCTAACATTCCAAAAAAACACGACACGCGACAGCCTCAAAATGAAAGCCAAGCGTTTTTTATTCGAATTTTTAAAAATAGAAACCACCTTTTCTTTCACTAAAAAAAACGGACCAGAATGGGAAGACAAAACCGGGCGGTGCCCCCCCCCCCCCTTCCCCCAGCTTCTTCATGTGTCCCCTCTATGCGGTCCCTCTGAACACACCCTTTCGCATATCCGCTGGCAGTAGGGGGGTTGCAGCGCCATTATTCAGGGGCTGAATATTTCATGGGCTGGGCCGGGCCTCGCAGATCGCCGCGCTCCTTTGATGGAGGCGGTAATTGATTTGTCGCTACAAATGAATTGATGAAGGATTGATCACTTCATCACAGGCCCTCGGTATGGTAATGAGCAGTGGGAAAAAATAAAATGTCCCTTGTCGGCACACTGTGCGTCGTAAAATGCACAGATGTATGCACGGACACGCACAGACCAAGGTTTGCGTTTTTTGGCTATAGACGTTATTTGGTTGGTTCTACACATAAATGGGCGGCTGAAGAAACTGTAGCTGGAGAAAATGTCCAGTTGAAAATGTGCAAAATTAATTAATACCCGAAATGTCCTATTTTAATAAAATCATTTTTAAAATCTTTTTATTTTTTAAAAATGATTGAATATCACATAAGGTGATTGGAATATCAGTTGATATAAACGGTATTCACTGTCTGAAGATGTCGTGCAACACCTGAGGTTATTGGTTAAGTATGTCTATGCCTGGACAGGAGGGACTCGCACACAGCTCATGTTTTGCTGAACTCTACTTAAGTATGTCTATGCCATTAATCTCTGTGTGTTAAAATAAATGTAGGCTACTTAAGACCGTGATCCATGGCTTCTTGTAGTGTTATAATTAGTGGTCTTATTTCTTTGCAATGTTTTATTTTTGAATGTTGAGACTGTGGGTTTGGGTGCTCTGACTGCAAAGTGTTTCATTTTTTGTATAGTCTGTACTCCCGCATAATCACATTGGAGAAAACATCTAAAAAAAATAACTTTCTGTGGTGCAATCACAGTGTTTAAAAAAGCAAGAGGAAAAGAGAAAAGTTTGATGAAAGACTGCACTTTTTGGACAATTTCAGGAGGCTAGTGTTGATTGGCTACCATTGCTTCCACATAAGGTTACACCAAGGGGACAGGAATACACGTGAAAGTTGACACACCCATGGGGAAAGGGCCTACCCAGAAAGGGCCCAGTAGACATTAGCATTCCATTGACTAGCTATCATTCATTTTAGTATCACTTTAAAATCAAATAACTTTACATGTGAAGCGCCCTGTACCTTGATTTTGTCATTGTTGTGCACGAGAGAAAACACAACAATATATATTTGCTCCATTATGCTCTGCATCAGGTTATTGGCTTGTAAGAAACTTTTCTCTGAGGTGAGGCTCAAAGTGACATCACAAATTAAGTGATAGCTAGTGACTTTCTGCCGCACAGGAGGAAATTTACCGTACTATTTGGACAACACGATCCATCAGAGACCCTGGTCAGACCTCCAAACATGCACACAAACACACACACACACACACACACACACACACACACACACACACACACACACACACACACACACATACATACACAAGGGAGGGGGGCACAAACACATACACAGACACACACAAACACACACACAGACACACACACAAACACACAGACACACACACAAACACACAGGCACACAGACACACACACACACCTAAAAGCAAACATGCAAGAAATGCTTTTGTCACAAATACTATCACTCTCATCTCTGGTCTCAGGGTTGCCAAGGAGCCCTATTCAGCTGTGATCTGATGTGATAATATCCCATTTGTGTGATTCCAAAGAGAAGAGGACATAATGTGCCTCAAAGCTGAGGCTGTCAGATAATGTAGTTATGTGTTAAAAAAGGGCCACTGCTAGCACAACTAGAAGAAAATGATGCATCACGCAATTCAGGGGGATAATTGCGTGTATTTGAAAAATTTCTATCCGAATATCTTGCATGGAGGCCTTCTTGAATCCAGCTGATTTCCTAACTGTTCCTGCAACATTTTTTTGTAGCACTGAGCACCCTGTCTGTGCATTATCTGCTTTTAACCTACCATTCAGTGCCAGACAAGAGACTCTAATCACACTCAAAGGTTTGGAGGGAAGAGCCAGTTGGGCTATGAGGCAGCACACAAGTCCTCCATACTGCTTAAGCACCAGATAAATGGTTTCGGCAGGGACTTCGTTTTAGACTAGAGGGTTGCTGAATTTTTTTTTGTCTTACTGCAGAGCAATTTTCTGCTGTAGCCCGGGGCGCTAACCCCATGCTGCTTCATAAAGTGAGGATGCGAAAAGCTGCTGTCTATGGGGCAGTATTAATCCCACTGCAAAAGAGGCAGAGAGAGAGAGAGGGAGAGAGAGAGAGAGAGAGAGAGAGAGAGAGAGGGAGAGGGAGAGAGAGAGAGAGAGAGAGAACAGGGAGGAAGAGAGGGACAGAGGGAGGGAGGGAGAGAGAAACAGAGAAGCCTGAAGGCTGAGATAACATGAACTTCCTGGTGCCTAACAATGGTAAGTACACTTCTATGTACACACACATACACACAAACACACACACACACAAACACAGCCATGCACACAAACACAGCCATGCACACATGTGCGCAAGTGCACATACACACAAACACACACATAAGCATGCATGCACACACACAAACACACGATGCATAATCATGCACACTTAGTTTATGAGGAGCTGAATGTTGTGCTGCCCTTGTTTTCCTGAGGAAAAGAACGAGGCGGTTGGACTGTTGTGCTTGGCCTCATTAGTGCTGCGAGATCCTTTTACACACATGCCTTCTTTCAAACATACTGTACACACACACACACACACACACACACACACACACACACACACATACACACACACACACACAAACACACACAAACACACACACACACACACACACACACACACACACACACACGCACACACCCTTATTCTACTGCTCCAAGGTATGACGACACACACTCCTTCTTCTACACTGCTGTGCATATGTCCTCAGCATCACTGCGCATATGAAATCAGAACCAAAAAACCAGCACGGCAGCGTTCCTAAGAGCCTTCTCGGAGTACAGTTGCTCTGTAATTCCATCTCATAAATGGCGGCGTGGGAGGTTTCAGATGCTTATCTATTTTTAACTCCCGTCCCATTTCTTTTAACACGCCAACACAGGTAAGTTTGAGTGAGTCTTGCAACAGCCCTGGCAGATTTTATCACCTCCAGTAGAAACGCTGTGTGTCCTCAGCCACTAACACCCGGGTCACTCTTCCCAGCGCTGTGCTCTGCCTTGCTTGGAGGCACGCCGCTCTTACGACACAAGCAGACAGTGTTACAGCAGCAGCAGCAGCAGTAGGCTTTCATGTACCGCCGCCTTCCTCACGTGTGTTGATGCTGCTCGCCGCACTTACTGGGATGGTTTTACACGAGATGAAACTTAGGCAGTGTTGCTGTCTTCATCATGAGTAGCTTGAAGACACACCCGGGGTCAGCTCACAGAACACACCATGACGCGATCTATGGAACATTTTATAGGTCTTGACTAGCAAACACATCTCCGCTGGTAGACAGAGTGTGCAGCATCAGAGCTCTCTTTCATGTAAAGAGGCTCTGCACAAAACTAAAGTGGGCAAAGAGAAGAAGGAAAAGGGAAGGGAAGATTTTTCAAACCATCCAATCCTATTAAGGCTTCTTTTGCAGCAGTTGTTTTGTGTGGGGCCGGGGCTGTGCTGTGCTGTACTGTGCTGTGCTGTACTGTGCTGTACTGTGCTGCGCTGAGCAGTGAACTCTGGCAAAGCAAGCTATTCCGAGAGATCTCAGTTGCTGGCGTTGGAGTGAGTCGTCTCTGGAGGTTTTCCTTCTGAGTGAGTGAGTGGAGAGGCATACAACTAAGTTTGCTCAAACAGTCGGGCACGAGCTCTCACACACACAACTGGTAGACACAGTCTGGTTCAAACTGGTGTCTGTTTAGCTTGAAAGGATATGCAGGATATGTTTGTGAAAAGATAACTTTAGTACCTGCTTGATGTGTTAGCCCTTTTGCATTGCCATTAGGGCTAAAATAGTAGGAGCAGCCTCTTATTGTGTCAAAGTTGAGATACTTGACGCAACGCCTATGGTGGCAACATAAAGTGGAGGGCACAGTACTGAAACTGAAACTGTACTCGCTCTACTGTACTGTATGCTGTGGCTGCAGCTGAGAAACAAAGCCCTAAGGCAAACACTAAAGAGTCCAGCAAAGTGCTCATTTGGCCTCTTTTTTTGGGCGCCTCAAAAGCACAAGCACATGAACCAGCTCTTTGTGTGGAGAGGCTGTGCCAGCCAGTACAAACTAAAAAGAAAAAGGCATTTATGAGATTCACACTTTTATTTATTTTATTTATTTTTTTTTATTTAATTATCACCCTTCAATAAATGTTTGATTTTGAGAAGGGTAAACTACCTGTTACTAGAAGAAAATGTTTGGGGGAAATGAGGGTTAGACCCAGCCGGAAGAATTCAGAAGTTCTGAAGACCCTCTTCTCAAATTCCTCCATTGAGATGGGCTCTCACACCATAAAAATGATGGCCTCATATAGGGCATCTTTGTTCGGGCTCACACGCGGACAGGGTGTGGGGTGTGGGGTGTGGGGTCGGGGGACGGTGGGGGGTATGATGTGGGGTGGTTGGGGCTGATATTTTGGAGGGGAAGAATGGGTTTCAGTGTATACAGTCAGGAACCCTGTAAGCTGGCATATCCAGCAGCTCAGAAAAATAGGGTGGATTTTTGCTCCCAGAAGTTTGAAATGTTGCATTTCAAAAAAAGCCCCCTTTTTCGTCTGACAGCGCTTGCATGTAGGAAAGTACATGCACTCTGCCCGTCATGCACTCGGTGGAAGGCAGAGTGGGTTTTTTTTCCAGACACAGCCACAGCACTCGAGGTCTTTTAACACAGCCCCGTAACTGCCTCATACATAAGAGTAGAGGTCAAGGTAAATGGAAAAGAATATGTTTAATTCACACCCAGACACTGGCTCTAAATCTACCTTAACAGAGTCTGCTAGTTGCAGTGTTCGAAAGGAGCAAAATATTGAAGTGACTGAAGGAAGGAAAAAAAACACATCTGCTCTTTCCTCCTCTGTCTCTCTCTTTACATAAATGGCTAAAGTGTCTGATAGGCTCCTGTCCCCTTCCATTATTCAGCAGCGTCCACAAAGGGCTCTATGCCTCTCGTCTCAGAGTGCTTCATTACCACACACACACACACACACACACACACACACACACACACACAGACCAAGTCTCTTACCCCTCACAGGCCAGCTGCACAACAGAAGCACACTCACTCACTCACTCACTCACTCACTGATTCACTCAACTCCACACCGTTGGTAAGCCTCAGCCTGATCCTGCCTCTGCACTCGCTATCCCAAACACTGTCTGGTGCTGTAATCCGGGTGGGGTACGGTTCTCCAAACCACAATGCATCCTGCCCAAAAAACTACACTCACAACATAACAGGGAAGCACATCGATTGAGTCATAGCATTTGCACTGTGAGGTAGCAATACTGATTTTACATCCCTGAGTCAGTCCAATGCAAATCTGTGCTAATGCCTCCTGATTGTTTTAATTAGCAGAAAGGCTGATTGCTTTGAGAGGCTGATTGGAGCTGCTGTTCTTTCACACTCATCTAGGTGCTGGCCTAAGAGCAGCACAATCAACACAAAGACAAATTCACCCTTCATCAAGCTCCGGCATAATTCATATTGCCACTCCACTACGGATCTTGGATGGATTTGTGATATTTGTCTCGTCTTTGTTTGATGGTAAATGGTCTATGTGATGTTTTTACTTTACCTTGTCTGTGTGTGTATGATGGCACTGTTGTGTTTTAACCTTTGACTTCCTGATGTTGTTTAACCTTTAACCTTTTAACCTGGCTGCTTAACCATGTTCTTTATACTGTGAAGCACTTTGGGTTTAAATGTGCTATACAAATTAAACTTACTGTCACCTATGGTTGGTAGGTCTGCCAACCAAAACAGGAAGGACAGGTAGAGTGGGCTGCCTCCACAGATGTAGGCTCCTGTATGCTGTGACATGTAGGATACGAGTAGGCTGGAGATGTGAACAGGCACTTGAGAGTAGCGTAGAAGTGATGGTACTCTGTGCAACCCTCACACTCTTCTCTGTTGGTCTTGCTTGTCAGTGTGAACGGTGAGATAGTGTATCCCCCCAGTCCTGCATAATCCCCAGCTGAGTGCAGATCTGCAGGAATGTGTGAGAAGCAGATTCCTCCTGCAGTTGCAGAGCAGTAGGCCAATTACGGCTGCACCAAATTAGGAACAAGTTTTCTGTGTGATTATATCCTCCTATTGTAAGTCGCTTTGGATAAAAGCGACTGCCAAATGTAATGTAATGTAATGTAATGTAATGTAATGTAATGTAATGTAATGTAACACTGCTGAATGAAGTGACGATACATAAATACTTAAATATACATTAGACCCTCTTCATCGCTAGACCATGGGCAGTAAGCAGCTAATGTATAGGAGAGAGCATCAAAGGCAGTATGTCTCCATCTGATGCCAAATGTTTTTTATATGTGGAGCACAAAAGCACAAAAACACAGCTTTTATTGCAGTTAAACCATGTTTTGCGATATGTATATAACAGTAGTATATGTTGCACTTTAATTTATATACTTATTAATTGTGTAGCAATGGTATGAACAGTGAAGGATAGAGCATAACGCTTTACAGCTGCATAATCCCCTAGTCAAGTACAGATTAGAAGAAACATGCAAAAAGCACATTCCTCCTGCAGTTTCACACAGACATGCCAAACTACTTAAAAGGATCACCACTACCTGTTTCGGCCACAACACAGCGCAGCCGGGACAGGAGTAGCCACCAGCAGCATTATAACTGCTCAGCCAGTGAACACATGTAGCATCCAACACACCAAGTCTCTTACCCCTCACAGGCCAGCTGCACAATAGAAGCACAGTCACTCACTCACTAACATAAAACACTCAAGGATTTAGCACACTCATGTCCCAAGCCACGTGGGTCCCATCCTGTGTCGTGCAACCTTAAAGCAACTATTGTCTGATTGTGTTTCCTATTAATTACACAAATCGGATTATAGTGACATCAGACAGTCTTCATATCGCATCACTAAACTGGGCAACAAACAGAATTTGTAAACACTCAACATCTCTAAGACTTACACTGTACAGTATCTATGTGAAACATGATGCTACACTGAGGATTTATGGATTTGTGACATTTTCTGTTAGCGGGGAACATTCAGCCAGAGTAAATCGTTTTTAATTGTACATTTTTTTTATCCTCTTTGGTGGCAATTGTGCAACGCGATCACCCTCAATGACAGACTCCTTGTAAACTCAACAGCATTTTAAACTAGGCAATTAGCTGACTGATAATTACCAAGATTTTGTTGAAATAGACACATGGATGCACTGCAGAGATTTTGAAAAAAAAAAAAAAAACATGCTGATTAATAAAATATCCACGTCAGGAGCTGTCTGAGCATGACAAAAGAGCTGTGCACCAATTTCTGGTCCAGTCCTGCTTTCCTGTACTACAGATGGTGCATCTACAGTGCCATCTAGTGTCCGAGAGGGATAAGTCTCTGTGCCGCCTGCATTATCACAGGCCCAGAGAGATGATAATGGCCAATAACACACAAGAAGAGATGCCTTATGAGACACAGTTGTGGAAACGGTTTATATTTTAAGCAACGGACGGACCACAGGTGGTTAAGTCGATCTCCCCCCTGGCATGATGCCAAGTAAGGATGCCATCGTTCTCTAAGTACGCTCGTATATTCACCGTGGCAAGTTCTATTAGCGGAGCAGCTGTGCGGTGAGTTAACACCTGGTTTGAATGGGCAATAACTCCATCTGAATGCATCTGTGCCATGCCAGCTGAAGCAGTCCTAAAAAAACAGACGTGTAGTGGAGCAGCAAAACATATTTTCTGACAGATCCAACACTGTCTATTAACTCCAGATTCTCAAGCCTGACATGGAGATATTAAATAAGAGGTTCTTCATGTGGGAAAAGATTAAATTTGTAGCTTAGCAGGACGTCTTGTAAAGTTCAAAGTAATCTTCTTGCATTGGTCTGCCCTATTTTTTCCCAGGGGGTTTTCAAGCACTCGGGATAGAAGCAATCACAAACCCACTTCCTCAGACTTTTCATCTTCCTTTGCCTATCTCTACTACATCAATACTACTATCACACACACACACACACACACACACACACACACACACACACACACACACAATTTTCTGAAACATTATCTGTAATTAACAACAATGCTAAGTCACGGTTTCTACCAACTACCCAAACTCACTTATTTTACACCTCTGCCCCAGCTATAAAGCATGTAAACCTTCCAACCATGGTGATATAATGTGACTGATATATATCGCAAATGCTGCAAACGTGCATATACTGATACATGCTGATCAGATTAGCCATGCAGGATAGCAAAAAAATGCTCTAAACTCCAGTCAAATATGTTTGAAGTGGATAACATGATTTGTTTCACTGACTTGTCATAACCTATTAACACAAGCATGGATTCATAAAAAGTGTGTGTGTGTTTGTGTGTGTAGTATGTGTGTGTGTGTGTGTGTGTGTGTGTGTGTGTTTGTGTGTATGTGTGTCTGTGTGTGTGTGTGTGTGTGTGTGTGTGTGTGTGTGTGTGTGTGTGTGTGCGTGTGTGTGTGTGTGGAATAAGCTGCTGTGTTTCTGTTTAATACCAAAAAAAAGATAAGGTCATGCCTTCAGTTAGACTGTGGAAGGTAACCATCTATCTTGGACTCTCTTAGCCTGCAGACACAGTGAAATGTTACATACCTCTCTCCTTGTTGATGTGTCAGAAAGTCAATTGAAACTGTGAGTTACACACTAGTGTCCCTGGTGTGTTTTTCTGAAACTGAAAGCCATGATGTACTCTTCTTCAACACAACCACCCCCACCCACCCAAACACCCCCCCACACACACACGAACACATACATACACACACACACGAACACATACATACACACACACACACACGCACACACACACACATCTCTGCTGGCAAACCATAGACCTGACAGGTTAGACATTCTGCTACGTCATCCTGTGGTGAAGCCTTTTAAATCTCTCTGGGAGGGGTAGGGCAGCAGAGAGCCTATGCAATGCCGACATACAGCCCAGCACCTCAGCAAAAGGGCAACACAGCTCTACAACCATCAGGGGAGGGCACACTTTGGGGGGGAAAGAGGAGAAATAAAACTATTCTAAAGCTGCTATACGTAGCAGCCAAAAGTACTACAATTAAAGGGGTCCTTCTGCTAAAAACCACTTTTACGGTCTTCGTCAGGTTTAAAAGAGGAGAAATAAAACACGTCTAAAGCTGCTATACGTAGCGGCCAAAAGTACTACAATTAAATTAAAAACCACTGCAAAGCGTTAATCCCCTCTAGAGGCAAAACACAAAATCAAAACACAAACAGTTCTGTACATTAAGGCTTAAAATGTGAACATTCTGGGTGTACATTCTGGGGGTACTGCTGTCCATTAAATCAGTATTTGAATTTAACATTTCCTTCATCTCTGGTGACATATCCGGGCCATTTTATGATTACTTGCAGTAATATTCTCACATAAACGTGCCTTTAAGCCAGGCTATGCCTCAGCTGGCTGCCTACAGTATGTTGCCTATAGCAAAGAGAGGGCTGCCCCAGCATGTACTCATAAGAAGAGGCACCAGGACATCAGTCCTATCCTGTCCCAACACATCACCTACCCAGCAGGGGCATCGCTGCAGATGAGCTACTGAACGCAACATTATCGAGCCATTAGTGGCTGCCGCTGCCGTCTCTAAGTGCCTCAGGTGCCTCTTTCCACACACACACACACACACACACACACACCCCTCAACACAGATGGAACTAGATAGGCTTGAGCCGGAAGAATGTTGCCCTGCTGAAACTCATTATGACCCTGCTGTGGAGTCGGGGGCCGCTGGGGGGTCGCTGGGGGTGGAAATCAACCCCGAGGGAGAGGGAGGAGGAGAGGGAGGAGGAGGAGGAGAGGGAGGAGGAGGAGGGTGTTTGGTGGTCTTGTCAAAAGCAGCCTGTGTCTGGTTCACTGGCAGGCGTACACCACCTGTCACAGGGCTATCCCTTTACCTTCCACACCAGCAACAACTCAAGCCTCCTTACACAGGAACACACACACACACACACACACACACACATACAGGCAAGCCTCTTTACACAGGAACACACACACACACGCAGGCAAGCCTCTTCACACAGGAACACACACACAGGCACACACACAGACACATACATGTACACACATGTACACACACATGTTCATACACACACACACACACACGTAGAGAGACACACAGACAAACGTACACACACCTAACAACTCACACTCCAAGCACACACGCACGTGCGCACACCCACACACATCCACATGCATACGCACAGGCATATACACACATGCACTCACACACCTCCCACCTGCTCTTGCTGGTGGTTTTATCGGCCTTATATAAGTGCATCACAAGGGGCCCCATGTGTTCCTCCTAGGCGACTGCAACCCTCCACAGCAATCTGCCAAGAAGATGTGGAAGGGAAGGGGGGGGGGGCACATTAACTCCGTAATGAAAATAGGCAGCTGCTGCCCCTATGTATACGCTAGGGGGGTTGAGGTGGGAATGGGGGTGGGGGTGGGGAGGGGGGCGACAGAGCAGCTATTTTTAATGCTGCAGGTACCCGCCACTTAGCCTGGCCCTCCGCCCTCCCCCTACAACACAACACCGCGGGACGCGAGGCCGAGGCGATAGCATTACAGCAATCATCATCACCCACTCACATCACTCACTCACTCACTCACTTTCGCCAGGCACATATATCAGTCCCACTCACAGAGGGTCACCGTGGCCATTGCCTTGCACTCCAAAAAAAAAAACAAAAAAAAAAAAGAAAAAAGAGAGAGAGAAAAGAAACCTCATGTACATACCACAGCGCTGGCTGTAGAGAGGGCCTGCTAATCGCGGCCAAGCTGCCGGGTGCCCATCCAGCGGCTTTGGCTTAGGAAATTATTTTCGGAGAGAGAGAGAGAGGAAATCATACGGCGGCGTAATAACAAAGCAGCCTTGCGCCTTGGCAGTGGGAGCGCTGCATCACTTCCCCCAGGACTGATTGAAGGCTCCGCTGCTGAAAGAGGCAAGAAAGCTACTGTATGTCCTTTAGAAGTGGCAGCTCTTATGGAATGTGATAAGGTGGCGAGGAATGGAAAAAAAAACATGGCACACACACACACACATACACCAGTAGATGAGAGCGGAAATGGCTACTAAAAGCTCTTTGCTGTGTCTGTTCTTTCTTAAGCCACACATTCGGGGAAGACACCCAATCCAGTAGCTCTGATGCTGCCGTGCATTACTAGCATTTTACATATGAAGAATGCCAAGCAATTTCGCATGGAAAATAACAAAATTGATGTATGTTTGTGACTTTTATTTTAAAACCTAATAATAATTATAATAATAGTAGTAATTCTTCTTCTTCTTCTTCTTCTTCTTCTTATTATTAGTAGTAGTAGTATTATATTACATACTTATTATATTATACTATTATACTCTAGTGCTTTTCTAAGTACCCAAAGGCGTTTTTACAGATTGAGCCTCTTTATTGAGGTCATGTTGAGTTTAGTGGGACACTCAGTTTTCCAGTTGCACCTGCAGATGCAAACACTACACTGCTCACCCAAACAGCCAACAGCCCGTCCACATAAGGCCCCTCAGCCAGGCTAACACAATCCACTCTGACTGGAGACTATGTCTGAGCGCACAAGGATTAATAATTCAATTACGATTCCCCCGTCCAACTCGTCCGCTGTCTGGTCTAATTACTCCTCCATTGCGCGGGACGGGCTCTAGTATCTAACAGGAGTGAGTGGGGAGGGGGAGTGGAGGGTGGGTAGGGGGGTGGGGTGGGGGGGTAAGATGCCAGTGGCTGTGTGGGCTAGTGGGCGTATAAAGCCTGGCAAAGCGGACACACTTGACATGGTTTTAAAGTGGGGGGGTGGTAGTGCGGGTCGGAGAGGAAGGGGGGGGGCAGCAGTGGGTGGGGGGGTCTGCTGTCCTGTGTTTATCAGTAGCGTTTGGAAACAGGACACTAGTGCACTTCAGTCTCTCAACCCGTATGAGAAGCTATTCCAAAGTTAGAAGGTGAATAATTGTGAATCATAAAATATGCGACGGGAAGACTAATCTGCTAAGTGGTTGATGTCAGCTGAACTGCTTGAATGACGAGCACACGTTAAACAGGTATTAGGGTTTCAAAAGGGGGTTTTAATCGCACATTAAAGTAATGAGGAGAGGTTTTTAATGGTAACCCAGATGCACAAGGACCACCCTAAGAATCATTGATGTTACCTTGGAACCATTTAAGGAGGTTAATGAATTTATTTGAAGAATTCTGAACCATTATACAGTGTGTTTTGTCACTGACCTTCAATGCAGGGTTCTGCTAAATGAAATTGGTTTTGCTGAGTGCACCTCAAAACAGCTAACTCATTTTCTCTTTGATGTCTCTGACATTTAGCGAGATGGAGTAATTGGTTGTGTCTTTCATGTTTATGCTAATTTGTGTTTTTCTGCCACATATAATTACTCAAGACTCATGTACACGGTATGGTTGATAGTACAAACAAATTTAACAAGATATAGAGAGGATCACCTTTCCTACTGCATAATCATATTGCTTTTAATGACCATGACTTTGCCTGCTGGAGCCTGGCCTGTGTGATTGCATGTTATTGTGGAAGGGGGAAGAGACTGGGTTTGAGTCACATATTGCTGAAATAGCACTCAAATTCAATTAGTTTCACAGACAACCGTGACGTAGAAAAGTAACCTTCATACAATCATATGAAATCAAACCCCTTTGAAAGATTAAAAAAAGAAATTAGGCAATTTAATTTAATATTTAGGGACAGACCAAACTGTGGTTTAGAGACGCAATTTTGAGTCTGTCTCAGAGATGTCTAATCCCCGCTGTCTAACGATACTGGTGAATTACAAAGTAAAAATGATATACCGTCAATATAGTGAATGTTACACAGAAGTACGAGACAGCAGATTTATGTGAAAGCTCTTTGTTCTCCTATAAAAAGTCAATGTCCATGTTCTTACAGACCACTGTGGGAATGCTGAAGGACCTTTCATATCGGAGATGTGAAATGTCACTTCCCATGCATTTGGGAACAGACAAAAAAAGCCCACAGAGAATGAAATTTTTTCATCATGCATCACGTTTCATCTAAGAGGAGCGGGATGTTGAAAGAGCCTTTTTTATCCCCAGGATCCGTGCCTGATTTCTTCAGAGGTATGAGGCGATGCTTTTGTCAGGGCCCGTGGATAGATTTCCTCTCCACTCTGATGGAATTCAGTTGTGGTGGGACGGCCTCGGCAACAATACGAGCCTTTATTTGTTTCTTAAAAGCGAGGAACTCCTACACGCTGGGAGCAAAACAGCACACTGATCCACGAGCAGTGGCCGTCGGCCATGCGGTTTGACCTGTAAGTAGACACTTACTTCTCCCATACAAGACGGATTGGGGATGGGGGTGGGGGGGTGCCATGGAAAGGGGGGGAACGGAAAAGACAGAAACTGGTTCTGTCCTCGAGCAAAGCTGTGAGGTGAAATGACTAAAGACTGGCTGCATTGTCCTGCAGCACATCACATTGTGCATCACACGGCCTACAATACCGGCATTCGCCAAATCCTCTAATTACGCACACAGTCTCGGGTGTCAACCCGGAAAGCCCTCAAATGGTGTGACATGGGTGAGGAGGAGAAGAGGAATGGCAAAGACTGCGACAAGAAACATGTGCTCGGGCTTTTAGCGAACATGAAAGCTACCGCATTAATGTCTAATTTGGTGAGAGGCTTAAATTGCTGCGTTGGCATATAGTAATTACATATAGTGATATGCTGGGTAACCTCTCCCCCAGCGGAGGACGCTTATAATCCATCAGTCTGTCTCAGGGAGCGAACCGCCGTGGGATGCAAATTACCAGCTGGAGATTCATGAGAAAAGGGAACGGCGTAATTAGTTACTTCTCCGAGCGCGAGCCTTCTCCCCATTAACTGGGTTTGCAACACTGTTGAGCGACAGCCTTTGCAATTAGCTTATGGGTGCTCTTTTGCGATTGTGAGAATTCAAATTGAGAGCGGTGACCTCGTGTCTTAACGCCATATGCTTATGACAGACTGTTCCAGGCTCCGTCAACATAATTAACACTTGAGTGAAGGTCAGACTTGTGTTGAAAATACTCAAAGCAAATTACACTTGTACTTTGCACCAGAAATGCACAGAAGCATGCAAGACTAAAGATGCCTTTACATCTGCTGTATAAAAACTGGTATAGCCAATGCTGGGGAAAACTGGGGAGTGTTTACAATTGCTGGCCTTAAAGTGTCATTAACAATTGGGGTTGAAAATAATACAAAGCCTTTTTTTTTTGAAAAACCAAAGAGCCTTCCAGCTTTGAAATAAACTTCAGTCCCACCAAGGCTCCCATCTAAGTGATGGCATCATAACAGTCATAGCTGAGCTTAGCAACTGAAACGGAGTGAGCCATTTTTCTTTATTACTTCTCCCACTAGGTTCTCTATTACCTTGGCCATCAATATCAGAAAACAACAAGGCGGACTTAAAGAGAAGTTACTGTATGGGGTGGGAAATTGAAAGTGACACTGAATGTCACATAGTAAATCTCTTTCATGTGAACAGAAAGATCTTGTAGATCTTCTACCAATGAAGCTGAAGTATTTAACTGCTGTTCTTCAGGATGAAAGACATCTATGAGCAGTACAGACAACATCCTAGTAAGTGAGAGCCTTTGTTAGGGTTTTCCAAGGTCATAAATCTTCCCTTTGAACTACCACGTTGTCTGTGGACTGAAAACATTTTTGTACTTTTAAATCAAATTCAATACATATATAGAGATACAGAATAATAGGTCTGCTGTTGTGTCTACTATGATGTTGTATCTTCATTTATTTACAATAGCAACTGCCATAGCAACTTCTTTCATATCAGCCGCAAACTGCTTGTATGTACAGTATGCTTAGACTGGTGGTATGTATGTTGTTAAAAAGAATATATGGTTAGACTTTAATGTTTTTCATTCATTACTGCAATAATTATTAAGTACTACTAAAATAGACTGCCTGCTTTAAAGATCTTAACTACATACGGTCTTTCTCATATTGTGACTCTCTACCCAGCAGATCTGTTTTGACTGGTCATGGAAATGGTAGCACCCACCTGCTGCAAGATTAACAAAGAAGGTCTAGAATATTAGTGTGTGGCTAATTTAGTAAAACATAACAGTACATCTAAAGCCTGACATAGTTTATAAATGCACTCGATTTCGCTTTTCTCTCTTGCTTGTTTTTGAACTAGATGAAATGGAATGAAATGGGGTGTTTTTTAACGGTTATGTTGTATCTTCGCGAAGTGATTATCAACTGTGAAGAGTCACCCATGGTATACCATAAGATATCCTTACTCCTAGTGACAGTTAGCATGCGTCTTGTCCAATCAGAAATTGCTATATAGTTCGACCAGACCCAACTGTTGTATAATCTATTTTACAATCCTGCTCCTCTTAGTGTGAAGTGGAAATAAGGAGTCACTGGTCCACTTGCTAGTCCTCTTACATAAGCTTTTTGCCCCATCCATTTTGCCTACTTGGCATGCTAATCTCAGAACAGACAAAACATTGCTAGAATGAAAGCATTGTGTATTGTTTAGTCTCTCCCACAGGACAGCATTACAGCACTCCACGCACTACGCTATTTTTGGTCAGATGCGGTCGGGTGACGTCGCCGATTCCTTTTGTTGTGGAATGTGTGACAGGCTGTCTAAAGGACTCAATCTGCCGCTGCACTTTCTATGAAACTGACACAATGGAGCCACATTCTCTGGGGGCAGTAAGCAAGTGTGTCTAAAGACTGTGCACACAACACTGATGTGGGACTGAGAAGACGACGCAGTCATCTGGAAGGAGACCAATTGAGTCTGTCCATAAATAAGGTCGACTGAAAAGAGAAGAAAAAAAAAAAAAGGGGAGAATCGGGGAGAGTTGCTCCGCTGAGGAAATGTGAGCTAAAATGTGTTCAGAGCTGGCTGGGATGCGCCATGATGTTATGACAGCTGATAAACTGATGACTCTCTGGTGTGTGCTGGTTTAGCGGTTTTCAGCAAAGTCCACCATCAGTCTTTGCTGTCTTTGCCGTGAGGCTGTATGAGACTTATGGAGCCACGTGACCTGTCAGTCATTCCTGAGTCAGATGGGGTTTGGCAGAAGTGTGCAGGCGATGGTAGAAGGCTGCTGGTGCACTGGACTGACTCGCAGTCTTGAAGAATTCGCGCGAGGCCATCTTTTGACCTGGCCTGACCCTGTCCCATAACTCCTCCCGACCCAGTAGATATGCTGCGAGCGCGGCTGACGTGGTGTTGGCGAGTTTCCGACAGACATTCCGGCTGCCGTTCTGGCCTGGGGAAAGCTCCAGCATCCATCTAAGTGACACTACTGTGCATTGTGCCTAATGGGTTTTGTTGGCAAGCTAATTAATTCAGTTGAAGGATTTAAGATGCCGTCTGGAGTGTTTACATTGCATTACAAGCGCAGCATCCGCAGGAGCTTAAAGAGATCATACGCTCGCGGAGAATGATGACACACTAAATTAATCAATTCCTTTGTGGAATTACAAGATATTGTGTTTAGGGGATAAATCACTTATTATTATGCAAAAGTTATGGTAACACTCTCTCTGGTAGGGTAGCTCTGTTCATGGTTTCATCATGGATACTGTGAGGCAGCCGATCTAAAATATCACTCTGACATCACACTGGTAGTGAAGTGAATGTGGCAACAACAGAACAAATACTCCATGTCAAAGTTTCATGACACCCTGCCCAGGTCAACACAGTGCACCACTGATACTCTGCACTGCTGCTTTCCATGCATTCATCATTCACTGGCATTTGAATTAAAAAAGCGAAGACTGGGAACAAAAAAATGAGAGTTTAAATCACCACGCTAAAAATAAAGACTATCATAACACTGAGCACTCTGACTTCATAAGGCAAGAACTAAAAAACACAGCACACGTCGATTTTCCATTTCAAACATCTCGTTCATGCAGATTAAATCCAGTGCACAGATTTTTCTCATAAGACAGCTTCTGGGGAGACACACAATGATAAAATACTGATAAATGACACAGTGACGTACTGTTATCACGAGTTTAACAGCATGACTCATGGTTGGGCTGGCATTCAAAAAATACCTCTACAGTAAAATTACAAGGCCGAGGCCATGACCCCATGTGTAATAAAGCCTGTTAATGGTCACAGGTCCACGTCCCATAACAGTTAAACAAATAACGAGATATTTATCAAAATGGCCGTTAACCTGTCAGTCCTTGATGCTGCTACATGCACAACGAGACCTGGAACTCTGCTCCGCACAGCACAGCGTCGACCCTGGGACCTGCTAATTGAATATTAGCCCCCTGATGAGTGGCTAACTACATTGATGGACTCCAACCTCATTTCCTGCTGGATCTCTGCTGTGGCAGCTGGGAACTTAAAACACAGCCACAGCCTGCTGCCACTCACTGCAGATATGTCCTCAGGCCACTCTCTCAACCTGTGTGTGACTACAGTCCCACAGACAGAAATAGAAGCCCAACAGCCCTTCTAGAAATAAAAAAATGACACAGCAGGTCAACCACAGAAAATTAACTCGTGTGCTTCTCCTCTCAAGGATATTTTCCTCTCTCTCTCTCTCTCTGTTTGGGTCTTTTAAAGGACAATGAAAGGAGAACAGTATAAAGTGCAAAACAGGACTGGAGACCTATATATGAAGCCATACAAACAGACTTGTAAAAAAGGATTAACAAAAAACAAAAAAACAAAAACAAACACTTAATTTGCCATAAGAGTGCATTTTACACTCCCACTAAAGTAGCTCCTCGAGGTCTGAATGTGGTAGTTATTCCGAGTAGCAGCCATTTTCACTAAATAAGGGCAGGAAGTTGAAGTGGCCCAGCACCAACAGTGGCAAAGCTGAAACAACACCAAAGGCAGCCTGCTGTTTTTAAGAGACTCCTTGCCCGAGCAGTGCCCAGTGTGGCTCTAAAATGCATCACTGGGCCAGAACAGTACTCCGGAGTGCTGCTGACAGATACCTGACATCCTAATACTGGGGAGCTTCCTCCCGGGTAAGTCAGGGACTCTAAACAGACTCATTAAAATTCAAACAGTGGCGGCCTTCGTAAACAAAAGCCATTGATAAATAGCAAATGGAGGTTAACGACAGACGAAGCGGCGTGGCTGGAGGAGAGATGGCGTGATGGATGGAAATGTTGGCGGTTGGAGGTGGTTAACAGTTAAGTGAGAACATGAATAATTCATAAGGTAAAGCTGACACTATAGGACAAACAAACAAAAATCTAAATAATCACTTTGTGATAAATATGGTCATCCATATTAAAAGATACTTAGCACCAAAAAGTGCTCAACCAAAGTCTAGTGTTGAGCCAAGGTTTGTTCCCATCATAGCGCTGATGAGAGAGACTTGCATGTAATCTCTAAATGCAGTTCAGAGTCCAAACACATTTTGGAAGGCCCAGAGCCAGAAATATGTGGATGTTTATCACCTTGTGACATCAGACAAAACTACTCAGTCATACGAGAGGAGATCATCTCCTCTAATGGAACTAAAATCGAATGGCTCAACACACTGATTGCTATATAAAATGCTCATAATTAAGGATTAGTTAAGGATTTTAGGGTCTGTTAAAAACAAAATCACCACAGTGCAGCATTTGGCCACTTAGTCTCATGGGAAATCCATAAGTCTGATGTTTGGTGGTGTTGGCAGGATGGATCGAGTAGATTTTGATGGCACCCCACAGACTGTAGCACACTAGTCTATATGAAACTGACAGCATGCACACAGCCCAACTTTTGCATGTAACAGCATGATGAACTACTACACAGTTCTCAAAATAATTGGTCTTCCAGCTGGTTATTTAAAAGATTTAAAACACTTAGCTCTGACTATGGCAAGCTTTGCTGGAATGCCTAGATCTTCTTTTAGGAGGGAACCACTGTCATTTCACAGTTAGAAATATTCAGAGAAGTAGAAGTGGTGTCTGTGCCTACATCTTATTACACTATTTATCCTGGTGCATAACAGTTCAGACTCAGTATTCAGTATTTAAATCAAGTGTTTAAATTCAGTATTTAAATCAAGTGCTGAAACAATATTCACCATACCGAAAACAGCAAAACAAAAATACTCAGTGTAGGCTACACAGAGCTGTAGCACTGTACAGCAGTGGAATTTATCCACACCATCCACTGTGTGTATGTGTCCCTCTGGGCACAAGGGGTTTAATACTGCAGACAGAGACACAGGCACAATTGAGTTTGACAGGTGATGCCCTTCACATTTGTTCTGTGCTCAGACAGAAAAAAGGAGGTGAAAACAATGGGAACGATTAACAGGAGACAGAGAGACTGTTGTATTCTGCCATACTGAGGCTGTTGAAAGTTCAGCGCTTTAAAGACGGGGGGAAAAGACTGTAAGTGAACTCATGGCAAGTTTACTCGGCTTCTGGTCATGTGATACCATTTTCCTATCTTTCTGATAAAAATAAATGATGAAGATGGTGAAAAAGCAACATCCATTTGTCCACTGCAAAGACCTGTCATTGAGGAGAATGAGACGCCTATAAATAATGACTGGGTAATAACGTTACGTTGTAGCCCATCCATGATTGTAACACCGCACGTGCTCGTGTAGGGAAACAATAGTGAGATGTCAGTGGTAACTGTAAAGGCTTTAAAAAAAAAAACATCGCAGCCTATATCTATTTTGCCAGACCTAGTCATTGTGTTTTCATATGCATTGTATACATTTAGGTCCAAAATGAGAAGCAGCACTTCTTACGCGGCAACACCCAGTAGTATAGCTACTGAAGCCGTCCACTGTTATGACAGCGTTCATACACATATTATTACATTCAGGCGAATCCGAATGCTTTTCGTGTGGCACATAGCTTACAGTAGTTGTTAAACATATCGGTACAGTTCTCTTACACGTGGGGTAAATCTAAAGTATGAAAATATATATCGAAGCTATTCCCCGAGGTTTAAACATGCTTGAACACATTGTCAGAGAAACACAGAAGCTTACCTCGACTGGTAGTGACGCCCCTCTGTTGACTTGACTTGTCTTGGGTAGCTACAGTAATGTTGCACTGGCTGTAAAGATAACGAAGGGGATGAGCGCAGAAGTTAAGCGAAACTGGTTTGCAGAAAACGCAGGACGAAACTGTACTTCAATCCCATTTTCAATGATTTAACAATGCTTCATAACGACGAATTTTCACAATAGCACGTTTGACTGCTTACACTTGTAAGGATGTTCAAGACTACAACTACGCAGTTGACGGTGCTCCTACTCAATGTGTTCCAAAACTAAGCACTCCCCGAGGACACGTGACTATACCCCACGAGAATAGCTTTCATCCCCTCCCCAGCAGCTGGGATCAATTACACCGCTGTTTCACTTCAACAAACTCGGGTTCCATTGCCTTCTGCCCATCCATGGCTGGTTGATAACCTTTCATATTATAATCCTATCTAAAGAATAATACATGCACTGGATTACTTGCGACTGCGCTCCTTATACGCTATAATCCATATGTTAAACTCAATTGTTTTGTTACTGGCAGTCTTTTCACACAGTGAAGAAGCTGTCAGTTTTTACTTGCTCCCTATAGTGCGCTTGCGCATATGAATTATGTAAATCAAATTTCATTAAAAATACATTTGAGCCATATCCATACAGTTGCAAAAAATTGCCTTTATAAACTTTGGACTTTTGAATTGTTGTATGTGACCTGCACACAATGTAATATGCAGTTTAAAACACCTGTTAACACTGGCCGAAAATAGTTAATATTCTGATTACTGTTTAAATACAAAATGATATGCATTGAATTATGGTGGCCACCTGACAACGCACTTACATGTGTGAATACTGACAATGCAATAGTGTAAAGTAAAATGTATCATCATCCACAGTAGGCTAAAATGATTTTCCTATTGATCATGACAATAATGATATGGTCTCATTTTACATTTCTCCTGTTTGGCATCTGATGGATCGTGTGTGGTAAGATGTAGAACACACTGGTACAGTAAGAATGACTGCTTTCAAAAACAGCAAAGAACCATTTTTTCATTACTGAGGAACTGAATGACAACATTGTTTGTGAAACCTCTTGTACAGCCTACATGGCAGCATGATTTCATATTCAAGCGATCTTGCCAGATTTGTTGACAGTGAGTTGCTTTGACTCATGGTCTCAGATGATTTCCAAGACAGATGTCACATGGTTTTTGCCGGAAGGGCACAATTATTTACAGTAAATAATACACTATTCAGCCTGAAATCTGGAAAGAGGGGAAATCTCTCATCTGATTTTTTTATTATATACCAACTCTGTCAACATTGTGTAGCCTAACTTCTCACAAAAAGGCGATTATTGCCAAAGACTATTCCAAGCTGTGTTTGTGCACTGTGTTAAAGTTAACAGAGGGAAACAAATAGAGCAGGGAGTGCACAATTTGCACATTCGAGATGTGTGTCAGCTGAAACCACTTAGGGGTCTGACTCGAAACAAAGCAGTAATTTGCCCATCCATCTAAACTTACACCACTGGACAGTGCTGCCAGGAGCTGATTACCTTTAACTTATGGTCACATTCCGATGACTGTGCAATGTGCCAGGTGGAGGTGGAGATCCCATTTTTTTAGCAGTAAAAACCCTGCCAAGTATTTGATCCAACCAATTTTTGCAAACAGTTGATCTTAATCATCAACACAAATTAAGAGACAGGTAGATGAGCTAGTTAATGAAATTCCCTGTGTTAAGAGCACAGGGAGAAGGAATACATGCTAAGGCTTTTAGTCACTGAACCTGGGATCTCCACCTTTGATACCGGGGTATAAACAGAGGAAAATGTCCATAAAGTCAGAGGTCCATACCTTGGTATGTGTGACCTCCTGCTGTACCTTCACAGCCAATGCAGACTTTATCAGAGAATGCAGAGTATTATCAGACGTTTAGATTAAAACAGCACTATGCAACTTTGAGTGCTTTTTCTCAACTGAGCTCCCCCCAGTGTCTTCAGGTAAACACTCTAATAAAAAAGTGGACTGTTTTCCCTTCCCCTTACTCTGTTTTCAACCAAACTCAGAGTAACCGGGCGAATACGAAAGTAGCCATGTCCACCGAGGTACAGTAAGTAAAATCAGAATTTCTTCAGAATTTAACGTGATCCTGCTTCTTGCGATATTCGAGACTTTGTGAGCCTAAGAGTGTCAGGACAGACATCAAGATATTGCAAGTGTGATATTCTGTCCACTGACCGCAGGAACGGTCAAGAAAGTCTTTGTTTGCTTGGTAATGACTAATTTAAGCATCTACTGACTTACGAAGATAATTAGCTCGAAAAAGTGGCATAGTGCTGCACTGTAAACCCGGATAAGTTAATACAACTCAAAACTTTTGATGTAACTGATTACGTCAATAGTTTTGAGTACATTAACTATATATTTTAATTAAAGTTAATTTAAAAGTTTAAGTACATGAATTTTGTACTTAAACTTTTAAAGTTCACTTTAATTAAAATATATAGTTAATGTACTCAAAACTATTGACGTAATCAGTTACATCAAAAGTTTTGAGTTGTATTGACAATCCGGTTTTACAGTGTGTTTGGAGACAGGCTTCTACATCTGTGTGCATCTCTAGCAGTGTCCAAACTCTTCCCCCTGAAGAGAAGATGCATGACCGATGTAGTGTAAACAGTATGAAAGCTTTAAATAGAGAGGTTGCATATTTGTTTTTCTCTGGGGGAGGGCTGTGAAATGGCGAATTGGGATTTCTTAGTCTTCCTGACCCTTCCATGCTTCCCCCACTGACAGGATGTTCCATTTTCAACCTGCTCCACCATCCCCATGTGGAAAACAGCATCAGAACGACAGCAGTGAGAGCAGTAAGAGATGTACTGGGACCTGATTCATGATGTTGAGGCCCCAAACTAAATGAATAACTTATTTTATCATGCATATAAAAAAACACTGTTTTGATCCAGGGGCAACCTTTGGGGAGAAAGGTGATCTCACAAGCAGTAAAGCAATGCTTTTTAAAGGCCACATCACAAGCAGTAAGGCAATGCTTTTTAAGTTATTTTTGGGCTTTTTCACCATTTTGATAGTAGGATATTGTGATAGAGACAAGAAAAGAGTGAGAGGGAGAGGTGGAATTGAGAAAATGACCTCCAGCTGGACTTGAACCCAGGTCACCAGATATAGTACAGGTGGCCTAGTCAACTGCACCATGACACCCCCTGGACAATGGAGTCTTTGAAGAGAAACTCTCAGTTTGACCAGCCATTTTATTTCCAGGTTATTTGCTGTTTGCCTTCTTTTAAAATTTCACTCTAGTAGGGTATGTGTGTGAAGTCAAACTACATTACAGTCCGTGCTGAGATTAGCAAACTGAGACCAAAGCAAGCTGCGGCAACAGCATGGGCACCTGCACCACCTGAGGATGGCATCGTGCTCTGGAACAGTGGCAGGGACGAGTCCTCTGGGGCTGGGCTGGGCAGGAGAGCGAGAGAGAGACAGCATGGTGTCACTCCCAACATGCCTTTTGGCTGAGAGTGTCAGCCCAGCTGGTGGTTACCAAACTAGAGGATGGATGCTTGCGGACTGTGAAATTTACCCTTCATGGGAGGCATAGGAGAGGGGGAAGTGGAGGTGGAGGTGGTGGTGGTGGTGGTGGTGGGATTGCATGCCGATGGACCACCGCTTTGTTTATGCGGTAAACCGGCAAATCTGCTCCCAGGGGCAGAGAGTAAACGGGGGGCTTGGATATTGCAGGTGGCAGGCGTTTTCTCTCTCTACCAGCCTCAGTGTGCGGAATGATAAACAGGTGAAGCCTCAAGCCATCCCTCCCTCTGACACAAGCTGTCCCAGAAACCAGCCGCACTGAGCGAGATCTCATCCCTCCCATAAAAATGAAGTCTTCCTCTGTCTCTTGCTGCTGCTGCCGTTTTTTAAAAATGTAATGCAATCACAGATTCGTCGGCCTCAAGAATAAATTTCCTTTGTTCAGCGTAGCCTCAGTGAATGAGGATTTCAACAGAATTTTCCTTTGCTGGTCAGTTTAAAGTGAAATAGCCATAAAATTACATCAAAGAACATTCTTTTAAGTGATTTCATAGCACCTCCAGTTACAGACAGGATGACTGAATATCATTACTGTCTTCAGGAGTACACATGTAAGTGCACTGATGCATTGCAATAAATTTTCTAGTAGAGAGAACCAAACCTTGGCCAAATAAGTTTGGGCTTTTTTTGAACCTGAAATAAACTAATGAGGCAGTGCATTGGGCTGCCATGTTCTTCGGGGACTTCACAAACCACAAACAACCAATAAGATGGTGTGCATACACATGTAATCTCATAGATCATGAATTAGGTCAAGTATATCGACCATTCAGACGGAGGGCTTTAAGTTGTATTTAGCCACATCCGTAGGTCACACAGCAGATCAATACGGCGAGTCAGTCCTGTCGGGCGTGGTTTTGATTTGAGTTAGGATGTTGTCTTGCGAGACCTCCCTGTAGTGGGAGAAGTGAAAGTCTGCTGTGATTGACTTGTTTCTGACCTCGACTTTGCTGCAGCTGAGTAGCTGTACATCGCACCAATAGCTCTCATTTGCACAGAGATTAGCCTTCCACATATTGTTAATCATTAAGGGTTTATCCATATTTAATTGAAGGGTAGTAACTCAGGCTGGGGCAGAGTAATAATTGATGAAGTAGACTACAGACGGGACATGGTGACTAATTGAATTTGGGAACAGATAAACTCGCTCTCTTTTCTCCCTGAAGGACTGGTCAAAACACTGCAGTCAAGAGATGCCCAAAGCTGATACGTTAAATTACCTCCAAGGCGTATTTGAAATAGCCCATTTAAAAAAAGAACCACTTCCACCCTAAGCATTGCATAGTATATAATGCATAAATTACTGAACACAAAATGGGGCAATGTTGTTTATGCTGGAAGTAACTCACAGTCAAAGCATGATGGAGTACTTTCCATCTTTCTTTTCTGGCTGACAGGCAAATTTGACGGCGCCACACAATATGAAGTGTTAGGCTTTCTCCCATACACCATTCCTTTGCTGTAGGTGGCAGGCAATTATGCCAGATTGACAGGGCACAGCAGTGGGGTGTGTGTGGAGAATTCACAGAGCACCAGGAAACATTTCATCCATCTGACAGCGCAGGGCTGTCTGGATCTGAATCGATTCGTAGCGCAAACACCGCTGATGGCCGCTCGCTCTTTGAGTGGGTGATAACAGGGGCAGCCAGAGCGCGAATATAAACACAGTCGCCAGGCAATCCCCACGGTGTGCCACGCCACCTCTGATACCGTCCTGACAGGATAAATGCACGTCTCACTTCCACTGTCTCGCCTCAAGATGCCTGGCTTTTCAGGGGCCATTTTGTTTTTTATTGTCTGTGTATCGGTTGTCTCCTTCCGTCTCAAAGCGTTGCCATTTGGCAGCTAGAGAGGTGTCTATGGCAGCTGCTGCCATGGCTGCTCTGTGCATGATGGGCCTTTTTCAGGATGTCAGTGTGGCTGAGGGCTTTCTGGGGGCCTCTGGAATGGGTCTGGAAGGTGGCTGGATAATGCCTTGAAAAACATGGTGACAGGGGGGCACCGAGGCATAACTTGCTAAAGCACCCATACCTCAACTTCAGGGACCCTGGTTCAAGCCCGGTCCAAGTTCATGTTGCTATTGCATCCTATCTTTCCATCCCATTAATTTTCAGTCACACTCTACTGTCCTACAAAATTAAAGGCCAAAAAGCCAGAGAAAAAAACATAAAAAAACATGGTGGCTGAGGGAAAAAAAACTGGTAGGGGCCACAGACTTCATCTCAACCCCGCTATGAAAACATCCAGACCGACCTAACTGATACTGTTTTTTTTTTTCAATCATCAGTGTGATTTCTTTGTTCATGGCTTACTATTGTTTTTTTTTTGGTTGTGTTTATTTCTGCTATTGATCAAACTAATAAGCACTGAGCTGTTGCAAGGGACCGGCAAAATAGTTACACACCAAGCAAGCATTGCCTCAAGGTCTCTGAAGTCCAGTAAACAAATTAACTCAAAAAATGTAATGAGCCACAATGTTGGACATTTTAGTATACAGCCAATATCTTGGAATGACTCGGGAAAGCAATTTTCACTTTTTTCTCTTTCTGGGGCAAGGGGAAAGGAAAAATGCAATTCCTGCAATTGCCTCGCTAGTATTGCTTAATTCTAATACCACCCTCCCCAAAACAACGTCAGAGATTTCAATTTCTTTTTCAAAACGCTCTCCCGGTGTGAGATTTCGAAACCACAAACAGCTGACTTTCCTTACTGTCTGTCATTACATATCCCAGTACAAAACCTTACCTCTGAACAGACTAATTAAACCTATACCTATAATTTTTTAAACAGGAAAAGTACCGTATTTTAAGTTTCGTTTATTTTGAAGTACGCAACTTGTCTGTAGGTGTGCTACCATCAAGATCCATGGGTAATGCACAGTGCCACTGTAAGTAAGACTTTCTAAAAATAAGGCTAAAGCTGGAACCAATGGCAGCGTTCCTTACCAGCTGACAATATAGACGATATGTGATGACTCAGAGAAGGCCAGCTCCAGACCGTGTCTCAGAGGAACCACCTTGCCTGCAGAGGGGCACACCCTTATGTCTGGTCTTCAGTGGAAGGTTCTTGCTAATGCAGCAACAACAAACATCCTGTTGCTTAATGATGTTGCCCAGGGAAACACATCCTCCAGAACCTTGACCTTGAGACTAAGTCCTGAGTGTTTGAAGACAATGCAAAGACAGTGGACAGAGGAGACATAAAACACAACACCACAGGAAGTTGCATGTGTTTGGGAAACTGTGACTAACCCTATGACAGGGATGTGGGCTTTGTTTTTTTTTTTTTTACTGGTGTGACAACTTGCTGTCTAACCATAAAATGCCCACCCATGCTCAGCCATTTGAGTACAAAGTCAAAGAGATAGGCTCATATTCCCCAGCACACAACCGCTGCCTTGTTGTCAAGTCACTCACTGCACGACATAATCTGTTTTTAGAAATGCGATCGCATGTGTCCACTGATAGACGGAATCTTATGAACAAAAAGATGTGCTTCCTTTCCCAGAGTGATTTAAATTCTAAAGTGCAAACAAGAAGATACCAGAGGGTACACTATAGTACCACTACACTCCGATAACCTGAAAAGGAGAGCGATCAGTCATGCATTAAATTTACTCAATTTTCCAACTTTGCAGGCTTTGTAATGTGATTGCAAATTATGGTCAGACAAAGGAGACAGACTACCCCCCCACCCCCACCACCAACCCCCCTCCCCACCCCCAGCTCCTCTTTTTCTCCCTCTCTCTTTGTGTGTGGTACTCTGCCATGTAATTCCACACAGACATCACATTGTTTTTTTTTTTATACAGAAAATGCCCTAAGAGCAATATAAAACCCCATTATGCCACTGCTGAAAAGCATAGCATTGTCAGGTGTTTCATTGCAGTGGCAAGCGAGCAGCTGCTGCTTCACCCTGACCGGAGGCATTGTAGGATTAGAATGCCCAGGAAAGGTCACTGATTATCTGAGTGGGTCTGAAATTGAGGTCCTGGCATGGAGGGCCCACCGGGCAGTGTCACATTTCCGAAATTGAATTGGGCCGCATTTAATGGTATGCACCTTTTTGCGCTGAGAGGTGAAAGAATCAGATAGGAGTTTTTTTTGGGGGGTGGAAAACAACATGATAGACAGGGAGCAGTTTAAAGTTAAACCACAAACAAGTGTAGTGAGGATTGCCCTCCTACACAATCGTGCAAAGGACTGCAAGGTCATTCCTTTTGTGTTAAGTTGCTGTCTACCATTTTGACATGACAGACAAATACTCCAGCGAGAATGTTTTTCGACCTCGGTATATGTCACAGCTACTCTGTGCAAATGGCTGCCGTGATAAAGGGCACTGTAGGAAATTGCCCATTAGTGTTGTCATGTGGGAATAAACACAGAAACTACTAGAGAGGCCTGGGCTGACAGTAACAAGGAATGATAGATCTAATATGTAAGAGATATCGACTTCAGGTTGACAGATAGGTCAATGCCGGTGCTCAGTTGGCTACCGGTCAGCATGTTTAATAACATCTGAATCATCTACACTTAGGTGTTTGTGTCGGCTAGTTTGTCATGTTGTGATATAAACGAAAATTAGATGACACAATAGGTATTTCACGGTGCGGAAATTAAATTCACCAAAGCAACGGTCGCATGGGCTTGTGTCATAACAGTGCTTTATTAATGATGTTTTGAAAGCGTTAGACTCTGAAGTCTCTAATGTTGGCTGTGCTGAAAAGTCTTGTAGCTGAAATCCAATAATGCTGTCACAAACAGTGATTCATCTGGCGGAGAGAGAAACTTGAGTGATCCTCATTGGAACGGTGTCAGTTGTTTTTGCCGCTTCAGGCTCCTCGAGATGTTTTCAGAGGAAAACTTAATTACTTCATAAATAATTACAGTCCTCACTGAGAGTACAGTCCTCCTCTGTTTTGTAAACCAGGATTCAAAAGCTTGCAAAATGAATAGCAGAGCCGAAGGGGGAGAAAAATTAACGCCTACCAGTACGGTAATTTTGACTGATAGTTAATTTGTGAAGCGATGATGCTTGTATAATGAAGTGTCGGAAGGGCAAATGTAAAGGCATTGTCTGTGGATGGGGAAAGAGAATTAAACACGAGTGCGGTGCCCCAGATTTACGACGCTGCTGGTCGCAGTGGGAAACGGTGGGTGGTTGCTATACTTCCATCGCCTGAAATATGGAGCAATTGTGAGACTGTCTTCTTTCTGATGCCAAGAATTCATCTCCGTGGGAAAAAAAGAAATAACCGTAGCGAAGCAAATCCAGTTCTCAGAGGCTCTCATCACAGCCACATCAAGGGGGTTTGATCTTGGGGCCATCATAAAATTGCAGAGAGAGAGAGAAGATGAGCAATCTGGATGACACTGGCAGTTCCTTACCTGGGATGAAAAGCACTTTAGAGGTGCAGGCCAGGTACCTTTTGCTGTGGGTGTGCTGCATCTATCATGGTTACCAACACAGGGTTGCCAAGTTACGCTACTGAGTTAGATCAATGGGGTTCACACTCGGTCAGATAAGGGCAGTGGAGATGTGTGCTTTGCCACCTACTGCTCTGGAGCTATTTCTCCAACCCTCCAGACTATTTTAAAGTCTTTCCCCCCTTTTTTATATGCACAGAATTGCCTTAATGGTTTAATGGTATGCACCCCTACGGAATGCCTGAAAGGACCTTCACAGAAAGGAGCAAGTGGAGGACGTCACCCTTTTGGGTGCAGTCACGTTGACTTGTGTTTTAGGACAAACACTCGGGGACTATAAATAGACGGAAAGGGGCAGAGAGGGCCAAATATATCTCATTGTTTGGTGCCATCACTTCTGCCTCCATACAGCCCCAGGAGGACCACCACATGTGTGTGTAGGCTGGCCCTGCAAGGGTGAGGGCCCCCTCAGGGAACAAGCGGCCTCTGGCCTTGGAAGTCTTTCTCACGGCATGCTGGGACAAACGCCTTGGTGCGATGCCAACTCTGTGTGTTGTGTTGAAAGGATGGTGGTACAGTATGTGACTGTCATCAGAGTACCCACAGCCCTGTCTGTGTTTAGTCCTGAAACACCAGCCAGTAAACATTGCCCTCTCACCCTCTCTCGGCCTCTCTCTCACACACACACACACCCTCAGACAGAGTGAATGCTCACTGATTATGTGCACTATAGCGTGCAAAGACTGTTGTGCTGCACTCAGTGAGTGCCATGACTGCCTTTGACCCTTAGAGAAGATCAATACGTGGAGTCCCTGCTGTTTAATGACACCGTTTTGGCACTAGGGTCAGAGAAACAGAGAGAGAGAGTGGATAGCAATGTGTAGAGTAAACTGCATCTACTGCATTATAAGCTGACCTTTGCCACATCCCCTGACAGAAAATGTAGTGTGGCTAATCAATAAGAGTGACCTATAGTGACATGTAGTATGTGAGTGTGACCTAGTCTGGTATGGGCGAAGTAAGGTTTTGACTGAGACTGGGAACCTAGGAGGAGGATATCCTCTAAAGGCCAGTTTACAACAAGACCTATAGTAATGACTATAATGTGACAATAGTGTCCACACTAAAGAATGGTATTTTATTTTAGTTGTGTAGGTGAGCCTACACAGCAAATAGAGGCTGACGTCCTGTAAACTCCAATTGGCTTCAATGTTTTTGTGCTTCTTCATTGCACTTCTCTGAAAGTAATCCAGGCAACATAATTTAGCACTTTAATTATCATTACAGTTAAGGTGTAAGCACCACCATCTACTAAAGGATTTAAAGTATTCATAAAAAGATATTGTTATATAGTTATAGGTATAATTATCGCACTGTGCAAGTGGCCCTTAAAGCGAAATCAACTGATTGAACCTTCAGAACGGCAGTGTCGCTAAGAAGAATTATAAACAGCGTTCAAGTCTGTGGTGCTGAATACGAGGCAGACAGGTAAGAGCTCTTCCTTTGGGGGACAAACAGATGTTTGGCCACTCTCTTCTCAACTCTGTGTCTGAAAATAAGACAGAGGAATAGCAAAACACTCTGCGGAGCCGCTGGGAGATTTGAAAAGAAGATAAATTAAACATTTAAAGCACTCCAGAGTGAGCAGAGACTGTTTCAGGTAAAAGCCAATTTCATTTTTTATATTTACCCCCCACCCCCCGCCCCGAGCGAATTCAGATCAAAGTGTTCATGGCTGGCATTGAAAACTAAACTGCAATCCCTCAAAAACTCTGCTGCTATACTTCACTTTACAGTCTTCATCCTTTAAGAGCAGTTTGTCAAATATCAAAGCCCAGATGCAGCTCCAGCATTGCCAGTCCACCAAGTTTTGCATTTTTCTTTGCTTGTCTTCTGCATTCATTTTACATACTTGTGAAGTGTGCTGGCTCTGGGCACTGTAGCAGGTAGCTAATTTATTATGCTATATGATTTACAACAAGCCCTTGTGGACCTAGGCAAAGCAAAGGTCAGATCGATGACCCTTTAAAATTCAACAGCATAACATTAAAACATAAATATAAACACAGGTAGGTTACTCAGAATCTATATTATGGACTAAGTTTGCTGTGTCCTTTTTGAGTCTCCTGGGGTGTGAACTTCTCTCAGAGAACACCAATCCATATTTACAAGATTTGAACTATGATTTCAAACACACAACAAGCAAGCAGAGTGTGCAATCTGACAAAAAACAAAGACCAGAATCAATAAAGATAGACTTCACATTCCTTAAGATTTACTCAAAACGGCCCAACCCACAGACACAGACTCATTTGACCGGGTGTGATCAGAAGGAACTCTTGCTCTGTGTCACTGTGGTCTGTGGGGTCGGGGTGTCCCAGGAATCTCAGCAATGCTCTCAGGGAGGGCAAGGAGACCTCCTTCAGTAGGGGAATGTGGAGCTATGCAGCCGTGTCAGCCTGCCCGACCCCTGGGGGGTCACGCTTCCACAAGGTCGGTCGACCTGGACACTCAAGAGCCATGGCTCACCACCACCAAGCTCCCAGTACAAGCCACCCAGAAGGCCAAAATGACGGACAGTACTGCAGTACTGTACCACATAGCTTCCTGTGTAAATATATCCCATATAAATATGACACACATGAATTATTACATGAATAATTACTTTAAGACATTACATGGTCGAGGAGCTCTCTGTGGGATATTCTGTATACTGTATCCCTCAAGAGTTCCCACTGAAGCCAGTCAGAGAGACAAAATGACTGACAGTACTGCAAAAAAAACCCATGGCTCTTTGTCAGAGGTGGTGGTCTTGGCTTCAGAAAATAAAAACCCTGCCATGGAATCCCCTGCCTGTGCATTTAGGTTATTTCACTAATTAGCTGATTAGCTACCTCTCTGATGATTTACATGCTCATTAGGGATCAGCTGATTTAGAAAATAATTGGATTAAATATGTGGTAAAGTTTTTACCCTCTGAAAGCCAGGATCTCCACCTTTGCTCCCTGTGTAAATAATGTTCTATTAAGATATGACACACATTACTAAATACCTTCAGAAGTCGAATATAAGTCAACCTCTCTGGGTGATAAAACTTTGAACTACACCTGGGATTGTCGGCGAAAGTGTGCATGTGTGTAAAGTAGTCACACTTTGAGATCAAAGCACGTGGCTGCAGCTCGCCTGGGTGGCAGACGTAGGGTGCTTGTGGGTCAGGCTAAGAATACACAAAGCCTCCATCTGCTTGACAGGCGAGTCGCTGTTGGCCGTGGGGTTGCGTGCGACCTGCAGTGCATCGGCCAACCATGCTGCCTCTGGTGTACTGCTGTCGGCATCCCAGCTCCCAGCCGCCTCGCGCCGCATCCTGTTTTCGCGCGCCAGTTACCCTGGTGCACCGCCACACATGTCTGTGATGAAAGGTCCGCAGAGGGACTTCAAACGCCCCCCCACCACCACCACCACCACCATCACCATCACCACCACACTGGCTTGGGTACACGGCTGCCAATAAGCACATTAACATGCATGCTACATGCTCTGTCCTCGGAAGGAAGGCACACTTCCACTTCTATTTTTTTAAGCAATGTAAACAAACTGGTTTGAAGGCTCAGTTGCATGCAAGCTGGAGCTGGAGAGGTGCTTTGCAGCGGAACTAATCATAACACAAGCCCTCGAATCTCAGTGGAGGCAAAAAAAAAATCCATCCAATGGGAGCAGTAAACACATCAAAGGCAGGTAAAAAAAAGCCCTGCATGTTGTTTATTTGCAGTAGAGGTGCTTAAGTGCTGACAGACATAAAAAAAATATTGAGAGTATGCAGTAAATTGTCCGACTAATATGAAATAGAGGCTTATGTTTTTACCATGAATATGGCTTGAGTGGCTTATCATCTTCAGCAGGGAGGCCTGAAATACTTTAAAATTTTTACAACATTCCATTGTGTTTCTGCATGTTCCCAGAATGTATTTTAATCATGTTTTACAAACTTTGGACAAAATATCCATGACTTTACAAACTCTCTTATTCAAGGCTTGGGTGTTCTTGTTACTTTAGAATTAACAGATGGAAGTGATGCATTTGAATGTGTATCCTCTTGAATGGCACAGACTGCAAAACAGGTTGAACATCAAATCCCCTGCTGTTGCAAATATGCGCTTGTAATGGGAGTTGACAGGAGCAGAGGAGTGCCCTGCCGTGCCACATCCGAGGGGAATTCATTAATACCAAGCTCACAGCCTGCGCTTTATGGCTACGTCGTCTTGAAAAACTTCTCCATTATTCACGACAATGGAAAAGACAAAAATAATATGACAAAATGTGGCCTTCCTCCACTCAGCTTAATCTTCCATGCCTGGAGGGGGGAGAGAGCAGGGGGGGTTCTCATATATTTTCCCATGCATACAATCCATCACTCAGCCATGTCACAAAGCAGGCTTTTAAAAGCGGGAGATAACACTTTTAGTGAAAGTGAAGGCACAACATCCATTTTCTCAACGGCCCATTCAGCATGAGGCAAAACACAGTAAACCAAACAAATAGCAAAAGAAAAGCGGGAGAGCAAGGGCAGTAAATAAACACGTTTCCCCCTCGCTACAATTGTGTATTCTCCGTGTGGCTATTATTAGCCAAGAGGAACTGTTAGCCCTGAAATGGTCAATCGATTTCTATTGCGTGTAGAAGCAAGCGGTGCGCTAAGGCCGCCCTCCCCTCTTAAATGGCTGCTCATAATCTCAGGATGCCCCCCAATCAGGGAAACAGCCCGCACCACTTTCAGCACAAATGGATGGTGGGCCTGAGGGAAGCGAGGAGACAAAGAAAAGGTGTCGAGCGAGAGTCTTGTGTTGGACAGAGAGAGGAAGAGGTCAGGACGGGGGCTGGCTGGCCGGCTGGCTGGTTGGCTGGTTGGCTGAGTGCTTCTGCTGCAGGCATAAGTGGCAGGATTAATGGTGTTTTTTTTTTCTTCAAATGTGCTCAGTAAAGTCTCAATTGACGTCATTGTAAAAATGAATTTTGCTAAATGAAATACATAAAAACAGAGATTAACAGCTGCTGTTAGGGTTTAGTTTTTCAGTTAATTCTCTGAGGATGTCAGATGTGTATTAGAGTTGAGTAGGAGGCCTAATTTTGAAAATATGAATAAATAGTTGAAATGCAACATACTTTTTGGTGAACTGTTTAATGTTTCATTCTTTTACATGAAACTAGGAAGCAGGGGCGATTTTAGCATCTGGTCTTTAGGGGTGCCCGGCCCCCAGTGCTTATCACACAACACTATTATTATATATAATATATTATTCATTTTGCACTGAGCCAGGGGGTGCCGAGCAGTTTCACGGGGGTGCCTTGGCACCCCTAAAAATGGTCTAGATTCGCCCCTGCTAGGAAGCTAACCAACAGACTTACCTTGCTAATGTCACCATAATCATAGATAGCACACTTACTACATTCCGCTAGTTTGCTAGCTAAAGTATCACAGTGCAATATTTTGTAAGGCAGTTCTGTAACCAAATTTTCACAAAGTAGTATGAAAAAGGTATGAGAATATTAGCCTACAACCATTATGCATCATAAAATTAGAACAGATAGCAGAGTCATTCACCCAACACTTACATTATCAGAAGCAAAGCTGAGAATGTGTCGTTCAGAAGAAAACAGGAAATTGTGACTTCAGTTCATACCCCAGTGTCAGTCCCATTATCCTCTCTCCCAGTTGCCAAGGAAACATTCCTGTTTTCATATTTTTCTTGGCTTATTTTGTCACAAGAATTTTAAGAATTCTCAAACCAACTATGTTCCAATTTCTGGAATGTGAAATGTGCTTCTTTCAGTGGATACACAAACATGCAGCTGACACTTGGTATGTGTGTGTGTGTCAACAAAATAAATGGAAAAATACCACGATACCATTACATGTCCCAATCTGAAGTGAAGTATGTGTGATCACACAAAAGAGGCTATCTGTTAGCTTGGCACAGACAGAATGTTCAGTGCTAGCCAAGTGAATAATGGATGCAGTGGTGAGAGCCGTGACTATAAGAGTGTCACTCATTATGAATAAAACGCAAAGCAAACACACACATGTGAAGGTCCCCAGAAACATGAATGGCTGAGCTGTGTAAAAAAGAAGCAGCTAAAAGTCTTTCCAATGCAATATTTTACAATGTGCCACTGTTGCAAACAACTTGGGAAAGGTTGAACAATGTTGGTCTGAATCAGAAAATTCTAGCAAACAAACAAAAAATAAACAGTAAAACAAAAAAAAGGATTTAAAACAGAGTAATTCCACATCGTATATGGAAATGGATCTGAGAGAGAATATATTGTGACTGTACACCAATAACAGATACCACTCCGAGCAGAGTTTTGACAGTCTATGTCTTAAAGCAAGTCAGCCAAATAGAGTTACAAACTGTAAACTCAGCTCCTTGTAAAACAGAATTTATTAGATTGCAAACCTTGGAAGGCATGTGGAGCTTTTGCATTTTCACCTCACATACCAAACACAAATTCAACAACAACTACCAGTGCATGAAGCAATCATTTCAAACGTTTGTTTATACCATAAGATGTGACAGCTACATTATACTCCAATAGTTATGACGGCCGGATGAAAACAACCATGTTCAGTCTATAGTTCAAAGGGAATCCATATTAAGACCACATGCTGTTTCACAGAGGTACAGCAGAAAAAAACCTCCTCTCACATCTCACTGTGGATTAAAGAACAATTCCCTTGCATTTAAACATGACAGGTGTCACGTCTTTTCTTTTTTTCCAACAACCTGCCTTTTACATGCATGGAGGTGTGTTGTTGGGGGAGGGGTTGGGTTCAAATAGGGCCATGGCTCTCATCCTCTCTGCATCTGCTGCCAACGGATCTCTGCTTTAAGGCACTGCTCCGGAGGCCAGGGGGTTTATTCTGTTTAAAAGTTAGAGGGATCACGAGTGTCCATCTAGTCTGTGAAGCTTCTTCCACTGGCCTGCAGGGCTAACCAGCCTGGCCTTAGCCTCTTCATCCTCCAGAGGCAAGCAGTGGATGAAAGAGGGAGAGAGAGAGACAGAGAGATAGGGAGAGAGAGGGAGACTTAGAGAGAGAAGGAGAGAGATAGGGAGAGAGAGGAAGACTTAGAGAAAGAGAGCAGAGGAGAAAAGAGGGAGAGAGAGGGAGACAGACAGAGAACAGGCAGAGAAAGGGGGAGAAAGAGAGAGAGAGAGAGAAAAAAAAGAGGAAAGGAGAGAGAGGAACGATAACCCCAGCGCCCCAGTCAAGCGCTTGGCTTCTCTGAAGCTTCAGAGGGGCTTGACTTTGAGATGACACTTGCCCTTGCCTCCCACATTCTCAACCCCCATTCCCACCACCACAACCCCCCCACACCTACCACCACCTCCCTCCACCTCAACCCCTCACTACCTCCCCCGCAATGCTGGCAGCCTCCCTCTGAGCTCTGTGAGTGATTGAACTGAAAATGGAAGTGCCCTGCCCTGTGCCAGGTTGGACTTCAAAGCCCAGGCCTCAGGTATTTCAGCTTCACCATCATCAGCTGCTCTCCTCGTGTCAGTGGCTGGCAGAGAGGAGAGGAGAGGAGAGGATAAGAGGAGAAGAGGAGTGGAGAAGAGATGAGAGGAGAGGAGAAGACACAAGAGGAGTGGAAAAGACAAAAGAGGAGTGGAGTGGAGAAGAGAAGAGAGGAGGAGAGGAGAAGAGAGGAGATGAGGGAAGAGGAGTAGAGAAGAGAGAAGAAGAGGAGAGGAGAAGAGAGGAGGGAAGAGCAGTGGAGAAGAAAGGAAAAGAGGAGAAGAGAAGAGAGGGGGGGAGTGGAGAAGAGGAGAGGAGAAGAGAAGAGAGGGGGGAAGAGAAGTGTAGAAGAGAGGAGAGGAGTAGAAAAGAACGGAGAGGAGGAAAGAGTAGAGAAGGGATCGATGGGTTGGCGTGTTGCTGCCAGCTGTATTGAGGGCATTCGGTGGAGATATAGATTAAAGCCTCCTCAGGGAATGAGAAAGAAAGGAAAAGAGAGAGAGAGAGAGACAGAGAGAAAGCGAGAGAGAGAGAAAGAGAGAAAGCGAGAGAGAGAGAGAGAGAGAGAGCGAGACAGCAAAAGCGAGAGAGAGAGAAAGAGAGAAAGCGAGAGAGAGAGAGCGAGAGAGCAAAAGCGAGAGAGAGAGAAAGAGAGAAAGAGAGAGAGAGAGAGGGAGAGAGAGAGTCAAGTGAGTGCTGAGTGTTTATTCTCTGCTGATCAGGAATGCTTTGCTTGCTTTGCTTATTGATTGGGTTTCCTTAAGGACTGGCAGCACGCCCGAGTCTGCTCCTGTGGATGCAGTGTAGCCTTCGCATGCACAGTTCCATTAGCCAACTTATTACATTCTGAACGAGTTCTTTTTTTTTGCTCGTTCGGAAATGGCAAATCACAGTAGTGTGGTTGCTGAAATTACATTGAAAGTTGTTCTGACATGTTTATTTTCACCAGCAAATTTGATCTGAATACATAATTAGAGACCAAATCTTTTTTTTTTTCCCCACAGTCCTTGTGTGAAGCTGACACGCCTATTACGGGCAAAATGTTGCAACTGTCCCGGGACCACCCAGTGTGAGTTTTAATTACCATGCCAATAGAGGACACAATATGTAGCCTACTTGCCTTGAACAGATGACAAAACAGCTCTCCTCTTGATTTTAATGCTCAAGCTGTGCATAGGTGGCGGTAGTCCCCTAGCTGTCATTAAAGACTAGCTATATAATTATTAGGTTTAGGGATGACTTAGGTCCCATAACACAAGAGTTTATAATTCTGATGTAAGTAGTATGATAGTAATAAGTGTAAATTAAATGTATCAGGGTTGTACAGGTGACTGGGGTGGGGCAACCTGTATTGGCCTGAGATGATTGGCCTTCACTGAGGTGATTGAAATCATTAGCTTGGGAAGAGCACCCTCTGGTGTTCACTTGAATCACTACAGACTTGAGCCTCACATGCTTAATGAATTTGAGAATATTGAATGTTTGTAAAAATGTATTAACATATTCTCAAATTTGGAATGTTTCTATTAGTATGTATGGTAGCTGTCATTCATCTGTGCAGCCATGTATGTATTTGTGCGTGTGTGTGTGTTTCTGCTTTTGTAATGCATGTAATCTTCTGCATGCTATGTTTAACAACTCATTCATTCATTTATTACAGATGGAGATATGATATTAAATGCATAAACACATTATGGGTAATGCTTGATAGATAGAGTGACATTAACAGTCAATCTAAAAGGAGGTCACATGTCTCCTGTCTCATGCTGGGTTCTGTGACAGTGATTTATGGGAAGTTGCACTGACCAGGGACCAGACTCACTCACTTCAACTGAACTGACATCAATATTTGAGTGGCACCTTCTCTCCAAAAAACTACAATGGCTTCCTCTGGGACATCCAGACACAGAGAGAGAGAGGAAGAGAGAGGAAGAGAGAGAGAGAGAGAGAGAGAGAGAGAGAGACAGAGAGAGAAAGAGAGAGAGAGAGAAGAAAGAAAAGAGAGAGAGAAAAGAGGGACCAGGAGACATTCCTCCAAAATTAAAATGGTTGGGGGCGATGGGCCAGCGATCAGGAGACCTCGCCAAGCAGTGCCTCGGCAAATTGAGTGCACACCAAGTTTCCCAGAGAGGGCCCCCAAAACAAATGAAAAACAGGAAGTTGATTGATGGCTCCCGATCTGCGCTGACCTACCTGTGGGCAGCAGCAGCATCCTTTACCTTTACCTTTTGACCAGCCTGCTCTGCTCTGCTCTCTCTTACCCCCCGCACCAAAAGCTCACATCTGAGCCGCCCAGGGAAAGAAGAGGTCAGCACGACGTATAACACGTGCCTGGGCACGGAGCTGCAGACCACAACAGAGCCATCAATCACTCACCCGGCCTCCGGCAAGAGGGCAGCGCTTCAATGATTGGGCCGGACTTCAGAGTGGATACGCCGAGCCGCAGGACCACCAGGAGCCCACCGCAGCTGTTGCCAGGGCCGCAGCCGACAGCAATGTCAGGCCAGCTCTGAAGGGCAGAGAGGCTTAGACGGGGGTGGAGGGGGTGGGGTGGGGTGGGGTGGGGTGTGAGGGGGTGGGGGGCAGCGGCAGCAGCAGCAGCAGCAGCAGCAGCAGCATGAAACACTGCTGCACTGACAGACAAAGAAAAGTAACCTCATCTATATCACAACATGGTGGCCTCTTACTTTATTTAACAGGGTATAAGCAGACGATTTGTTAAAAGTTTGTTAATGATTTTACATTCATTTGATCTTTGCAGCTTATTAAAATGTATTCGATGTGTGACGGGAATTCATTAATTTGATGATTCATTCTGAACAGAGGTGCCAATCCTGGCTTCGGTCAGTGAAACCCATTTTCTGATCCAGCATATCCTAATGAGAGCACAAATCATCAGACAGGTACATCGGCTAATTAGTGAAATCGTCTGAGTTAAGTGCATAAGCAGATGGAACACATGGCAGGGATTTTACTTTGCCCAGCCAGGACTGACACCTCTTATTCTAAAATTGTGATCACAGTAATTCCTCAGGTCAAGATTCATAGTAAAAAACAAAACTTTGTGGAAGCTTTTTGGAGTTTTGTAATTAGAAAAGACAGTGATGACAAGCACAGTCTTAATCTAGAAGGACAAGGACGACATGTTCTTAAGAGTAACTCATGGCGTTTTATGCTTATAATCAAGACTGAAGTACAACCTGTTTGGAATTGTGTAACACACAACACAGATTTTCAGCAACACCAAAAATAAAACAAATAGGTAACCAACAAGTGAAAGACACCTATGGATATTTTTTTATGAAAATAAATCTTTAATCCCCTAATCTGAATCACTTAATACTAATCCTACTTTAGAGCTGGCTATCAGAAGGAGTTAAGACAATAAGGCCCTGGTTATGAATTACATCTATAGA
>CM059288.1:7576375-7593875 GCA_030347295.1 Setipinna tenuifilis | reverse complement strand
ATTATGGTTTTTGGTGTCGGGGATTTCCTTCTATGTCATTCATTCATTTACTTCCCGCTGTCAATGGGATGTTTGTGCATTTCTTTAAACTTGTCCCGTCTAACTCTGCTCTCTACTACCTAGAGTATGTTGACTTTGACGCCTCCTTCTCCATCCCTCCAGCCACCATCACCAGTTGGTCCCCATCTTGTCAATGCAATCTTGTCATCTCCGACACCAGGATATGTGCGCCATCCACCAGACTTTAACTATAAAGACGGGGGCCTGCACCAAATAGAATTAGTTAATTGTTCTCATCTGCACTTTGTGTCATTCATCGACTTGTTGTCATTATGCACTTCATTACACACATTTAACTTTATCTTGCCTACCGAGTCTTTCTGGTAGAACTTTTACATTCATACATAAAGAGGTCTCTAGTTTCATGTACTCCTCAGTTAAAACAAAGGTTGAAAGGATAAACGAATGAATGAATAAATGAATGAATGAATGAATGAATGAATGAATGAATGAATGAATGAACATTTTTTTCCAGTGTGTCTGATGTTGAAATCATATGTATTATATGCCTGTGTTTAAACACACACACACATACACATATTTGCATGCAGGCACGCATGTATCTAGACATGCATAAACCCATACACGCACACATACATCATTTTTGTGTTTCATGAAAATTGTGGCATAGGAGCCATGACATCCTGTCCTCTGAGGCGCAAACCCTACACACAGCCGTCCTTCAGCTTCACATGGACGTTAGGTCTAAAAAAAACCTGTGTCTTATCTCCGAAAAGAATCTACAACAGATGTCAGTAGCTCAGTTGTGTTGTGTTTTGTCTGGTAACTTTCACCAGTCCAGAATTCAAGTTGTTTGTTTCTTGTGAAACAAAGTCCAAGGAATCCACTTCATACACCCTGATCCAGCAGATGGAAAATAACAATTTGGGCATTGAAGAGGGAGATTTGTGAAATGTATAGCATCTATCCACCACACTTGTTTATCATATACATCCAGAATCAATGGCCCACAGGCAAGCCAAACAGTCTGAACAAAACACAATGAGAAGGACACTGTGTACTGAGACACATCAGTCATCACGCCATAGACTGCACTGCAGACAATTACAACATCCTCCCAGATGAATATATATATATATATGCATACACACACGCACGCACCCACATACTATGTGCAACATATAGCTCTCTCTGTCTGCTTCTCTCTGTCTGTCATGCACACCCACACATCCTCCTTTGCACATACACACGAACACGTACATGCACAGAGAGCATGCACAGAGCACACGTACACACTGCACAGAGAGGACCACATGAAAGCGGAAGTATGTATGTTCAGGTCCTCAAACCCCAACCTCCCACCCCCTCGTGACACTTGTCTGACCTTTGAACACTGCCGAAAAACTGCTCTCCTTGTCTGGCAGATGCACATACAAGTCACGCAGCCTTCCCCTTATGTAACATTGATTTGTAAAGAGTGCATCTCCACCATGCCTTGATGTATATGTGGGCACAAATGCAGTCTTGTAGGTTTTTAATGAGCACCCTGGAAAGCACACTTGCTACTGTGCAATCTAGACTCAGTGTGTTTGTGTATGATGTGTGTGTGTGCGCGTGCGGGTTTGTGTGTGTGTGTGCACATGCATGCACGTGTGTGTGTGTGTGTGTGTGTGAGTGTGCGTGTCTGCTAATGCACCGCCCCCTTGAGGAGGCAGATCTGAACACTGAGCTCTCTCTCTGTCTCTTCTCTTTCTCTCTGTCTCTTACGTGTTTCAGCCCTCCCCTAATTGTGCTGAGGTGGTTGAGAGGGAGGGAGGGAGGAAGGGAGCGAGGGAGGGAGGGAGGGAGGGAGCGAGTGAGCGTGCCGAGGCGGGGGGAGAAAGAGAAGCCGAATAAAAGAGAAAGAGGAGGAGGGCCTGCTGTGAGAACTGGGCAGAGCCTCTTACCAATCCCAAGGCTTTCCCCTCCCTCCTGCACCCCTCCCTGTCTGCTGTGGCTTGCTGTACTCACGCACAGGACAGAGAGGGAAAAAGTGCAAGTGAGAGAGAGAGAGGGAGGATAAAAAAGGGAGGGAGAGAGAGAGAGACAAAAAGACAGATAGAGAGAGAGTGGAGGGGGAGGGAGATATAGATAGAGAGAGAGACAAACAGAAAGAGAGAGAGAGAGAGACAGACAGACAGAGAGTAGTAAGCACGTTCTTGTTTTGCTTTCAAATTCTCGCTCTCTTGCTGAATCAGTGTGTTGCCGTGACAGTTTACCCCTGCGCGGCGCACAGATACACACAGCGACAAAAACAGGCAGTGGCGTGGCAACGGGGGAGCGCCGCCAGCGTCTGACTCTGACTCTGACTCTTCAAGCCAGCGTAGCAGAGAGCACCTGAAGGGACTCTTTTTAGCCTTGCACCTGGAGAGGAGCCATTCACTGTGGGAAAGAGCCAGTCTGTCTCGCCATCTTCTTCTCTCTTTGTGGGCAGCGGTGAAGCCCGGAGGCCAAGCACTGCTGTAGGCCTGACCACACTACCAGCACTGCCAGCACACCTCCAGCACCACCACCACCACCACACCTGCTTCGCGTCTAACCTTTCTCAGGTAGCCCTCGGGCGTGTTAGTCTGTGTGTGTGTGTGTGTCTGTGTCTTCACCGCCATGTCGAGCGAGGATTTCCGCTCGCCCATCGGGCTGGACTGCTGCAGCTGCTGCCTGGACCTGGCCAACGGCTACCTGCCCGAGAGCCCTGGGCACGGCAGCCTGGGAGGCCTGGGCAGCCCCACCTTCACCAACCACTTCAGGCAGCTCCGGGACCAGCTGCTCTTCCAGAACCTCAACACGGACAAGCTCAACAACATCATCATGCGCCAGGACTCCCTGGAGTCGGTGGTGCGTGACCCTTGCTACCTGCTCAACGAGGGCATCTGCAACAGCAACATCGACCAGACCATGCTCTCCATCCTGCTCTTCTTCCACGGGTATGTATGTAAGGCGCATGTCTTTTTGAGCTTGAACCCACCTCTCAACTTAAACCTCAACCTTGTCTTCAACTGCAGCTCTTTTTTACCATACCAGAAGACTTATAAGAAAACTTAAGTTCATGTTTAAGTTCATGGTCTTCTTCATGGTGATGTTTAGCCATTGCAGTCACCAACATCTATTTGTGGTAATTCTATGATGGGACAAAAAAAAGGTATGGGCATGCCTACACTTTAAAATCTGACAACAATGGCATTGGGAGGTGTAATTACAAGGTGAGAAGATTAATCAAACCAACTCATGACACATTTCAATTGTGAAGGAATGTCACTCCCCCGAGGCTAAATCATAAAAGAGGACAAAACAGTATCTCATTTCTAAACTTTGCTTGTATTTAGGACTTAGTAAAACAGAGTCATATTACCAGTGTACTTAAGAAAGCTGCATGTCCCTGGCATTAATTCTGTTTAGAGGTAAGTGATTTAAATGGACAAAGTAACACCCATCAATGACGTGGTACTGAAATGACCTGTTAGGCATGTGTTTTTCACTGCCTCACCTGTTTTGGATGAAAGCTAGGAACAATGTCTGCTTATTATTATTGTTCATACATTTTAATAACAGGGAGCACTTTACAATAAGGGTACATAAGTATACATGTATTAATGTTTTAACTACTGCATTAACCACAAAAAATGAAAGATTAATACATTCATAAATCATTAAAAACCATACTAAGCATTAATGTTTAACAAAAACTGAGTTGTACGTGATTTACTATTAAATCATGGTTAAGGAACACTGGTATATCAGACCCTAGGCCTAATTAACGCCAGGAATTGAGATGTTAATTACACGGTAGGTTAGAATCTGTCATTATGGATCAATTTCTATTAGTATATCAGGCCTTAATTAATTATTTAAGTAATTATTGATTACTTAAGTAATAATATTAATACTACTTAATAAAAAAAACTAATTATGGTCTGGTATACCAATAGAAATTGGCAGACTGTAACCTTCCATGTAATTAACACCTCAATTCTTGGCATTGATTATTGTAAAGTGTTACCCAATAATCATTATTGTTCCATAAGTTTCAGAATTTTTAATCTGGGTAGATCCAACCCCCTTTTTCTACTGACATTCATGTAAACCATTAGGCTTTACTCAAATCAAATCAATTTTTACTCAAATGTAAAATTAAGGCTGGGCTAAAAACAGTCTGACTTGTTGTTCACGAGGATTAAAATGTCCTACAAGAGGCAGAGGCAGAGCCAAAAGCAGTTGGCAGCAGTTACCTAAAACACAGGCGTGAAGCTTAAAACGTATTTGTTTCTCCCTTCAGGTGAATGGGTTCAACATGAAGTAGTATCACCCTCATTTATTTTACTGTGACAGACAACAAAACAGGAAAGGGTTTGTCCATGTTGATAATCTTTGGGGGCTTTGGATGAACAGTTAGTAAACACATTTACTTCACACAGGAAATATGTGGTAGTTAGATCAGTTCCCTTTTAAAAAAATCTGTGTAAAAGGTTTGGCTACTAAAGAACATGGCAACCGATAACAAATGCTGACTTTATCATATAGACGGTAGCCTTCCTATAGGTGTCATTATGTCAGTGATGCAGCCATTTGAGTTGAAGGTTCACTGTGGACTTGCCAGGCATGCAGTGTAGGTCTAGAGGTCTGATAAGAATGTTGTAAAAAGCGTTTTTCTCTCACATTTTTACTGCCATCCGAGAAATTACATCATCATTATATTGTACACGGTGGAGCTGCTGTTTTAAGCTCAGCTGTAAAAAAAAATACACACTGACTCTGACCTCACACTAGGCTTACAGATATGGTATACAGTATTACAGTCTTTAAAACTAGCCTGTGGAGTCAGCTGACACTATTATGGCCAGTGATTGTAAACACAGTTAATTTCGTTCTGGAATAGGAGAAAGGTTATGTGTACTCTGTGGAAAGTAATGAGTACATTGCAATCTTTTTTTTGTTTAATCACCAATCTGATAACGTGGATAAATATTGATTCGTAGCCCAAAATAAGGTGAAGGTTGCATATTTTGGCACGATCATTTATTGTCCATGAAATCTTTTCTCGTTATCTTTTATCTGATGTTGTCTTCTGCTGTAAGCTGAGGGCTTCTGATAAAGACCTCATTTGTTATGTGGTTCCTATGTACGTCCAAGACACTGAAGTCGCCCACAAGGGCAACGATGCACAGATAATATCTCCTAAAGAGTTTTGTGCCAGTTAATGTTTAATCCAGCTTATCATAATGGCTGCCCTTTTGGACAGGGCATGCTGGAAGGTTTCAGTCTGAGGCATTAATCTAAGGTCATAAATACCTCAGGGTACAACATATTGATATGCGGTAAGTGCCATCAATCTCCCTCAGGGAGGAGGCTGACCTTGATTGATTAACTACCCCAGCACCTCAGGACTGGCACGGCAGAATTGACAGCTGAAAGAAAGAAAGCTCTGTCATTGTTGTCTTAATCTAGGAGGAGGAGTGGAGTGGAGCCTGCATTTCCTTGGCACTTCTGCCTGTGGAGACTAACAAGGACGCTTGCCGACTCTGAAGGATGATCTGTTTTTTCCTACCCCATTTACCTTACGTAACTCCTGCCGCTTTTTAACTTCGACCACCAGAGCAAACATCTGTCCCTTTTAGCTCGATAAAAATCCCTGTCCCCGTTTTATTCCTGTCAGTGGCCCTCTGATATTTGTGCAGAGGACTGTCGGGGATTGGGGGGGTGGGGGGGTGTTGGACACTGTGTATTTGATATCCCTGTGATAAAGTAGGTGTGTCTGTGTAATAAAGCCCAGAACAGGGAGTAACAGAAATGTTGGCAAGACCGCGCCAGTTCACGGCAGCCACTTCAGCCCTGCGGAATGCAGGCAAGGAGAGACCTCTATGGTCACACACACGCACAAACACCTACAGACACACACACACACAGACACACACACGCACACACACATGCACACACACACGCACACACACACACACACCTACACACACACACACACGCACATGTGCTCACACACAGACACACACAGACACAGACACAGACAAAGACACACACACACACACACACACACACACACACACACACACACACACACATATACACAAAGAGGAGACCTATGTGGCCTATTGCTAAAATACAGACGATTACTCAACCTGCAAGAATGAAAACAAGTTTGCTTCAGCGAGCAGTGGTGAAAAATACAGGCCTCAGGATTCCACCCAAAGCTGCTTCTGTTTGCCCACTCAGTGCTGCTCTGAAGTGCTGACATGGCCTGAAAACGGCATCACCAGTCTTTAAGTATAGTGCTTGCTGCGGCAGCTTCTTTTCTTAATAGGATTAAATAAGGGCTTTCATATGGCATAAGAAATTGTAAAAAAAACCTTTGTATAACAGTGCACATACAGCCACTCAATTTTGCTGGTGTAAATGATCTACTGCTGTATGTATCTACACATACACTATACTATATTTTAAAGCAAAACAAGAGCATGCTACTTTCATTCAATTCTAGATCTCTTAAAACATCATGTCATTTTTCAGGTAGAGGAACAGTTTGAGATGGGTTATGAGTGTCTTAGTGTTTTCTGGTAACATTTTATTTTGCAGTTCTTTTATTAGTGTATCTAAATTTACCAACATATAATAATATTATGCACTTACACTTTGCATACCTAACATTAATGTGTAGGCAGATCTCTGAACTGACTTTCCAACACAACACCACTGCTGGTGGGGCAAACGCACAGAAACCAACATGCTGCACTGCTGAAAACTGGAACCAGGGTGTTCTTGTGTCTCTACTCAGCACAAGCCTCTTGTTCTTCTACACACAGCAACCATTACCCCCTGCCACTATCCCAGAAGCCCATTGTCTCAAAGAGAAGGAAAGGTGTACCTCCACACACACCATGTTCCATTCCTTTAAATACCGATTAGGGGAACACCCCATAATTACTTTTCTGACAAGCAGGTGGGTGAACGCAGTGAGAAATGACCAGAGGGGTTGGGCGGAACACAGCAGACTGAACGCAGCCTAGATTCATTCTACTACACATGCATCAAGAACTAGGGATTTTTTGGCTCCGTTTAGAAGAGGCGTCATACATATTAAAAGAATCAGTAGAGTTATTGGGGGGGAAGTTGTTTATTGCCAGTGCTCTCAGAGGGGTTAGCTGTTAGCTCCAAGTTAGGAGAGGGAGGAAAGCCTCCCATCTGGGCCTGGACCTGAGAAGCAATGATGTGGCCTCTCTCTCTCTCTCTCTCTCTCTTTCTCTCTGCGCTGGCATTGGTCCATCAGGTACACAGCCCGTAGCCTTGCACGCACTGACCCGGCGCTGCACAGAGCCTGCCGAGCTGTTTGCCCGACAAACAAAAAAACTGATGGCCAGAACACTTTGTTCTCTTTCTCAAGTGTGAGTTTTCTTGGCAGTGTGGAAGGCCCTTTTCCAAGCCATCTAAAAATAAATACCTTAACGTCTCTCTCTCTCTCTCTCTCTCTCTCTCTCTTGCAGCAGTGAGACACGCAGGAGCGGCCTCCGTCACACGCAGGGGGACGCAGACGCGGGGACACGTGCCGACATGTATGTACACACACACACACACACAGACTCGTGCAGACACACACCACACAAACACAAACATAAACAGACACACACACACGGTCGTGCAAACACACACACACACATGCCCTTGCACGCACACACACACATGCAACTACACACACACACACACATACGCACACACTCACACACACGTATTCAAGGATATACAGACCTATCCACACAGGCAGATAAATGTACACAGACACACAGAGACACAAACAAACAGACAGGCACACACACACACAGACACACACACTCAAACGTGCATATAGGCACGTACACACGAATACGTTAAAAATGGCATCCCACATGCACAAAAATGCATACATGCAAAAAAAAATCCCACATTCAAAGATACGGCATCTGCAGTAAGCAGTGAGGGATATAGCGACAGTCTGTACTAATAAAAGCCACTCCAGACATCACATGTGAAATAAGGGTGGAAACAGTTGGAGCAGGGTCATAATAAAACTGATGTCTACCACATGAGGGCTCTTGCACAAAATGTCCTGGGCAGAGTCTCCAAAGTTAAAACTTTGTGCTCTGATACTCGCAGTTAGAATACATAAGAGGTGTTTACTGCAGTCCCGTCAATCTGTCGTAGCTGAAAAAGAAAATACGATGGATAAGATTGTCCCTTAAAATTGTTAGTAGTCTAAGATATACAGTATATATGCACAGCTCGCACGCAACGGAGACAGATGGTACACATTTGCCTCTTTCATAACTTAAGTCATCTGTGTCCCTCTAAGTCAAACAGAGGACCACAGGGTAAAGATATATGGCCTTAATTATTCCTTTATGGTTTGCTGCATGGTGGTTACTCTAACCAGCATTTGTTCTGGGCCTCAGTGACAACACGAGACTAGCCGACATCGGGGAGTTTGTGTTATTATGTTATTAGATGACTTTGTGGGGATTCTCCTTGACTTTTCTGAGGCGGAGGAGAGTGGTTACGTAAAAAAAAAAAATGCACAAAAAGGTTCATGGAGTGCTGCCGAGACTGCTCTCGGGGCACTTTGCCTTTGTCTTTCCGACTTGTTTTGGGAGGGAGAGAGCGGTGGAAAAAAAAAAGGAAGCAGGAAGAGAACTGGACTTCGCCAGGATCAATGCGGAGGAAATCATGGGCTTTTGAGGAGCTCTGAAGCAGAATCCAGGGGGATTCAACTCCACACCTTAAATATCCTGTTAGACCATCGGGCTGAACCTGTAGCAATGGCGGAAACCACCGCTCTTGTGTGTTATACGTAGCACACTGGGCACCAGGTCTCTTGCGTGAGTGAGGCAGGCGAATGGGAGATTCGGGCAAGTGTTGCATAACAGCGTACGGCCAACATGACAACAAGTCAGTGGAAAAAAAATTAAGGCATTCCCCAAGGCAGGATACACAAAACACATGTCAGTGGCAGTTGAAAAAAAAAAAAAAAAAAAAAGTTAAAAATGAGTTTAAAATTCCAATCAAATTTAAACAAAAATTCTTCAGAGAACATCAAAGATGCTGAGTCATCCTACACAATCTATATGCAGTGTTCAGTCAAGCTACCTGCTGGATTTTGCTTGTCATGTGTCATTAGTGCCAGGGCTTTGCCTCCATACGTCTAACCGCACCTCTGTCACATAGGCTACATTCAAGGTTGAGCGGACACACCCATACATTATACACCTCGCTAAATAGCCTGTCTGGAAGGGGAGACAAACAGCTCCCTGTTCTCAAAATAATGAGGTAACCGCTTTAGCTATCATAACACTGTGACTGTCTGTCACGATATGCAACTCTGGGCCCTGCGATTATTTTGGGCCTACGAATGGAAAAAAAAGTAAATAAACTAATCCTCTCTAAATTATGAGTACAGGCTCCACATTTAGATATGGCAAACAGCTGTACAGCCTGATTACAAGTCTTTCTATATGATGTTTACGGAACAGACAATAGCTCGACTGCCACAATCACAACACATGCGGGCGTGAGGTATACAGCGTCTCCTTAACGGACTGCGTGAATAGCAGCATTGTTTTGACTAGGTGGACAGAGTTTTAACTGTCTGCCAAGGCCTGGATGGAAGCCTGTGCTTTTGTTGTGGGGTATAAGGTGGTCTTTTTTCCCCAGGGCTACACTAGGTACTTAGTACTGACAGGCACTGTCTGTGTGGGGTCTCATTACTGGTGGCTGTCTCTATTATACTGTATGTGTACAGAGTAGTAGTTGATGTTGTTGTTGTTGGGGGTGGCTGGGGGGGGTGGTTGTGGGGAGGCGGTGAGGGTGCAGTCTGTTTAGTGTGGGGATGGGGAGGCGGTGAGGGCGGTGGTGGTGGTGGTGGTGGTGGGGCATTCAGGGCCATGATTAACCCAAACACGAGCTTGCAAGCCGTGGCTGAAGTGTGGCACGCAATGGGCACTGGCACAGACTGTCTGCAGACGAACCAACTCCCTAAGGAGCCGGGCGGAGGAGCCAAGGGGAGATAAAGGCCGCGCATTGTCTCACAGTCTCACTGATGCACACTGTCTCTGCCTCACTGCCTCACTGCCTCACTGCCTCCATGACAGTAGCAATATAAACCAGTCGAGCCTGTTCCCACTCCAGGCAGTTTCACAGATGAGGGGAAAAGAAACAATAACAGAGAGAGAGAGAGGCAAAGAGAGAGAAAAAAAAGAGCAAAATGAGGAGAGGTGACAGAGGTCAACAGAGAAAGGGCATATGAGGCCAGCTATAGTGCAGAGTGCCTGGAACGAGATGAGACGCCTCCGCAGTGATTCTTGAGGACAGCAGCAGGCCTTTCTCATTAGGACACCCCTGGAGGCTATGACACAGGTCACGGATAACAGTCACCGAAGAGCACACCGCCATGACTTGTGATTTGCTCAGTCTGTGGTGGGGTGCGGCTTTATGGGAATACACATACCCCCAACTCCCTCAACCCCCAACCCCCCACCGCCAACCCCCCAACCCCCCATACAGACTTCTGCAGAAGCATAATAATGTTTTATGGGGTGGTGGCCCAGTGGAGTGGTGGTGGGGGGGATCACGCAGAGCTGACTGCCAATACAGAAACAAAAGGTCTCTCTCAGCAAGCTCATACAGTCAGTAGGTCTGCATGTCAGCCTCCCTCCAGGCGTGGAGAATAACTGGGTTAGCAAAGAGTGTGAATCAAAGGATTGGCATGAAATAAATGGTTCGTTTCACATTATCATTCGGTGTGATGACATAGCTCTTTTTTTGGAGAAGACAGCGCTTGACTGATTGTGTTTGCAGGAAGATCATGCCAAGGGGTAAAGGGTGAGAAAGGGAGTGTGTCTTGGAGGTTGAATGGGTTTACGCAGAACAGGAAATTCATTTTTCTTCCCCCTAAGAGGACGTCCTTAGTTGAACCTGTGAAACCTCAGCAGCAGCTGCGAGTCTTGATTACGATACGGCCCAGCCAGGTATCTCTGGCGTGGGCTTCGATCCGGCTAGCCCGGCGTCCAAAGAAGGACATGAAATCTCTCTCGTGTGACCCTCCTATTCATAAAGAACCTTCCAATCAAGCGCTAGCGTCAACAGAGCCATATTCAAAAATAAATTAACTTTGCGGAGCCAGTGACCGACCTGGCATCCAATCAATGAATGGCCGAGACGAATGGAAGTACAAAAAGGCTGTTAAGGAAACATTTGCTCAATTTCGCCGGCCAATGGAGTACCTTGGATTCATGCGGGGGCCATTTTTTTTCCGTTTTTCTCTCTCGCTGTCGCTCTCTATACTGATGCCGTGTGTTTACTTAGCCCTCTTGTCATGTTGTCATCCATCTATTGCTGCCTAGCTGGCACCGCAGTGGGCATGTTGTTATATAATAGGCCCCATGCCTGCCGGGTTTCAGCGGTGAGAGCTCGGCACACTGCTGGTCCACTCGTCCTTATCTGGCTGCGCTCAGGCCCTGGTGTCCATTAAGATAATGAGGGGGAACTGTCGGCGCTCTCACCATCCTCCTGGAGCTTCCTCCTATTCTGTCTCTCTCTCTCGGGCTCTCTCGCTCTCTCTCGCTCTCCAGCCTGCCAGCATGAGACCTGGCAGCCATGTCACTGAACTCAGCCTAAAGAAGTTATCCCAGCGAAATGCCCCCTCCACCACCCCACCCACCCACCCTCCCTGCGCTTTATAGCTAGTGAGATTTGCTCTACTCATTTCCTCTACTTCCCTCTGCTGATGGCTGCATGGTTACAGCTTGCTGGCCGTCCGGCATAAAAAAAAACACACACACACACACACACATACACACACACGCACACAGTTATGGAGCAGACAAAACAGCATGAGGGTGTATCTTCACCAGTTGAAAGCAATGGCCCTGGCTCACACCTCAAAGTGCTGCTCATAAGATGATGAAACAGGAATGCAATTGGGGGCCAAAACAGCAATACTTGGGGTGTGTGTGTGTGTGTGTGTGTGTGTGTGTGTGTGTGTGTGTGTGTGTGTGTGTGTGTGTGTGTATTTGTGTGCTTGTGTGTATGTGTGTGTATTTGTTTGTGTGTGAATATGCGCGTGTGTTTTGCTGTTTTTTTATTTTTTTTCCAAGTGAGACAGTCACTATCCCATCTTCAGTAGTCGGTGGGCGATTAACTCGGACAAGCCCTGGCTGGAGGGTGAGAAGCAGGCTTTTGAAGGCAGTCACGAGAACATGCCGTCCTCCTCTCCTCTCCTGGTGCTCTGGGGAAACAATGATTCACCCACTTATCCCCACTGATCCCCCCCCGCTCCTCTGTGTGTCTGTCTGCACCATAATGCCGCTGTAAACCTAAAGGGCATCCATTTTGGCAACCTTGGCCAAGGCTGGCGTGACTTCGCCATGTCTCTCTTTCCCCCGACTCTTTTGTCACCTTCTTAATTCGAGCTGCGCATGACTTTGACAGGCTTTATCAGATCGGTTTTGCCTACGCATGTGATGTCTCAGGGCACTGCAAGCTAGACACACGCAAACAATATCACTGTCTGGCCTGTGTGCCATGCACTGCTGGTTATGTAAGGCGCTGGGTTTCTGAAAGACTGCTCTTCCAGGATACGCAATTGTAAAAAAAAAAAAAAAAAAAAAACTCTGGTTTCTTGTTTTTCTTGACTTGTTTAATTATAGACGTAAACAACCCTAAATGGTTCCTCTCACGCTAGTAAGCTGACAATATTGTGCAACACAGACATCAGTCTTAAATATTTAGTGTTTTCCATCACACAGAATTCTTCTGTTTGTTCTGCCAAATACAAACTTTGCATGCACACCATTGTCTGGTGTATAATTTGCATTAAGACTAAAAAATAATTGGATGACTCACACAATTAGAATGGAAGAAAAATGACAGCAGGTTTAACTGCATGTAGAGGTCAGTGTGGCATATAGTCTGGTATGGCTGGTATTCCTTGATTTTTCTAATCCAGCGTGAGCACAATAATTGAGTGACAGCTCACTCCTCCCATCACAGCTATGCTCTGCTCGGCCCAGTCTGTTGTTTAGCAATTAAAGGACATGTGCTTTTTTTTCCCATCCAACAAAACAAAAAAAAGTCCACTCCCTGTTTTGGAAAGCACACACACGAAACGAGGGATAAGAAGTCACTTAAAAGAGCCCGGAAGAAAACACTTGAAGGAGGTCACACTAGGACACCCGAGGCAGAATGTCCCAAGCTAGAGGGGATGTCTTGGGCAATCACTTCTCCCGGGGCGTGCTAGAAATTGTGGTTTCTTCAGAGGTGTGAGGCTGTTCTGTGAGAAGAGCTCATGGTGTGCCTTCCAGCATGAGAGAGAGAGAGAGAGAGAGAGAGAGAGAGACAGAGACAGAGCAAAAAAAAAAACAGCACCCCACCCAGTAATGTTGCCACAGACCTGACAAACCTTAATCTGAGAGCAAGCCTCAATGAGACATTGGTCAATAGCACCAGCACACAAGGAAGCGCCATCTCGTAAATACAGGAAAGGAAATTAAAATCGCCTATTGCCAGCTGAAAAACATCCACATGTTTTTAATTGGGGCTTGTTTTTCAGCGGTGGCCACTGAGCGCTAACATGTGTTTCTGTGCTGTGAGATCTTCTGCCAAACTGTCACATTCACACTCATTTCTAGCCGGCGGTGTTTACTACAGCTGTGGGGAAGCAAGAGAATGGGCATTAGGAAAGAATAGGCAGCTCTTAGGTAATTCTCCCGTGATTTACAGGAAACTCTACGCCCTCTTGGAAAACATGGTAGCATTCCTCTAACAATATGGTTCTCTTTTTTTTTTTTGCTCCACAATTGTGGTGGCTCTTTGTTACTCATTAGCACCACCAAGTTTAGACTGTTAGGTTTTCTGTTCTTTCCACAAGGAAGCAAGGGCAAAAAATTGACCAAAAGCACCAAGCCATTAAAGTTGCAGTTCAACCGGAGGTGGGTGGGTGGGTGGGTTGATAAAGGGTGGTGGGGTGTGTGTGTGTCTGTGGTGTGTGTGTGTGTGTGTGTGTGTGTGTGTGTGTGTGTGTGTGTTTGAGTATGTGTGGGTGGGTGAGTGGGGGGTACAGGATAGAAAAGATTTATTTGCCCTTCCGAACTACCCCTGCTCATTTGAGGCTGTTGCCATGCAGAAAAGACTGCACGGGCACGCACGCTTGCCAAGTTGTGTTTGACTGTGATTGTTCTTGGCCGATGCCCAGGCAGGCAGAGCACTGGCAGCGTGGATGAGCAATTGCAAACAAGATGCATCCTGTCTGGGACCACACTCCTGAGTGTTGTTTACAAGACTGGTGGTGCCACACAGAGGGCAGGCTGAGGGGACTTGGGGGGGGGGGTCGGTGGGTGGGCGGAAGGGAGGATAGATAGATAGGCTGGTGGTGGTAGTGGTTGTTATTGGTGGTGCTGTTGGTGGTGGTGGGAGGTGGGGGGTGGGGTTGAATATGGAGGCGAGCCCCAATTTCTCTGCATGCATGTGCCTGTGCTTGTGTTGTGGCTGCCGTCCTTACCGAGGATGCTAATTAGCCGCTGCCATTTTGTTCCTCTGGCGGCCGCATTCTTTCCACAGAGATGTCATTAAGTGAGTCATCATTGCGCTCGGGTCCGACCTGTTGTTAGCATGCGAGTGAATGTAAATAGTCTGAATACACAAACACTGGTGCCTAGGGATGCCTGAGCAGCTCAGGCTGGGTCTACACTCAAGAGCCAAGCAGTAACTCCTGCCAAGAAAGCCAAGGCAGTGGAAGCTGGAGTGTGCAACAGTGCAACCCAGCACAGCACAGCACAGCGTAGCTTGAGCTATCCCTCAAGCAGACATGAGCCAGGCCTCCTGGCTCGCTCTTTTGGAGGCACAGAGCTGGGACACTAAAGCCTCATCTGTCAAGACACACCGGGTACTAAAGTTACTGCCTGCATGCAGACCAGCTGAGAGATGCAGTCCCGGAGAAACCTCATTGGAATGGATGCCATGCTTCATTTCCTGTCTTTCGCTAATGCAGACCTTGTTTGTTCCCCCTCGGCTCCACGCTTGCTGTAATCTGCCTGACGCAGAGAGGTTGTTGCTCTTGCTGTTGCTGTCGCTTGGCTTGGCATCGGGTTTCAGAGTTAAGTAAGGTCACGGCCACGGTTGACTCAGGAAGTTGGCCTCCCCGGGCCAGCCCAACCCCACCCCTTCCCACAACCCCCCTACTGCCACTCATTTTGGGTTAATGTGTAGAATCAGTGAACTACTTCCTGTTTTACTGTTCCTAAATAAGTCACTGACTCGCATATTGTTGTAGACTTATTTTAACCACAAGGCTGACGTCCTGCTGACCAACATATGGTGGTGGCCTGTGCCTGTCCCCATGTCAAAAGTACAAGCAAGCAGAACCTCTGAACAAAGGGGTAAAAAAAAAATTACAGGGTCAGGGTCAGATCTGTAAATTACACTGCATCTGTTTACAAACATATGGGAAAAGGGCCACGTGGACAAAGCTCAAATCTATTTAATCCAGCATTTCACTCAGACTTCAAAGAGGATTTATGGTTGAAACATAGACTAATTGTTGAAACAAACATTTCATTTACTGAAACATAATCAGACAGACTTCATGAGGCCGTGTTTACCTACCACTAAATTGACACCATAAACAGCATTTCTGTCTATATTTGTGGGCTGTTGTGGATGCTTGGCTGTTGGATGCCCAACTTAAAAAAATTCTAATCTTGAGTGGCTCTGTCAGTACAACCATACACAGTGAAAGTAGGTTTCATGCAACACCTCAAAAGCAAAACAAATAAACAGGCCAGTATAAGTAAGCCAAGCAAATCATTATGTATTCAGTTCCAATCATCACCATGCGAAATGGATCATCATTTGACAGATGTAGTGCATCTCGCTGTAGTGAGCAGAGCTGCAGTGTAATTATTTTTCTAGGGCGTGGAGGGGAGAAGTAAATGCGTACTTGCACACACATGGCGCTGACTGATGTTACAAGTCTAGCTCCCTCTGCCCTTTTAGTGCACAAGGCCACAGTCCAAAACAAAACAACAATCCAGCTCTCAAATTATGTGGTACCAAATTGCACATTTGGGAGGGAAGTATTTTCCAGTTATTTTGCTGCTCGTGCAACATGACACTGTTGTGTGCACACACACACACACGGGCATACACACACACAAACAGAGAAAGAAAGATATTTGTAACAAGACCCTCTAAGATGTTTAGTCCACGTGTGAGATCCCATTAATTGCTTTCTAGATGGACACGTTCTTTCATGTTCAGGTCAGTTACCATAGCAACAGCTGGCGAGGATGGCCAAGGACCTTTGCAGGGTGGTTTTTGTTCGGCTGAATTAGTATTCCAGAATATCTTTCCCCCAGCTCACGGGCTGCTCCATGTCGATTTTTTTTTTTGGTCCCCAAGAAACTTCAGATGGCGATTAACACGGCTTACAGAATTAAAAACTGCCCTGTTAGTCTGTGATCCCATGCTAAGAAGTTAATAGCTTTCCCATATGTCACACGCATTCTCTCTATATATCTCTTAGAACACTTAACATTCGACACGTGCCTGTCTTACGTCAAAATGGTTAATATTTCACTCAAAAGAATGAATGAAAACCATTCACGCAATCCTGTTATTGTCATATAATAAAACATGGCTGAAACATTCTTTTTTTTTACTGCAGAAATTTCTAAAAAAAAAGCCCCACATCAGTTGAAATAATTGTTCATGTCAACCTCTGGGCTATTTTTTTGGCACCTCCTCTTTTTTATTTGGAAAGAAAAAAAAGTGTCCCAAGGTAATTGTGTTTTCAACAGTTTACCTAAAGAACTGGGAGTACAGCCAAGTCCACTATCAGAGGAAACCCAGCAGAACAACAGCTGTGAGCACCCTCCCTCCCCCCCCTGCCTCTTTCTCTTCCTCGTTTTTTTTTCATTTCCCTGTTTCGATCTCGCTCTCTTGCGCTCTCTCTTTAGTTCTTTTTCTCTTTCCCTACACCAGTCACAGCCTCTGGACTCTCTTCACACGCTTTGTGTTACACACTGTCTGGGATGTTCATGACTCACTGTCTGTGAGAGCACACAGGAGTTTAACACCAGTGTGTTTCTAGTTATTAACTTCTGCGCTCTGCAATGCGTGAACAACAACAACAACAACAACACCAACAGCTACCTCTGTGCACTTATTTGCAAGGAAAGGAAATATGAAGATGAGGGGGCGTATCGAGCTTTGACATCAGACAGGATGCCTGAGCCTGGAGATGGCGTTGTCTTCACGGCGCTGGTATACAGAGGAAATGCTGCAGTCCGAAACTTAGCGCTGGGCAATATGGCAAAAAAATTGATTACTATATATTTTTCCATATTGACCGATATCGATTTTTATAACAATTAGAACTGGGCCAAAGAACTGCAAATTAAAATCGTCTTTAATTGAC
>CM059288.1:7571375-7573875 GCA_030347295.1 Setipinna tenuifilis | reverse complement strand
GTTCCAGTGTGACTGAAAAATAAGTATCAGTATCACCCTGTACTACTCAGTATGCATTAATGCATTAAATAACCTGGGCATGACTGGGCAGTGGCGTCATGTACACACAGCAGGGGCTGGGCTGGGCTGGGCTGGGCCGGGCTGCTGGTATTTGCTGAGTGTTGCAACAGTAACCCAAACATTCCATAGTAAGCAGCACACTGTATGCAGAGCCATAGGAAAGCGTGCCTCCCATGAGTCTTTACCTCCCATGACCCTCTCGTCTGTGCAGCTCTGGCCGAGGGCCAAGGCTGCGTGCACCATGGGCCCTGGGAGCCACCTCCAGGCAGGCAGGCAGGCAGGCAGGCTGCTGGAGCTTTTGGAGATGGGGCAGGCAGATAGTGTGACAGCTTGCTGGCTGCTGGATCTGCCTACGTGGGTGCAGGCTCTTGATCAGGCGTAGCCATCTTTCACAAGTCCCTTCACCTGCACACGTTCGCTCTTGCATGGCCACCTCTGATGAGGACACTGACGTCAGTACCTGAGATTCCTTCATATTCTTCTCTGAGAAAATGTACTCAGGCACAAAACCGTTTCAGATCCTCTTTTTTTTTGGTGGTTGTTGTTGTTATGGTTCCTGCTCTGCAAAAGTACAGTACATTGGCAAGATTTGATGACAACCTGCAGTTTTGCACGCACGCACGCACACACACACACACACACACACACACACACACACACACACACACACACACACACACACACACAGCTTTTCCAGATTTATCTTTTCCTTTTTCCTTCCTTTTCATTCCGAGGTCCATTCAGAAGTGAAGACCTCGGCATGGACTCCTCTTTTCATCTCCAAGGCAACAGAAAAGAAAGAAAGGAAAAAGACAGAGAGAAATAGTGTGTAAGAGAAAGAGAGGGGGACAGAGAGAGAGAGAGAGTGAGTGAGTGAGTGAGTGAGTGAGTGAGAGAAAGTGGAAAGAAGAGAGTGAGAGAAAGAGAGAATGACCGAGAGAGACAGACAGTGAGCGAAAGAAAGTAAAAGGGACAGAGTGATAGAAGGAGAGAATGAAAGACCACAAGACTGAGAGACTGAGAGAGAGAAAGAAAGACAGAGCAAGAGAGTGAGAGAGAGAGAGAGAGAGAGAATGTGAGGGAGTGAGAGCCAGGTGGTGTAAATCAGTGCTGCATGCGAGAGGCTTACTGACAGCGGGCTGGAGAAGCACTCAGCAGCGAGCTCAGCCAAGCTGAGCCAGAGAGACCACGCGTGCTGCTGCTGCTGCTGCTGCTGCTGCTGTTGTCGTTTTATGACCTCACTCACATTCAGGCCCAATAAACGTGCTGTAAAGAAAGATACCATTCGAAACTGCGAACGTGTGTGCACAGATAAAACACACACACACACACACACACACACATACACACACACACACACACACACACACACACCACACAGAAAAACACACACACATATGCAAAAGGACTTTCAACCCTTCACATAATTATTACACTGAAATTAAGAGAATAGAAGTTGAGGGTAAGTTGAGGGCAAAATAGAGTAAATAAATGAATAAAAAAGGCAAACAATAAATACACATGCCAGGTCAACGAGGTACTTTCTTTACTCTCTTTATTTACCCTCTTTTACTTCTTTAGAAAGTGTTAACAGTTTCAACTCATTACCATTCACTTGTTGACCAACAAGTTTAAGGAAATCGGAGCATACATCTTCACCCAGACATTATTCCACATTTTAACGAAGGAATAATATCCATTTATATATAAATCATTACCACATAACATTGGTCAAGAGGCCAAGATGCATACAACATTACAAAAAAAACGTATAAAAGTCCTGTCTCTGTATCTTTTGCACTGCAATGCTGTGCAAAGAGTGCACTGAAGGGCTCTTCAAATGGAATGTCTAACTCACTGAAGAACTTCCAAACTATCTACAGCCTGCAAATGGCAAGGTCAGCCTATTTATCACAGAAATACACAATCTTGTGGTGTACACTTGTACACTTATATAATTGCTGGATGGGCTTGCTTAAGCATGTATACTTAGGAAGGGCATGTTCTGACCGACCGTATGTGTTTTGCCATATAAAAGTAAACAGGAACATTGCAAGTCATCTTCCTTCACCACCAGATCTGATATGGTGCTCTGGCATGAAAGGATGTCAGTTGCACGAGAGTTATTGCTAAATTTTTACAGTTGTTGTTGTTGTGTTCCCTAACGACCCTAATGCCACAAAGAGGATCGTTTACATGTGCACCCTGAAGCGATTATTTCAGCAGAGATTCCTGCTGCTTTGTGTGGGTTTGTTTAGTGTTTCATATCTGCAATTAATAAGACAATTATCGAAGATTACTGAAGGGGTCTAAATGAGTCATACTTTGTAAATCCCAATAACATGGAAGTCAATATCCTAGTTCCAGTCAGTATTACAAAAAAAAAATCATGTTCAGACAGAATTAATATCCTCATCATGTGCGTCTTCTCAGATGCTCC
>CM059288.1:7541375-7566375 GCA_030347295.1 Setipinna tenuifilis | reverse complement strand
ACTTTTAACTAGAGCTCTGGATTCATTACTGATATGAGTGATATAACATAAGAAACATTTCTCTGGCAAAGTTTGCTTTAGACTAAATCAAAGACATTTAAGTTCTTAGCTTCGAAAAACTCATTGACATGTCTAAACAGCTCCATTTGATGTATCTGAAATAGAAGATATCATCTCATAGCGTTGGAATTGTGTGGGACCTCTAGCATTCATTAAATAATTGCATAACATATTTTACTTCAAGATAAGAACCCTCAACACAGCTGTGCTCATTACAGTGGTACAGTACATTCAACAAAAGAACTTGACATTTGATGCCATTGTTGAGGTGTGTGTGTGTGTGTCGTTTCTTGTGCAGCCCTACACAACAGACTTAACATCAGCGTAATAAAGAGAAATGATTAATGGGAAGTATGAGATGGGTACAGTGATAGCCCTGCTAAGGAGCAGTAACATTTAGACTGGGTGTGCTGGACGCATTCCACAGAGTCAGACAAAGGACGTAAACAAAGCGCATACCTCACGCCTGCCTGACAGGTAGCAATAACAACGATTTATGAGAGCAACGCATTGTCCTACATCACGATGAGAAATGGGGTCGATTACTTTGCCTCACAGCAATCTCTATTTGCTAGTGTTTCTCTCGATTTAGTGATTCAGTGATGCAAGGACCAGCCTGTGCCAGGGAAACTAACAGAGAGAGAGAGAGAGAGACAGAGAGAGAGAGAAAGAAAGAGAAAGAGGGAAAGAGAGACATAGGGAGGGAGAGAGAGAGAGAGAGAGAGAGAGAGAGAGAAAGACAGAGAGAGAGAGAGAGAGAGAGAGAGAAAGAGAGAAAAAAAGTGAGAAAGAAAGAAACAGAGAGAGTCACAGTTCAACTGACCTCCCCACTCCTAGTTGAACTTGGGGTGCCTGGTAGCAAACGACCCCAGCTCTCGCATTATCCACAATTGAAGCCACAGAGAGAGCCATGAGCTATCCACCCCCGTACTCACCTAGCCTCTTCAAGAGGAGGGATCGGCGGTAAGTAAAAACTGTAGTCAGGTTTCGGTAGCGTGTCATTAGCCGTGACAGCTGGAGGTGATGGATTGGCGTGGAGGGTGAGAAAATCAGCAGCATTTTAGCTACTGATGACAGGAGGCAGTGAAAAACATGTATATGTAATGTACCAATTATAAGGTTAGGATAGAATTCCACAAAAAACTTACCCCCTGTGGGGTTGATCATTAGCTCAATTGGTTAGCTATTATTTCCATGTTAAAATATGTGGAATTTTAGGATTAGAAATGGGATGAGATAGAAATTGGGATAACATTGCTTTTGGATTAGTTACAGTGATTGAACACAAAATATAACCATTCAAAAAGGTAAAACTTTACAGTTTTGTCTAAGTGAGAGCAGTTTCCCCATTGTTATCCCAAGCAAGTGATATACAGTGCAGTTAGTAGTTGGGGACTCTAAACCAATGTCCTTCAAATATGACGTTGTGACTACCATGATTTTGGGAGATGCTTGGGTACCATATCTATGTTTTAGCAGTTACCCATTCTGCATCCATTCCTGTTATTGGTGTGCTATACAGCACATTGCAATTTTACCCAGGGCTGTGCCTGTTGGAGCCATTGTGATGGAGACATCACCTCTTGTCTCCATGATACAGAAAGAGGCTTTTAGTGGCATTGCGCATGGCTGTCACTGCCTCATTGTTTTCCTCTTGCTCTTGTTGTTCTCGCAGCTAAACACATGTGTTCACGTCTCAGACATGTTCTGAAGAGATAGCAAATGCAAAACAAAGTAAAAAAGAAAAGGACCTGGAAAGACATTCAACCACAACATGTTTGTTATACTAAAGAACCAAGAGATCAGTGTAGTTTACACTGTCTCTCTAGAGTTCTGTTTGGCCAATACAACCTAATCTCTGAAGCCCGTCACATAGCCTGGCTTTAGGAAGTGTGTAAGTTGTGACTAGTTTACTCTGTTTGTCGGTATTATGGAAACCTTTGTCACGGCCACAGACTAGCTATCTCTGGATCCTGGAAAGAAAATGCCCTCGGCTTATCTAATACATAAAGCATAGGGATGGTAGGGAAGGGAAGCAGCATTGGTATTCTCACTGCACGCTCGTTGTCTCACACTGGCCTGTAATCCATTACTGATGATTTGTAGGACAGCAAATTGTTTGACAGCAGGCTATGTATTCCGTGTTGATCATGAGGATCGTTTTTTTTTTTAGCATCCTCATGCTGCTATTTACCCACACACTACACGAAAGCAACCAAGCTTTTGCCAATTAGTCTAGGTAGAACTCAGTAGGTGTTTAGAACACAGGAGAGCAGGTAGCATCCCCTACCTTTCCTCTGTACTTTACCGCTCCACAATTGAATCTGGCAGCTTTACAGCTCCACATAAAATGAAAACTGACAGGTACTATTGACACTAATTCTTGTTCAATGCTTTTCTGCTAAATCTTGTTAGTGGAGATCAGCTTAGAGCCCTTGCCTCACAAATTGTTCCACCGGGGCAGTTTGGTAATTAATTGTTCCTCTATTTGAGAGAGAATTTGTCACTCATTCTTACTGTAATGAAACAGTTGCGAGATTGCAGCTCCTTAATTTAGTTGGATGTGTCGGTTCAAAGTAATATTGATTTTTTTTTTTAAGAGCTGAATCAGGAAAACAAGATAGGCAGGATGTTGGCGATCAGCAAAACCATTGTTTGTGCTCCCACAGAATATAATCCAATATCACTCACTGAGGCTAGGTGTCGTGAGGAAGATGGTGAAGGAGATAGCACAAATAGAAATCCCCAGTCTTGCACAATGCATCCTTGACTGATCCAAAAAAAGAAAAAAGAATAAGAAACAAAGACATAAAAAAGGCCTCAAAAGACCTATTGACACAGCCATAACCTTCCCCAGTATGCAAATTTGCCTTATACACATTCACGGGTGGTCAAGAGGTGGCAAGAGTGGCTTCAGTCAAAACACCTTTTCGTCACAAACAGACTTCAATGCATAGTTATGTTCTGCCTCTGCCTCTGTTCTGCCTATAGAGAGTTTCATCTGCAATAGAAAAACAACTTTACTTTTTTCACATATTTTCCTTGAGGGAAAGAATACAGGCAGTTATGAAACAAAACATTCGATAGACATATCTATACACAACCCTTCTGAGAACAGAGACAGTTTGATATCGGTGACTACGTTGCCTCATAATAAGTCATAATAAGCATACATTTAGCGTGTATTGCACTGGAAACGGCCATGTTCCTGTGCTTCAGTAGTGTCCCTTCACCTCTACACCCACGTGTTGTGGTATTTCATGAGGAGTACATCTCGTAAGTGCCTCGGGTGATTGGATTACCAACATGAGTCACACTGTGTTTCTCTTATCAGTGTACTGTGTACTACTCACCAATAGGAGGGTATTGTGAACTTATAAAGACCTTATGTAGGCAGGCAATAGGGAGTAAACAATTGTCCTGTAAGAAGATTAAAGCTGTCACAATTCATCCTTTCTCTATAGCACTTAAATTTTATAATTTATATGTAATTACAATCACAAAGGAAAAGAGGCAATGTAATGTAGAGTTAGCATATACTTTTTTGTGTCAGTTTATTTTTACATGTAAACTATGGCCTATATTTGATATTGGTTTTAAAAAGTATTTCTATATCGGATTGTTTCCTTATTGGTTGCAACTTGACCATTATATCTACCCCCTTAATTAATCTATCGCTTAACAAGATTTTCACAGTTCTCATTGTTTGAAAGACCAAAGGCCAACCAAAGGTTCCTTTGTTTACTAAAAACATGTCAGGGCATGGTGGCATTCCTTGCAATATGGCGCTTTGCCACTAGAGGCCGACATGTGTGTGACAAAGAAAGGGGAAAAATACTGGGAAAACCTGAATGGAAAAATACCCACAAATATTCCCACACACCTCCAAATTCGATACATTGTGTACAGAGTACAGAACATACATGTTATATGTTCTTGTTTTTCTGGTAAATTTCCGCATTTAAGTGTTTTCAGAAAACAATAACAGGGGCAGGCATATTTCTGCAGGTTTGAATGGGGCAATCGCTATGCTCAGCCTTATATCATTGCAGCCAAACAGACAAAAACCATTGGGCCAACAACAGCACAGGCTAAAATCTGAGTGAAATAGCTCGAGACAGTGAAAAACTTAAAAACAAAAAATAACGATTTATTTGCTTACTGTGTGTGTCTGCTCGGTGTGGATATAGCCTATAAAGTTCACTGAACGAAAGACACTTTTAAAACTGCAATACGCTTGGTGTGGTAATAGCAAACTAATCCAATAAACTCTTATTTCAAAACGTGTTTATTAATATGTAGTTACGGTGTAGGAATATAGGTGTTTGTTTGGCTGTGCCGGGTCAATTCAAGCTTATAACTATCCTCGAGTTCAGGGAGGGGGCAGGTGGAAAATCTATGCCAGCAATCTCATTAACATAAGATATGCACGCGTCATGTGACGTCGCAGCAGTGCTCTGTATAATACCCTCAGAGCAGCCGAAATAGAATCACTCCCTGACTGAGTTTCCTTGAAACCGTATCGCAGTCTCTAGCACTCGGCTGCTTTAAGCGCTACGTAGTACGAAAACAATAGTAATCTTAGCTACTGATAGACCACATCCAATCGCAAACGTGGCGACAAGTATCATTCAAACGGGTCTTGTATTGAATATGAGTACGGAGATGCTCAAAACACCAATGGAGGTGGCAGTATACCAGCTGCATAATTTTTCGATTTCCTTTTTTTCCTCGTTATTGGGGGGAGATGTTGTATCCGTCAAACTTGACAACAGGTAAACAAACTTGCATGTTGTGATTGGCTGAATGATCGAATCTAAGCTAAATTATGTTGTCTGTATTGTTCAAGCGAGTGCAGTGCTATGGCTGTTACGCACTGGTTACAACGGCGGCTTGTTTTCACTGTAAAGATTTTGCAGTGAATGTTTAGTGAATGCTTGCTGAAAGTCGTTTACCTGCCCATAACACTGTTAAACCGAAAGGCCTGATAATGTTTAGTAACATAGATAACGCCAGTGAAGTAAACTAATTACATCATGGCTACTTTGGCCGTTTATGAAGTCGAAAGCTGCTGCTGTGAAAACGAAATGTCCTTCTATTGTGATAACCAGGTCAGGTCCACAGCGATAAACCATGTATTCATTTATCAGTTGTATGCGATGACATGGCAGTGTTATCATGGGGCTAGGTTGCACTAGCGTGCAATTGCAAACTACATTTTATGACATGCAATGTTGAATTCATGACCATGTAGGTCGACTATTTCTGAGTGTTCGTATGTAGCCATTGATTAGCCAATTGTATGTTTGGGTGAACTGTGAAACTATGAGAGAGTGTGATGAAGATACTCATGTTTTTTCTTTTCTTCTTTTACAGTGCCTCAGGTGCTAGCGTTGTGGCGATAGACAACAAGATTGAACAAGCAATGGTAAGCCAAACCTCAAGCCAACCTCAATGCAGAATTTGGCAAACAATCTATGTTCAGTTGCCCACGGTTTTTGGCTATCCATCCTGTTGGGGGCTCAGATTAGCAAACTTGTGTCCGTAATCGATACGCCACAACACGGGCAATAGAAGTAGGAGATGGCTGCAGGCCCTTGCGTGTTACACGTGGATAGCTGAGAACAACCTTGGATCTAGTGTGTGCGTGTGACATGGCTGCCAGTGAAAACACTGTGCAAATGGCCTGACTTTCTAAGTTAAAAACAGAAATGCTGTGTACTGCCTGCATTTTCACACAATTTGACCATTTTTTAACCATTTTTTTCTTCTTTTTTTTTTTTTACCTCTGTGTCTCTTCAGGATCTTGTAAAGAACCACTTGATGTACGCCGTTCGTGAGGAGGTGGAGATCCTCAAGGAGCAGATCAAAGAGCTGGCGGAGAAGAACAACCAGCTCGAGCGTGAGAACAGCCTGCTGAAGAACCTGGCCAGCCCGGAACAGTTGGAGAAGTTCCAGTCGCGGCTGCCCAGAGAGGCCCTCTTGCCCCTGGACAACCAGGAGGGCAGCAGCACAGAGCCCCTGGCCCAGTACGGGGCCGGTTCTGCTGTGTAAGTGGCTCTGCCGAGGGGCGGGCAGAGCCACTGCCGCATCTGAAATGGACCTCCAGTTGTAGGGTCGTGCAACTTCACAACAACGATGAAGCTGGTTGTACAGATGAAACCTGACATGAAAGCATACAAAAGACAATGTTCCAGTCGGCATACAACCTGTTCTTGTAATAACCGACAATCTCTTCGGACTAAGGCAGAAAGAGAGAGCGAGTTCTCTGTGATGCCTGAGGTTACATTGGGACATTAAGAGACCCCCCCCTAATCACCATCACCACCACCACCACCACCACGTGCTCCCTGCCCCTGTTTTTTGCTATCCTTTGAAGGGGGGCAATGTGTGTGTGTGTGTGGAGTAGGGGGGTTTCCCAGCTTTGCCTTTCTCCCTCGCTTCCGATGAAGACGAGCAGAGGGGGATATGTGTGTGTGTGTGTATGTAAGTAAGACAGGGCTGGCCCAGTGATCCAGAGATCTGCGCCCAAGGATGGATGCCGCCGTGACGCCGTCCAAGGCCTGCGCCAAGCCAAGGACCTGGAAGTCTCCGGAGATGTTCCTCCCATCTCCCGAGAGCCCCACAAGGAGTTTTTGTTTTCTCGGTCCTGATGCAAGCAAGTTTTTTGGAGAGAGAGGGGGGCGCGTTCAGACTTGACTGTCCACATCCTTCACACTTCTGACAAGTTTGTTACTAAAAAATCCAAGACACCAGACACTGTCAATGAGGACTTGAGTGTCAAGCAGGAGCACGGTTTTTGATCAGTGCCTTGCTCAGCCAGTGTTTTTATCATCATCATAACCGTTCACAAACATTTGCTTGTATTCTGTGCAGTTGGGGCTTGCTGCTTATGGGGGAAAATACTGCATTGTTTTGTTTTGTTTTGTTTATTTGATGAAACTGAACAAAATTCACTTTATCATTAATAATTGATGTGTAAAGCTATGATTCAGTTGAGATAGAAAAATCTGTATACATTTGCTTAATTCTGTAAATTGGTGCATTTTGTGTAAAGTGTTTATTTGAACTCGCAGATATTGAGCAAAGCAGCTGGCGTTTGTTGCTGCAAATGCACTCCCACAATGACCTGCCAGACATTTGTGTTTTGTTGACTACATGCCAACTTGTTCCTGGCACGATATATGTATGTTTGTATGTATGTGCGCGTTTGTGTGTGAATGCATGTGTTTAAACGTCTGTACAGGTTGCGTGACGAGAACCATGTTTTCAGAATGGACCTTGCGTTTTCTAACTACCAAAGACTTGCCTACTCACAAGCCAACCAGGACCATGTGTTACTTTCACAGGGAGAAGTTTTGACAGTAGTTTTGGGGAAAAATAGAAAAAAGAAAACGTGGGGTTTTGTTGCTCTATTGTGTCCAGTGGGATGGCTGTTAACAATGTTGTACGGATACAAAATGCACACTGCAATAAACCTTATGTTTACACTAGTCCTTTCCTCTCTTTGTGTTATTTGCTACACTTGTAGTCTCTATTCTTGGATCATTTACGTTGTTAGAGCTAAGCATTATTTACTTAAGTCAAAGTAGTGATTACCTTTAGTAATGAATGTAAACAACACTTAATGCTAAGCAATCTGGTAGCATTCATAGATAACGCTTTTTGCCATTTTTCTGATGCAGGCCTACCTTTTTAGATTGGCAGTGGTGTGTAAACCTAGTGTAGGACCACTCTGAAGTTGTACATTTGTGCTGTTGCCCTTATGATCTTGCCATGCTCCATCGTTATATTTTTAGTCGGTTGTGTAACCAGCTATTAAATTATTGGTGGAAGTGTGTGTGTGCTGAGACCATTCCAGATGACCCTGCTGTCTCATATGCACACCGTTCTCAGAATGTTGGCTCCTAGAATGATGCTGGTTGCTTCAGGTTTCCTCTCAGGTGCAGCACAGCTTTGTATCCAGGGGTCGCTTCCCCGGCCCTGCTCGACGTCTATTCATATCCCTGTCTCTCAAGACGCAAATATCTCGCTCGGTGCTCAGTAAGAAAGTCAGTTTTCCCAGAGCCTGGCAGTAAGTTGTGGTTCAGTGAATAGGATCAACTGCATGAGACAGCCTGAGCTTTCTTTGGAGACGATGACTCTCCATGCACCCGGCGGCCAGCTTGAAATTGGAGCTGCCCAGGGTTTCCTACACACACCTCGGGGTGAGTTGGGAAAACCTAAGTCAGCAGCAGCAGTGCGCCATGTTAGGCAGTGAGGGTAAACAGAGTATCTGGTCACTTCTTGTGGTTTGTCTGGTCTTGTTGTTCTTTTCTTTCCCCCAACCTTTCCCACCATTGCTCAGTGTTTGTGTAATGTCTTATTTTGCTTTTGAAAATCAGCCTGTGAATGCGGTCAATCTAAAAAAAGCAAGGAAGAGAAACAAGAGAAAAGCATGAGGGACACTAAGGGTTTCACATCACAAAGCCATTGACTTCTGTTAATATTTCATTTGTGGTTCAAAGCCTTACTTTTCAGTGTGTCTAATATGGATTAGCTCAGAGCTTAGCCACTTTTGTATGGCACTGGGTGATACAATGTCGTAGCACAAATGGAGCTAAGATTGTATTGTTGTTTCACATAGGCCTGTCTGGTTTGCTGCTTATGAAGCCCAGTTCTGTGGAGGTTAAGGGGGATGACCAGTTCAATTTGCAGAATGCCTTGAAGGGATTCAGGCATGTGAAAAGTAGGCTAATTGGGCTAAAGCTAGGAGGCCATCAGCAGACTACATAGGCCACAGTAAATTGGTCATCCAGTGCATGCTGGATGGCCTACATATCTCAGGATTTGCAGTGGTGGAAATGGAAGAGCCTCTAAGCACATGTGCGTTATAGAACCCTGTTCAGCAAGGCATGTCACATGTCTCCTTTAAAAAAAAAAAAAAAAACTCATAACATTGCAGGAGATTGACAAAAGGAAATAGAGTTGGATGGTTTGGAAAGGGATTTTGTAGCTACGCCGTCAGAGTACGCTGCACTGGAGCTCCTGGTGGGCTGCAGAGACAGCTGCAGGACTTTGGCTGTTACGCAACGCTGCAACATCTGGTTGAGCTGGAGGAGTCGTAGGCGGGTTTCGGATATCAGCCCTTACCCAGAGTGTGGTTGGGCTTGCATGCAAGGAGACACTTAAGGCTGAAATGGGCTTTCGTGCCCCCCCACGGACCATGTTTGTCCTTGCTGCAGCTCCCATAAACACAACATTACAAAGGAGGATGTTTGTGCCATGCACCGCCCTTGCAAATGCTTACTTGGGGTTATTTCTAAAAAAAAAGTCCCTTTTTTCCAGTACCTCCATAATGGAAAGTCATTGTGCTTAACAGCATGGCTGCCTTTTGTGACCAGGAGCTCTCTGATCAGGTGCATCCTGCCCAGACACAACAATGTTTAAAAACAGGAACGCGAAAGGTGTTTTGATCAGGAAGGGCCATTTTCATTACTCACAGGAAGGCTCTTTGTAGGGTGATAAACAATGAGCAGAGGCATGAAACAAGCTAAAATGAGATTCCTTACACCACAGCACTTGGATATCAACTCCGTATATATTAGTTGCTGTGGCCCATCCAGGAAGCATTGTCTTATCGAATCACATGAGCTAGATGGAAACTATCCAGAAATGCATTGTGAGCGACTTGGACGGAATTCAAGCAAATTTCTCTCTCAGCAGGACCAGGGAGGGAACATGCAAGATTATGGGCATCATGCTGGATAGCCGCACATGGTGGCAAACTAATATGCATTTCCTATGGCGTGTATAGCTTCAGACATGCAGTCATGCAAACCATATTAAAACTAGAAAGCAAACAGACCTCCGCCAAGGCACGCCCTATCTTTCAATAATAAAGAATCGTTTAAAATATCCCTGGATACAGACAGCTTCAAGGAATGCCACCAACATGTTTGCATAAAGTTGCTAACTATTTAATTAACTATTTTACTAACTAACTGACAAACAAACACATAACATAAACATTGCAAAAACATAACTTCCTTGGTGAAGGTAATGAACAATCTGACAACTATTTTACTTCTTGAAGCAGTGGCAGAGGTGTTTATTGCACCAGTGTTCTTTATTTCTTGTAGTTGCTGCAGGGAATATCCAAATATTTGTTATAGAAATATTTGCACTGTCTGTATTTTGTTTTGTGACTGTGATCGATAACAAACATAATTAAAGATTATGCAATTGTGCTGAGCCTGGCGTGACTGCCTTGTTGTGATTCATACTTGCCCCTGTGACAGAAATAATTCATTCTAAGGGTTGTTCATTAAAGGTCCCTCCTCTGACGTCTGCTCTGAGCTCTGAGCTCTGACTGTCCTCACACCAGATGAAAACTTGTGGTTGTGCCTCGGCCTCCCCTGGGTCCAGGCTCTGTGCTTGTTTGATGAGGACTTTCCACCTCTTTCTCAGCTAGCCTGCAGCTAATTTACCCCCCCCCCCCCCCGTTTAGAGATTTTATAATAATAATAACCTTTACTTGTATAGCACAGTTCATACATACAAGATGCAGCTCAAAGTGCTTTACAGTTTGGCAAGGTCACAAACAGTATTTTGGAAGTATTCCTTGTTTACAGTGTATCACTGGCAGGGTGACCTTTCCTAGGACAGATCTTATGGGTGTAGAATGAGGAGGACAATACCTCTCTCTGTGATCATTTTTTTTTTCTCTCTGTTTCATCACGCAAACGTGCAGAGATATGTTTCCCCCCCGATGATGTTGCACTGAAGTTAAACAAGGCCAAAGTTCTGCAGGCCATTACTGCACACACTATGTAGTGAAACCTGGTATGGGTGTGGACACTGCTTGTGTGGTCATTTTCCTGGAGGTTGCAGAACATGCATGGAAACAGGATTTTGAAAGTTGTTTTAGTAACATCACACTAAAAAGGGATATTGCCAAACTTTCAAAGGCAAAATTTCAAAACAATGGGCACCATTCAGACTGCCATCACAGCAAAGGATTAGTTCACACGGGGGCCTAAAGTGTGCACTTTCAATTAACTCACCATTGTTTTGTGGATGAGATTTGTTTGTATAACCTAATCCTGAAAAAATCCTCAGTCTTTTACGATACGATGTGATCTGATATAAACTTTACTTGTGCCAAAAGACACATTGTTTACACCGAAGGGAAAGAGTTAATGATTGGGCTTGAGCCTCACAAATTGTGGATGAGATTTGTTTGTATAACCTAATCCTTAGAAAATCCTCAGTCTTTTATGATACGATGTGATCTGATATAAACTTTACTTGTGCCAAAAGACACATTGTTTACACCGAAGGGAAAGAGTTAATGATTGGGCTTGAGCCTCACAAATTGTGGATGAGATTTGTTTGTATAACCTAATCCTGAAAAAATCCTCAGTCTTTTACGATACGATGTGATCTGATATAAACTTTACTTGTGCCGAAAGACACATTGTTTACACTGAAGGGAAAGAGTTAATGATTGGGCTTGCGCCTCACAAATTGTGGATGAGATTTGTTTGTATAACCTAATCCTGAAAAAATCCTCAGTCTTTTACGATACGATGTGATCTGATATAAACTTTACTTGTGCCAAAAAAAGACACATTGTTTACACTGAAGGGGAAAGAGTTAATGATTGGGCTTGCGCCTCACAAATGAGGTGTGTTTGGGTCTTGTACTGCTGCCACAGTCTCTGACCTCTTGTTCCCAGGGAATCCTTGTTATGGTGCAACCTGGTGGGATGCCCCTCACCCGCAGTCCTGGTCCAGGCTCCATCGGAACATCTCATTCAAAACAACTAGGGCAGAACAGGGCACCAGCGTGTGGCCGGGGATTTGAGGTAATACCACAAGTCTCTGGTTCCACCACGGGACGTGCACAGCCAGGCTCATGCCTGCAAATCAGGACTCTTTGTGTTTCTGCGCTACCATGTGTTGGAGTAGAAAGGGGGGGTGAGTGAGTGAGTGGGGGGAGGGGAGCAGACAGAGTTACATAACCACCGACGTCCCGCGGTGATAAACCTGTGACTCCCACTTAATAGCTAATGGCAGCACTGAGCAATTATAGTGCTTATGCTCAGACAACAGGGGAACAACAAGACGGAGGAGAAAAACGCAGGCGGAGATGTGGAGATGGGTGTCTGCCAAATGATTCATCATCCAACTGAGCAGTTGTCTTGATTAACAGTATAGTGTTATGATTATGATACTTGTACACTGAACACTTGAAGACTTGAACACTTGTAATTATCCAATGGCAGATGTATTATGCAGACATTCTGTACCTCAATAACATCTTTTTCCCCTGTTGTCCTCAGGCAAACCACATGCAGAAGCAAAAGCATTCATGAATAGACTATAAAAGTTCCTTAGGCACACAGTACACAGAATACTGTACTTTTAAGTGATTAGCATTGATTGATGTTTTTTCTTCTCCTTCTTTTTGCTGCTCCTTATAATAATAACTACTACTGATACTAGTATTACTCATACTTCTACTACTTATACGACTACTGCTAATAGTAATTATTATAAATCCTTTTTAAGTTAGGTAAATACTGCACTCTAATCTGCTACGAGCTCTGTTGGAGAGAGAAAAAGATATTACGAGACACTTTTAAACCCTTTCCTGAGGCAGCAGTCATTTGTAAGTCAGTCAGACTCTCCACATCCACGCACATGCAAACCCTCTCCATGCCGAGACAGCTAGTATATAGTGTTAGGCCGTCTACAGGGCAACAGTACATGAAGGCAAAGAGGACAAGAGTAGCATTGACAAGGGACATGACAACTTCTGATAGCAATTTGAGGAGTGACGTTAGCTCATTTACCCAGTAAAATAAGATTTAACCATTTAGATGAGTTAAGCACCTGATGCAATGGCCCTGACAATGCATTGAAATGGGACAGATAAGGTTACACAATATTAACGGTAAAGTTCAAGACAGCCATGGCATTAAAAAAACAAAAACACGCAGAGATGGCACCCTGTGTCAAACGTGGCCTTTGCAAGAGCCCCAGGGACATAAGCAGTAATTGCAACAGACATACTTGCAGTTGCGGGAAATCATATTGGGTAACACACCACACCTTGTGCATTGGAAAATAAAACAAGTATAATATGCCACTGTTCATTACTGATTTTATTAAACTTACTCTTCCATACTTGTATACTGATAAATATATTTGAAGGACATTATTAGATTTGTCATTTTGCAATTTGGTGCAACAAGCACTTTTTTCAGGTACGTTCTCCCTGGGAACTGTGCATGAAATACTAGAAACTATACGCTAGGATCACCCCACCTTCTGATTTAGACTTTTTCCACCCTCTTGTGAAGGCATAGAGGGGGAAAACAAAAGCTGTGCCAACGTAAAACAAAGAAATACCTGCCCATTTTTTTCTTTGCTGCTGACAATCTGTTTTGAAAGCAAAGAGTTCGGAAATGGAAGCTTTTGTGTGGGCTGCTAATCTATTTGAGCTTCCCTGTGAAAGAAACCGTCAAGCACAGCCTTTCTTTGCATGTACCCCCCCTCTGCCCCCCGGCCACCGCCCCCCGGCCCAAGCACACACAAGCATGGAAGACCAGCACATGGAGTAACATGCGGGCAGCTGTCATGACGGCATTCTGACCAATCGCTGATGAGGCTCCCCACCAGTGATCAATCACAACGGGCCCCTCTTTTCGCTCTGTCATCGCTTGTCCATTCACGGCGCTAATAGCCTTTCCCTCGCTCGCTCACTGTATGACCATTATTTGGCAGATCTCTGAGGTCCCTTGTTTGTTGGTCGGCCTCATCGCTGTCCCTTTTTGGACACGGGGCGCCATTTTTTTTACAGTCAGGGCCCTCCACTATGGTGAACAGAACAGAGAGAATCCATTCCTTTCCTCACCAGGACCCAAAGGTTTCATAACAGAACCTAATCATAACAGCATGAGCCATTTTCGCAGGAATCACTTGAAACCATTTTTTTCCCCTTTCCTTTTTCATCTCTGACGCTAGCAGAGAGGTAAAAAAACACAGTCCGCCTCGGGCGGTTAGATTTTTTCCTGGGCGGGATATAGGTTTATGGGATTGTCACATGACACTCTACTGTACACGGCAGTACTGTGAGAACTGAATATGGATTATATACAAATACAAATGTATGTCTTGAAGTCATTGTTCTTGTTATCCCTAATCTTGCTGGTGACGAATAAAGGCTGTGGTCTTATTTAACTGTCTTTGTTTCCATTTTGTGTGTTTTCAGTACAGACATACAGTCTGCCTACACCCCTTCTTGACTTTTTATTTTTGTTTGGTCACCTTGTACTCAGGAAATGTATGCCTGTAAACAGCACAGGAAGTGACCTCAAAGGTGAGTGCTTTTAATAAGGTATGTTTTCAAAACAACTGAACGGATATTTACCTCTGACTTAAATGTGGGTTGAAGACTTGTTGTCATCACATCAGCTCTCCCATAAATAGTTCTTCTAGGCACAGAATGGAAAAAAGGGGCAATGTTGTTGGCAAAATTGTGTACGCTTGGCTGACAGCCACGTCACTAATATTCCTGGGTGGAAGACATTTCCTCAGGCCTTGCCCTAACCTCAGACCTATTTTTCGATGCAGGGATATGCATCTGTTCCAGAGCTTTTCAGTTGACTCAGGAGTTATGGAATGGTAGCCTTTAATGGCTTATTTGGTCATGGTTGCTAGGCATTGAGACACAGAAATGTAGTTCTGTCACCAACAGGCCTTAAGGAAGGTCTGAGTGTATTCTGCGTAGCATTTCAGCTATTTATAATCACCCGGCAGTTCCCCTTATTGTATATTTCCAGCCGCCAAAGCAGGCTGAGTATGGATCTATTTAAATCCTAATCTATTTTTGGTCGACTTTGTCATGAAACCTGACTACTAAACTTAAAATGGCATTCTTTGACAATGAAGTGAATTCAGCCACCGTCTTGAGAGGACAGCTAAAACCTTTGATTCAAAACTTCTACCTTCTCTATAAATAACCATACCACCCTCTTATACTGGGCAGCGCTGTCCTAACGGAAATATTACTTCACATTTTCACAGAAGTGATTCTTAATACTCTTCTTTTCCCACGGATGAGTTAGGTTTTGAAAGATCCTGTCATGCCCTATGTGCCTCATGTGCAATTTGGAAAAAACACTAGGAAAGAGGAAACTGGGAGGTTGGGAAATAAAAAAAAGTGTCAGAAAAGTTGAGAATGTAATATAATTTCTTTAAATAGAGTAAACAGATGTTTAAACGCCTTTGTAAAGATGTACATGTTACAACATGATCTTATGAAAAGCAGATTACAAAACCATGGCCCTTCTGAGAAGACATCTGTACTTTCACTGCATGATAGTATTTATCCTAACTGCTTTGTGCTACTAGGTTGTACCCTGTTTTTATGAATTTTTATAGAATTTAATGCATTTTTCTATGAATTTATTTTTTATTATGCTTATGTAAAACAATTTGACATATCTTTATTAACAAAAAATGTGCCTTATAAATAAAGCTTGCCATGCCTTACCATGTGTCTCCGAAAAGGTTTAACTCACGCACACCAGTGCAGTCAGTCTCCAGTCTTACATATAGAATTTACCTTTAACATACATCCATGGGGTTTGCTGTAAAATATTCTTGCAAATACATTAACTCATACACGTCTACTAACATTTATATACAAAGAAAGTTTCAGGCCTATTTTAAAAGATTTAAAAAACGTTAGTGAATCTCTCTCCTGCATGTTGACCAAAGCTGCTGAGACAGAGAATGGAAACAATAGAGGTGGAGGCAAAGTGTCATAATGACATAGCTCTAAAATGGATTATAGGGTCTGTAGGGTTATTATCCACAGACTAACCTCCTTAGATGTCTGGAATGAGAAGAGACGTCGAACAACCAGGGCGGCCGGAGGTTACGTAAGCCAAAATGAAGGTCACCATTGCCCGCAGACCAACTGACTATGCACACCACTCTGACTCTCACAGCTCACAGCAACATTAGCTAAACACCTGAAAAGATTTGATGTCAGTCCTAATGATTAATAACTAAGGGGAAAAAACTCTTCTGCCGGATAAGATGTCTGATTTGTGCCTGTGGGTAGAAGAGGCTGTGATAAAGATCTCTAAGAGGACTCTGCACAATATTATGTCTGGAATACACTGTTGTCATTTTTTTTAGGGTATTCAAATACAAACTCCCTGACCATAGTCATTTAAGAATGAATCATATCCATGCATTCCTGATTTCATGTTGACAACTGTTTTGTACCACAAAGGAAAAAATGCATCAAAAGGCAATAAAAAAAAGGGAACCGCCACAACAGACAGTGCATGTGCGTGAGTAGAGAAAAGAGAACTACTCCTGCTCTCCCAGTGGGCATGGTGTCTGTGGGGCATATTTCTGTCAGTGTATAACTTTTTTGAGGTGGTAATTATCACACACACCTGTCCTCAGCTTCCTCGCCGGGTGAAAAAGGGAGGCGCTTTTGAACTATGCGTGTGTGCGACGGCGAGGGAACAGCATGTTCTCTCAAAGCAGTTTACAACTTTCCTGTGGTTTCCGCGGGATGTGATTGTGAACGTTACCAGGCTGTATACTGTAGCGTGCATGTGTGTGCTGCTGCTGTTGCCTCACCGACTTAGACTATGAAGACTATGGTGAGAAAACAAGCTCCCAAACAAGCAAGTCTGTGGCTGTTGGTTGGTGAACATGGGCTTGTCCATAGCAGTTAATTGCATGCCACCCGGGTTTGTTTACCTCCACTTATATAACTTTATGCTCCCGTTTGTTTGTGACAGACGGCAGAGGAGATGTCCCAGTTTACCAACGTCAGAACACACACACCCTTTCCTGAACACACAATGAATATTTTTGTGACATATTGTGTCTTTGGTAAAAACACTGTAAACCTGACAGAGTTCACATGCTTATGAAAGATGTTACAACAATCAGGCAGAAGGGACATAAGCTGTACAACCCAGAAGTGTTTATTTTATGAATAGTAAACACAAAAAAGAATAGGGGGTGGATGGAGGAAAAAGAGTTTCATAACTTGGTGGCATCATTTACAAGATATTTTGTTAATATTATTCTGTATTTTATTAGGGGCATTTAGAAGTTTCCATATACTCATATGGTTTCTTATATATAGAAATCTAAAAATATTGTAAAAGGTAAATTGTGTTTTTGCTTTCTAAAATAGAACTTAAAGTTAAAACTATTCTAACAACAATACTCTTACAATATATCTGTTACAAAACCAGGATCCATGACTGACATGAGATAACTATCAGTAGAAAAAAATGACATATGCCATAACTTCTCCTTGTCACCCCTCAGGCCCTACAAAGCCTGTCAACCTGGACACCGCCAATACGGGCTGCTATCCTCACACATACCTTGAACAAACGTGAGCGACTAGTTGCCTGTATATCACATCGAGACCCAAACGGAATGTTCCCAAGGCCGCTGCAGGTGCCCTAGACTGTAAACATATCACGCTTTAGGCAGTCTGGAACAAACAAACACATTAACAATCACCTCAGATCCCCCCCCAAACACATCAATGGGCTGTTGTGAAACGCATGGGATCAGCTAACCAAGGATTAACTGGCACCTTATCGACAAAGTTGAATGTCTCAGTGTTCTCACTATTGTCAGACATCTTATTTGTTTAAAATCCAGACATGTTTTTAAAGGCAAACATTTCTAAATCAAAAGAAGTTGCATAACAAAACATAAATGCAAAATTAGGATAAAAGCATGTAAGGACTGTACGTAAATTCAATACTTTGCTTAGTTGATCTTTATGATAAAACCCAATGAACTGCTCTTTCAAGGTTCTGACATTTTATAAAGCTATAACTCACCAAGATGCCTGACAGGCCATATTTCACGACACCTCAGGGATACCTCAGACATAATAATTTCACAACCATGATTAGACAGTTTCATAACCATGTTAATTAATGTGCGGTGTGAGTGGTTCTTGACGTCACTATCAAAACATGGGGACAATCCAAGAAGTTCTTTCATCCAAGAGTTTTTGTAACGTTTTTTTCCTGCGGGTTTCTGCTGGCATTGTGTTGCTAATGTGAAACGTAGTTGGCATTGGGTAGTCCTATCACACGAGTAGACGCCGGCTGACGTGGGTGATGAGGAGGGCATGAGCGGGGTCAGAGGGAGTACTCTGCAAGCCCTGGGCTTGAACTTACACACGAAAAGGGCAACAAAACATTCTCAGCTGTCGCACACAGCCCTGTCTGACACACGCAAAGGGCCCGGCCAACCTGCCTGAGGCACCACAGCTCTCCACACACACACACACACACACACACACACACATGTGCGTGCACACTCACACACGCATACCCACACACACACACATATATACACGCACAGACTTAAACACAGACACTCACGCACACACACATACACATGCACACATACACATAGACACACATATACGCACACACTAAAACACACATACACACACACACACACACACACACACACACACACACACACACACACACACACACACACACACACACACTCAGACATACGCATGCACTCTCTCTCTCTCTCTTTCTCACACACACACACACACACACACACACACACACACACACACACACACACACACACACACACACACACACACACACACACACACACACACACCTCACTACACAGCATAGATGTGCCCTATTGGGGGGAATGCAAATCTGACGGCAATGAACTGCTGCCATCATAGAGATCCATTTCAATATAGGCCTGCGTTACTTCAATCCATCCATCACAGGAATATGACACCACTTCATTTTGAACCCCCTCCCTCCTGTGCCCGGATGTGTGTGTGTGTGTGTGTGTGTGTGTGTTCGTGTGTGTGCATGTGTATGTGTGCGTGTGTGTATGTGTGTGTGCGTGTGTGTTTGTGTGTGTCTGTATGTGTGTGCGTGTGTGTTTGTGTGTGCGTGTGTGTGTTTGTGTGTGTGTGTGTGTGTGTTTTTGTGTGTGTATAAGTGTGCAGTGAGAGGATTGAAGTGTTACAGTGTGATGCCTAGAAATAAATTCACCGGCGCAGAGCCTCTGACACAGCAACAATGGCTAATCATTAACCGGCCTGCTCTCTCTCCCCACACTACCGCTGCTGCTGCTGCTGCTGCTGTCTATTTTCTGCCGTCGCACAGCAAAAGGCATCACTCATTCTCAAAGCGAACACCTGGACACTGGCCAAGCCCGCCACGTCTGAGGTGCTGAACATTTCTTTCTAATTCTGTGAGGTGGTTTGGCTGGCAGGCGGGCGGGCGGGCTTTTGGCTGGCAGTAGGAATTGGGAGTGGGGGGGTGGCGGGGGGTGTGGGGTGGGGTGGGGGGGGAGCTGGCTGCTGATAAAGACGGCCATATAAACACGATACGGAACACCAGAGTGTTCCCAGAGTGCCTTGCCACTGTTAATAAGTCCAACAATGCCACACTTATTACATGGCATGCCCCCACTCTCAGCAAAGTGAGGTTTATATAACAGCACACAGCCGGTCAGAGCAACTCAGTAAGTGAGTGAGTGAGAGGGAACAGTGGCCTGGGGGATGGGGGAGGGGGTAACCATCTGGAGTAGTGGAAAGGAGTGTCCGGGTCCGGGGGTGGAGGGAGTAACACATTTAGAGTCTTTCTGTAATAATTATGGGATTGCAAGCAAAGGCCAAGGTGGAATTGTGTCGTTGCCTTGATGCTTTCATTCCAAATGGCAGTGGAAAGAAATATTGTAAATAAATAAACATATAAATAAATAATCAGATGAATAAATAGATACATAAAACCTAAACAGTTAGATAAATAACAAACAATAATATTCAAACAATAAAATAGCCTTACTTAGCACATACACACACTCACAAACACAAGCACATACAAACACAAACACAAACACAAACACAAACACAAACACAAACACAAACACCCACACACACACACACACACACACACACACACACACACACACACACACACACACACACACACACATGCACACAGCACAGGCACTGACATGATGCACTTTGACCTCATGATATAACCATTAAATGCAGCCAATGCTAACTAAGGTCAACCTCAAGAACAGGTAGGCCAAAAAAACGCAGACATCCTCCCAGTATGTATGTAAAACTGCAAAGGGCTCATTCCACCCCTTAGCGAGGAATACCATGAATGCCTCAGATGACAGATACTATAATGACTGTTGACTCCCCCTTAAGTGTTTTCCGTGTTCTTGACTTGAACCAGCTTATATTGTACTGACTGTGGTTATTCAACATTTTGCTTCTGAAACAAGAAACAAAAACAACACTACGAGCAAGCACTTCATGGGTGTTTTGACAGACAAACTAGTTTAAACAGATCACTTTTTGTTCACGTAAGGGGAGTTAGGCCTCTGCTTAAGCGCTTTTCAATTTCAATTGACAGGAGGCTTAAATCAATAGACAAACGCCCACTATCAGTGTAATACTGGTGAAAAGATGCAAAATCTGCCACATGGACTACATCCAATTGTCATTTTTATTGGATAGGGATTGCATTTAGGCAGTGATAGCTACAACTACACACGGAAATGTCACCTGAGACACATAGGAACCATTATTCATGATGGAATTTAGACTGGTTTGATCAGACAACATCAATAAAATAGATATTTATTGATCCTGTTGGAAATTTAGGATAGAAGTCAGCCCACACAGTCTAGCCCAGGCTTAGAATTCACATCTTCACTAACTCTCCAGGTTCAAAGTTGAGTGTGCTGACCACTGAACTAAGGTAGACGGACATGTATCAGCTGTGCAGGTCCGTCTCTGGAAAGTTTTCAACAGAACATTTCATCTGCCATGTAACTATCCATTCCTCCATAAACCAGCTACGACTTTGACAGAATGTTCTAGAGAGGCATTGCTTCACAAACATTGACATTCAGAAACGGCACGTAGAGACAAATAATGTTTAGGTAGCTGCAATGAGCATTGTGCAATGTACCAGTCTGAAATGAGTCTACAGTACATGCCAATCAATCATGTCACAGTTGTATTTGGCAATACCGCCCTCTGAGGTTTTTTGTTTTCTTGTTTCTTGAGTGGATTTTTCCCTTAAACTATAACTGACTGTGGAGACAGTGCTGTTTTGCAGTAAGCAACTCATACAGCTGAGACCTGTTGCAGGCTGCTATGTCCCATTTGTGAAATGTAAACAACAAGTTTTATCAAGATTTTGTTTTGAAACGGTTCAAGAAGAAGACATTCCAAATATCCCCTCCTCCATATACACACACCCGCCCTTTCCTCGTTTTGCCTGGGTCTGCACTGTTGTCTCCGGTAGCTGTTTAATCCAAGCTTTCCCTTGTGCAAATGTGTCTGACCTTTCTGACCCATTGTTCCTTTGAGCAGAGTGACCACACAAGTCATAGTTAATCCTGTGCATGTATTTGTGCACAAATTAACCACACATCAAACAAACACAGACACACACAGACACACACACACACGCTGCACGTATGCACGTACACACATACACCGACATACACACACACATGGATGCAAACATGTACACGCACACACACACACTCTCTCACACACACACACACAAACGCACAAACAGGCACACGTGCATGCAAACACACACACACACACACACACACACATACACACACACACACACACTTTGGGCTGAAGGGGGTCCTTTGATATGAAAAGGGACTATTCAGGACACTTCAAGGCACATGATGGTAATGGGACCAATCTCATGAACACTAATGACACAGGAGATAAAGTGCAAAAATAAGCTGCAAAAATGAACAAAAAAAGATCAAATACCAGTTTAACAACAAACAGAACAAATACTCATTTCAAACAGACTGTCCAGACACTGCATGGGAGACAACACAAGATCTTCAGAGACCAAAACAACTTGCTCGTGAAGGGCAACAACAAGGTTTCATAGACTGGGCTGGTCTTTACTGGCCTTTGCGTGACCAGAGCCGACCTTGGATGAAAAGATGAAGGCAGGGAGAGCGTGACAGAGATAGAAGAGAGTAGGATAGAGTGGTGAGCGGACAGATAGAGAAAGAGAAAGAGAAAGAGGGACAGACGGAGTGGACGGAGATCGGGAGAGAGATAGAGAGGGACAGAGTGGGAACGGAGAGACATAGATAGATAGAGCGACAGAGAACAGGATAGAGGGAGTTGGGGATTGAAGTGCAGCATTGATGCCTCCGTCCGGCTGCCACTGCAGCTGCATTCCCATTTGTTGCGTGTTGAATGTGTGAGTGATTGAGCCCGTGCAGTACATACTGTCCTACTTGGAGTGTTGCCCTCTGGCCAACAACAGAGCAGGAGCTGCAGACCAGTAGCGTGCCTCCACCATATCCATCCCTCTGTCCATCCCTCTCTCTCTCTCTCTCCCTCTCTCTCTCTCTCCCCCCCCCTCTCTCTCTCTCCCTCTCTGTCTCTCTCTCTCTCTCCCTCTCTCTCTCTCTCTCTCCCTCTCTCTCTCTCTCTGTCTCGCTCTCTCTCTCGCTCTCACTCTCTCTATCTCTCTCTCCCTCTCTGTCTCTGTCTCTCTCTCTCCCTCTCTCTCTCTCTCTCTCGCTCTCACACACTCTCTCTCTCTCTCTCTCCCTCTCTCTCTCTCGCTCTCACTCTCTCTCTCTCTCTCTCTCTCTTTTGTCTGTCTTTGTTTATATTTCTTGCTTGCTATTTTTATTATGTTCATCTGCACTCTTAGAGTCACACGCTCTCTTTCTACCTCTCTATGTCTCTCTCTGTATCTAATCTCTCTCTCTCTACTGTTTTGTCTGTCTCTCTCTCTCTCTCTCTCTCTCTTTCTCCCGCTTCTCTTTCAACTCTTTCTGTGTCTTCCGCTTCTTTTTCCCAACTCTTTGTGTACTTCTTTTGTGTCACTCTTTAAACCTTTTTCTACCTCCCATTCATCTATCCTCTCCTATTCCCTATAGGGCCAGCCTTACAACTTTAGATCAAGCTGTGTGTGTGTGGATTAGGCTCTCACACATGCTTCATTCAGTAGGTTACTATATGTCTCCATTCCAACCTCCATTTTGTCCCATAGGACCTGTGGTGTTGTCCTACTTCTATGACTATCCTCAAAAAAAAGTCAAACAACATTCTGATTGCACAATTTGTTTGTCCAAGCGCCATCTCAAGGATTGTTATCTTTGGCATAGTGTGGGTAGCACAAGGCTGTTTTATGTACAGAGAGGGGGAGAAAGAGAAAGAGAAAGATACAGAGAGAGAGAGACAGAGAGAAAGAGAAAGAGAAAGATACACAGAGAGAGACAGAGAGAAAGAGAAAGGGAGAAAGTGCTAGAGAGAGAAAGAGAGAGTGAAATGTTTAGGGTAGCAACATGACCATAGATATCTGTCGCTAATGCATCGACCAGAGATTAGCACAGAATGTCTGGCAGCCGGGTGCACGGCGGGAGATTGGAGAACGGTATGGCGATGGTGGATGTGTAGGTCCCAGCCTGCCTGTCCCCTAATACTTGTGACAGACAGAAGACGAAAGAGGAGGATGAGCATTGAGCATGACAAAGTGCTCCACCCTGATCCTCCTCCCCATAACACACTACTCCTCTGTAGGTCAGACACATAACCCTCTTCCCTCCCTCCCTCCTCCACACGGTTGCAAATTTCTCAGGGGGGCTTCTTTTGAAAATGGATACAGGGACACAGGGTTAGCCTGCCGGCCCATAGGGCTCACGCTGCAGCATTGGATGAAACTGGAACGACTTGCTCTGGGCTTATGTAACGTTCGGGGTCTGGCTTAATGGGGCAGAAAAGCAAAAAAGAGAAAAAAGAAAAAAGAAAAAAAAAAATGGAGGGAGGCAGGGCAGCACGCGATGGAGGAAAAAGCCCCGAGGGGGCCAGAGGGGCTGGAACCGGCGAGCGCACAAAAGGGAAACGAACGTCTCGCACAATGAGGACCGCTGGGTGCATTGTGGCGGCGGCCCTGACCCAGTCGAGAAGAGACTGTTCTGTACTGCGCTGCGCCACACCACACCACACCAGACCACAGTGGCCCTGTTTCCTATATTTATATTGCTTCCCAAATAATAAGCTGAAGATTCCAAAGCTAGGGCTGCATGTGCATTGCCTCCCATGCATTGACTGGATGAGGAAATTTGCTTTGGAGTACCAGCAGGCCCCAGTCATTGGTTTGGGACAGCATCAAAAGGGCACTGATGTGGGGCCGGATGGCAGAGCAGGATGAATTAAATTAATTTTGACATTCAAATAAATTTGGCTCTGTCGTACAGGATCGTGCAGGGGAAGAGAGGCATTTTATTTTTCCTTTGGCTTTCCACAACAAATTCCATGGCATGATACACATATATAATCATACTAAATTTGGTGCGGCCTCTCAAAAGGGACTTTGAAGGTTGTGACCTTTACAGCTCAAAAACAAATTTTCACTACATACATACTCCAGCAGTGCGGTGAACAAACACAGCTGTATGGTTGTCTCAGCGCTGCCTGGTAAATGCAATGCAATTGGCATGTTTGTTTTTTCCCAAACATTAAAGAAGAGAAAAATATTACACATGCATGTACACACACACACACACACACACACACAAGGGCGTTTATGGTGCACTTATTGCTCACTTTTATATGAGGCAATGCATAGGAATAGGGTTTCTGTGCCAGAGTTATTTTTATATCAGTCAGGTTACGAGAGCCAGAGCGGGAGCACAACAGCTTTGAATCTGTCAGACAAACACTCAACATCTGGAGCTGAGCAAGCAAGCAAGCAAGCAAGCAAGCAATGTCTTACAGCGCCACGACCGTAAGTCTCTTTTTATAACATGCCAGCCCAAAATAGAAGTGTGGTTCTGGAGAGGTATATGTATATATGTTTCTAATT
>CM059288.1:7518875-7538875 GCA_030347295.1 Setipinna tenuifilis | reverse complement strand
ACCGAACCCCCTACTAGGAGCTAGAGTGAAGTACTAGGAACATCTGCTGTGAGGCAACCTGCAGGGACGGATTGCAGGTTCAAAGCCTAGCTGCCTGGCTGTCTCCTTCTCTCACGTTCACAGTTATGCCCAATTCAGTGACACAGTGACCAAACACAGAGACCCCATTCATCTACACTCTTACAGTCACACGCTCTTTTGCACTGGGTGTCTGAAAAAACAATTGGAGAGCCTTTTTCTTTTTCGGGGGGGGGGGGGGGGGGGGGGGGGGGTTGCACATTCTTGCAAGGACATTCAACAATAAGGCAGCGGCGTTGGCCCTTCAAAGGTATTTGGGTAAAGCCTAAGCCTGCTGTATATGTGGACTGCGGCGTACAATAACATGCGTCGGGGTCATGATTTCAAAACGCCTTGACCCCCATGGGGACTGCTAGCGGAGGCCATCTGGAGTGAGAGAGCAGAATCCCACCATGGTGTCCTGCTGATGCATGGACGCAAGCTCTCTTCCCACGGGACAGAAATCCCAAGTGAGAAGGATCTTTTTTTTACAGTAATTTATTATTTTTTTTACCCAGAATGCATTGTGCACAGGCAGGCTTCTAAAAACGCATTTTGTACAGTACCTGTGTTGGTGAAATATGTTCTTGAGCCGTGCACTACTTGGGGGGGGCAATACTTGGGTATCATAAATGCTCCACCACCTCGATAAAAGGCACCATTATGGCAGTAATCAGTAGATCATAAACGCATTTAGCACCACAGGACACTAGAGAAACACTGGGCTATTATGCAATTAGAACGTCCATTATTTGATAATGCTGCAAGATGCCGTGCAATCGGGGGGTGCTTCTCCCACTTGAGTTGAGCTCAATTGGGTTAGGAGCTAGTGAGGTGCGGTTTGGGTTGCTAAATAACACAGTGCACAGGGCCTGGATGAGGGGCATTGAAAAAAACAGGACAGAGACTCTGTGGGTCAGTTTGTCAGACAGTTCACTGATTAGAACAGAATATCTGCCAGGGACTATGTAAACATGCACGCGTGCACACACATACACATGTACACAGACACAGACACACACAGACACACACACACATGCACACACACACAGAGTTAATCAAACCAAAAATCTTGTTTTTTAAAGGAACCTCACACAATTTGACAATGGCAGTAAACTATTAACAGTAAAATATTATATACTTTTAGTAGAGTGCAATGTAACATCTAAGCCTAGTTGGCTTCCTACACATGTCTTATTTCACCAAAGACATGACACCTGACACTGAAAATTATTGCTCTACTGTTACTGTTACTAGCTATTAGCATCAGGCTACTGTGTGCCTTGTCTTTGGTTTTATCTACACATTTACTGCAGCATGTTGGAGGGAAAGAAAACGACAGTCAAAGGGGTTGATATCTTCACTGCAGTAGGACCCTAGGCTACACTTACGCTGAAACTTAAGTAATGAGATTTGTGAATTGTTGAAAGACTTGTTCTGGGACTAAGCAGTAAACATCTTACGTCTGTAAATACTGCTGAGGCATGTCTGTCAAGACGTACAAAACCAACATCTCCTCCTCGAATCACAGACATCAAAGCATGTGCACTTGAAAGGAATGCCCAAAACGCACGCACACCATCCCCATCTTTCCTCGTGGTCATGGCTGTAGACTGTAGAATGCTAAACTGGAATATGCAAGACGTCTGCAGAATTTCTCTTGACTTTTTTTCTCCCCTCTCTCTCTTTCTCCAGGCCGTACGTACGTGCTGTCCTCGCTGCTCAACATTTGCTCAACTATTCCCAGAGATATAAAAGCCTGTGTCCTGCCAAGAGAGCACAACATGCTGGATTGCTGGCTGCTGCTGACAGGACAGTTTACTCTTGTTGGTCAACCGTGTTATTGATGATGTTTAGTTTGCGTGCACTTTGCGCTTGCTAACACTGGGGCTGGCTGGTGAGAAGCCGCCGACACGTGTGACCCACAGGTCCTGAACCGGACAAATACTGTGTGACTGGACTCTGTGCTTGCTTTGGGGGGGGGGGGGGGGGGCTGATCAGTACCAGCTGCAGCTGCTTTGTCACGCATCCATGTTTATATATTGCCATCAGCCAGAGCCCTCGATCGGCAACGGGGGCATCGGCGTTGATTGCGTAAGCGAATCAAAAGCCCTGGTCGATCTTTTTTCACCCTGGAGAGAGTCTTCCACGAGACGCATAAGAGATAATCTTACTGTGACTGCCTGACTGCCTGACTGACTGACAGACAGGGACTCCCTTGAAAAGCATGCAGACACAGTCATCGAATGTCCATACAAAAGGCCACAGCCATCCCCCGCCATGGGAACTGTCCCAAATGTCACGCTCGTGAATTGTTGTCTGGAGACTGTGTCCAACAGAGCAGGCCCTTATTAGGCTAGTGGTTTAGTGGTGTAACCCGATTTGAATGCTACTGGGACGCTTACCAGAGGCTGGCGGTGTAAGGAGTTTCATGTACTTGTACTGTACATGAGTTGGGTAGCTGACCTAACCCACCCGTGTGTGGGAACACTTGCAAGGCCACGGCTTAGAAACACACTGCCACACTTGAGCAGAGCAGTAAGACAAACCCTTTGAGGCCTAATTAATACAGACGGGTCAATAAAGCCATGACGCCACCAAGCTCCTAAGGCGCTGGCTGTCTAAAGTTTAAAATGCATTTGGCATGGCATGGGCCCTTTTTTATCAGGGTGCGGAGGTACAGTATCTGACTCTCACTGTTCAGACTGAGATAATGGCTCGAGATAAAGATGCCTTGTTATAGATTTCAGTTACAGTAGATCGCTAAATTACCTCACCGCTTTCAGGTGATGCAACAGGCTGAGCTGAGTAGGGATTGTGCCTGTGCAAGCAGTAGTTTTGTGGTGCCTGCCCAAAGGTGGTAAAGCTGCTGATATAACATCATTTCAGGCGCCTTTTGGTACGGCTGACAAAAAAAATCCCATAAGACCTGGCAGCAGGAGGATAAGGAGGAGGAGGAGGAGGAGGAGGAGGAGTAGGAGGTTTCTTGGACGCCTTCCAAAACGAAAATCTCATGAGGATCGGCTAACCCCTCCATTACATCTGGAGCAAGTGGAGCGCCGGTCTTAGCAAGACATGGCCCCAGGCACCACACTGAGAAGGGGCCGCAGTCGCTCTGTACGCTCCCAGGACCACTGTCTGTTTGTTCAGGTGCCAACGGCTCAAAGATAAGCCACTCCAAGGGTTTATGTTAGATTAGGCAAATTGACTGTATTGCATGAACATTATGTAAGCTTCATCTACTGTAGGTGGATGGACTATTATTTGTAGCGGTTTTTCAAGCCCCTTTTCTGGACAACAATCCAGTCTTTCTAAATAGCCTGAAAAAAAGTAAGACAATGTGAGAGAATGGGGGAAAAGAGAGAGAGAGAGAGAGAGAGTGAGAGCAAGATAGAGAGAGAGAGGGAGAGAGAGAGGGAGAAAGAGAGAGAGAGCTGTAAATTGTGGACCTCTGGTTTGCAAACTGTCTGCCTTTGGTCTTGTTTGGCCTGGCCTGGCCTGGCCTGGCTACACTTCAGCCTACTGCTCAGAGTCTAATCTAAAGGTTAATTCCTCCTCCGACACCCATCTGGGCTTAGCAGGACTAACATCTGTGACCAAGGGCCTGACCCACTTCTCCCTGTTGGAAAAAAAATGTGAACAGTTTTATCTGTGGCTCATCTCCCTGGTGGATTCCACCATCTTCTGATTCTGATCTCTGATTAGTATTCTTTCCCACTGCACAGGGTATCTCCCTAAAGGCTACATGCTACTCTGTTTATTTGTGCCCTGTCACTGTTGCCATGGTGACGGAGAAGTGGGATGGTATTATGTAAATAGAGAGAGAGAGCATGAGGCTCTCTGAGTGATAGAAATGGAGGGAAACAACGAGTCAGCAGCATTCAGTGACTCATCAGTGTCTGGGGCTTTGCTCATATATGGCTCTAACTATAAGACAGCAGCATAACACAGACAGGCTAGTGTTACGCTCTAACACCCACCCACCCACTTACGTTTAGAACATTACAGATTGGAGCAACTTCTGTCCTTTCAATTTGTAAGTGTAAGAGAAAGTGAAAGGTTGGATGTGTGTGTATGTGTGTGGGTGTGTGTGTATGAGACAGAGCAAGGAAAAGAGAGAAGCAGAGAGAGAGAGAGGGAGAGAGAAGGAGAGAAGGAGAGAGAGAGACGTTAATCCCCTTCCTTGCTTTGATTCTATGGCCAATCCACAGTAGACACAGCAGGATGACTGACTTGCACACGGTGTACGAGCCAAGGGTTGGCAGGTAACGTGCAAAGGCTCCCTTCACTGAGGCGCTACTAAAGGCTGGAGGAATGTCCGCTGATAGATGATCCTAATTCCTGTTGGGGAGTGCTGCCACAGAGCTCTTTAGCTGCAGCATAAACAGACCATTCCCTCTGGAGTCTGGGGGGAACTGAGAGTGCTTTTATAGAGTGCCTTTAATGGGGGTGATTCGAGGACAGCCTACGGAGCCATTTTGAATGAAACAGTAGCGTGATAGCCATGATTGTCTGGAGTACAGTTAAGGGGGGGGGGGGGCATGTAACTTGAGGGTTATTAGCTGAAAAATATATGGAATGAATGTGCTTTGTTTGTTTTCAGTCTGCCCAATGGCCTCTTTTGTTTATTAAGTACAGCAAAGGAGACACACACTGTGAATAAATGTGAATAAACAAAAACACAGCAACTGTAAACTATGGAAAAATGGCAGTGGCCTTACAAGGTGGTTACAGTTGAAAATAACAGACGACAGTCATGCACCAGAATGGCGGGTACAATATGAGTGGTCCTGCGTGGACCTCATCATCCACTTTTAAAATACCACTCCTGTTCCTCACGACATCAAATATACCCAGCAGGAACGCTAACACGCATGTTTGCAGTCAACACTCACGAGCGGGCAAAAATAGATGTTCTCCATGCCTGCCATTTCTTGGCCCGAGTTCAGCTCTAGTGGAGTGGGAGAAGGGTGGAGCTCACCTCCAGAAAAGCTTAGTGTGTGTCTGTCTGTGCATGTCAAGAGGCCTCAGAACACTTTGCAAACAAATAAACAACAGATAATAATGAATACAAACATGGCTAAGCACTAACTGGGAGCATTTCGAGTTAAAACTTCAAACCTCAGCCTGGCCCTAAGGGCAATCTCAGTTCCCACATGATCCTAAGTCACTGTGGGCTCATGACACAGTATGGTCGAGCAGAGCACTCTAATACAGGCAGCAAGGGGTTTGACAGCGAACTATCATTTAAGCTGTGTTATCATTGAGACATTTTGCAAATGAAGAAACTCAATTAGCTTTTAATGCAAACATGACGTCTTCCAGTAGCCTTTTGCGTCAACGTTTTCATGGGGACCGACCCAGTTTACAAACAAGAATCACCTAAAAGAGATCTGGCCCAATTATGTTATGGATGGCTTACGCAGGCACTTGCGGATCAGGTCACCCTCCAGCCACGCATGGGCTTGTGTGCTGTGACAAGTCTCGGGTTACCCACCCCCCTCCCCTCCCCTCCCCCCACCACCCCCACCACCCCTTGCCTGTTAGGCAGGGAGCACAGGCATACTTAAAATGATCAGACAAAAACATGTCATATGTCTGAGACACACCTGAAGTGCAACAAGCTTAACACCTGTAGAAAGAAATCCGATGCACTCTTCACCAAAGGAAAAAAAAAAAAAAAAAAACGAAAACAGTCTGCCCCATGGGAATGCACAAAGGCCTGAGCGTGCAGGGCATGATGAGTCTCAGGCATTTAGGCACGCACAAGAAGAAAGCTTATCTGAATATGGTCTCTGTTGTAATGCCCGTCAGACACGCCTCCTTTAGAGAGAAACCAGTCTGAAACAATCCGATCAAGCTACTGCCATTTAATGGGCCGTAAAGTTTTCCCTCCTTTATGAGAGGGTGGTGCTGTGAGTGAAGGCAAAACTGTCTAATCGTGAGGAGAAAATTGGCAGTGCATTCCTGGGAGGCGACAGGCTGAGTGATGCGATTATGCTTTCACCTGGGAGGTATTCACACTATTTACATAGGTGTAACCGTTGTCTGTATGTCTATAAACCCTCGCTTATGTAAGAGTTTTTGTCTCTTGTCTGGAGGTTCCTTTGTATGTGTCTATGGTGGGCGGGAAGGTCTAATTTTAACATTAAGCTAAAATTGAGAGTAATATGTTTTTTTATTTATGTCGTGACCTACAAAGACGATAAGAAAAAGATCATCCTATATATATATATATTAAACTGGCCTAATATTTTTTTTAAAATGAAATAAAAATATAAACATTAAATTGTGTAGGTGGTGAAGGAGGCTCACTTTATTGCCCAATATATGGTCTGACAGGCAAACAAGCACAAATATTACACTGTCTATAGGCTTTGGCATTCTTTTTTTCCTTTCCCCACCTCTAAAAACCGTCCGTGCACATGAAACTTACGTTATCCCACGAGACAATACCACTATTGTGTCAGCCATGTCAGAGTAAGTCAGAGTGAGTCTCGCCTGAGCTTACTACGCACGCCACGACTTCTTGGAGCTTGGTCTCTCAGGTGACTGAAATCAGTATCACTGTCACCCTTGTCACACTCAGCCACCACCACCTTCCCCAACCCGCCCAACTGACACGCGCAAATAAGATGCTCTTACGACCGCGGAGCCAAGCATATGTGTGCGACTGTGGGTGGTAAATGGAGGGTAGTTGGCCAGCCCGCTTGTTAAAGGAGGCCCCCTTTCCTTTAAATGTCTCACCTCATTCGGCTCTAAATGATTCTCTGTGGTACCTCAGCTTGTTGGCAGCTAAATTGGGGCAGGCTGATGTCGTTGCAGGAAAGGCTACAGCTGGCTATGTTTAACCTAATCCTGACCTGCTGTTTTTTTTTTTTTTTTGTTGATGGTTTGAGACCTTTTTTAGTGTTCATACGCGTTTTAGTGCTCTATCCTGTTGAGCAGATGTGTTTGTACTACCATAATATGTGACAACAGGTAGTTATGTTTTCAGTCTGGTGTTAACTCTGAGGTTACATCAGCAGCACTGACAGAGATGAGAAATGACATCATCTGGAGTGGAAGATGAGAGTGAAACTCGCGACAGTAGAGTTTTGACAGTTGAAAGTCACAACAGTCACCCAAGCATGGGAACCTAATGCATTACCTGGCAACAGACATAGACACAACACTGAACTCTATGGCAACAGCTCTGTGTGAAGGCAATATTGTCTCTCAAATCCCCTGTCAAGCAGACTTCCTCTTTTTTTTGCGAGTGGTGTGGTTTGGTGTAATTGAAAGAGATATGAATTGACATTAACATTTGTAAACAGTAGCAACGGAAGGCAAACATTTACTGATACCATCGTCTGTTAGCATTGCAGACTGTTTGCCTTTGAATGTGCCAACAAAAATGTTTTGAGTATTACATTTAAAGAGTTTATCTCATGACTCTACTGTCATTCAGCATTTAAAAAAATCCCATTGGCATCAGTTTCTGATTTCGTGTAATTAAAATTGTAACAAACTGACAGCCTGCTATAGCAAATTCAATTTGTTTGCACAAAGCTTGCCAGGAGGTGGGCAATGTCGCACAAGCTTTATTCTTTTTTCTGTGCAAATTTCTTGTAAGGACAAATTGAAGACATGAGAGCTTGGTTTGTCTCCCACAAAGCAGAGCACTATCCCATGGCCTTTTCTCATGGGTGAGAAGGACTTTATTTTTGAAGGTCAGTTTGGTCAGCTGTCGCTGTACTTGAGACCTGTACTGTATGTGGGTCAGCTCCCCCCTGCATCGGAGAAGGTCAAAGCCACACTGCGCCTGTTTGGTTTTCACACAGCTTACATCTCCCCGCATCCCTGTCGCAGCGCTGTGACCTCACCTCGGGATGCTGGCGATGTGACAGAGAGCAGAGGGCTTGGGAAAGAATATGAATTTCACGTGTGGGCAGTGCTTCAAACGCTTAGTGGTGTATCATCTGGAGGCCTATTTTGGTCACACTTTATTTGAACTGTCCTAAAGATGGTTCTGTAGACTGTCTACGGATGATGAGACTTTTAATTAACCATCTGTTAAAAACTGTGTTTTCAGAAGGTTTTGGTTTAGTTGTTGGGTTTGAATAAGGTGTCAGGAAAAAAATAAACGACTTAAAAAAAGACTTCATTTTAACAAATCAAGTGTAATGTCTCTATTGAAATAAACTTTTATTGTAAGCATTCACTTTCAAATAGAGAGCTCCAATGTAGCCTAAAGATGCACTGTGGTGTAATTCCACACAGGCTAAGGCGGCCTTGCCTTGATTGGCATGCAAGGGTTAATGGCGTCATTTGGCGGCCAACGACCTTGTCTGTCTCGTGACACAGAGACGCTTGTTAGCCCCCATGCTTAATGTCAGCATCTAGATAATTATACACCCTGAAAAGAAAGGAGGGGATAGTCTAACCACAGAGAGTGACACCAGGTGCAATGTTATCCCCATGCCAGAGTGTGACAACAAGGTGGTGTACCTCAGATTAGTGATGGATGGCACCGTGCACACGTGTGGAAACAATGACCTGGCAGCCAGCTGAGAGGTTTTTTTTTGTAGCACTCGTAGTCCCGCAGCCGCCCACACAATAAAAGCTCTGACCTTCGCACCGTGCTCAACGTGTCACACACAACTGATTTCAGGTCACTTGAGTGTGTGTGTGTGTGTGTGTGTGTGTGTGTCTACTGTATGTGTGCGTGTGTGTGTGCTGTGTCTCTGCCTCTCTGCCTCTCTCTCATGTCTGTTGACATGCAGCAATCTCACGAGAGAGAGGAAGCGAGTGGTCAGAGTCACCTGATGAAGTCAACTGCTGGGACTTTCACACGTGTGAATGTAAACAAGTACATATCTTTGGCCAACAAGGGGAGTTATCTTTCAAATGACTGCATACCAGGCATGGTAGAGAAAGTGAGACCAGTCAAAGCTGTGTTAATATTCACTGGGACACTTGTGAACTTGTGGTTGTTGAGGGGGGTTGTACATTGTTGAGCTGATAAACACTATACCTGTTACTGATATTTGTCGCACCATACCAGGAATGTCTACAATTGTATTCACGTTTACCTCAAAAGATCCAAACAAGGAAGGTTTCAATAGAAACTATTTAAAGAATCCAGTTGCAGCTACCGCCATGTAAATCAGTTACAAGGTCAGTTCCACACACTTCAAAAACAATGCCCTTTTAATTCTGTTCAATTGGACATGGCAAATGATATGTGGTTAAGAGTTGAGACATACTGTATCTGGGATGATGCAATGTTGTAGCACAAAAAGATGATGCAATACTAAAAAGGTAAGTAGGTGGCTTCCTAAGAAAATTGTTATGTGCAACAGATGAAGACATGTAATTATGAGTGGGACAAAAGGGAAGTAAGATGAGCGAATAGTTTAAAAATGGCAATTGCCCAAACAAGGCATGAAAAGAGACCACCTTCACTAGGCCACTGTAACAATTGCTGCCAGCAAAGAAAAGCCTGTGACAAGCAAGCCGGTGAGATCAGCAGAAAAACTGGTCTTGGCCGGTTCAGGACAGACTTCACAGACCTTCCCCCCCTTTCCTCCCTCACCCTCATCCATTCTCCAACCCCACCCACCCCCGCCCCCTGAGACTGCTGGAGAGTCGGGGATTCCCTGGTAACCTCCACGTCACAGCAGGAAGACCGCCAGACACCATTAGTGTGGTCATCATTCCCCCTAAACAGCTACTGACTGCTCCCCCTATAAAAACGGACATTTTCCAAAAGGTCTTGGAAAAAGTTAGAGTCAGACCAAAACAACAGACAGACTGTCACTGTTCAGTGGCTCGTAAAATGTCAAGAGCCTTTTCAGAAGCCCACTTTATCAGGGTCAACACTGTCTCACACATCGTATCTGAGCTGTGGTAAAATAACAACAGTTATCTTTTTTTCTTCTTCTTCTGGATGTAGTCTCCATGGAGACGGTCTGTCTGGCCCAGTAAACAGAGAAAACAGGAAGTAGTGGAACAGGAAGTAGCTTGCTGCGATGATGCAGTTAGCAATGTACAACCCCCTTTTAATAGCCACGTGGGATAACATGCTTTCTGCCACCAAAGAACACAACTGTGCTTGCAAACTTGAATAGAAAGAAAAGAAAAGAAATGACTGTATCAGCAGACTCAGAAATTGTATCCTCAGTATCCTAGGTAGTGACATTCATTTATTCTTGATTTAAGCTGTTACTGCTTTAATATTGCAATAATAATTAATACACGTTGCTAGACTTAAAAAGAAAAACAATAATTAACATTAAATGATTCCTTGTGCTCTCAGTTCTATTAGTCTTGTCACTGACAATGTCCAGTGAAACAACTTATTCAACAACAACTGTGTGAACACGTGTGACATAAACTACACTTAATGTATTTAATGCCATATTGACATACTGCACTGCATTAAATTTGTGGTGGTTGAGTAAAGTCAAAGATAATTATAAAAGATAATAATATTTCACAATGTAGAGAGAACTGGGTTTGCTCATTCTTAATCCCTGATTTGTTGACATGAGATCTTTTTGAAAGGATCCTTGTGAGAACACTCGGGGGCTTGGGGGCGGAATCTGTTTTTGACTAAGCCACTCCTACACAGTCCACCTCTGTCCAAAACACATGGTGTTCAGTTCGGTGTGGCCGAACGAGCGAGCCACTTCTCCTGCACCCCCCCCCCCCCCCCCACACACACACTTACTTCCTCTGCAGCTACAGCTACAGCAGTACCACAGACCCAAGACTTCATCATCACCCTGGTCTGACCCTCCCTCAGACGCTGACTGGCTGCGCCACGCAGGGCAAGATGAAGTCTTCCAAAACGATTGGCCACTTGAGATCTCTTACCACTTTGCCCCCACACCCTTTTTCACTCACCACACTCTGAAAAGTCAGCGCATGACATCACCTCCCTCGCTAAAAATGGAAACGGCCCAAAACCACCACCGCTGGAAGTTGCACACAGTGTTTTTGTATGTGTGTGTGGGTGGGTGGGTGTGTGTGTGTGTGTGTAAGTGAACTTTTTTTTTTTTTTTTTTTTTACAAAACTACCTCACAACAAGCCATTTCATGCCGGCAATAGGCTGGGCTCTCTCTCTCTCTCTCTCTCTCTCTCTCTCTCTCTCTCTCTCTCTCGGGAGTGGCTACTATCCTTGCAGGTAGCGAGATAATTACTTTCTGTGGAAAGCTGATTTCACTGTGACTCTCACCGACACACCCATCCTCCCTTCCCTTCCCTTCCCTTCCCATCCCGCAAGAAACGAAACGGTTGTCCACACCTTCTTTGACCTGTCAACCTCACCCCAACATCCTTATCAACAGGAAACATGTAGTAGAGGTGTGAAACACAACCTGGTGAGTCGGCTAAAAAAAATACAGTCTTACAAAAGGGACTCAGTTTTTGGAATTGTAGCATGTGATGCTTGAGAGTGAACAAAAAAAAAAAAAACGTAACAAAAACAAAAATCAAGATAACATGGGGTACCTCATGTTCCCAAGCCGGTTATTGCACTGATCAGTTTAGTTAAGTTGGTATAGTACAGTAAAAAATCTAATTAAGTGTGCGTTTTCACAAAGCGTGCGTAACCCAGCTAATGACAACACACAGAACCCACTGGCTTTTCTCTGGGGCCCCGTGTCTCTGTCTCCCTTGAGAGGAGTGATTCACTTAACCCTGTCAGTATGACTCAGAGCTTCGTCGTCAAGGCTTTCTTTGTTTCTTTGTGAACACACGCACAGACACACACACACATGCATGCACATGCACGCGCACACGCATATCTCTACGCGCGCACACACACATACACACACACACTTTATCTCTCTCTCACGCACAGACATACAGACACACAGACACACACACATACACACACACACCAAACACACACACACACACACACACACACACACACACATCTGGAGGTACACACTGTCACGAACACATATTTAGACATATGTTGCTTGTGCTGTAGTTGAGGGAAACCCTCGTCACGAGAGGGGCAAAGGGGGGGGGGGGTGTCAGATGTTTTCTTTTTAGTAGAAACCTGGTGCCACTCTGATTAGTCCCGAAACCTTTCAAAGGGGACCCACCCATATTTATACATATCTTCTTGTTGCATCGTTTTCTCCATGACACAGCAACAGGAACGTAGACTCTTCTCACAGACTGAAAGCCTTTCTTGTTGTTAAGTTCACCAGGCAAAACTACACTCACCCTGATTAAGTAATGGAAACATAAGACTAAGTATCAAGAGATGTTAAGTCACAGTGGTGGCTTAAATGACTCAGTCTGTTAGCACTATGCTAATGCTGTCACTGGGTGCTTCACAAATCTAAATCTTAAGCTAAGTCTTAATTTCTCATAAAAACCTTATCATTTGTTGCTATGACACTTGATTGGCACAGCATCAGGAAAATAGAATAGTTTGTACTGTGTTTTTATTTTTAACTGAGTATGTCGAATAAAAAATGGGACCAAAAAATCCCCAATTTATGTGACGTGGGACATAGACTAAATTGCTGTACAGTACAAAGTAAAATAGAGCTGTAGGTTCAAAATGGCTGAAATTGTCCTCAAATGTGGCGCCTTTGTGATGTCACAGGCACATTTGTCATGGCGTCCACCTGGGCTAATGGACTGATGCACTCTGACACGAGATCGAAGAGGGCCGCTCGGGTTACCTGAGGCAGGCAGGTTTCAAATAAGGAGCCACGCCAGTTGTCAGTACTACCCAGGCCAACAGCTTATTATCCACTTACCGGAACACCTTGGCTCAACCGTATGCGCCAGAACCTTCTCCCCTAAAAATATACAGGAGATTTAGGTCAGCCAAGTACACTACACACAGACCAGATTACTAGGCCTGGAGTATGTCTGTTTATTACAGTTAGGGGGTTTTGGAGGAACTGTTGGAGAGAAGGCTTATTTAAAGGCCTGAACATAGCTGCTGACTGCAACATTAATGCAACACAGGTGCGCCGCCGGGGATGAAAAAATTAGGACTAGAAGTCCAAGGGCCCAGCATTGACAAGGGGGTCCTTTAAGGCCACTATTAATATTGTTAATAATAATAATAATAATGTTAATAAAATAGCATTTTATTAACAATAAAATGTTAATACAATATTATCACCACTCTTTTATTCATCTTATACACATTTTACACTTATTTTATCTTTTATGCTTTTATATTGTCCTTTGCTTTTATTTTTGTTCAGCACATTGAACTGCCTTTGTGTATTACATGCGCTATACAAATACGCTTGACTTGACTTGACTTGATTTTCCTTTCATCGGGCCCAACATTTCCAGTGACACCCCTGATGCAACACTGAAAAACAGCGGGGCTGCGAAGCCTTGTTTGTCAAGTTTACCAGCAGCCTTTAGGTGATCTTGGTCTCAGACACTGGCTAGCTGTTGGATAATAGGGGATTAAGGCAGCCTGTGAGCACTAATAGGGATTCCCCCGAGTTCCCGTTTAGGCCGTGCTCTGGATGTGTTTTTCACAGAAGCTCAACAGATGTCCACCGGTCAGGTAAGCTTAGTTTAGAGCCAAAGGTTGGCCACACTGGCCTTCTTTGGCAGCTTCTGAAAATGCTCCGACCACCTGGTCCCATTTTAGCTTGTGAATGGAACCTTCAATGTGTAGGTGTGGGGGGGGGGGGGTACCATTTTCCTGCTTATGCACTTACACACTCATATCCTTTTCCATGGCCCAGTGGAATCAACCATTAGGACACACCCACCCTAATGTGGAGTGCAGGAGGAAGAGTAGGGAGGTGGCATTTTCCACATTTAAAAATGAAATTGCTACAGGGTTCTTATTTTTAAACTTAGCCCCCTTACCTCATAACAGAGAGGATTACTATGCTTGAAAGAGTCACCAAGAGAGTCGCTGCTGCCAGATTTTTTTTCTTTTTTTTTTCTCCAGCTTGAGTCTGGCTCACACATGGTTTCAATATCTGGGCACTAACCAAGTGTTTAGGTTCGTGAGAGCTAAAGAGCCTTAAGCTATCCGACATGCCTACAGAAAAGAGGTAAAATGTAAACATTTGGCTAAATGTTTACTGTCAGTGCCACAGAGTTACTCCTGTTGTCAGAATCATTTTTCTGTATGGCATAATCTCGAAACAATCATTATAATGCAGTAAGTGAAATAAGTATAAGTGCTTAGTGAAAGTAAGTGTAGCCTACCAAAATGTCTCTTTATCAAACTGTATTCGATTCAACCCTTTGGTCTCAAGTGGCCTTGTCTTATGTAAGAGTGCAGTGGAGCCTTGATTTATGACCAAAGTCTAATTGCTGGTCTTGTTTTGATACATTCCAGTGTATTTGGATGTCCCATCGGTTCTTGACTCTATTTTCATAAAACGTGCTCCATGTTTAATTGGACATGATTTATGAGAACTACAGATAAACAAAGACTTCCGTTCCAAACAGCAAATAACATGATGTGCCGTGTGTCAGTCAAAAAGGTCACACAAAAAAAGTATCTGTCTTAACAATCCTGTTCTCCACAGCTTCATGTACTTAAACTTTTAAAGTTAACTTTAATTAAAATATATAGTTAATGTACTCAAAACTATTGACGTAATCAGTTACATCAAAAGTTTTGAGTTGTATTGACTTATCCGGTTTTACAGTGTATTAATAATGCTGAATCTTTTGCTATTGCATTATTCAAGACAAACTATTGGAATGCTTTTGTTACTGTGCCTTGTGTTACTGTGAAGTATTTTGCAGAGACTTCTTTTCAGAATTTTGGCTTCTGGCTTACACATCCTTGCCACAGTCAGTGTGAAGCAAGGACACAGTCTTTTGGCTGCAGTGGGTGCTAGATTATGCACTGCAGAAAGTGGTGCCTCTGTTTGTCTTTTTATGTTGAAGAGGTGATCTCGTAATAGTACTTGGGAATATAATCGTATCTTCTTTCTTTCTTTCTTTCTTTCCTATAAACACCATTTCTTGAACTTTTCATGAAATTGTCAATGACAAATGGGTTGGATCACTATTATTCGAGCTGAGTGGAGTCAGTAGCTTTTCTGTCCTTTATAATTTCAATTGATATATGTTACTAACAATAAAGTTAACTTCAATCAGACTTCACACGATAACCAATGGATTGCCTCTCCAACTAAGTTTTGCAGGGCTCAGTTAACATTTCACAGGCCCAGCATACTCCAGCCATGCTATGAGTTAGTCACAAAAGCAATACAAGATGTGGAAAAGCTAGCCTGGCTCCTATTAGCTGACTTCGGGAAAACAAAGAACTAAATTTAGCTCAAAATATTTGGCAATAACTGAAACCAGCCATGAAACAAAATCAAAGACACACAGAGAGGATAAAATAATTCTATAAATATAACTGTCTTGGTGTAAATTCAGTCCGAATTAGCTCTAAAAACGAGCTATAACCGGCTTTACTGCCTTGTTGCGTTTTTGCAGGCAGGCAGGTAGCAATCACAAGCTTCTGAGTTTGTGTTTTGTGTTTACTTTCAGAGTTGCATTTCCTCACTGTTTACTTGTGTCAGAAAGCAAAATTCCTGACCCATGAGGCAATGTTTATAGAGTTTGCGGTAAAGTGATAAAACCGATGCAGTTGCCTTGTCATGAATTTGTTCAGCCACAGGCCAACTGTTGTTAAATTCAACCGTTATTGCAACTTTATTGAGAAATGTGCTACATATTCACGTTACAAATCCACCATTTGTCAACAGGCACATGTTCAAACTGATTGATATTTTTACTTTTTTATTGTGCATAAACTGAACTTAGCAGAAGCAATACTGTGAATCAAGTATTTAACAGTTATTTAATTAAAAAGAGCCTGTTGACGACAACATGTTCATAAATATATATGATTTACAGTGAGAGACAAAAAAACTGTGGAAAATAAAAAACATTTTTTATCAACTGGTGTGAGCGTGCACAGCAACTGGTAGGGCACAGACTGATTGATGTTGCATGATGGGAAAATGCAGGTGCTCACTGGATGGCTAAGTGTGTTGGCTGGCATGATCACACCATCTGAATTGTTTCTCTTTTGATTTACTATGAAAATTATAAACTGTAACTATAGAATCTGATTGGCAAAGAATTAATTGAAATGGACATAAAATGAAAGTAAATGTTATGACACCAAATGTCATGGTCAGAGATAGATAAGGATGTTAGCAATAGAGAATGTTAAATGGTGTGTGAAAACATTCAAAGATATCCAGCAGTGTTTGTCAGCATGTACAGTGTGGTTAGAACCAACAATACATTAGTCATGCATTACATGCTCTGTTGTCCTCAATTGTCCTGTGTGTGTGTATACTTAGGCAGACGCTGACATAAGCTTACAGTAAATGTGCCCATAGAAAACTGCTGCTGGTAATGCCTGCAGTGAGACAACCCAGCCAGAGTTCCCCTTCTTCCAGCCAATGTATAAAACATACAAAGGGCTTTGTTCTCTGCTGTTTGATATATATTTACATGAGCTGAGAGTTGTACTGTTCACTATAAACCATACAAATCAAAGGCATGGCCACCTTGGACGCTTAGAGACGGCTGAAGGCTGGCTGTTGAAAGCCTCCTGAATCAGCTGTGAAGGGTGTGGTCTGCATGGGAACCTAGTTCTGGTTCGGTGGGAGACCGGTGGACGGGAAGGGGACTGTTAGTGGCTCGGGGCGAAGTTGGGAGGCTTGAGAGGCAGAGAGGCTCGGCACCGGCGAAAAGGGAGAGATCCGGGAGCTTGGCTCGGAGTAGGTCACAGACTTGGCAAAAACGAAAACCGCTTCAGCTATCTTTGGCAGCACTTTTGCTCCAGATGTAAGTTCAGAGTACGGTCACTGGCACACGCCCAGGCGAAGGGCTGGGAGAATAGGGGAAAAAACAGCCACAGCAAACGGAAAATGCTTTAAGGCAAGCACGTCTTACACATCAACTTCGTCTAACCAAATGGGAGTTTTGGTGGAATATGTATACAAAACAGAAAGCAGTGAAAAAAAACATTTGAAAAGTTATATAATTATAAGTTATACAAGTAAATGATTTATTTTGTGTGACTGAATATGTGTCCGTAAACCATACTTCTTCATATTTATATGGAAACTTTTATCAAACTAAATTAAGCATTTGTTGAAATTTCATAATGCCTTTTAACATGTATAACCAGAATATAGACCAAATGATATCAGCTTACTCCCTTCAGTATTGTGTGGTCACCAAAATAATAATGTATGACTCAGTATAACCGCTGTGCAGTTTATGTGTGCATGCATAGAAAAATTACATAAATATAAAGGGGTCGTGTACTAAGAGAGTAGGGGTCAGCGATCAAAGAAAGAGCTGAGGCCCCTAGACTGACTGTAGAGACACAACTCCTTTGCGAGTCTCCCTCCAAAATCAACATGCGGTGGTCCTGCAAAGCATACATTTCTGGACATCTGCTGTGTGGGAATCCTTTCTCTGTGTGGGAAAATGCACCTCTTTATCCACTCTGAGTGCCACATCACACTCAATATTGGGTTATCGAGTGCAGCAGTAGCCTCCACTGTGTTCCATGAAGCTTTGCACTTGTACTTGTTCCCTCACTGATGTCAACTGACGCCTTGTCTTTTCATTAGGAAATCATGTAACAGCTACAATGTTCCAGCTTCCTTGAGTGAATTATGTCTCTCCATATCCTTAAACTGTGACGCACTTTGACTGAAACTTATAGTCATCACACAGTCTCCTGAGGGGAAAAAAAAGAAACAATAGACACAATTTGTGATTCTTCAGGAGGCTTTGTGTGAGTCTCTTGTGGAGATGTTACCTAACATATTATAACAAATGAATGCAGAAGAGGCCATTTGTGTGCGTCAGGGAGTTGTTGGCCTGAAATTACTTGAACAATCAAATGAACTCGAAAAACATCATTTATCTAGAAATGGAAGGACACAAAAAACCCTTTCACTTAAAATGCATGTGCAATGCCACCACACCTTCTTTTGTTACAGCTTTTGACTGTCACTGACACTGACTGTCTCTCAGTGAAAATGAAAGCTAAAAAATCAAAACCCTAAAATGACATAGAGAGATAAAACTGCCGTTTGGTCCCTCTCAGCTAGCAGGGCAACATTCTTCTGTCATCTCACCCTTACTCTCTGTCTCCTTTCCTTTCCTCTCCTCTTCTCTCCTCTCCTCTTCCCACCCCTCCCCCTCCGTACAAAAAGGCTTTCCCTGACTGAGCATTAGTGCCAAGGGCACAGGCAAAAGCAGAAGCTCATGGCAGAGAGACACAGCAAACAAAAACAGGAGAGCTTATCCGGAGAGCAAGAGAGAAGTGGGTCACGGCTGGGCAGAGCAGCACTCGAACCAGAATGACAAAAAGTGCTGAAACATCACTGGCTCCTCATTGCCTGTGTGGTGTTAAATGGCAGCTCCAGTGTAGGCTTTTATGGCTCGGACGAGATGTGTCATTCATGTACCACCATTAAATATAAATGATCTGTCATAATTCCACTGTCTTATATGACTATTACGCTTTCTCAGAGCCTTGGCTGAGGTAGATGGAGAAGCACGGTTATGGTGGGTATGGTGTCTTGGCGCCAAATGTTCAATGGTCCCAGGGAAAAATATAAACAAACACATGCATGCGTGGACTACTATGGCCATACTCGCAGGAGAGTAATAAACACAAGCATGCTTCTTCCAATCAAGGCTTCCTCACTCGCTCACTCACGACATTACAGCCCTTGATGATATTACAGGTAAATGGGGAGAGTTGTGCACAGGCCTCTGGGCCGCACCGATCAGGGCAGAGTCGGCAGTCATGGGGTCTAATTAGAAGGGTTGGCCGCAGCGAGGAGGAGAGCCGGCTGAAACCGGTTGGGCCTTGGGGAGCTGAGGAGCGGAGGAGCGGAGGAGCGGAGGAGCGGAGGAGCTGAGCTGAGCTGAGCTGAGTGTGCGGCAGGCAGGGCTCCAGCGAGTCAGCTGGTGGTGGGTGGTGGTGGTGGTGGTGGTGGCCGGGGTAGCCGGGGTGGCATTGTCTGCAGAAATCAGACTGTGGTGACCGGCGCTAATGGGAGCCTGGAGCCTCTCATTATCAGACGCACAGAGGGCTCGTTTGTCGTTTGTGACGAGACGGGCCGGGCCAGCCAGAGGAGTGAATCTAATCTAGGTCTCGTCAGGGGGAAGACTGAGGCGGTCGCACGCCAAGGCGGATGTTTAAGCTGACCTCTCTCCCCTGAAGAAAAGAAAACAGGTGTAGCAGCCAAGAAATGCCAACATTTCATACACACACACACACACACAAACACGCACAAACACATACAAACACATACAAACACACGCACACACACACACACACACACACACACACACACACAAACACATACAAACACATACAAACACACACACACACACACACACAGTGCATACACATGTGATTACACATCTGGGAATGCCAAAGAATAGATATTAGATACCATAAAATTACAGAAGGTTTGACAGAATGACAAATGACAGAAACAGCCATTATTAGTGTTACGTTGCAGTAATATTCAGTACCTTTGTTATCGACACAATAATACAGAAAAGGCTGCATTTAAGCTGTTGACTTGTGAGCGTTACATGGCCTGAGAAGTTTTAGGGTGGTGGATGAGGAGGCCATCAATATTTAATGTTGCAAATGAGTGCATTGATGGGTCTCTCCTTTAATTTCTTTATTGGACTCGTTCCCAGTGTCCTGGTGTGCTTATGGCTCTGCAGGAGAGCTAGTGGTGCTCAGCTCCCTCTGTCTAGCTCCCCCCCCTCCCGTCTCTCTCTCTCTCTCTCTCTCTCTCTCTGTCTCTCTCCTTCCTCTTTCCCTCTCTCTCTCTCTCTCTCTCTCTCTCTCTCTCTCTCTTTCTCTCTCTCTCTCTTCCCCTCCGTCCTGATGTCTCTCTGGGTATTAGAAAAAGAA
>CM059288.1:7178875-7513875 GCA_030347295.1 Setipinna tenuifilis | reverse complement strand
AAAAAAAAAGAAAAGTGTCATAACTGGCAAATACACTATGCACCTGGAGGGGGGGGGCTGTGACCTTCTGTGACCTCTTTGGGTTCAGATTTGGGATCTCGCACGTTCAAGCTCGGTACAACACCCGGCGCTGTTTACCCACTTCACACACTGGGAGCAGTTAGCAACTTCACAGCTGGCAGCATTTTTGAGGAAACGTTTGATTTTTATAGTGCCTCAGAAAAAAGAGGAATAAAAACCTTCGAGGAGGCTGCATTCGCCCAGGCTTCCCTACCCCCACTGATCTTGCCTTTGTTTTCGTTTTACAGAGATCTGCGATTCTTTATTTACCCCAGTAGTTTTAATGATGGTGTTTTAACTGGAGGAGGGAGGGGGGGAAATACTACATTCAATGTTTTGTGATCTTTGCTTTCTTGGTTTGGCACCAGGCCTTAAATTTAGAGAAGGAAGTCAACACTTGTTTTGCTCCTGAAGTTCAAGGAACATTCTGTCCCAGATGAAAATGTAAATACAAGCAGACATATCATTTTCTTTTTCCTGCGGTGGTCCGCTTTGCCATGAGAGGTCTTGTTTTTTTTGTCTCCACACAAATGAGAGGACAGTTGCAAGGCCTTCCGTTTGACCCTTTAGATTATGTCACAGTACGTTAAATAAATAAAGTGCCTCCCCTTGTTAACATAAGCAGTATCTCTTTGAAGAAGCGCAGAACAAAGGGCTTGACACCTCCTAAAAGAACATAAAAGTGATTAACACTCTGTGAAGTACGATGCAAAGCTGTTGGTGATGAGAAGATACTTGAAAACAACAATCGTGAGGACAAACACTTGTGTGTGTGTGGGGATCTCCGAATGTGTGCTTTTGGGTGAGCGGTGGCACACGAGCACACACACACACACGTCTCCTGACGAGCCGGCTGTCTGCGTTTAATTATAACCTCGTCAGCTTTTATAGTGGCTTGAAATGCAGAAACTAGTCACATGACACCTGTGTGCATCGACGTTTGTTCCCATCCCAACCCAACCCATGCGTAACCTATCTCTTGTACAGTCTGACTAAACCATCAGCAAACCACAGCTTCCTCTTTCTCTTGTGGCAGCCAATGTCAGAGCATGTTCTAGTCACCTCACCAATGATGCCATTTCCTGTGCTGGCCTGTTTTTCTTTCACTCATAACATCACCCTATAAATGTAAGGACATCATCTGCCGTCAAAAATAGTCGACCATGAGAACAGTAAAGATCCTATGCTGTGAATGAGTTGGAGAGTATTGCAGAAGTGAGACATGGGTATTTTTCACACCATACACATACTTGTTTGTAAAGTGACTTACAAACCTCCCACAAAGAAAGAGGAATGGTGAAGTAAGAGGATATGTTTAAGTGGTAATATAAAAGCACTGCATAAAAGCAACCTTCTATAAGTTTTTAGGGGGGTTGAACGTGCAACTGAGGGTGGTCCCTTTCTCTGCTGTCAACACTTTCTTGATGAAACACGAGATACGTACCAACAACAAAAATGAAAGCAGAAACCCACAGGGTGGGTCGCTCTTTCCTGTAAATAGCAAACTCTTCAAATGCCCAAAACAGGTACACGTCCCTCTTTTGTGGCGAACGGTCTCAATTTTTCACTGTTGTGACCAATATACACATAATTTATATACAGATAGAGCATTGGCAGCCTACGTTTTGTTTTTCAAACAAAAAGGCAACACAGGCTTTCATCTAGGTACACATGGTCTGTGTTTTGGTCATGAAAATCTTAAAATGAAATAAATGTCAGTAAAACACCAAACTGTGGCATCATTCAGAAAACAGCAAAATGTTTCTCCAACCTCAATCCAGCTTTCCAGTAATGCCCCCCCCCCATACACCCCCACCTCCAGAACAGGCATCTGGCATCTCTGACACCAAACAAGCCTTCCACTTGCCAAGAATCAAAGCCTCTTTCCAGGATGTTAAATAGCAGAACAAATGAGTGCTTTTGACTCCTACAAACACTTCCACTGAAAACAACCCCTATTGCATGAGAGCACGGTGTGGGGCTGGATGCCTGGGAGCCTGGCCTGCCTGCCTGCCTGCCTGCCTGCCTGCCTGGCAGTCAAAGAAAGGCCTGCATATAGTCTACCTGTGGCAGGTTCACCCACACCTGCTCCAGGGCTTTTTCCAGTTTACCCTTCATGAGTGTGATTTTTTTTAACTTTCTATGAAATTTTTATTTAAAAAGAAGAAAAAGATTTTGTTCAACAATGTGAATGTGTAAATGTGAATGTGTATAATAATGCAAGATCCTAACATTTCATATTTTATTCTGTGGACCCCAACTTTTCCCATGTTTAAACCTTTAAAGGACTCCAAACACCGGCGCAGACAAACTGCTGCCCACTGAACTTTTGACAGTCTATTAGTTTAGATTGTATTGTTTTCAGTACAACCCTGCACACCGGGGTCCAACTCTTCTGCCGATGGTATGTGGATTCGGATCTATATTTGTCGACACTACTCAATAAAATCCATTGCTCATCATCATAATGGCCACAGATCAAATCCTATGGGGTTTGCCAGTGTACGCGGGGCAAACAAAATTGCCGAATTCAACAGTGCAATAGTCCAAAACCATAGTCAATAGTATCAAATCCGGTGTGAGAAGGCCCTGGAGGTGGAAGTTCTAGAACGTTCTATAAAAAAGAATGTGTTGTACAACAATGTAAGAATCTAAAATTCCATACTATATCTTATGAACCCTTACATTCTTTTAGAACCCTTATCCAAGGTGTACGGTTGCTTGAGTATGCACAGGCATGAAAAGCCGGGTGTTCTGTTTATGCCTCGGAGAGTCTGGCCTGAAGGCGGGGCAAGTACACACATGCACGCAGGCCCGCACACACACACACACACAGAGGCACACATCGACATGCACATACACACGTCTGTCTGCTGCACAGAGGAACACAGACCAGCCTCACGCAGCCCCCTAGAGGAGGGTCAGAGGAAGTGCAGGACAACCTAATCTGACCTCCAGACAACTTCACAACAATGCGGGCACTACCTTATTTGACACCGGTGGCACAGTCAGGGAAGTGTGTCGTTGTTGCCAGCTCACATACAAAACTAATCTAGATTGCATAGCCTACACATTGATTTTTTTGTGCTATGTTTCTGGGCAGATTTAATATAAGGCAAAGAGTACAAAAGTTAGCAAGTTTAGATCTGTGGTTAATGGTCTATAGTTTGTTTATGCATGAGTCAACTTTGGTTAAAAGGGTTTCAGTTTAGGTGCACTTAAGCAATATGCATTTACCATTAAGTAAAGAACTTTAATGCCAGTGTCTTGCAGCACTAATGCAGAGCAATGGCAATAGAGTTTACTTGGACTGGGAGGGTTTGTTTATGTCAGTTAAGATGTATGTCCTGTGCGTTAAGCCTCAGCCCTACTGTGGTTGACTGTGTGTTTCAGGAAGTATCATATGTCACACATAAAGTGAGACAGAGCAATCAGGAGACATTTGTAAACAACATATCTACTAACGGCTTCATGTTTTATGATCACAACAGTAAAAGTAACAGAGAAGCACTTCTGCAGTTGACAGGAGGTTTGTTTTGCAGTCATATCACTCATCAAGTATTCCTGTTGTTCTGGTAACTATTATTAAATGCAATTATCATTGGGGACTGACTTGGATGCTTCGGGGCACAAACAAGACAAGCACCAACCTTTTTCGATCTCTCTCTCTCGCTCTCTCTCTCTCTGTCTCTCTCTCTCTCTCTCTCTCTCTCGCTTGCTCCTCCTTGCCAGGGAACTTCTGACCCACGGGCTGGCTGGACTCCAGCGCCGCTTGCGTGCCACTCCTGTCTGGCATATTTGCATTTGTGTGGATGGAACACTGAAGATGTTCTGCAGCACCTGAGCTGACAATAATGACTCACCTGTCTGTCCCCGTCACAGTCTCTGCAACACAAGGATCAAACCGGGGTCAACCAGAGATGGGCAAAAACAACGAGCGAAAGGGAAATGGGAGGACTGACTGTGGCATCATTTCACAGCGGCAGTTCATATGAGGTGCCGTGACATTAAGATAAGCCCATACTGCTAAAATATAATAGGGTTTGGATTTCAACCAATGGGAAAGTCTTGAAAATGTATGGGAATTCACGCACACCATATCCAGTATCAATCTGTTTAGTCAGTTTTAAAAAAAAGCAAATTGAGTGAAAGGCTCAACTGCTATAAAGTTTGTGCAGATAAAGAAGAAAAAAAGCAATTTAAGGGCTGGACCTTCAAATAACTGCTTACGTTTGCACTCTTTTAATCTTGGCCCAAAAATCTACCCTTACAAGGCTGAGAAATGCATTTCTGATCTCCATCGCTTCTCCAGTGCCCCTTGATCTGACATCAATGATTATACTTTTTTTTTTCATTCTCAGAAAAGGACAACCAAATAAAAGAAAAAATTACGTAAGGGGGTCATGTCCCTGTAAAGCTGGACTGCTGGTTGTGCACGTATCCCCTCACGCATGATTTCTATCAAGGGTGCAACGAGACAAGCCGCTGTAATCCCACTGCTGTAGCAACATGATAATGAAGGCTGAAAAGAAGTAAGGCAACCGTGATGAGCCTGGCGATAAATGAGCCAATGCTTTTTTACCCCGTAAAGTCTGTACCATCATCATCAGGCTGTCTATGTCCTTTTTTTTGCTGTTGTTCTTTGCCATGTTTACTTTTCATATGCCAAGATCTCCACGCTACGAAAACATCAGGGCTGGCTGTTCTCACATTTCACACCATGTTTCACCATCAGGCGCAGTTACTGTTTGTGCAGATTCTTGATCTTGCACAACACTTGAGTTGAAGCCGTGGAAACCAATTCACACGACCTGAAATGTAGGGTCATCACGTTCTCTCTTTGCAAATGCACTCTCTTCCAAATGCCTGTGCGGCTCTGCTAAGGTCTCGTGGCTCTACAAGGCCCTGCCCTGTACCAAAAAAACACACATCCCACTGCACACACCACTGACTTATAACTCCGATCTGGAACACAGAGCCTGTCAGGTTATCTAAGGACATGTGAGCACAACACCAGCATGTGCACATGGCTGGGGGAAGGGTGCCGCTGAAGAATGGTGCAGTTCAGTGCAGTTTGACTCTATTGCCAAGCGTTTGCTGTAATTATGGGTTATGACACCCATCTTGCACCATTTTTCCCTTTTGCACGAATATCATTAATGGAGCTTCAGTACATGATGTTTGTTTCACACTCTTATCAGCCTACTAAGACAGTATGGAAATGACACAAGCGGAATGAATACCAGGAGCTTTACACGCACCAGAGTAAGTCTCAGTAAGGAATTTAAGCCATGAACGACTTTCAGAAATGTTCTGAGGGATTTCACATGCCATGCAGTGGTTGCCCTGCCTGCACATTAAAACACAGGCAGAGCAGTTAATAATGCCTTCTGAATGAACGGTTCAAGTTTTAGCTGTATGGGATAATGATCAGGGCTGAGTTATTTTGGAAGAGAAAAAAAATATAGCTCTGCATTATGTAACCCTGCTCTCTCTCTCTCTCTGTCTCTCAAAGACATAAAAGCGACTGGACAGAAACTCGAACCAGACTTGTGGAGAGAAGGATTCCTAGGGGCAATTGCGGGTGCATAGTAAACGAGGCTTTGATAAATGAGGAATTCGGAATCTGTACTGCTCCACTGTCTATTCCTGGAGTTTCCTTGCAGCTATCTGGGCTTTAGTAGTAAACAAATGTTTCCAAAGGGAGGGGGAATCACAACTTCTATTTTCCCAATGATTTCTTGGCAGTCTCGTTGTTGCCCCAAGTGCCGAGGGGAAACCTCCATTGGTCTGCACGCTGCAGTTAGGGAAGCTAGTTTGAGCTGGATTGGACAGACCCCTGATATGTCATGGCTTTTGATGTGGCTAATTATGGAGGGAATGGAGGAACCACGCAAACACTCCCTGTGCACTCCCTGCTCTGTCTCCATGGGAGGCCAGGCCGGGCTGCGCCAAGTCTGGGTGGTGTCTGATTTACTACCCTATTACAGGGAATTATCCCTCATTGTCCCTGGACCAAAGTCCTGAATACTGTTCCTGGGACATTAATGTAGTAACATGGTTGTAAACTATGCTTAAGAACACTAAAAAAAAGTATGGGTTAAATTATGGACCAAGACAAGTCCTTGAAAATGTGAACAACACCTGAACATGGGAATTACCCTGGCTGAGTGGCACTACTTACATTCTTGTGTAAAATGATTAGAACAATAAAAAAAATATGACACCAGATAATGCAATAATTGCACCGAAACCACTTAGACACCATTAGACAGCATGTGCAAATCTTTTTTTTCTTTTCTTGATTTGGATCCAGTCTAACTTGTAATGGGTTCTTCCTTGGAGTATGCTACAGTACCTACACCTCATAATGTCACAAAAACGGGGCAAGTTGTTGTTTTTGGTGTAATTCTGTTTATGGACAAACAGGCAGTCAGACAAAACAAACAAACTGGGGCAAAAAACACAAACATGACCTTCTTGGCAAAGGCACTGAATTGATTTCCGTGCAGGCCTGTAAAAAAATGACTGCGTGTGAAATGAGATTAGATTGCAATTCTGTGAAATCACGTTTTTGTTTAAAACCATTTGCAAAGGGGAGTTTGTTTCCAAAGTAGCAATGGTGCCAAGGTTTCTGCTAAAATTGAACTAGGCCATGCCGTAATTTAGCTTTTATCCACTGATGAAAATCACATTACATTAATTGGAGAGGGGCTGTTTGCTTTAGGTCAGACAAGAATACGTCCTCTAACCTGCTTTTCAAAGCATTTTTTGCACTTAATTTTGATTAATTCTTAATTCCGAGATACTAAACTGTTGAGAGTAAACATATATTAGATGCATGTATTATAGCCTATGACCACAAGACCACAAAACTCTACTACAGGCACCACAGGGCAAGTTGGAAAGCAAACAAAATTGACCCCATTGTTACTAACAAAAACAAAATACCCCACCTATAGCCAGGGGCAACAGGTTGCGCAATAAGGTATCACTCAGCAAATACATTTCAGTGGAGTGAAAATGATAGTGAAAGTGTGCAAGTAGGGGATTTCTACCAGGGCCAAAGCTTTGTTTCCCAGAATGTTTCTTGATAGTGAGAAATGAAAAAATGAACTGTCTGGAACTGACTGGTTTTGCACACTGGGTGGTTGTTTTGGTGTGTGACCTTTTCAACTTGAAGGAGTGCTGGTGTGAACTTGTTCTCAAGCACAACACAGCATTAGAGAGAGACTCCCAACATTAGGAATGGTGGTGACACTCATGTGACTGTACTTCCTTTAAAATCTCCCAGAGCAGATGATGTTTTGGTCACACATGCGGCATCCATCCACGATGATGGTGGGAGTGTGGGGAACGGTTATGAAACGTTTGCTTTCCGAGGTTTCACTGGGCACGAGCCTGTTGTTGACCTCCACATAACTTTGGCGATCTTTAGTCCCACTGTAATGCTTCTTGGAGCTGAACGGGCCAATGGCTATGACAGCATTTCAAGAGCACAATGACATTACAGCACTGTGAAAGCCGGTGTGTAGGGAGAGAGAGCTGGACCACATTGTCCTCAGAACCTTTCGCGGCCAGACCACGCAAGCACACAAGATTATCACTGTGCTCATTCAGGGTGTGTGTGTGTCATTTTATCTCGAAATGCCAAAGCATTCGCCTTCTCTTTGTCCCACTCTGAATGCAGCACAAAAATATTGCATCCAGTTTAGCCTTGAAAAGGCACAGAATTTTTTCTTTTTTTCATGCCAGCTGAATATCAGCTTTGCAGAATTGTAAACAATGACCTTGTGTATTATTATCATCACGTATTGGATTCCTTTCTTGTTGATTTGTTTTCTTTTGTTGTTTATGTGGGGCCTTCTGTCTGTCACAATAGAAACTAATATAAAAAAAAAAAACGCTGTCATGTGGGTGACACTTTTTCCACAGACAGACAGAGTGAGGACATGGTGTTCAGAACGTCTCTGCTTTCGTTTTCAATAGCAGCGAACTGCACTTGAAGCAGCGTGAGCGTCTGAGCCTGAGAGCGGCTGTGGGATGAGTGATATACTGCTTCCTCCACCACAGGCACGCACGCACATGTGGCGCTTCCCCTGCTGCATGAAAGGCGAGATGGTGTTTTGACTTTTTGATCCCTGGGAAAGGCCATTAGAGCCAGCTACTAGCCTGGCAGTGCCACCGTGCCCTAGATGGCCAGGGTGGGGGGTGGGTGGGTGTTGGGCGTGGGGATGACCACTGTGCCATGGATGCTGCAGCCCAAGCATGGCTGTGACGGGGACATCACGAACCTGGCGAGCTCCCCTGACCGTGATGTTGATGACTCATGCAAACTAACCTGTTGGAAAAAAAAAGTAAATAAAAGATGCACTGATATGCCATGGTTGGGTTGAAGGCCCTCACCAAACAAAAAAAAAGGCTGCACATAACCTGTATGTTTACTTGTGGCTTGAAGTCATTAGGGACCTAGTGCGTCACTGTGGCTACTTGGCACACAACACCACGCTTGTTCATGTGCACACAGCACAGCACAGCACGCTATCTGCATCTCCACTGTCTCCTCTGAAGGGTTCCCTCTTTCTCAGCAGCAGGCGGGAACACCACACAGTGTTGCATTGATGCGCATGCCATCGCTAACAGTCGCATACATGGTTTTTTACTAAAGATTAGCATTAATCTCCTCAGTGCTCTTTCCTTATGAGCGCCAAGAGACAAAAAGGCCCCCTCCCCTCCCCTCCCCCTGGCCAGCCACCGTTTCCACACTCCCAGTACTGTCTTCAGTCTGCTGACGAAGGTCTGCACGTACCACAAGTTCAAATGAGATTTTCGCCTGCGTGCCAGTGACTTACTTATCACGAGCAGACTCTTTTTTTTTGGGTTTTTTTTTTGCTCAAAGAACTAAGGACTCCCTGATTTGGGAATGAAGTTAATGCTGTTTACCAGTTTTTCCTCCACAAAAGCAGGTGATTTTCCAGAACACATGTGGTTCTAGAGCATGCATTGGTAATATTTGTTGTGTTGTGTTTTATTATCATTGTTGTTATCTGGTTTAATGATTGTTTTCCCTCTGCAATCACTTGCCTTTATTATCAAATTATTTCCTGATTAGCTTGCAAGATTAAAGGTGTTGATCTAAGGCAAAAGAGAGCAAAGGGCACATTTTTTACGTCTTCCATGGTATTCACACAAACACACCCCCTCACAAATGCAACCCCGCACCTGCCCCCTCCACCCCCACTTTGCTGTGCTGAGCACCCTGGAGTTTTACGGCATCTGAGGAATTTTACCGGGACTGAATGGCAGTTGTTGTTTTGAAACTTTTGCCATTTCGAAATCAATTCTCAATCACTCGTCCCTGCCATTGCACTCAAAAACATTTCTTTACAGTCTGACCTCACATGAGTGGGAGGCCACAAGAGAACACAATGTTCCAGACATTAAAAGTAGGTCACATCAATCTTGGGAGGTTGTCTGCTCCCCCCTATTGGTCGAGTCTGGTACTGAGCAAAAGGGGTTAGCATCTGCCTTCAAGGGGAGAGAGAGTGTGCGTGTGTGTGTGACAGAGTGAGAGAGTGAGAGAGAGAGAGAGAAAAAAAGAAAGAGAGACTGAGATATTTGTCTATTTTGATTTCACAACACAAATGAAGACTCTCCAACTATTTCCAGCACAGAGAAATTAACTTGGAATTCATTAGGAAATCTACTTTGACTGAATAAGTTTAGACTGGCTTCAAGCCTTAGGGTTGCACTCTGTAAATTACCGTAAGAAGACTTGCAAGTCATTGGATAGGCTTCTCTGGAAAACACAGTTGTATTCCAGATAAGTAGGTCACCTACTAAACAATATTCAGTTTAAAGGACATAGACAAATATGGAAATTGCAGACACATAACAGCTATAATATCTCATTGGGCAACTACCATTTCATGTTTAAGGTTCACTACAGAAGTATTCAAAAAATGTGCATACTAAGCATCCACCATAAGAATGATTGCAAAACATGCAACATACACATCTAAGAAAAGGCCACATTTGAGATTGCTTTTTAGGGTTGTATGCAACGTCAGCTGTAGGCTGTAAAAGCAATAGTTTGGTCACATGTAGGCTACTATAAATACTACAGGAAATGCAGTTAAACATCTTGCATGGAAACATACAATTACACAACTAAAACATAACTCTTATACAGATAAAGAGAAGTACAAGTGTGTACAACCCTATGGTCCTTCAGTCATGTGTTAGATGCCTAAAACTGGAGCAAATGCCTAAGTTATTTAGTGGATGTTGTGCCTGCTTCTGGGTCATAGCCATAATTTTATTCCTGGTAATTCCCATTGTGACCACATGATGGCACTTACGAACAACGTTTGCCAGTGAGGGACAGCGGTAATGTGTTGCCCAGGTCGGGCTGCATTTATTTCACGGGCCTAAACAGACAGAGGCCGTGCTGTGATAAAGAAAAATGAAAAATTGCCATGTGACACCAATCATCTCTATATCCAGCACCGGAAGGCATCTTTCCAGTTATCGGAGGAAGAAAAAAAAAGAAAACACACGGCTTTGAACGGGATTAATACCAGTAGGAAAGAAAAACAGATGTCACAGCTGATTTTCCTTTGTGTAAATTTTATACTACGCTTGAGATGACGGGAGGGTGTATTCAGTCTCCATATAGATGTCATTAGCAATTAACTAAATTGGAATACAAAGGCAGACAGAAAGAGAGATGACACTTGAGCATTTTCAGACTAGCACAATGAGCTTGATTAGCACTACACAGCATCCCTTTGTTGTTTGGAATAAAGCTTTTGTTCTAATAGGCCCGAAGTGTATCCCAATTCCCTAAATACAGATAAGATTATATATAATAGAGCTCAATGCAAGATCTATGATGATTCATCAAGGGATAATTAAACGATTAGCTAATATAATCATCCAGTGTGCCTCCTTAAGCACAGAACATTACGGGATGTTTATCCCATGCTAATGTGGCTAATTTTTAAAATCCACCCCATAACAAAAATCCGTGCATGACTCATCAAGGGGATCAAACTGCCGCCATCTACAAGTTAGACAGCACATAATGCCTTATGATTCGTGACATGCCATTCGCAGAGCACATTAAAACAGCCCTAAATGAAAATGAATGAGTTCTGGAAAACACGTTTTATGGGCCTTGATGATATTTTTTTTTACAAGCATGCCTCAAACAGGTTGTAGATTATGTGCAAATACGACATACTTGGTTGATAAATAGGACTTTTGATCATATACTGTAACTGTGCATTTGTTGGGTGCATCGTAATTTCCTTGCTGTCTGGAGTTTTAATTAAATTGGACCAGCGGTTCACAATTTATTAAGCACAATAGAGTTCATCGTGACTTTGAGGACACACTTAAGGTTTAGTGTGGCTGGCTGCTGCATACAACCAAGCAGAAGAAGCCTAAGAACCTCTTTCATGCATTCATTGAGGGCTTTTCAGAGCCCTCACAGCATCTCCGCATCTACACAAGTCACCTGTCACACTTTTTTCTCTTGGTAGGCACGGCTCCTACAAAATGCTGACACAACACGATGTGTCGCATAGATTACACAGATTACTGCGCCGCGAACTGTAATCCATTATGTATGGGGCTATACCTCGTTGGCCAGCAGCAGAAAATGGGCCATGTTTTTCTCCCCTGCTCCACGTCAAGGGTCATTTCTTGCCCAGTGGAGGCGCTTGCGACCCCCCAGGCTACCTGCTCCTTTGTGTGTCTTGGATAATGACAGCAAAGTCACGGTCGAGGAAAGCACTGTCTGTGTTGGGGTTTCAACAGAGAAGAGGAGGGGGGTCCTGACAAATGGCGTATAATGGATCTGCCCCCTGATAGGGGCCTGTGGTGTGGGGCCAAGCCCAGCGTGATGAGCGTTAACTGGGAGGGCCGGCTCGCTCTCTCTCCCTCTCTCTCTGTCTCTCTCTCCACTCTCCGCTGGTGCATCGAGGGTTGTTTTTTTTTTCCTTTTTGCTGTATTTCTTTTTTTCAGCGGTGCAGCAATAGCACTCAGTCATGTCCCCACGATGGTGTTTGGCAGCACTTGTGCGCCTCTCTCCTCCTCCATCTCGCTCTTCTGAGAGCGCCTCTCCGGGAAAATAAACGAGCTCAAATTTCATCCAGGAGCCAATCGTCAGCCGCCGCCGATTTGTCGGCCGTGATAGCGGAGCCATTGATAGCTAATTTAGGCAAAAGACAACATTAATCCTCAGGGGCACTTTCAACAGTGCTAAATGTGCTAATTCAACACAAAAAGGCGGTAGCTATTTACATCTCCCAAAGTCTCCTCAGTTTTTTTTTTTTCGACGTGATCTACCGCAGACACATGAATTCCTGGAGTAAGATTAATATCCCTTCAAGGCAACCGATTGGACAATAAAGGGGCCCCGGGATCAATGCTGGCTTTATTGATAGGGCCTCGCCAAATAAACTTGGCATTTACTTCTTTAACAGATCTTTCAATATATCAGAGTAAGTAAAATGTAATTCCGCTGTGATGCTATTAGACTGCAGAAAGGTCAGAAAGAGAATGGTGGGAGGTGGGGGCAAAGAAAAAAGCTGGACACCTCTGTCAAATTACGGGAGCCGAGCCCTCTCATGGCCAGGCCTCTCTATTTACGGTGCTCTGAAAGCGTCAGTATCAAGTTTGTACAGGAATAAAGGGCCAGACCTCCATTTGAGGCAGCGAAGTCTTGCAGGGAACATTGAGCCATCAAATAGGCGGCTAGAAGCATTGTTGGAAAAGCACACGCGGGGGCTGCTGATTTGGCCTTGGTGTAACAAGAGAGAGAGAGAGAAAGAGAGAGAAAAAGAGAGAAAAAAGGGAGAAGAGCTGCAGCTTTCAGCTTTTAGTGGCGCACAACGGCCCCATACAATGCGGAACATCTTTCTATTTTTCTCTTTACACTCTCTCGCTTTTTCTCTAGCCATCTTCTCCTCCTTGTCTTTTCTCTCGTTCCATCTCTGCAAACAATTTGCTGTGCATACAGTGGAGAGTGCTCCTCTTTTCTTTCTCTCTCTCACTCTCTCCTCTCACCTCTCCCTTCCCCTCCCCTCCCCTCTCCTTCTCTCCTGTCCTCTATTCCCCCCTACTCTGCTCTCTCTTTTCTCCCCTCCCCTCCTCTCCTCGTTTCTCTCCTCTCTCTCTTCTCCACTCCTCTTCCATCTTCTCCTCTTCTCTCCTCTCTCCTCTTTTCTTTTTCTTACTTTCCTCTCCTCCTCTCCTCTCCTCTCCTGTCTCTCCTCTGATCTCATCTCATCTCCTCTCCTCTCTCTCCCTTCTCCCCTCCCCTCCTCTCCCCTCCTCTCCTCCCCTCTCCTCTCCCCTCCTTTCCCCCTCCATGTCTCTGCCATCCCTCCCTCCCCAGGCCCTTTCCAAACACTCTGAACTCCTACCTCCTTGACTGGGGCCTCGTAGCTCCCGTTGCTCTGCGGCAGGAGCGGGAGCGGGAGCAGGAGCGGCAGCTGCACAGCTTGCCATGGAGGATGTGTTCTCCCGGTCTGGATCAATAGGCGGGATTGCATACTCAAAGCCGAGGTGACGGCTGAGGCTGGCAGGGAAAAAGGGGGGAGCGCGACCTTTGAGAATACAATTCTCGACGCCTCCCGAACGCCGCCAAGTTGACTCTGACACCCTGCCACATCCCCGCTCCTCCAAATCGTTCCTTGTCTTTCTTTCTTTCCTTCTTTCTTTCCCTCTTTCTTTCCCTCTTTCTTTCTCTTTCTTTTTTTTCTTCTTGGACAGTGCCGATTGAGGAGTTGAGCTGAGCCCGATACACAACGTCAGGTGCTGTTGTGTTTTTGCCAAGGCATTTTTTTCTTGTGTTCCTGCTACTTATACAATCTCTCTCTCTTCCACACTTCAGTCTTCCCCCCCACCTACCCTCCCCCACCCCCACCCCACCCCCAAAGGCTTCTTGCCCATTGGTGGCTGACCACAGGTCATTAGGAAAACGCTAATGTGCCAATCGGAATTTTAGTCTGGCCCGAAATCACATTTGGAAAGTGCCTGCAGGGCTTCCTGCATTAGCAGGATTTCAATTACAGTGGAGGCCATATCTGCATAGAGTATGGGGGCAGATTCACTGTCTTAGCCTTTGCTACACGACTCTGACAAGAAATCCATACTTGTCTCGTCGAGTGATTTAGTTCGCTCTTCTCTCCCACACACACACTCTCTCTCTCTGACTCTGACTCTGACTCTCTCTTCGTTTTTTGAAAGAACAAGAGTGTCATTTCTTTTGAGGAAACCTTGATAAATATTTTAACGTGCAAGCCACTTTTCTGAGAGGAAAAGCTTTTTCTGTGGAAAGGTTCAAAAATTATAAGCAGTGTGAGATTTTTTTAAATCAATTTTTGCCCCCCCTTTCCAACTGGGCAATGTGGCCTTGACATTTAAGTGTTGTTAACCTGCTGTTCCAGCTATTTGTGAGCTAAATGCATGCCATATACCTCCTTCTCTTATTACAGTGCCTCTATATTTCACAGAATGAATGGCCTTTGGAGAACGTTTGTGTGTATGAAGCATTTCATGAATTAGTCAGGGCTCATCTCTGGGAAAAAAAAAAAATCCCGACTCGCACTTCCTTGCAGCCAACAACAGGGGGCACTGTGCCCTGCAGAATGACCATGGCGCGCCAGCCAACACGGCTCCCTCATCCTTCTACTGGTGCAGTCCTTCTGTTTGAAAGGAAAAATACTGCATTGCATTTAGGACAATTGTGTGGCAACAGCAGGATGAAATGCCTGTGGATTTACAGCAGTCTGCGGCAGCACTCTCTCTCCATCGCGCATCTCAATTTTGTTTGGACAAGCCACCCTCTATGTATAATTACACCCAGACACAACAACTATTCCTTACGTCCGGGGGGATGGCATGTTAGAGTGTGCTCACACACACACACACACGCACACACACACACACACTCACACACACACACGCACACACGCATGCACACACACACACACACACCACTTCCTCTTTATTTGTTTGCAGGGGCTTTATTAATTTTGCCTTGTAATGAATATCTCTCATTGAGCACTTCAAGGACAATCAAATTTGTATTCATGCTTATTTTTTCCTGCTTAACGGGCCTCCCTCCGACAGCACATCATTAGTGTTACCACAGAACGCTAGCAGACCTGTCTCTGCTTCCTCTGGGTCCCACATTCAAGGAAAAACGCGCACAATTTAGACACTGCCTGATTAGGAAAATTATCACTTGCCATCTAGGTTTTTTTTTTTTGCTGGTGAGCTTAATCCTCATGCATGAACCAAGGCTTGCTTGGCTGTGAGCTTACAGGCACACTTTTGAGGATGTTTGTTCCATTTTAATTGCTAGGTGTAAGATTTTAAAAAAGTTTTTGCAGTGTGATAAATGCAACATCAGCACAATTGTTCTGGAAAACAACTCCCCCCTGCCCCCCCCTCCCTAAAAAATAGAAAAGCAAAGAAAAAGTGTATCTAGATATATCACGGCCTCTGCCAGAAGAGGTTTCTAGAGGATGACTTCTCTACCAGAGCTAGGAGACAGTTGGTAAGTCCTTTAGGTGCAATAGCATGTCCATGACTTGAATTGTGTTGGCCAAATCAAACCTTGAGACCCCCCACCCCCCCACCCACCCCCCTCGCCCCAGACGGGAGCCATCCCTCATGTGAAGACATGCAGGCCTTCAGCTGCACCTCATAAAAGCCATCCCAGGTAACAACAGGAGCACACACACATCCAGCCAGCCAGTCAGCAAGCCAGCCAGCCCTTTTTTGGGACTTGGAGCACCACACTTTCCACTTCCACCTGAAATGTCAGTGGGGAAAAAACAATGAAAAGATGCCCTTCCGGAGGAGATTTCATATGGCAGAGGGAAAAAGCAGACGAGGCCTGTCTGATGTTGTTTTTTTTTTTTTTTGTCTGTAAAAAACAAGAAAACATAATGCAATTAGCTTCGCCACTTTGCATGGAAATGAAATTACTTGTTTTCAGCGAGACCTTTTTTAGACCTGAAAGACGTATTCTCTCTCTCTCTCTCTTTCTCCCTCTCTTTCTCTCTCTCTCTCTTAGTCTCTCTCTCTCTCTCTCTCTTTCTTTCTGCGGCTGAACACTGTGTAGGCTCGGCAGCATTAACATTTGATAAGAAGGGTCGTTTACAAGTCCCAGCAGCAAGCAAGACTCAGACAGTGACCTTTCGAGCGACAGTAAATCTCAGACCTTTAAGATGTATGCTCGTTCATGTCAGGGGGATCTGAGCGTTTTTATTTGACCAAAAGATATGTTTTTCCCATCGCCCCCCTCCGAGGAGAGAAACACACAATAGCATTACCTTTTTTTCGTCAGTTTCTTGGAAAATCGCAAAAGCAACAGAATATTACTCATGCGTTTTTATTTCCTCCATGATGAATTCCATGTTGCACCTCTATTGGGTTACCTTATGAGGTGGCGTTTGTTTTTGTTTGCATTTCTGTAAGCAGAATATATCTCTTGTCAAGACAAGAGCCCACCTAGCTGGTCACATAAAGAAGCATTAAGGAAGTTATCTTCGTGATTGATTTTCATAACTGGCCAGTTGTATATCATCTGTGAGTGAATCCCATTTAATCTAATTTGAGTAGATCATAAAATGGTCTGCTTGCAGAGAGAGAGAGAGAGAGAGAAGAAGAGAGGAAGAGCTAGAGCAAGAGAGAGAGAGAAAGAGAGAGAGAGAGAGAGGAGAAATAATAATAAATATAAGCCTGCATTCAAAGGCGGGATGTGCATGGAGAGGCTAAGGAGAGGTGAGGACATTGAGTTAATGTAAACTGTTTACCTCCCTTCCTGGACCGCTCGATATGATCCCTCACGCAATGTCATTGTGATAACACGACCCTGAGAATGTGATTGAGAAGGCACGCTCGGAGGACACACAGCGCAGGTGTCTGTCTGTCAAGCCAATTTCTCTCTTTCTTGGTCCTCCTCCCCATGGTAACGCTCCCTCGCTCGCTCGCTTGCTCCCTGACCTGACTACTGCATGCATCCGGGGCAAAATTAGCTTGATAAGGAAAGAAAAAAAAAACATCAGCTTATTGGTTTGCTGTTTTCAATCCAATCCTGGGTGAGGTACATTCGGACAGCGTTGGGGGAAAACAGAAAAGAAAAAAAAATCCTTTATAGAGACCCTAGCTCCTGTCACGGAGTTCAATTGTAGCCAGTTGACTAAGCAATCCATGTTACCAGACCGGCTGAATCGAAATGCGCTCAATGGAGGCTACCCTTGCACAGGTGAACTACATCTAATGCATTCCTCTTAAAACTCAATACAATTCTGTGCTAGCCCTGGAAAGAGTGGAAACAATACAACGAAAGCAGCAATACATCCCATCCAGGCCCCTTTTTATTATGAGTGGGATGCAAATAGGGGAATTTCAATGAGACATGAGCGTTGTTGGAAATTGAACGCCGCACTTGTCGTCATCGCACTCGGGGAAAACAAGCACGAACAGGCCAAAGTGCTGCGGAAATAGAGGGCCCCGGCTGATTTGTAAAGGTGCTCCGCATCCCCCGCAGCAACGTGCAAATTACTGCCGCGTCGCGTTGTGTGGCCGCGTGTCGCCGTGTCTGATGCAAAGGCGCGCCGTGTTACAACACAGTCAGCTCCGGGGGCCTGGAAAGCCCCAACACGAGGGAGGGCCCCTGCAGGTGATGATTTCTTGTCTGCTGTTGAGGGGGGTGGGGGGCGGGAAGGCGGGAAGGCGAAAGCTCTCGCTGTGTTCAGGGGGGCCTATTCCATCATGGAAGGTCCAGCAAATTAGTCTGCGTCACCCTTTGACTCTCACATCAACACCTGCAAGGAATGGAATAACTAGTCTGGAATGATATTTTTTTCATAAGCAGAGTATCTGGCAGAGAGGAACTTCAGAGGAGAAGGCTGAGGATGGGGAGCCCTGGGAGATGCACGGACATCACTTGGCAATAGGCAAGCCCTGCTCCTGGATTGTTCTCCTTTCCGCAGGGCTTTTGTTTCGTATGTTTCACTTATTTATTTATTTCTCTTGTCGTGTTCTTGTGTTTGGATCGATATCTCTTTCTTCCTCGATTTTCAGTGAGGTTCGCTTGGAATGGGCTGTGTGTTTTTTTTATGAATTGCAGAGGAGGACAACACTTTGTCTTGTGGCTATACTTTAATACTATAACGATGACACACACACATACACTAACACACACACACACACACACACACACACACACACACACATCGAAGAGTGTGGTGCCTGTGGTGATGTTTTCTAACTGGAGGAGCAGCGCAAGGACAAATGACTCTGGACCAAAGCCCCACAATGAGCACAGTGCAAACAGACCACTGTGAACGGACACCAAGGCTGCTGACGCTGCACTCTGGGGGGGTTGGGTGGGGGCGGGGGTGGGGGTGAGGGCTGGGGTTGGGGTGGGGGTGGGGGTGGTGGGCTGAGAGGTTGAAGATGGGTTATTCTGGCCAACGGGATGGGGTGGGGGTGTGGGGGGATGGGACAGGGGTGGAGGTTGGACAGTTTGGGTTGCCAGGGTTACTCACAGTACAAATCACTAAGCAAAAGAAAAAGAAGATAGAAAGCAAGCAAGAAAGAAAGAAAGAAAGAAAGAATGAATGAAAGACAGCAAGAAAGGCACAAAAATGAAAATAAAAATGGGCCAAGGCAGAACTGTACGAAAAAGAAAGATGGATGGTCTTTGTGTGTACTGTAGCAGAGACGCCCGAGTGGCGTTTAAGACACAAATGCTGGGGAGCAGAGGCGCTGCGTGCCCAGCGGGGAGCGCGTACGCTTGGAAGGGGAGGCAAGATAAGACTAATAGGAAGAGCATGATATATGAGACTTGATAGGTGTGATGAAGGGGATTTGGAAGGGATACGGATAGATAGTGATGCTACATAATCTGTTCCCCTTCATATCAAGCGCCATAGTCCTTTTAGCCTGACATGACGGCACTGGGGGGGGACAGGGCTGTGGGGGGGGGGGGGGGGGGGGGGCGTTGCATCATGCTCACTGCAGGCATACCTGCTGTGAAGGAGAGAGCTCGCAAGCCCTAACCAATGACGCCTCCCCGTTATGAAGGCAATCAACTTTTTTTTTTTTCCTCCTCCAACAAATGAGGTTTGATGCACATGCTCTGTTTGAGAACTGCATAAACTGCAAAAGACATCATTTGCATTTTTTGCTACAGAGCCTTTGGTGCATTCCTTTAAATACATACAGCAGATTCTTTTCTTTCTTTCATTTTTTTTTGTTCCTTTGTCGCACAGGCTTTTCTCTTTCTCTTTCTCTGATGGTGGCCATAATTATTGAACTTTCACTGGTCTGCTCCCACTGACAAGAGTACATGGGGATTCGGTAGCTGTCAATGAAATGTCCTGTTATTGTCACCGCAGTAACGAGCGGGCAGCTCTCCCTTGCCACCCCTATCCACTCCACTGTGGTGAGAGGAACAGAGGGAGGGAGGGAGGGAGGGAGAGAGGACGAAGGACGGAGGGAAGAGAAAGGGGGGTAAAGGAAGAGAGAAACAGGCGCAGGCGCTGTGAAATGTCTCCTGGGCTCGTGGGTGTGATCTCTCTGGCTACTGCTCCCTGGGTAACGGTCGGCTGGAAGTTTCACTCCTTGAACAGACGCCTGCACTGCCTGCCCCCCTCCTCTCCTCTCTCTGTCTCTGTGCCTCTCTTTCTCCCCCTCTCTCTATCTCACTATCCATCTCTCTATCTCTCTGTCTCTCTCAGACTCTTATCCTCTCCCCCACCCTCTTTCTCTCCCCCTCTCTCTCTTTCTCTGCCAACTTGAAGTTCCTTAGACCACAGCGAGGCCAATTAGGGTATGCACTTGAAAGAGCAGCAATTATTCTTTTGCACGTCATGCATGGCTCCTTACGATCCACCCATGATGATCTCACCCCATCCTGCAAGGTACCAGGGAAGAGTATTCACATGTCCACACGCCCCTTTTTTTCCAAGCTCCAGTGAGCCAGCCCCCTAGTCGTCTTGGGCCAGTACACGAAAAAAAAAAGACATGGAAGAAAAGTGGCTAGTTAGAGAGGAAACAGCAAAATGTGCCTACATACCACTGACCAGCCATGCAGATCAGATTTTCCTTTTTTTTCATAAGGCACGCCACTGACACAGACTGAATCCATCCATCAGTTTTAATCATTGGATGGGAGAGATTCAGGAGGACGTGGGGTTTGCAAACAGTGGCCCATGCCTAAGGAGGAGAGGGCCTTAAAGGCTTTCAGAAAGCCTGTGACACTTTAGTGTGTTTTATGCAGGTGACACAGCAAGGGCCCAGACAATTAATATTTGCGCGTTATGATTAAAGCCATTGCTCCGGTGCGCCGACATTTATGTAAACATTCTGACAATGATTGCTTACAGGAATTAGCGCGGGTAGCTCGCGCTTGTTTGCAAGCATTTTGTTTTCTGCAACCACCGCCATCCGTCATGTCTCCGGGTCTTTTCCCCGCCGCTATCTCTTTGCTGCATCACAGTTTTACAGCGACCTGCTTATGCACAGAGGGAGACCTAACCACCCACTGTAGGTGGGGAGGGGTGGGGGGGGGAAGCTGCTACACACACCCCGAGAAAATTAGCAGAACAAGGAAACAGACGCAAGGAAGCCATGCATCATTAAAATTCTTTGACCATGGTCAGTCAGTCTCAGTGTTTTTTTTTGTGCTTTGTTTATTTCCATATTTTGAGCTTTTCTGAAAGCCAAAAAAAAAGGAAGCAAGGCAACAGGGGTGACATCAGGGACATTTATAGGCAAAAGTGCTAAATTAATCATTTCTGCATAACCGCAAGGGGCCTGAATGCGGTTATTGTCAAAAATGGCAAGAGGACCACTGGAATTGATATTAGATGGCCTGGTACAGAAAACAAAGGGAAACTTTCAATAGAGTGTACAGACTCTTGCCTTTCCTCCCATGACATATGCTCTTATGAGATAAAATCTTAAGAAAAAAAAAAAAACCTTTCATGACTTGGCGATTCACTCCTTTCATCTTGTTTTTGACATATTCTATATATCGCCCTTTCTTTCTCTGGCCCTCTCTCTTTGTCTTTCTCTTTCTCTCTCTCTCTCTCTCTCTCTCTCTTACATTCTGTATGTTTTTCTCCCCTCAACAACAAATAGTCCCCAAGAGCGGCTGCTCCAGTCTCATCCATAGTGGATGCACACCCACACTCGCTGGCCTCTCTGACCTGACAGCCTGCCTCGCCTCTATTGAGTCACTTTTTCTTCTTAAGTGTGGAGCTTTGTCCACTAGCGTTGACCCTGAAATGGAAAGGCAGCAGCAGAGAGAGAGAGATAGAGAGAATGTGAGAGACAGACAGAGAGAGAAAGAGAGAGAGAGAGAGATAGAGAAAGCAAAAGAGCAAGCACCAATCGAAAAAAAAAAACATTGCTATTGCCAATAGACATAGTAGCTGAAGACCTAGTTTTACAGCTCTGTCTCAGTGATCAATATTGTGACTCTAAAGCTCAGGGTTTTTTTTTTCTTCAGTCCAGGCACATTTTCTCAACTTTTCTCATCTGTCCTTCTCTCTTTCTCCCCCTTTCACTCTCTGTCTTTGCACGGCACGCACACACACACACACACACACACACACACACACACACACACACACACACACACACACACACAGGGACACACACAGGGACACAGCACAGCAAGACACACACAAATGAATTGATTCGACGGTATTGCTTCACATCGTATCACAAGGAGCCTAGTGGAATCGGTCAACAAGAGCTGCCATCAATCAATGTGTTTCCCCCTGTATTTATCCGTCGTGGGCCCCTGCCACAGTCCAGCTCGTGACCTACTTAAATAATTACTTATTATTGTGAGTAATCTGCTCCAGCAAGGCGTCTATGTGCTGATGCAACACCGATGGAGTTGTCAGGAGATTGGAGGTTGCGATGCGGAGGGGGGCGCCAAGAAGACAGATAGCACTTAAAGCCCCGATAAGTAAGGTGCCATCGCCGCCGCTGCCGCCGCCAAGAGTGAGTCGAGTGGCATCCAGACACGCCAAGCAGCAGCCGAGCAGAGTGGAGTAGTGGCCCTGGCCAAGCCTGTCACTCCGCTGCTCCCGCAAATTGATGCTTGCCCTGTCCAATGGGGCCGTTAATTGTATTTTCTCTTACCTGCTCGCCTTTTTGTCAGTGCGCATCTGTCATACGTGACACGTGCGAAATGACAAGTCCTTCCTCCTGCCTGCTTCCTGCTTGCACTAGTTGCTATGGCATGGCATGGCATGCTAGCTGGCGAGGGAGGGCCCTGTTTTTTTGGGGGGGTTGGGGGACTCACTGCTCCTCCTCTCTCCAGTAGTGACAGGGACCCGGAGGTTGCAGGCTGCAGGTTGCAGGCTCATGCTCAGGCTCCAGTGCCGCTTCATTAATTCTCAGCCAAGACAGAAGCCCACTGGTTTTGGCTGAGCTCCATACCCTTTTCTCTTACGTGAGGACAAACCATATTTACATGCTCCCTGTATGCCTTGCATGCAGGGGTTGGGGAAGGCGCATTATGCGAAAATGAGGGCTGCGATTATGGTGAGGGATGATTGGGGAGCTCCAGCTACTTTATTCTGGATGCTGGAGCCTGTGAGGAAGAACATTGTGGACCAACAGCATAGACCAGCTTGGCAGAGGGTGGTGTGGAAGTGTGTGTGTGTTTGTGTGTGTGTGTGTGTGTGGTTATGCATCTGTGTGTGTGTATGTATATATGTGTGTATGTGAGTGTGTGTGTGTGTATGTGTGTGTGTCTTTGACATTGCCAGGCACTTAATTTTGCCCAGTGATAAATTATTATCATTTCAGCCTAATTGCATTAGAGCCTGCGCCTGTAAATCAGGTGACTGTGTGCGCCAACACGCCACAAAGCACTGATTGGGATATTATTCCCCTTACCGCGCTCAGCTGCGTTGGACTACAACAAAAAAAAACAAAAAACGAAGTGGCGGCACACACACACACAATGGCACATGACCCCCTTTCTCTCTCTCTCTCTCTCTCTCTCTCTCTCTCTCTCTCTCTCTCTCTGTATGATTCGGTGGGAGAGCAGTAAGTACTCTTGTTTCACGCTCCGCGTTTCGTTTTTGGATGAACCCCCCCTTGGACAGCTGGACAATTGCCGATTGTTAGCATGTAAATAGATGACACTTTTTTTTGTAGCACCCTGCATCACTATCCCAGTGTGCTCCATTTTTTAAATGTCAGAGTTGCTTTCAGCAGACACAAAATGCTTAACATCCAGTGGCACATAATGGTGACTTGGACGAGGCGTTTTGCAGTAGTGACATTTTAGATCGCGACTAAAACAATTATTGCTAAATGTTTTGCTGGTGAAGTTGTACAATGCCTGGTGATTTTCAGTTTGAGAGCTCTGTGTGGAGTGGAGTGTGCAGACAGAGAGTGGAAATAAAGAGAGAAAAGTAGGCAGAGAAAGTCAGTGACAGAGAAAGACAGAGAGAGATAGTGAGAGGGAGAGAGATAGAGAGAGAAAGAGATAGAGAGAGAGGGAGCGAGAGAGAGAGAATGGGTGGGAGAGTGGTTTATGCAGGAAGAAAAATAGCTATTGTCGCACAGAAGGACAGTGTTAAATGGTGCGTCATTTTGCTGTAATTTACAAATCGCAGGGTGGAAACAAAATTAGATTAAGAGGGTGCGTTGAAATGGACCTGCTAAACATCACTATTAATTACACTGTTGTCAAGGACAAAGATTATTTATTTCTCATGGCAGGCAGACAATGGCGGAGCTGGCACCGACTGGTTTGGCCAGGTTTTCACCATCATTTTTCACCTGCGGCACTTTAAAAGCAAAAGGGAAATACATAGATTTTCAATCAAAGGACACTAATGTCTACATTATAGCGCATGCAATAAATGAGAGCTCTTGATGTAAATAGACGGAAGGAGGAAGGCTAGGGAAATAAATTAAAAAAAAAAAACAGAGCAGAAAATCACAGTCCTGTAAACGCACGTCACAGCAGACTTTAATAGTGCCGTAATAGTCTTCAATCTCAGGCAGCTCACGTCGCCCTGAAATACAGCAACATTGTTCCGATCAGGGTATTGAAACACTAAGCACATCAGCTTTTGTTTGAAGCTATTTGTAGCACTACCATGCAGAGGACTTTTTTTTTTTACCACCATCACATTTTGGATTGCAAAAGGACACCTGGATTGGGGTGTGTGTGTGGGGGTTGTGGAGGGGGTGGGTGGGTGATCCATCTAAAGGGATGAAGATCTCAGTCTAAGCAGCTGTGTGTGAAGTTTTCCGGGACGGTGAGGAAAGCACATCAGCCAGGAACTCCTCCCTCTGTCTTCATACCCTCTTCCTCTTCCTCCCTCGTCATCTACCCCCACCCCACCACCACCCCACCCCCCACAGCTTCCCATCGTCTCTCTGCTCCTCCTCCATTAGTCCCAGGCCTGCGTCTGTGGTCCCGGTGTGAGGGGGACGGTCCGGGGCCCCGGTCCCGTGACAGTGGCATCCGGAGGGGCATCTGGAGAGGCCACGCCCTGGGTCAGTCTATCTGAGGCGGAAGCGCATCGGCGGCCTCTTCATGGATGGCTCACTGTCTCCCGCTGACAGCCCGTCATCTATCACAGCTGAGCAGCGCCGTCAGGTGGGAGCGTGATTAATTTCACTTTACCATTTTCAGAAATAAGCCCTATAAATCATCTTAAGCTCGCTGTGTGCAGGTCTTTTTTCTTTCCCTCCTTCCCTCCCTCCCTTCCTTCCGTCCTTTCTTTCTTTCTTTCTCTCTCTGTCTCTTTCTTTCTTTCTCTCTCTCTCTTTCGTTCTTTTTTTTGTGTTGCGGTTGCTTGACAAATCTTTACCACGTCCCGCTCCGCCTGGACGGCCCACAAAGAGATCCTGCCAAATGGCTTGTGAGGGGAGAAAAAAGAAAAAGGAAAAAAAAGAGAGTGAGCAAGACAGAGAGGGAGAGAAAGAAAGAGAGAGAAAGACAAGGAGAGAGCAGGAGAAAGAAAGGCGGGAGGGGGAGAGAGAGAGAGACAGAGAGAGAGAGACACACACACAAAGACAGCGTGTGTGAGAGAGAGAGAAAACACCCTCGGTGGACCACAAGACAAGTGACATTTAATAAATACCCCCGAGGCTTTAATAACCCACGTCGTTTGAAACATCTCGACATTTCTGAATGTGAAAGGAGACCATACAACTGATTTGTAAACATGAATGTTACCTCTCTCTCTTTCCCCATCAACATCTATGGCATCTGTCCATTTGTATTGGAGACTATTGGACAGAGTGTGTATAAGTGTGGGGGGTGGGGGCTGCAGTATTGGTGAGTACTGGGAGTAGTGTAGGCAGATGCTGTTGAATGGGCTGATTATTGAGACTTGTCAGTGGAATAGGGAGCACAGTTTATTAACTGTACAACTGGAAAGATCACATTTCATGTGTCAGGGGTAATGGGGAGTCTTTGGTAATGGGTGGCAGACTGCCAAGCTGTCAGCCCATTATTACATTTCGTTTTTTTTTTTTTTTTTTTGCCTCCTCCTTGCCTTAATTTTACAAATGTGATGGACTGTTCAAGTCAGGTCAGCCTGTTCTTTTTTTCTTTTTTTTTCTCTCCTCCAAGAGAAACTGAAGTACTGCCCAGTATTTTTAAAAGCATATAATTGATGTCCTTGTCCTGGTTGAAATTAATCATCTTCTCCTGAGACATTTTCCTCCCTCAGACTTGATTTCAGTCGACTTAATTAACTAATGACTTTCAAATCAAACTCAGATCACTTTAAAAGGCAGACACTTATCCTTAGAAGTACTGCTGGAAGTGCAGATAAATGATTGGGAAGTAGAATCCATGGCTCCAAGCCTTGAGAACCTACTTAATCTATTGTCCACACTGGCGATGTCTTTATACCGTAAAAAAAAAAGATAAACGCTTTGTAGCTGACGAAACGTACACCTTGAATCAACGTGCTTTGTCGCTCTATACTTTTTTCCCTTAAGGTGTGCTGACAGACAGAGCTTGGGTGAAGGAGAAGCCTGAGAAACGTTCAACAGTCATCACAAGGGATGATTTTTACTCTGCCTTTCTCAAAAGAATCACGAGGGGGGGAAAAAAGTAAGGAAAAGGAGAGCTCGGCAGAAACAGGGGATTCAAGCTTTTTTTTTGGCTCAGCCCTCCTATATCAGAGAGATATGGCCCATTTCCAAGTGTGCCTAAATGCACATTCCCAGACAATACGGTGTGTCAACTCCCACGTGGGCCTCCACAAATGCCACACAATCGAGCCTCCCCCAGCGCGCCGAGGAGTGCGGTCCACAACGCTGTGTTCTCGCGCAGAATCAAGTGAGCCAAATTGATTTCTGGTCCTAGGCTCAGGGTGGCCCTCCATGAATATCAGGCCAGTGTCTATGCTGCGGCGGCTTGAAAAGAAACTTAAAATCACATTTATTGCATGGAAAGAAGAAAGGGCCAAGTGTAGAATGAGAAAGAGAAGAGAAGAGAAGAGAATGTTTTTTTTTTTCTTTTTCTTTTTTCTTACCCTTCTCTTCGTCTTCTTTTTTTATTTTATTCATCCAAGGAGGAGCAAAGACTACTTTGTTCACCACAAAGGGACTTGAGTTTTCTTTCCTCCTTAGTGCACCCACCCCTCCCCTCCCCAGCCACCACCACCCCCACCACCAGCACCATCTCCACCACCACCACCAGCACTACCACCACCACCACCCTTCCACTCTGGTCCTTTGAGTGCTTTATTTGATTACGGGTGTATGAGCCTGCATTGCTAAACACCTGTGCAGACTTGCCATTTGATATTTATATTCTCATTGAAGTACTCTTGTTCCTGAAGTTTTAATTGGCTGTAATAAATAAATCATTCATACCCCTCCTCCACAGATGTGCAGTGATCTTTCTACCGAAGGAAGGAAGGTGGGGGGGAGTGTGTGTCTGTGTGTGTGTGTATGTGTGTCTATGTATGTGTGTGTGTGTGTGTGTGTATGTGTATGTAGACAGTGGGTGGCTGCTAGTAGAGTAAGGATTGAAGCTTCATCGAACGAGCGCCTCATTCTCTTACAAATGCGCGGAGCTTGTCGAGTGTGGTGGAGCGGCCGAGGATCGGCCTATCGGCTGGCCGCGTGTGCGCACGAGTGTTTTACATGGAAGATCACGTGTGCCGGCTCGATACTCATCTGGGTTTAAATAGAGGGCTCTGAAATGAAAACCCAACATTGTCCAAAGCTGCGGCAGGCAGATAAGGAGGCCCTATCTACAGCTGTGTTCATGGTTTAGTGGCCGTGAGTTTGTCTGTGCATGTGTGTGTGTGTGTGTGTGTGCGTGTGTGTGTGTGTTTGCGTCTTGTTGTGTGTTTGTGTGTGTGCGTGTGTTTGCTTGTGTCTTTTTGAGTGTTTGTGTGTGTGTGTTTGTGTCTGTGTGTGTATGTATGTGTGTGTGTGTAGTGTGTGCGCGTGCACCGCTGTGTCCACCTAGGGTTTGCAGTGGCCCAGCAGGCGTAAGAGTGGCGCGTCGGTGGATGGTGTGACGGTGGTTGCCATGGGCAGCGGGCCAAACATGGTCTGGCTGAAGGCGTCCTATAAAAATGCATGCCCACATGCTGTTTACCCAGGCTTTTCATCTCACCCCTGTCTGCCCACCTCACAACACCTGGGAGAGAGCGAGTCCAGAGGGGTCTGTGTGTGCGTGTGTGTGTGTGTGTGTGTGTGTGTGTGTGTGTGCGTGTGTGTGTGTGTGTGTGTGTGTGTGTGTGTTTGTTTGTTTTCATGTGTGTGTGTGTGTGCGCGTGTGTGTGTGTGTGTGTGTGTGTGTGTGTGTGTTTGTTTGTTTTCATGTGTGTGTGTGTGTGTGTTTTCATGTGTGTGTGTTTGCGTCAGTGTGTGTGTGGTGTGTTTGTGTGCACGTTCCTATGTGTGTGTGTGTGTGTCTGTGTGTGTGTTTTTGTGTGTGTGTGTGTATTTGTGTGTGTGTATGTGTGTTTGTGTGAGTGTATCTGTGGTGTGGTGTGTGCACGTGTGTGTTCCTGTGTGTGTGTATGTGTGTTTTTATGTGTGTGTGTGTTTGTGTGAGTATGAGTGTGTTTGTGTGTGTGGTGTGATGTGTGCATGTGTGTTCCTATCTGTATGTGTGTGTGAGTGTGTGTTTGTGTGAGCGTGTCTGTTTTTGTCTGTTTGCCTGTGTGTGTGTTTATGTGTGTGCACACATTTAAAAGTAAACCAACACAGACACACAGAAAGTTAAATAGTGAAAAGTGAGCAACAGACAACAGGGAGTAAAAAAAGAGAGAAACAGGGACGATAAAAGAAAGAGAAAGGGAGAGAGAAAGAGAGAGGGCAAGAGAGACAGAAAAATAGAAAGGATGGAGAGAGAGAGAGTGATATAGAAAAACAGGGATGGAGAGAGAGGGAGAGAACGATATAGAGAGAAAACAGGAATACCAAAAAAATTAGAAATCCCAAAAAAACAGGGATGCAGAGAGGTAGAGAGACATATAAAAAGAGAGAGCTAAACAGACAGAATGAATGAAAGGAAAAGAGAGAAAAAAGGAGAGAGAGAGAGAAATAAAGAGCGAGAGACATTGTCCATCCCTCTCTAGCTCTCCATCGGTCAGCCTCCGTCTGCTTATTAATTTAGAGCCATTTGTGGCTCTCTCCGGGGGCAGATGAATGCCAGCAGTGGAGACAGGCCATCGGTGAACTCATAAAACCTATTAAAGGAAGCTGTTCATCACCTCCATCACCAGCCCGCTGATTATCGCGGCCGACTGCAGTAAACCTCGACGGGGCCCCCGCGGTGCTGTGCGGTGCGGTGCGGGAGGGGGGGGGGGTGTACCGTGCGGTGCTGTGCGGTGTGGGAGGGGGGGGGGGTGTGTGGAGCCCCAGCGTCCTGCCTGACCACGCACACTCCGCTCCAGGCCACTCCACTGCCTCATCAGCACCCGCAAATACTGCAGTGAGATATGGCACGTCACAGGCACAGCAGAGAGGGAGAGAGAGAGAGAGGGAGAGAGAGGGAGAGAGGGGAAAAGAGAGAGAGGGATAGAGAGGGAGAGAGAGGGGGAGAGAGGGATAGAGAGAGAGGGAGAGAGAGGGGGAGAGAGGGGGAGTGAGGGAGAGAGAGGGAGAGAGGGAGGCAGGGAAAGACAGGCGGAGAGAGGTAGGAGAGGAGGAGATTGAGAGAGGGAGGGAGAGAGGGAGGGAGGGAGAGAAAAGATTTGTTGTCTGTTATTTGGCCACTGACACACAGGCAGTAACGTATAGATAGTAAAGAAAGAAAGATTTAGTAAGTTACTTAGATAGATAGATAGATAGATAGATAGATAGATAGATAGATAGACAGACAGACAGGCATTGGCTGAGAAGGAGAAATAATAGATAGACGGAAAGATAGAGTAAACTAGAGTAAAATAAAACGACCCATAACAAAAAGTAGTCTTTTTTTTTTTTTTTTTTTGCTTCAGTGGCGAAGTCATTTGTGAACATGGGAGTGGTGGGGACAGTGAAATGCTCCAAGGACTCCTCCCTCACACTTTTTGGTCTATTAGAAAATAATGGGTTTGATTCGTCCCTCTCCTCCTCCTCCTCCTCCTCCTCCTCCTCCTCTTCTTCTTCTTCTTCTTTCTTGCTTCTTCTTTTTCTTCCTCTCATCCTCCTCCTCCTCCTCGTCCCCACTGGTATGTGTTTACCATCGTGTGTCTCTTCACGCATCAAAAACACAGTTTCATGTTTATTCTCGCAATAAGCTCTCGTCCCCTTGGAAAACGGCTGAAAGAGCGGAGCCTAAGCCTTACTCGGAAGACCAAAAATCCCCCACTTCACAATCAAATGCATTATGAATTGGTTGTCAGAATTAGGACAGCTACCAGGGAACTGGTGCGGGTGGAGGTGGGAGGGGCAGGGGTTGGAGGAAGGGAAGGAGGGAGGGAGGGGGGGGGGGGCACAAAATTATCCAAATCCCATTAATCTTTTGTGAGAGAGATGCTGACATTTTGTGCTCTAATTAAAAATGCCACACAATGAATTGCAAAAATGGTTAGAATAATTAAGAATTATCAGGGGAAAGGGGCGAGAGGGACACAAATGCAAATGGCCGCTATATGCTTGGTTGTCTGACAAGTCAAGTCAAAAAAAAAAAACAAAAAAAAGACAACTAGAGAGATGAACGAGAGAGCAAGAGAGAGAGCGAGACAGAGAGAGAGAGAAACCAGTAGGGCGCCTTTGATGTGCTATACTTGTACACTTGTGTAAATATTTTTCATGTTTTCCAGCTTTTTTTTCCCTCCCTGAACTTTAATTATGCCAAATGGAACAAAATGCTATTGCATGACGAGACTAAATGAGATCAGTGCATCCATTAAGGGATCTGACGCTATCATCATCCTCATTGTCATCCTCATCATCATCACCACCATCATCAGGCAGCTGACAATGGCAGTTCCTTGTGTGTTTACTGTCACTCTCTCTGCAGTGTTACTGGTGAACACTTGGTTTCATCAGCTGAGAGTCTCTTGTTCTTACACGCCTTTAGTCTTCTCCTTCTGTGGTGCCTCTTTCTCAGCCCCTCAGATCAGCTCCTCAAACGTCGGCCCTGCCGCCCCGCCGCCTCTCTCTGGCCAGATGTTCCACTCCGTCATTTTTCCCCCATGATGCACCACACTGGGCTGTCAGCTTCTTACATGCTTAGAAAACTGTCAAGAGATGTCACTCCCGTTCCCCAGGTCAGCCACTAATCTTCTCAGGGCAGACACAAGGAGGGCAGAACCACTTTTAATCATTACAGGTTTTTTTTCTCCTCCTCCTCCTCCTCCTCCTCTCCTCCTCCTTCTCCTCCTCCTCCTCCCTCTCTTTCTTTCTTTCTTTCTTTCTTTCTTTATTCCTCCCTCAACCCCCTCCTTCTTTCTTTTTTTTCTCTTTGCGGTTTTCTCGAAATAACAGAGGCTGCTCTCTAGCAGCTCTTGTCGTTTCTTGTGATCATAACAGATAATTATCCTCCTTCTCCGGACAGCCGTGCCCAGCATCTCTCCCAGAAGCGCAGTTTCTGCCGAGCCGAGTCCCGCGCCATCGCCACTGCCACGGCTCGGCGAGAGTAACGAGCCCAGAGTGCCGCCACGCCACCGTCCCCCATGTCACACTCTGGGCCTCTCGTTATGGTGACCAAAGGTAAGTCAACACCCCCCAATGTAGGACCACTAAAAATGATATTTTTTTTCCAGTACGCTGGGTGCACAAATCAATACAGCCATTTCAGCAGACAAAGGGTTAGATAGAGCAAGGTGAAAGAAAGAAAAAGAGAAGGAGAGAGAGGAAAAAAAAAAAACAGTGGGGAGGGGGGAGGTGGAGAGATGGAGAGAGGGAGAGAGGGAGAGGGAGAGGGAGAGAGGGCGAGCGAGAAGGTTGAGGGCGGCGATTCCTCACAGGAGGCAAATGATTTTCTGACAGCGAGTCCCACCAACAGGGGGCACTGTTGTCTCTTTGAATGCTGACGTTGGCAGCCTGCCGCAGTGACTGAAAAGAGAAACAGGAGGCAGGGAGACAGAGACAGAAGAGACAGAACATGAGAAAGAGAGAGAGAGAGAGAGAGAGATAGAGAGAAAGAGAGATAGAGAGTAAGAGGGATGGAAAGTCAGAGAGAGAGGCAGATAGAGAGTGGGAGGGATGGACAGTTAGTGTAGAGAGACAGAAAGAAAGAGAGGGAGGGGATGGAAAGTCAGACAGAAAGAGAAAGAGAGAGAGAGAGAGGGAGGGAGGGAGAGCAATAGACACATCTGTGCTGCTCAGTGAGTGACAGAGGGAAGCTGCGGTGATGGGCATTGATCCCACGGTGCTGTTCCTTAGCTTGACCGCTGCCCTTCTGCCTCCACTACGCCTGCCGCCGCTTCATCAACCTGTTCCAACACATTATGGGACCATACATGTGACCCCCCCACGCCCAGCTCAGGCAGCGCCAGTGCCGTTAAAGCCTCTCTCTCTCTTTCTCTGTATGCACAGTCACAACAAACCTCTATTCTCGCCAGCGAGAGAGAAGAAGGAGAAGAAGACCGAGACCTCGGTTGTCTTGGGAACGGGCTGAAGATGTTCTAAGGACCGGCTGCATATGTGTGTGTGTGTGAATGTGCGCTGGAAATAATGCATGGGAGGAGGCGACGCTCCAGCGTCCCCAGCTTGTAAATGATAAATAGGCACACTGAGAAAATAGAGAAGGTCAGGAGTGGGCACATACAAAAGCAAGAGGCGGAGGTAGATGTCATTTAACCCTCCGCATACACACTAATGTGGCAAGCCATTTCGAGAGTGAGCCTTTAGCTCCAACGCCGTGGGCAATTATGAAAGGCATGACATATTTGGATTTTTCCACCACTAATTGCTTGCTGCATTCTTGGATGTAGGAGCTAGGAGACCTCTGAACCTTTATGAGATTTTTCTGTGTAAGACAGAGAGAGAGAGAGGAAAAGAGAGAGAGAGAGAGAGAGAGAGAGAGAAAAGTGAGGAAAAAAAAAGAATTGCCTGCAGTTAGTAATACAAGAAAGTATTATGCCGACATGCTACACAACATTCAGAAAGTGGTCTGATTGAACCACACTCCTCCTTGTCCTTCGGAGGTGAATTCATGTCATCAATGTTGGTGTAGCACAAACCCGTCCTGCGTAGGTTGCTATGTTTTTATGTAGTCTCTGATATCCTATCCATGCAACACAAAGAACGAGGCAGTAGTGAATGTGACCGCATGGATCATATTATACTAACATTACATGCTCTAAACTCACAGGAAAAAAAAAACCTCGTTAAAATGACTGATGGCCTACCACACATATATATGCAATCGCTGTGAAATCTTTATCCAATGTTCCTCTGATATTAACTACTTCTCACAATATCCTGGACAGATTTTTGCTGCTATCAAAGCATCCGATGGGGTATGGGGAAGAAGGGGGTGGAGGGTGGAGGGAGGGGGCAGAGGTGGTGGTGGAGAGGAGAGGAGAGGAGAGGTGGATGGTGGGGTGGTGGGAGAGGGGGGGGGGAGAAAAAAAGAGGAAAGAAAGAAAAAAGAGACATTTCAAACAAAATCTATAATCAAGATCCCCTGCTCCACCTCCTCTGGTGAGGCCAATTGGTATTCTGGAGGATCCTCTGGCCCCCTATTGCGTTCCCAATCTCCAACCAGGAAAGAGTGAAAAGGGGCCGCTAAGCCCTAGGATGGAAGATGCCTAGCACAGGATTAATGGGCAGTAGAACAAATGAAGTCTGGGAGAGACTTTTTATATATATCAATACAAAGTAGAAGGACTGAAAGCGTCTGCCTGACTTTCATATACTTCACCTGTCCAGCGGTTTGCCTTGCTTTCTGACTCTTTCTATCTCTCTCTCTTTCTCTCCCTCTCTCTCTCTCTGCTGGAGAACGAGATTCGGGGCATTTAAATATGTCAACGGATTGTGCAGCGTGCCCTGCATTAAAACAAGGGAATAATGAAAAGCGTGTCATACTTCTTCTCTCCTCAGACCAGAAAAATGTTGACTTCTATCATTAGAGATAATTGGATCCACACATGCTTGCGGGGCACTGCCACAGCACGTGTCTTCTGTTAGTAGTGTATTGACCTGCTGAAATGCACTGTACAACAAATCTTAGAAAAAGGGGATAAGAGGAACTCAGAGACACACACTCAGAGACTGACAAACGACCGTGAAAAAGCCAGCACAGATATTTTTAAATCTATCAATCTCATTAAAGCACATAACATCATAGTAGCACTTAAAAGTTTTCCCCTCACATTTCATTAGTTTCAATGATGAATCTTGGTTGATAATTAAAGCCCCACATGCTCTGAATATTTACCCAAAACCCTGTTGGGCCGGCCACATCTGCATAAGTTAGGTATTCATGTTGAGGGACCTGGGATACATAGAAGACGTGTTAATGATAACTTGGTTGCGGTTCTTGTGGAAAAACTTGGCACCAGAAAATCATTTCCACTGAATTCGAGCAAGTGGAGGAAGGGAAAAAAAAAAGGAAGGGTCAGTATACAGTGACCATCATGGACACGTGAGCGCGAAGAAAAAGGGTCTGTGTTCACACTGTGCCTCAGAAATGGCCAGCAGCAATTCTGAGCAGTTCATGAACTACTTGAATGATTAAGACTGACTGGGAGAAAGGGTGGATTGGAATGGACTGAGGCCCACAGAATGGACTACAGAAAACGAGAGCCCCATGTGAGGTTGACAGCCTTGAGTAACTAAACATGCACTTTCTTCACACACACACACACACAAAAAACTAAGTTAAGATTCAATATTTTACTGTAACTTGACCTGGTCATAGAGCCACTGCAACTCCAGTGGGGAGCATTACTAAGAAGAAGCAGAAAAACAAAAAAAGAAGCAAGCTAAAAGGAGCATATACTGTATGAGTAAACAGGGGGAAAAAACACAGCGAGAGCACTAAGGACAGTAAAGTTTATAAACATTTTTTTTTTGAACCATTATGCTAATAACGCAGGAGTGTTTCTCTTTTCATGGCAAAGGTGTCATAAATCACATTATTTATATTCCTGCAGTCCAGGTCCTAAGCATGGTAAACACAGTGAGCTTTCACTATTTGAAGTGAAATAATCAATAACCTGGAGGGTGGGGGTGTGTGTGTGTGTGATGAACAAGCAATCAGTCGGGCTTTGAAACTGGAGGCACGGTACACAGGCACGGCCCTCTGTACGCCAGGAGGCCATACTGCCATTCATCATAACCTCAAAACAAAGTGCCCCACAACCATCTGTGTGTGCTCTGTGAGAAACCGGGCTCTTTTTTTTGCAGGGCTTGTTGTTATTCCCTCATAAAAGATAGCCAGAGTTCTTCGCTGTGCAGGGATACAGAACACAGTTGTGAGCCAATCCTCTCTCATTCTCTCTCTCTCTCTCTCTCTCTCTCTCTCTTTCTCTCTCTCTCTCTCTCTCTCTATCTACCCCCCTCTTTTTATGATCCCAACCTCTTTTCCACCCCCTCTCCCTCTCTCTGTGTGTTCCTGGGTTCTTGGTCTTTCTGACACGCCGCGTGGTAAAGCCTTTAGTCCATCAGGGGTTGGGGGGGTGGTGGGGGGGTTGGGGGTTGGTGGGGGTCAGTGGGGGGGGTTGGTGGGGCGGAGTGGGGGGGTTCGGTGGTGTCCGTCGTGGCCGCGGACGAGACTCACCAGGGCCTCCAACCCACGCGAGGAGCCATGGTGGGAGCCCCAGGGCTCCAAGGCAGCTAATCCTGCCTGATCTGTGTGACCCGCCAGAGCTCCCTCAGACATCCCTCTCATCTGACCAGAGAGAGTAAGAGAGAGAGGGGGAGAAGGGGAGGGAGAGAAAGAGTGGGGGAGAGAGTTAGAGAAGAGGAGAGAGAGATAGATAGATAAATAGATAGATAAAGAGAGAGTGGAGGGGGGGAGTGAGAGAAAGACATGGGGGCAGAGAGAGAGCGAGAGAGAGAGAGAGGGGGGGTGGCAGAGAGAAGTAGAGAGCAAGAGAGTGAGGGATGGAGAGAGATGGAGAGAGAGAGAGAGAGAGAGAGTGAGAGGGAAAGAGAGGACTGAGAGAAGAGTCCCTGCAGCACCACGCTGTGGCCCAGTTGCACTTACTTGTTTAATTGCCTCGGTGTCTTCTCCACACATTGGCGGTGGCCTGTGCCCAGCATGAGATTTGTGTGCTGTGATGGCAAAAGGGGGAATCAAGTGTGCCCCCCTGTCGCCATAATGTCATTATCTCGAGGACTTTTTTTCCTTTCTTTCTTTCACTTTCACTCGTTTTTTTTTTTTTTTTCCTCCCCTCATTTCTTCCACTGCAGCAACAGTGGAAAATACACAAATCTCTCTGGCTGTTCAAGCGCTACAACGTCAAGAAGCTCCTCTTCTTCTTCTTCTTCTCTCTTGTTCTGCTTTTCCACGCGGCTGCAATTCTGAGCACGTGAAGCCATCAGAGCCTGGGAGAGTAGCAAGTTGAGTTCAAGCATAATTTATGTGTGCGTGTGGAAGTACACACTGAAAGGAGATTTCACTTCCTTAAGGGTCAGCACTCTCTCTTCCTTTCTGCTTCCTACTAATAGAGAAAAGAGACAGAACGCCTGAAAGACAGAGAGAGAGAGCGAGACAGAGAGAGAGAGGGAGAGAGGAGCAGAGAATGGAGAAAAAAAGGAAAGGAGAGCAAAAAAAAAGGGAGGAAGATGCTGAAGGAACGAACGGAATTAATCCCTTGTAGATGTTTAAGCTCACAGTGTCACTCGATTAGTGCGGCGGCCAGGGAGTCAGGGCCAGGCAGCGGCAGCAGCGGCGCTCGCTCGCTCGTTCGCTCAGAGCTGGCAGCGGAGAGGGGGACAGGCAGATGGCCCGGCAGTCTCGCGTCCCGGAGGAGGTGTGCTCGGGCCTCTTCCTCCTCCTCCTCCTCCTCCTCCTCCTCCTCCTCCTCCCCTCCAGCAACTACGAGGTCACTGAGGTGGACTGAAGAGTAATTGGCAAATCTGTGGCCGCCTTCGAAAAATGGGGACATGTTGTCAAGCCACGACTTGGCTTGCCACGTAATTGACAATTGTAAATAACAACTGGAGAAAAGAAGAAGAAAAAAAAAACAACTTGCAAAAAAAAAAGAAAAAGAGAAGAAATAGATGACTAGAATTACCTGCCATGAGAGGAAACGGCCATTTTATATATTAATTGCGGTCTCCGTTGCTAAGACGAGAATAACAAACGGGCGGCTTCAAGATCGTCCTAGCGGATATGTGAGGGGAGGGATACATCATGGAGCAGATTGTTAATATCAGGCGTTTCATCTGGCCGCTCAGGAAATAAATGGCAATGGGGCTTGCAGCAACATGGCACAACGTGGTGCGGGGGTGTAATGGGACGCACAGTCTGCGCGGGCAGCGACGTAATGAAGTGGCAAGTCATCCCTCAACAAAAGGCTGCGACAATGTCAAGGTGTCGCAATGTGCCATTTGTTGGGGGGGACCGGATGGAGAAACAACCCCCCAAACCACTCCCTCCCTCCCTCCCTCCCTCCCTCCTTCCCTTCCTCCCTCCTTCCCTCCACCCCCCAAATCGAGTCACCAAGGTGAGGCTAGGACAGGGCTTAGCTGACGCCATTCTCCCCTCCAGAAACAAAGACAAAAATCTCCCTTGTTTACTTTTCAGACGTGTGGTCACTGAGGTCTGTCTCTATTTACCTGCGCAAGTGTGAGCAATTTACCCACGATGCTCTAGCTGATTCGTTGCCTCATCAGCGGCCACTGGTGTGCGGTGTGGTGCATTGCAGCTCTGGTCAGTCAGTCTGTGGCCTGTGACACATTTGGCTCGCGGCGCGTCTCCGGCGCGTTTCACCGACAGAGTGGTGGACCGCTCAGGTGGCGGTGGAGTGGAGAAAAAAAAGGAAAGGAAAGAAAGGAAAAAAAGGAAAAAGCTGGCGGAATGTGCGATGTGGCTGGGAGGCGCTGTGGCTTTATAGGTCAGTGGGCACAGCTTTTTGGCCGGCTCTTGCCGAGCTGACGGGGGGAAAGTTGCCGCAGCGCCACACCGTGATTTACTGGCTTGTCCGGCCCAGTAATGAGGAGTAATTCTGCCTTGACGTGCTGCCCACCAACCCCCCTCCCCCCCTCACCTCCTCACACATACACACACACACACACATGCACACATACACACCTGTCCTCTCCCCTCGCTCCTAACTACCCAGCTAGCCCCTTCTACTGAGCGGTGTCACAGAACCGCCAGCTTGGCCAGAGCCCCGTTCCTGATATCAGGGCTAAGGAACGTCTGACACTTGTCTTATTAACCACGAAGTTCTTGTGAGTATCTTCATTAACCCCCTATTTAAAAGCGGCAGCGAGGGCCAGATGTACAAATCTATTAGCGCCCACTTCTGGCGTAGTTCTCTTGGAAGAAGCATCTAAAAACATTAAATAACTCAATTGCATCTTTCTAAGCACTGCTAATAACGCTAGAACAGTGATTGTCAAACTGGGGTACGAGTACCTCTAGGGGTACCTGGATCAACACTAGGGGTCTACACAAAATTAATCTGTGAATGAGATTTTAGCTTCTACTCGCATAAAGATTAAGTGTGCCTACTATATGTGGAAAAAGAGCTTACATTTAAGCTATCCCCTATACAACCCAATTGGGACTGCACTATTATGTACCATATAATATGCACAATTATTATGCAAAAATACTCATGGGGATACTTGGTGGGCACAGAGTCTCAGGGGGTACAAAGCAGTTAAAAGTTTGGGGACCACTGAGCTAGAAGATGAGCTTCAGGCATGATACATACCATGCAAAATCAAGGCAAACAACGTGCAGTTTTTTAATGCAAACTGAATAGGGAGCAAAATATGTTGTGTTCGCAATTGTACATACATGTAGCCCTCAAAAGCTAAAAAGGTGACCTCTTTTAACTGAAAATCTGGCCAGGAAGACTGAAGGGTTAACTCGGCAGATTCATGCTGCATGTGAATGGGTGAAAGAAGAAAAGGTGTTTATCAGTGATGATTCAGAGCAGAAATAAATGATTGTTTAGTGTCACAAAAACATGCTTTTACACTGGTTTGTTTGCAGGAAGCTTCTTTCTGAAGCCTTGGATCGAACCTGTATGCAGTGGTCACAATAGAAGGAATCAGTGCCGCAAGAAGTGAAAGTTCTGCCCCTGTCATTCTGAGCCCCATAGGGCTACAGCCAACAATAACGCAAGTTCGCCATCGCTAACTCAAAGGCCACATCAGTCCTTTCAATTCTCTTCACAAAACATTGAATAGAATCTGTGCACAGGGACAGTGAAGTGGGTGTGTGATTAAGGAAGGGTACAGAATGCCACTGTGTGTGTGTGTGTGTGTGTGTGTGTGTGTGTGTGTGTGTTTTTATGCGGCAGCTTGCTTCCAGACAGTTTCTTTTTCAAGCCAACTGTTTTCTTGCATGGCTTTGACAGTACAACCCCTTAATGTTTTTTTTTATATAATAATCTTTGAATGGTTTCTTGTATAATAGCCCAGGGCCGTGTTACCTTGAGAAAGATGAATTGGCAGGTTAGTATATTCTTACAGTTGTTGGACAGTCTTCGAATAATGGGTTTGTAATCTGACCACTGATAGAATCTGCAGTGCTCGTTCAAAGAGATAAAAACGGTCCTTTTTACAAATAAAAAAGTATAAAGTGTAAATAAAAAAAGAATCCTTTAACTAAATAATTAGTGCAACAAAAAGGCTGTTAACAACTGCAGCATATAAAATCTCTGGATGCGATGTTGGCTCTGTCACAAGGAGCAAGCATGTGATAAAAAATTATTTTAGGTGTTAAAAAGTAAAATCAACAGCAGTGTGCCCATTCCAGTGCCTGCACTACAGACAGGGAGAGAGCATCAAAGATGTAATGCCTGGCTGTCCATTTTGGGTAAAATAAGGATTCTTCTGAAGTTTTTCCTCCCCCCTTCTCCCCCTTTCATTTAATATGCACACTCCCACCTATTATCTTTATGACACTACTCCATCCAATTGAAGATAACCTCAAACCTCATGGATCTCTGCTCATTAAAGTTTTATTCGCTGATTCGTGATTAAACGTCAGGCCTTATTACTTTCACATAATAAAAATTGCTGGTGCTCCTCTCATCCGGCACTAACATATTTTTCACAACCTTGCACACTGGTGTGCTCGCCACTGCAAGGGCAGGAGCGGAGGGGTAGTGGTGTGTGTGTGTGTGTGTGTGTGTGTCTGTGTGTGTGTGTGTGTGTGTGTGTGTGTGTGTGTGTGTGTGTGTCTTGTGTGCGTGTGTGTGTGTGTGTGTGTCTTGTGTGTCTTGTGTGCGTGTGTGTGTAAGATGTGGCGGCAGGGGTGGGGGTGGGGGTGGGGTGGGGGGGTGGTGTGAGTTTCTATAGCGTACATAAGAAAATACAAGGTCAAACGCAGTCAGCCTAGAGAGAGAGAGAGAGAGAGACCTGGCATTCCGCACTACCAAGCAACACCGGCGGCTAAGTTTGGTGTGCGCGTGCACTGCAGAGGTGTTCGGAGCGTGGCGCTGAATTAAATAAGTTCTGGTGCGGAACGACGGTGTGTGTGTGTGTGTGTGTGTGTGTGTGTGTGTGTGTGTGGGTGTGTCGATGCATGCATGTGTGCAAGTGTGCACATGGTGGGGGAGGGATCAAAAAAATGACGGGTAAAATCACAACGGTGAAGAAGAGATCAGCACGCCACACTGTAGGAGTTCTCTAATTAGACTGAAGAGCACATTGAGAACATCAGACAATAAGGGGGGAGAGGCAGCTTATGTTCTATTCTCAAGCGCTTGCTGTGGCACTGAAGAACATCAGAGGAACCGCACAGATTGGATGCTGCCATTAGCCCAGCTCTCTGCTTGCCTGATCTGATCTTATCCGTGCAGCCCGACTCCACCCGCACCCGCCCGCCACCACAAGTTCGAATATGAAATGTTTCAGACTGGGAAAAAAAAAAATCCCCACTCTTGCACACTCAAAGCCAATGTAGCATGGAATAATAAAGGGCTGAGAGCATGGCAACTTGGGGGGTGGTGGTGGGGGTATGTGGGTGGTGGGGTGGGGTTGGGGGGGCAGGGGGGGGCTGCTGCTGCCCCCCTTCGCTGACCATCGGAGCCTCCAGCCCCGGCTTGGTCCAGGGACCGTGAATTTATGGCCCTGGTTGTTAAGGATGTTGTGCACAAATGCATGACAGATTTTACTGGCAGAGGGAGAGTACGAGAGCATCTGTAGAGGTGTCTGTGTGTGTGTGTGTGTGTGTGTGTGTGTGTGTGTGTGTGTGAGGGTGTGTGTGCACGTGCATGTGTATGCATGAGTGTGTGTGTGTGTGTGCACATGTTCATGAGTGTGTGTGTGTGAGTGTGTGTGTGTGCACATGTTCATATGTGTGTGGTGTGTGTGTGCACATGTTCATGTGTGTGTGGTTCAGACAAAAGAAAGTGTGAGAGAGACAGAAAAGGGGAAGGAGAGTGAGGGAGGGATGATCTTAGGAGTTCCTCCCTCTGGGACTCTTTGCCATACAGACTACAGTTGTTTTATTACGCGTACTAGAGCGGCAGGCAAAGGACAGCTTGGGGAACATTTCATCTACATTATGTCTCTGTTCCAGGGTTCAGCCGAAGCAGGTGAAGGTCACCCCAAGCCAGAGGAAGAATATCAAAGCCCCCCATCTCTCCGAATGGCTTTGTGTGTGTCCCTTTCCTATTCTCTCTCTCAGTCACTCACTAACCCACTCTCCCTCCGTCTCTCTCTCTGTCTCTCACACACACTCTCTCTACTCTCTCATTCTCTCTTTCGCTCTCTGTCTGTCTCTCTCTCTCTCTTTCTCTCTCTCTCTTTCTCTCTCTCTCTTTCTCTCACTCACTCACTCACTCACTCACTCACTCACTCACTCACTCACTCACTCACTCACTCACTCACTCTTACTCACTCTCTTACTCTCCCTCTGTCTCTGTCTCTCACACACACACTCTCTCATTCTCTCTCTCTTTCGCTCTCTGTCTGTCTCTCTCTCTCTCTTTCTCTCTCTCTTTTCCTCCCCCATGTGCCTACCTCCCAGTACAGTGCTAAAATCAGCCACTATTCTCTCCACCACAGCCCTGTGAAGGTGGCACCTGCCGCTTCCACATTAGGCAGACTCCGACCAGTGAATTAAGTGCAGACACAGAAGCTGCCTTGCCTTTGCTCAGTCCCACAGCTACCATGGAGACTGACTGCAGTGGGACTACTGTGGCAGGCAGGAAGAGTCAAAATCCCAGCGTGCCTTAGACATTGCATTAGCTAGTGTTATAAAAAAAAAAAAAAAGAAGAAGAAAAAAAAGTAGGGGAAAAAAAAGCGAGAGAGTGCAAGGACACATATCATGAAGATAATCATTAAGAGTTACATCTGCAGTGTGAATGGAAAATGTAATTATACACAGTGGGTTGGGACAGGATATTAAAAAGGATGTCATGCAAAGGATCACTGTGGACATATCTGTGAATCTCTCACTCACACTGCGAAACACGAGCATGTCATTCTTTAACTAGCATATACAGTGCTGGCCAAAAGTATTGGCACCCCTGCAATTCTGTCAGATAATGCTCAAATTCTCCCAGAAAATGATTGCAATTACAAATGCTTTGGTAGTAATATCTTCATTTATTTTGCTTGCAATGAAAAAACACAAAAGAGAATGAAAAAAAATTAAATCAATTATCATTTTACACAAAACTCCAAAAATCGGCCGGACAAAAGTATTGGCATCCTCAGCCTAATACTTGGTAGCACAACCTTTAGACAAAATAACTGCGAACAACCGCTTCCGGTATCCATCAATGAGTTTCTTACAATGCTCTGCTGGAATTTTAGACCATTCTTCTTTGGCAAACTGCTCCAGGTCCCTGAGATTTGAAGGGTGCCTTCTCCAAACTGCCATTTTCAGATCTCTCCACAGGTGTTCTATGGGATTCAGGTCTGGATTCATTGCTGGCCACTTTAAAAGTCTCCAGTGCTTTCTCTCAAACCATTTTCTAGTGCTTTTTGAAGTGTGTTTTGGGTCATTGTCCTGCTGGAAGACTCATGACCTCTGAGGGAGACCCAGCTTTCTCACACTGGGCCCTACATTACGCTGCAAAATTTGTTGGTAGTCTTCAGACTTCATAATGCCATGCACACGGTCAAGCAGTCCAGTGCCAGAGGCAGCAAAGCAACCCCAAAACATCAGGGAACCTCTGCCATGTTTGACTGTGGGGACCGTGTTCTTTTCTTTGAAGGCCTCGTTTTTTTCCTGTAAACTCTATGTTGATGCCTTTTCCCAAAAAGCTCTACTTTTGTCTCATCTGACCAGAGAACATTCTTCCAAAACATGTTTGGCTTTCTCAGGTAAGTTTTGGCAAACTCCAGCCTGGCTTTTTTATGTCTTTGGGTCAGAAGTGGGGTCTTCCTGGGTATCCTACCATAGAGTCCCTTTTTATTCAGACGCCGATGGATAGTACGGGTTGATACTGTTCTACCCTCGGACTGCAGGACAGCTTGAACTTGTTTGGATGTTAGTCGAGGTTCTTTATCCACCATCCGCACAATCTTTAGTTGAAATCTCTCGTCAATTTTTCTTTTCTGTCCACATCTAGGGAGGTTAGCCACAGTGCCATGGGCTTTAAACTTATTGATGACAATGCGCATGGCAGACACAGGAACATTCAGGTCTTTGGAGATGGACATGTAGCCTTGGCATTGCCCATGCTTCCTCACAATTTTGCTTTTCAAGTCCTCAGACAGTTCTTTGGTCTTCTTTCTTTTCTCCATGCTCAATGTGGTACACACAAGGACACAGGACAGAGGTTGAGTCAACTTTAATCCATTTTAACTGGCTGCAAGTGTGATTTAGTTATTGCCACCACCTGTTATGTGCCACAGGTAAGTAACAGGTGCTGTTAATTACACAAATTAGACAAGCATCACATGATTTTTCAAAGGGTGCCAATACTTTTGTCCGGCCCATTTTTGGAGTTTTGTGTAAAATGATAATTGATTTAAGTTTTTTTTATTCTCTTTTGTGTTTTTTCATTGCAAGCAAAATAAATGAAGATATTACTACCAAAGCATTTGTAATTGCAATCATTTTCTGGGAGAAATTGAGCATTATCTGACAGAATTGCAGGGGTGCCAATACTTTTGGCCAGCACTGTATTTGCGTTCCCCCTTTGATCAAATTGATTGCCAGCTGACATTAAGTATTCTCAACGCTATTAAGCACCACTGAATGAGGTGAGGCATCTATTCCCCATGCCTGGCTGTTTAACCGAAATAAACCTTGGGATAATTGCAATAGGAGACTACGGGGGTGGCAAATTGAGGTTGTGCAGTGCCCTACAGACTATTTATAGATGTGCAGTGAACTGCCTTATGAAAGTGATGTGGGTGTGCTTGTATGTGTGCCTGTGTGTGTGTGTGTGCCTGTGTGTGTGTGCGTCTGTTTGTCTGTGTGTATGTGTATGTGTGTGTGTGAGAGAGTGCATGTGTGTTAGAGAAAGGGAGATAGTGAGAGAGAGCATGTATGTGTGAAAGTTACCAAGAGTGTGTGTGAGAGTTCATGTATGAATAAACACACACAGGTGCACACACACAGACATTATTCATGCATAAAAAGAAAGACCACAAGTTCATACCCATACACAGAGAGCTCCAGCACACATCTTGAAAATTTCCAGCGCTGTGATTAGCTAGTTGTAGCTTAATTGACGGCCACAGACACGTCAGATCAATATAAATAAAAATCTACTCCTGTCTAGTTGTCTCCTCTGAAGTAATCAGCTAATTAAATTGAGACGTCGAATGAGGAATTGATTTCTTAGACGCCACTGTGCTTGCTTTCCCCCCATACCTCTTTCCTCAGAAGTCTTTAAGCATTGTCGTGAGACGTGTTCGTCCAATTTAATCTCACGCTGATTCAGAATTACATTTTGCTTTCACACCCTACTAAATGAAACTATTTCAATTGGCTTTTCAATTCTCATTTAATTAATGAAGTGGCAACAAAATGGTTTACACCATCTAACAGAGCTTCCATCTTGGCTGCCTCATGTTTTGTTGACAAGCTTAACTCAAATTTCTGAGGCAGAAACAGAAGCCTTGCAAGGGGGGTTTTAGGTTTGCGACAGAACGGTTGAGACAAGCTGTTCCACATTAGTACATTTCAAAAGGGGGAGAAATAAGGACAGTCTCTCTCTCTCTCTCTCTCTGTAAACTCACAATTCAAATGGACCACAAATAAATCAGTGAAATAAATTGTGTTCGCAACAGGAAGTGACTATCAACCCATTTGTTTCGCTGTACTGGAGATGCCAAGAAACTGGTAAAGATTCACAAATGCATTAACCTTTCATGACAGAAGACAGAGCAGTATATCACAATGTCAGTGCCACGTTGTTAAAAAGACTAATTGAGTGAAACTGTAACTTAAGCATTCTTATGTTTGGACAACAGCACAATGCTGGCCAATCATTACACACTGTGGGCCCACCTCAAAGTTTTTAACATCTTACAAAGTCATTTATCTGACAAAACATCACATTGGTGTTGGCTAAGAAGGCACCCAGAGACCCAGAGAGTGGTTATAGGGTTACAAACTTCATTTATAAATGCATAAACTGACAAACACAGGCCTCGCCAGTGTAAGCATCTAAAAATTGAAAATGTCAGTCATGTAATCGCATCTACCTCACTTCACTTTAGCACACTCCTGACTCAAGTCTACTCATTCTTTTGCCCAGACATATGTCTACACCTGTGTTTGGAGTGTTCCGCAGGCATGGTATTAAACAGGGATGCCCTAAAGGTGCTTGGGCGATATCTCACCGTGCTGTCTAGCACGAGACATTTTAATTTCACTGACTCTTCCCTGTAAGCTACATGTCAAGTGAGATAAAATGAAAGCAACTATTCATGTGATGGTAATACCTTACTTTTTTTTCCCATGGGCACAATTAATACGTGAGCGAACAAAAGAAACAATTGAATTATTCAAACGACTTGAAAGGTTAAAACAATTAGTGCGATAGCAAGCCCTGTGGCCATGGGGGCCACAAAAGTAAAGACAAATGTGAGTCCTTAACTTTAAAAACAGCCACAGTGTGCCATTGTCTGTTCAAACAAAAAACACAGACCCTTCTCCTCCTCCTCTCTTGTCTATTTCTTTATCTCAAGATCTAAACTCAGATCGTCGCAGTTGGGAAAGCTGCCATTTGAGGAGGGCCTGAACGATCCAGCCCTTGAGTGAGCATTGAAGAAGAGAAGCACAATGAAACGTTGTCTTGCATAGATCTAATTCACTTCGACCTTGTGCAAGTGTTTGCTTTGGAGAATGATTATATTTGCTTATAGCAAACAGTGGCTAAACCACACAGCAGTGTGGTATGCAAAAATAACGTTAACCACTGATTAAATGTACAGTGGTGTGTGGTAATGAATGCGTGATTGGAGACAAACACTTAAATAGCATGATGTACGAGTCTGTATTATAACTGTAGCATCCTGTTTTTATGAGGGCCTTGGCACTGAGATGGATAATGTTCCCCCAAATAGTTATTTATTACCCAGTAATATTTTTGTGCAGGAAAGTTCTTGGACTGAGGGTCTTGTTCTTCATGAATTTGTGACCTCCAAGAACTCCATCCCAAAATAGTCAATTTACGCACAGATCATGCCCCCGCCATCAATGCCAAGGTGATTTTGTATGCCTGTCAGTTTTAGTTTGTGAGCAGTTTGATATGGAAATCAATACAGGGATGGGCGTCCATCAAGCTGTTTCTTCTGTTGTCGTGTGAATGGAGTTGGTTATTAACTCTACCGAGAGAGAGAAAAAAAAAAACATGAATATATGAGCGAAACAAAGCAAAACAAAAACATAGCAACCACCTCACCAGTGTGTCTTGAGCATGATAAGGAGTAAATCGTCAGGAAACAGCACTTGCACGGCAAGACGACATTAATGTGCACAAGATGGTGCAGGCTTATTCATATTTCATTATGCCTACTTCATGACTGACATTTTCTAGTTTGGGTTTTGAAAGATAGTAAGGGGTGACATTTCATTCCAGACTGCAGTGGTTCATGCAATAATCTTCAGTCTTGAGTGGAGATACACACAAAAAATATCATTGTTTAAGACCTGACGCTGTTTTCAAGCTCTATGAATCTTATTAGAAAACACTGTTATTCGTCACAGACTCAAGCTCTGCATACTGAGAGATGTCAAATCCAAAGAATGGGACTCCCACAACTGTTAACGAAGTTGGGCTGAAATTGTTCATAGTGATGGCCTCTGCTGAGTGAAAGCTGTCACTTGATAGTTTTCATGACAGAGAAATACACTGTCAGTCACGTTCAACATGGCCATGCGACCATGCGGCCATGCCCCATGCGTCATGTAACATTTGTTTCCCATTTTGCTAAATCTGCCACGTGTATCCTGGGGGTAACCGTGCGTCTGGTTGGTCGCGCCTTGTGTCAGGAGGTTGTGTGCTGCGTAACAGGCGTAAGCAAAATGATACACGTAAGACGGTAAACCACACACACACACACCATTAAAAGGGGCGACTGAGCTGCGGACAAACAAGATAGATTTAGATTAATGAGAACCTGCTGTGAAACTTTGACTACAGTCGCCAAACTTCAGAAAGTGAGTTTTCATCAGCTTCTACAGCTGCTCCATTACAATTTATACCCAACCTATACAAACCTCACATTTAAAAAAAACAGTATGGATAAATCAATACAGACAAATAAGAGGAATCTGCCCTGGAGTGCTTCATCATTCTTTTTATTTATCAGGCTCGGCTGTGGACGCCCTGTATTGACACGTTTAACTCCCGTAGATTGGACCAGATCTATGGCGTACTCCTCGGAGAAACATGGCTCGGCTCTCTGTCCCACACTAAAGGCATTTTCAGACCGACTGGAAACCGTAAAAGCCAGTGCTGGTTTCCGCACCTAATCTCGAATCGGCTGCTGTGTTCACACCAGAAAAATCAGAGCACTCGTGAGCCAACAATTTTTGTTCCCGATAGCCAGTAAAACATGGTTGTACGTGAACCTTGACCTTTTATTTTTGACGATACAGCAGCCTCTCTTGATGATGTCTTATTGGCCCGTATAATGGTATGAACGCGGGCCGTTCACAGACAAGCACTACAGTGTAACCGGTGTGGGAACCGGCTCCAGCACCTGGTTGCTTGGTCTGAAAACTGCTTCAGTGGCCACATACTTGGGGAGGGGGGTGTGGTGGTGTTGGGGGGGAGACTTATCTCAATATTCCCACGTCTTATTAATGCCATGTCGGCAGACACATGGCATCTGTCTTACTTTTGTACGCATTACCGAGGCGTGTGTGTGTGACTAGGCACCGCGGCCACTTCAGTGCAGAAAGATAATACAGTCAGTTACCTTGAACGACTGGCTTGGTCACTGGAGCAGAGAAAGTACAAGCAGCCACTTCTTTTTTCTGCCATTAAGATTACTTTAATCACAATACACAAACGTATCCGAGACAAAAGACACTTTGTTTTTCTTTTTCTCTGGCACTTGGGAATATGTGTAATCTAGGGCAGCTTTTGTTCATTCACGTCTCCACGGAGACTCTCTTTGGTGGATGTTGTACAATGACTGCTGAGATTAAAAACACCTTCCTAACACTCTGTCTCTCAGTGGTGGATGTGATCATATTTTATTGAATACAGTTTGAAATCAGAGACACACAGTGCTGGAGAAATTCCTTATTGGGGACAGTATATCAAACAGAAAAGATACAATGCCCATTCCTATTTAGTCACTAAAACCTGCTGTTGATCTAAAAAACCTTCCAATTGACATAAAGTATTGTTTTAATATGAGTTTAAAAAATACAGTACGTTGGCTTTGGGCAGTTATTTGCAGCTCCAGTTGCCATCTTTGTATGATAATTCTCAAAAAAGTAGAAAAGACACTGTGTTCTCTGCCTGAAGTCGTGCAGTCTTCACTGAGGTTTACTGTGCATTTCAGATTGCAGTGTTTCTGTGAGAATTGATACTGAGAGCAAACAGAAACACACAAACATTGACACACACAGACACACAGTCACACAGACACACACACAAGCATACACACACGCACACACAAATGTACACACATGCAGGCACACACACCCACATACATGCAGGCTATGTCATCCTATTGATTTTACAGGGCAGAGAGAAAGCCGCAACATTGATAAAAAGTGAAATGAGAGGTTTTTCGTCTGACAGACAAGACGCTGTTCCGACCGTCACCTTTCTGCCGCAGCACTGCGCATCTGCCAACGCCGTCATTGACTGCCGGAGGGGCCCGCGGGGGTCACGATGGCAACTTGGCACCGGCATCTGGTGCGGTAAGGACTACGCGGGAATATGCAGCTAGGAGAAGCAGCGCAATGGATTGCTTGACCAGATCACAGAGTCGGTGCTTGGGCCTCGTCACCTTGCACAAGGTGCAGAGACTACAATTCCGGCTGTAAAAATGAGAAGTGACAGCATATTGATTTACTTATCGCCACTCTGCAGGCACACAGGCATAGTGAGGGTGGGTGAGTGGGGGAGGGCCGGGATGGGTTGGGGTGGGGTGGGGTGGGTGTTTGTTATCAGACGTCCACCTTCAATAAAAGCAGAGGGTGGGAGAAAGAGAGAGAGACAGAGAGAGAGAGAGAAAGAGAAGGGGAGAGAGGGAGAGAGAGAGTGAGAAAAAAAAGAGCGAGATCTCGACTGATTAGTTTGGGGGGTAGCGATCGTCTAATTTGTGACGAAAAGTTATGAGTTCGTAAATAGAATGCTGACTCTCTGCACTGATAAGGTTATTAGAGAGTGCCAATTAAATGTAAAAAGACATATCTTCATGAAGGATTGGTCAGTATGCAGTATAATTAGATATTTCAACGACACACACACACACCACACACACACACACACACACATACAGACACACACACACACACACACACAAACTTTGCAGCATTATCTTTCTTAAGGTAAATTCAGCCAATAAACACAAACACACACACACACACACACACACACACACACACACACACCCACCCACACACACACACACACACACACACACGCACACACACGCACACATATATATGGACAGATCTGAAATCCTTGTAAGATATGAAACACGTAACACGGTCCAGCCTAAGACGGGAGATCTCCTACGGCTCATTTAGGTGCTGCACTGGACTATCTCCATGTTATCTTCCCCCCAGACTCATTTGCATACTTTTATAATGGATTTGGCCTTCGTGCTCTTTGATCAAACAGAAGACTTGCCAGAAATATCAGAGCTAAGAAAATAGACTTGGTCAGTGCTTCAGGTGCTCTTCCTAATCAACATGAAATGGAAAATGAGATCGATATCAAGTCACTTTAGGGGGGCCATCTTATGTCTTTTTCTTTCTTTCCACCTACGCGCTGAATATGTTTTTTCTTTTTTAAGATAAAAAAACAAGCTAGACATTTATAGGCTGTATAAATATGAGACATGGCTTCAGTTAGGGCCCTGATTGCACAGTGGCTTTTTTTTCCGGGATGGACTAGGGAGAGATGTTGATTATAGATAATATTTCATTTTCAAATGCAAGCCAGAGAGAGCAAAAAATGGTTTTGCTTTGTGAACAGTGGACAACAGGAACTCATTACCCAGCTTTTTTCTCGCCTCTGGGTTTTTTTTTTTCCTTTTTTTCCTCCCGCTTGTCTACTGACATTCAATTCACTACCCATTCCTTTGATAACAAATATAAGTTCAAAGTCTGCTGGGCAATGGCACCATTAATGAAAGCTTTGCCTTGTGCATTAACCAGTCCATGGTCTGGTTGACACCCAGAGAAGCTGGCGTTACAGTTTGGCACCAATGAGCCACGAGGGTTCGCCATCTTCCCGCTCCCTGTCCAAGTACGGAGTACGGAGCGCAGACTTTTATTTATTTATTTAAGCACGCTAAGAAAATAGTGTACCTTCTTGGTTGAAATGGCTTGTGAACTTTGTCAACTTACCAATGTTGCCTTTTTCCATCTCTGCCATTATGCTGAGTGAGCAGGCATTGTCAATACCCCCAAATCAGCTGTTTGCAAGGTTAGAGAGGGAGGGCAGGACTGAGGGGGGGGGGGATACAAAGAAATATCATTATAAAATCTGTCCACTCGAACCTCTGTGCAAAAAAAAAAAATGTGTCAAAAGAGGATAAAACAAACAAAAAAATTCCATGAATACAATTACCGAACAAATGAAATCAAACTTCAAGCATGGTAGTTTTCCATAAGCCTTATCTGAAAGTGTGTATAAGTTCTCCAAGTGTAATTTCACACATCCCGAGTTCTTGCTTCCATTGAAATGATGTCTTTGAATTATGCTTTACAAATTCATCTGCACGAAGAAAAAAAGAGATATCTGTTTCTGAAGAATTAACTTGCTTGTAACAGACCTCTGTGGGATTTTCAGTCGAATAGTTACTCCAGAGCATAAAACAATATGTCTTTCTAATGTAGAGAGTAATTAATAGGAATTGTGTTAACCATGTGAAAGGGAGGGTCAATAATGTAAAAAGACTCTCAAATGATCAACCTCTTCCCCACCTCCCCTAACCCCTTGATACAAATACTCAAGAGGTGTGCCCCATCTCGCAATCTCTCTGGATACCACTGGATTAGATAGAATTGGATTCCAATACAGAGGGAACTCTCAGTGCAAAAAGTCCTACATTAGCGAGCGTTGGGTATAATCGGCACTAGCCACTATCCCACATTGTGTGAGTACAACAGTCCACCCTCGCTCTTACTATCAGGCAGCAAAGTGTCCCCAGTACTTCATCTTGTTCTGGATCTTAAACGATGGCAGCGAAAAAGGATAGGAGGAGGACTGCAAAAAATGATGTTTTCCCCTTGAACACAACGACCCCACGCGCTGCTCAGTCTTCGGCTGCGAAAAAAAAAAAAAGACAAGAGAGGTGAAGGATCCTCGCTGAGAGATCGGCCAACCTCCTGACTGCCGGCACGAAAGTTCACGCTCTCGCAAGGTTAATCTGTGAAAATCTTTGTCATTGAGAAAATAGAGTTGTCAGCCTATTTAAAAACTCCAAATTGATCCCTCAACCATTCCGTTAATAGAAAGATCTCGAGGACACAGGGGAGATTGGGAAGAGAGAAAAAAAGAAACACTGGGCTGATTAAATCGACTTCATTTACTTAACTTGCAGCTAATATTTCAATTAGAGCATCTTGAGGAGAGGAGGAGGAGGTAGGGTAGGGTTAAAATTGGAGCAGGGTGGAGAATTAGTTCCTATGATTAATAAGAGGAAATGAAGACTCCCCCGCACGCACAAACCCCTCTCACCCTGTTCATCACTGCCACTTCCCGCCTCTCTCTGGTGTCACTCAGACTAATACACGACAAGCCGTTATCACTCTACCCGCGCCGTCCCACAGACCTTTTTAGAGTGAGCCGGTGACACGACGCCATTGTGGCGGTGAATAGCTTTGTACAGGCGCCCACCTCCGCTGACAAGTTCCTGTGTGTTTATGCATGAAAGTGAGAGAATGTGTTTGTGTGTGCGCATGTGCGTGCATAAGTGTGTGTATGTGTGTGTGAGTGTGTGTGTGTGTGTGTGTGTGTGTGTGTGTGTGTGTGTGTTGCAGGATGGGAGAAGAGGGTGGAGTGGGGAGGGTGGGAGGATATGGAAATTGAACAAAAAAAAAAAAACCTTTGAGACTTTCTGCGCAAACCATCGCTGCCGCCCACTCATAGCCCCGCCCACCTCCACCCACCCACCCACCCACCCAGCCTGGCCCCCTCCTGCCTGGCCCCCTCCTGCTGCCTGTCCCCATTACCATAAACCCACTCACTCATGATATCCATTAATGCAGCGTCTTATTAAAAACCTATCAATACGGCCGCTGCCAGTGCACTAATGGCCAGGAATTCCTCTCAGTTAAATCTCGACTTTCGTCTCCCGCTCCGGCCCTAATGAGTGCCATCCCTCAGCATCTCTTTGGGCTAAATCACCTTTATTTGTATCTGCCTACTCGCGCTGCCCATAATTTATGGAAGTGTGCACAATGGGAGATGCATTACGCCGGGGCCCCGGGGCCCAGTCCGCGCTTAGAGGGTGATTCAGCCCGGCGCGGGGGCCCCCACGGTGAACCGTTAATTGTTCTAGGCCGGAGCCGCGCGGAGCCGATAAAAAGGGCACTCGCACTCGCACTCGCCACTGCTGCCCATTGATAAAGCATTGTGTGTGTGTGTGTGTGTGTGTGTGTGTGTGTGCGTGTGTGTGTGTGTGTGTGTGTGTGTGTGTGTGTGTGTGTGCGTGTGTGCGTGTGTGTGTGTGTGTGCATGTGTGTGTGTCTTTCTTTCTTTTTTTTTATAACGGGAGAGTTTATTTTTAAATGCGGAGTCAAAGGGAGGGCAAAGTCGCCGATGGCCGCCTCATAGGAGTTTGCCCTCTAACTCAAGGGAGGAATTGGATATTGCTCTATCAATCTGAGCATTTTACGGCGCCAGCTCTCCCGGCGTGAGAAATGCGGGGGTGTATTTACACTGTCATTTACAGTGCGAGTCCGAGGCAAACGTCAGCCTCCATAAACTTGGCCAGGAGTCAGCAAGGCAAGACGCTGCAAAAGAAAAAGGGGCCGACACGCACTCTCTCATAACAGTGTCCACAGCTGAAGGCAACCAAACACACGCGGCAGAGGAGTGGGCAAGACAGGGCGCGCCTGGCACACAAAAAAAATAAATAAAATACATTTGAAACCACCACCCGCGACTAGAGAGAGAGAGGAACTTTACGACGTCAGCAGCAAGAGGAATGTCAACGTGTTCACCCTCAGTATTAATGAATGATGGCCACGTGGCTAAATAGGTCCCTTGACTTTAAATATGCTAATTCTATTTTTCAACAATGTCACAGTCCCCTACTGCATGCATTTTGTGTGTATGTGTGTGTGTATGTGTGTATTGTGTATATGTATGTATTTATTTGTGTATGTGTGTGTTTGTGCATGTGCATGTGCATGTGTGTGTGCACGTGCCTGTGTGTGTATTTCTCTGCGTGTGTGTGTGTGTGTGTGAGGAGGGGGGGGTTACTTTGTTGGATGCAGTAGTCAAGGTGAGATGAGATTAGCAGAACCTTTACTTAAACTGTCAACAATGGCCAACTCAAACGGATGGTGGGGCAGGGGAGCAGGGAGGGTGCGGGGTGGATGTGTGGGGGTGCTGTGGTGGGCATGCGGTTGCCACTGGCAGTGATGACAACTTTAGCACCAGCGCTCACTCTAGCTTTCTGATGGAGTGGAATGACCCAAACAAGTCATTTGTCTAGCTTAAGACTTTACCTGTGGCAACGGGCAAAGCCTTTGGGAGATACATGTGTGCGAGCCCTCAATATCCTCGTAATAACCCAGAAAAACAAGCCTATAACTGCCTTTATGTTATGGCCATGGCAATCATCATCAGTTCTGGGGCTGCTGCGAGCAAACAGCCAAGACGAGCTCTTGCCAGCGGCTGCAGTAGTATAAATGCACTTTGAGGGATGGTATGGATGGCATGCCGTTGGACAGGAGCCAGACACACATCCAAAGCTACTAAAATCATGGCTCTCGCTGACTCAGGCAGTTACACACATGCATTATACATATGCTCATTCTATCTCTCTCCCTCTCTCTCTTTCTCTCTCTCTCTCTCTTCTTCTATCTCCCCTACCCCCACCCTATATCCACCCCCACTCTTACTCTCTCACTCTCTGTCCCCCGCTCTCACTCTCCCACTCACTCTCTGTCCCTCTCTCTCTCTCTCTCTTTCTCTCTCTCTCTATCTCCCTTTTTTCCTTCCTCTCCCGACGTTCCCGCTGCACGCTTCATCATTATGTCCCCACAAAATGCTTGTCTGTGTGAATCAAAGATGTGATAGCGACAGATGTAGAGGAATGAGAGGAACCTTGCTGGGGACTTGACTTTGAGAAACACCACGGGGACGTGGGTGTTGGTTGGGGTGAGGAGGGAGGCTGTGGGTGAAGGGTAGGGGGCCATAGGGGTTGGTGGGGTGGGTGAAGGTGGTGTGGGATGCAGTCCAGGTCCACGCACAAGGGTCCCCTGCTTGGAGGAGGAGGAGGGCAGGTGGGGAGGAGCATGCACTGGGGGGCAGCATTGCAACACTGAGTCTCCCCCTCTATCTCTCTCTCTCTCTATCTTGCCACAAAACAGGTCTGGTGGCAGGGTGGCAGACAGAGAGGCAGGCAAGCTGGCTGGTGGTGTCCTAGTGGTCATGTCAGAATTAACCATCGCTCAGTCATAACACATTAGAGATATGGCTCTGGAGATGGGCTGGAGAGTAAAAAAAAAACAGCTTTAGCTGACATTTTAGATTGGAGTCAGATTGGAGAGATGTACTGCTAAGTAACTTCCCTGGTTTTTGTCTGCGGCGTTGCGAGTCCTCTCCAAGTGTTTTATTTATTAATGCATAATAAGTTGATGGAGGCACAGAAGCAACGAACAGACACTCATTAACCACTGCCTGTCTTTATTTTTAGGCTGTGGGAGGAACAGTTTGTGACAACATTTCCTTTAAGATGGCAACATGTAATAAAGTGTCGCAGCAATCCAAGAAAACAAGTAGGTATTGATTTTAATGAGCACCTCACCACGGTTTTGTTTTTAATTGAAAGGCTTCAGAACGACTCCCTTTTCCCCGGCATCGCATTCACAAGCATAATAGACATCTCTAAGAATTTAATATTTTATTCGGGCTTAGTTTGATACTGTGCCTCTGCCAACTGCTACCATGCACTGGCTCCCTGGGAAAGCGTGGCCCCACTGTTTTAATTCCCTGCCTATCGGTGTATTTTATCTTCGTCGCCAAGTTAACAGAAGCGAGGCTGCGGTCCCACAGCAGATTTGTAAAACCTTTTATTGCAAATGTATGTAAGGCAGTTAGTGCCTGCAGATGAGAAAGATCCCGTCCGATGGGCTGTAAAAAGTCCCAAAATGCATAAAAACAATCCCCAAATGAATATTTTGGGACCGCATGCGGATGAGCAAGATCACAATGTGTCCTCAGAGCCTCGTAAGCCCCAGTAAATGTCGAGTCTGCCCCATAATGTATTGCCACCGAACACACATACTGCATATTAAGAAAGCATCACAAATTTAGTGGACATCAGTTGCGAATTAGCTTGCGCATTATCACTGTCGTTTGCTGTCATGGCGGCCGTAAATCGAGGCGTTTAATTTGAGGCTGCGGCTCCCCGCACGTCACCACCGATACACACGCGCCACCATCGCAACGTGTGGAAACAGCGCTCGGGGACCCTCCTCACCCACCGTCCAGAGGTCACGCCGTGACATTGCCACCAAGCCGCAGACACACACACACGCGTGGGGCTCTAAAGTGACTAAATCCCTCTGTCAGTGCCTCTGACCCCCAGCGTGGCTGTTAGTGTCGTGGCGTTCACACTCTTTGATGTGCCCCTACATGGGCTCTCGGTCGCTGCGCTCGTCTGTGGATTGATCTAGTGCTGCTCAGATGCCCAGAGGTCTATATGCCCAAGCTGCCCCCCCCACTCCCGCCCCCCAACCAACACCAACACACACCATCACAGACACACACACACACATAGACACACACACACAAACTTCCCCCCGCCCGCCTGCATTCTCTCTCCATTTCCTCTGGCCTCTTCCTCTTCCCCCCTCCCTCCTTCCCCTCCTTCCCTCGTTCGCATGATTTGCCCATTGCGAAAAGGGGATCATGGGAATGGCACCCTGATGCAAGTCCTCCATCAGCACTCTCTCCCCTGCTGTTGCTCCCTCTCAGCTCCTGCCTGGACACCCACAAGCACTCACACATCTTGGAGGGAGGCTGGGGATGGGGATGGGGTTGGGAGGAGGAAGAGGGAAAGGGGGAAAAAATGGTGCAAAGTATGGAAATAAACAGCATGTGAGACATTAACACATTCAGAGAGCTCCAAATGAACGCAATCAGCATCACATTATTCTGACTGAGGAGATGGTCCTCACGAGCGTTTGGTTTCACGCAAGTAGAAAATCTGGGTCAAATCTCCCATGCGCTAATTGTGAGAGATAGACAAGCTGGTTGAATGGTGGCATGTGGGTGGAATGGCGACGGTCTTTCAGATTAAATAGCTGTCCGGCCAGTTGAGTGAGGTTTCTAATCCAATTTAATGCACTCACGGACACTTTCATAGTTAAATCTGTCAACTAAAACATGCTTCTCCCCTCTCCACACTTTATATTCCTTAAAAAGCTTTAGGCAAAAGGAGGACAATAAATTATATCAAACCAAGAATATGTGCCATGATTTAATGGGAAGAACGCCGCAATTATTGCCCGCTGCTCTATTATTTCATTTTGCTACATAATTAGGTTTAATTATTTAGGTCTGTTTTAATCTGCTCCCTTCATTTCCTCACTTCCTCTTTCAAATTAACACAGTGGATTCATATCTGTTTAATCTGCATTCTATCTATCTGTTTTCTGTCACCAATCACATTTTCTCTAATTCTTAAGTACATGAAGTGACAGACGGTGGCAGTATATCTTGCATACCAACAACAAAAATGCTTTGTGTCGGTCACCTACATACACGCAGGTTAGAGAATTCTCCTGCAGCTTCACCACCACCTTTGCACTAGCATGCAAATGGAGCTGAGCAAAAAATAGGAATTTCTGAATATATGAGACATCCACCTCAATAAATGGCAGTGTTTAATGAACACGTACTGTGTCTTGAATGTCAAAGAGTAAATGAAACTAATTAAGAGAGATGGGGGTGAAGGAAAAGGTGTAGGCATTGGGTTTTAAAATATTCTGCAGACCTTTGACAGCCCAAGGGTATTTCATAACAAGCAGCATCCCCTGAAGGTTGCCATGGACTTCAGCGAGGTGGCTCAGGGAAAAGCGTAATACACGAAAGATAATGAGAAATGACTTATCATACCTGTGGTATCAGTCATGAGACTCTGACCGACTCACCAGTGTCATGGCTTAATTCCAACAAGGCATCGTGTTTAAGACACTCATTTAAAAACCCCAGTGGACCTAGGGTAATTAGATCTTAATCAAGACACCATCTATAATCTAAATGAGACATTTTCTGTGAGATTCACCATATTAAAAATGGAAAAAAATCAAACGGATTGTTACAGATATTGTTCTGTTTCATTTATCCCTTTCTGTTTATTTTCTATTTGTCTCTTCAATCTATAGCGTTTCTGTATTTTTCTGGCGCAGTCCTTTTCTTTATCACTGCTCGACACACTTCGCAACAGCCTGACACCGTTCTCACTGGTTCTCCTGCAGTGGCTTGGAGCTCCACCATCTACCGTTCACCAAATCCCTTACTAATTGTTTCCGTCTCCTAGGTAGCAGGGCTCTTCTTTGATGTTCAAACCCTCCGTCCTTACAAAGGGGGGCTGACTGTGGGAGCAGAGAAGGAGCCAGATGGGCCGCGACAGGATGCGGCGAACCTGACGTCTCTCTTCCCCTTTCAAGTGCTCCAGTTCAATCAGCCCTCACCATACAAGCTGTTGTGGAGCACCTTTGAAATCAGAGCGTCTGCACAATAGTCTTGACTGCTAATGACTTCTTGTAAAGTTCCAAAGCAGCTCTGATTACGCACCCTAACAAGCGTGGATGAGAACACATATGCCAACGACGACGACGACGATGTGCACGTGTATGCACAAACACACACACACACACACACATACACACAGAAACAGACACACACACACACACACACACACACAGACACACACACACACACACACACACACACACACACACACACACACACACACACACACACATTCACAAGCAGTGTTTCTCTGGCAACACTCATAAAACCAACATGAGGATGCTAGTAAACAATTAATATGTTAATTCCAGAGTCAATGCCGAGCACTGAGGCAGGTGCAGCATTGAGAATAGAATGGCACCATAAAAAGGATAATTAAATATCAACTCCTTCCATGCTCTGCTGAAATCCGAGGTTTTTTTTTTTTTTTTTTTTCAGAATGGTCTCAATGGGAGAATTTTGTAGCCCTCAATGAATGAATATTAAGACAGCAAAAAAAAAACAAAAAACGTGCAAATGTGTTCCATAACCTTAAGTCCCTGACCCAATAAGGAGGTGACGTGCTGATGAGCGTTATGAAATGCAAATGGCGGCATCTGGATATGGATGCAGCAGAAGCTCTTTTTGGACCTTGCTTAGCTGGCCACATCATAACGGGGGAGCTGACCTGTGATCTTTCCGGTCCAATACTCCACCTCCACCTCCACCTGTCAAACTCACACTCTTCCAGATGTGTTGGTGTGTCTTCGGACCTGATAATATAAGTCGGGGTGTTTCCACAGGAGGATCGTCAGATGGCCATGCCAAGGTCTATGGAGGCAACTCCCTGTGAGCCAGTGCCTCTACTGATAGCTATTGTGTGTGTGTGTGTGTGTGTGTGTGTGTTTTCAGTAAAGATGATTTCATAAGCTCACTTTAGATTTATCTTTATCTATCTATCTAGAAGAAAGAAAAAACAAATATTGTATATCCGCACTGAATGACACACTGTAACAAGTGAAAATGTGTATGTCAAGGTGAAGAGCCCCCTTAAAGAACCTTACCATTTCAATTGTCAATTCAAAAGCAAGTAACAGCATATCAGTGACAGCAATCCATGGCATCCAAGTCAAACGGTTGCAAGGGCAAAATGTGCCATCTTGAATTGAGTGCCTTGGAGACAGACTAATGCACACGGCACTACCTTGAAAGGGCTTTCTCTCTCTGGCCAAAAAGCTTCAAGGACTCTCCCTAAATTGGGTAGTGGGCAAAGGAAACGAGGTTGTGAGGAGAAAGAAAAAGTAAGTGCAGGAGACTGAGAGGAGAGAGAAAGAGATCGAGAGAGAGAGAGAGAGAGAGAGAGAGAGAGAGGGGGGAGAGAGAGAGAGAGAGAGAGAGAGAGAGAGAGAGAGAGAGAGAGAAAGAGAGCGAGAGAGCAAGAGAGAGAATTACCTGCTGTCCTCAGCACTTTGGAGGTTAAGAATTCCAGTCTTAAGCTGATAACAGAATAAAGTTAAAGTACTTGTCAAAAGGGTTGAAAGTCGGAGCCGGGGAAGAGTGTCGCAAACCGGCGTTGGCGAACTGGTGCAGCAGTGGCCAACAGCTGACTGCTTCAAAGGCCCACCGTCCCCCTCCATCTGTGCCACCATCTACCTTTAAAAACATGAAACCAAGTGCTCTCACGAGGGACAAGCTCTCTAGGTCTCTACCAACAGGCTCACACGGTAAAAATATAAAGTGCAGCTTATTTAAAAAAGCGGTGGAAATTCGTTGCCTCAAGAGAGTTAAGTAAATGGTAAATATCCTGTTTTAAGTTATGTATGGATGTTAGTAAGCATAACTTGAAATAGAATAGTTACGTGTAGATTAACTTAATGAGTTTCCACCAATTTTTCAAATAAGCTCAACTTGTTCTTTTTGGCAGTGCAGTTATGCAGGGGGCTTACCCAACAGTCTTTTACCAAGCCAAAAGTATACATACATTACAATAAGCACATGACATTTTAAACATGGCTTATAATGACAGGAAACTTCACAAACACCCAGTCAGTATGACTTTTTGTCTGACACGTTCACTAGGTCACCAAGGAAAGTATACATACATTACAATAAACACACGACATTTTAGACATGGCTTATAATGACTGGGGACTAAAAACTTCACAAACACCCAGTCAGTATGACTTTTTGTCTGACACGTTCACTAGGTCACCAAGGAAAGTATACATACATTACAATAAACACATGACATTTTAGACATGGCTTATAATGACTGGGGAAAAAAAAACTTCACAAACACCCAGTCAGTATGACTTTTGGTCTGACACGTTCACTAGGTCACACAGCATGAAACATATTTTTTCTCTCTTCCACAATCAATTCATCTGTCCATTTAATGTTGAAACAACTTCGGCAAAATCGCTTTGAACCCCGGGGAAATTCAATTACACTGCTCGAGGAGAAAGTAATGATTGATGCTAAGACTTACCAATTTGCAGTCATGTGTGGATGTCAACAAGTGAGGCGGTATGAGTTGACTAATGCCAGACCAACCACATGAGCTTTGCACACTGTAATTTATAGCCTTGGTTTCGCTGTTGACACGTCAGAAGAAAGAGAGGTCCACAAGCTCCCAACATATTACCCTCGCAATTGAGTGTGGCCAGTTGTAGCCATTTAGTAATTTATCCTGGTTAAAAATGGTAATTAATGGGTGGCGTGCGTAAGATGAAGTCTTGGAACAACTGGGGCTACGAACCTTTTCACAGAATCCTGAGATGTGAGGGGGGAAAAGGGCTGTTTGAAACCAAATACAAAAAAATCACTTTTGAAGAGAATAATGCAAAACAGCAAACACTGAATTTTTAATTAGTGAATGGCAAGCTAAGGACTATTTATTTCCTCCTGCCTCCAAGGCTTTGGGTGTTGTCAGGGTGATTGCAATGCTTTTCACTGCTTGCACTCTCTATTCCACAGAGGCGTACCCCTATGGTAAACCACGGCAGCTCAATAAAGAAATCAGTGGTCACCAGAGGAGAGCCCCTGCCAAATTAGTGAACTAATTACCTGTGACACTTGTCTTAATTTATGTTCCTCTCACTACGTGTAGTAACAAAATATCAATAGCAAATACCTTAAGTGAATAGAATCCCAATAGCAGCATTCCTGACCGTGCAGGAGCTAAATGATTCAATCTTGATGCACCATGCCGGCGCTCTCGGCTCAGTGGCAGACCACTGCTGGAATTCTAGGCCAGTCCCTCGTGCAATGCTCAAACAGAACAGGAGGGCACGCAGTGGGCACGCTTTACCTGGGAGTCCACACCTGGGAACGGGTCAGAACACCAGGCATGCATGCGCTTCCCACAGTGACAGACGTTTCAGTCGGTGAAACCAAACTTTATACAGCATTTTGTCATGGCCTGCATTAAAAAAAAAGCTAGACCCAAATAACTGTTTTTTTTTTTTGTTAAAATCTAATTACTTTCCCTCATTATTTGGGAGTACAGGGACATCACTTTAATATTTGCACTATTGTGTAAAAAAATCACAATACACCATTAACAGCACCTTGATAGACGGTATTAATACTCTTCCTTTGAAATAAATGTATTACCTGGCAGCACATTTAATTGATTTCATGGTGCTGCATTAATTTGCTGGACTTTAATTTTGCGTAGCAAAGAATGTAAATACTCAGGATATTTAACCTTTACCCTCCTGTTAACAGTGAATGTGGAGATGAAGAAGAATGTGACTTAGCTAAATTAGCAATACAAACCCTAGCATGTGTTCTTTACCGTCGTATACTGTGCTGCTATGAGAACACTGCTGGTGATTGGACTTACACCAAGGCACTAAGCATGTGTCTCCTTACAGATGTATTTATTAAGAGAGAACAGGTGTAGCTATTTCCAAAGTTGTATAAAGTAGAAGTAGAAGTACTGTTTTGGATGTAATTACAACACTGGTAGTATGGTATTATGCAGTTGCAACTGCGTAGTACCATACTACTTGTGTTGTAATTACATCCAAAACAGTACTTCTACTTCTACTTTATACAACTCTGGCTATTTCTTCCTTAACACATGGACAAATAAACACATTTGTTTAGATTATGCATGAGGAAAAATACAGTATCAGAATCAGGCTGCAAACACTACAAGGCATAAGGCTTAAAGCTGCAGAGAAGAAATGTCAATAACACTTTATGTTACCAGTTTCTTTCACAGTGTATCTACAGCATGAAGTATTGTGTAACATGTGTAACTACTACTTTAGGGTTAGGCTAGGTGTACAATTTAGGGTCAGTGTAGGGTATATACAGTGTAAGTAATGTTACAATATGTTACATGTAGTTACAGTGTAACAGGGACCTTAAAAATAAAGTGTTAGTAGACTGCCTTTTTAGATATTTTTAGACATTGAAGTATGTAACTTACAACCATGTATATGGTATCAATACACTTTAGGTTTTCTCAGATAAACAAAATGAATGCCTTGTATAAGCTCTGCCATTATTTAGACACAGCAAGCCAATATTTTCTTGTTAGCATAATGTAGCATAACACCGTGGAAAACACCAGCCCTCGTGTTGCTGTCGAAATGATTCAGCCGGGAACAAGGCCAAATAGTCTTCCCAAATCCCGAGTAAATCAATGTATTGAGCCAGTGAAAGGGTTAAACAAGTGAAGTGGAAACACGGCGGTTGTGGGTGTAATTAACAGAAAATTGGCCCGATCCATTATTTGAGTGATCACACACTGGCCTATCTGAATTAAAACAATTAGGCGTCATTTTTCACAACTTCCTGCACTGTCTACTGCTAGACCTCTTGGTGAAAAATATGAGTCAGGCTCCAAGACCAATTAGGCCTCCAGTGGCAGATGTTCAGACAGCTGTATTCACATCAATGGCACAGAGGGTTAAATTAACCACAGTAATTGACTAATAAAGCCAGGGCCTCTAAGTGTTTCCTATTGCTCTGGCTGCATGCGTTTGATCATTAAAACAACATTTTGAATAAATAAGACCAGAAGACTGAGAAATTATGCCAAGATGGATGTTAAAAATATGTTACTTGGCGTAAGCGCTTATGCAAGACATTAACTTGAAACTTAAGTAAATGAGGGACAATGACTGGTGCACTATTTTCACATTAATACATGAAAAAACAAAGGCCAGACTGTTTATTTTGTTAAAGAGTATATCAATCATTATGCGTTTTGTACCAATGCATGGCGACAGATGTTAATTGCTTCCTAGTGAGAGAGATGCTTTGTTTTGTGGTTTTGTTAAAAAGGCTGACCCCATTCCACTTCCTAAACATCAAAGTTTACATCTTAACTTCAAACCGCAATGCTATTTTCTAGCAATTAGCTGCAACAACCCCTTAGGAGGTTGCAAGCTAAAACAGATATCCATTTTCACACACACACACCCACCCACACACACACACACACACAGACACACACACAGAGACACACACACACACACACACATACACACACACACACACACTTAAGGGAACGTATTTCTTAAAATCTTTAATTGAGATGGATCAGGTCATCCAATTAACCCACACACTCTTGGGCTTTCCACCATTTGGCAATTTGCTTGCTCATGGGTATTGTCTCTGTTCCTTAAATCACCAAGCAGGCAGCACATGTTCCCTTCTTGAATGAGTTAAAATGGCCCAAAATCCCAAACAGGTCAGATAAAAAAGAATGAACACAATCATTTTAGCACCTGCCACACAATAACACCACAACACTCGGCGGACTGGGCCTTCACAATATTTTTTTTTACACGTATCTATTTCCAAAACAACACCAAGCAAGGCAACTCACCAAAACTGGTTGTAGTAGGAGAGGATTGTTGGTATCTCAGTACAGAACAGAAGTAAGCTTTGTTTTTATATTAATAGCAGAAGTGAGTGAAGGCTGCCATGGGCCATCATGGTGCAACTGGGGTAAAACATATTTATTTCCTTGTTGTCAATCTATTTCCACACAGCATCTTGATGTCATTTTAAAACAGCAAAAGATGAAATGATCACAGCAACTCAGCTACTCTTTTACAACATTTTAAACCTTTTTGTTCTTTGAGCAGAGGGCTCCTGACATCTTCCCCTCTCACATTATTTAAACAGTTTGAAAGTTTTTACTTTTGTAGTTCGGCCAGTATTTGGTTCAGTACTGGTTGGTTCGTGTCAGTGTTAGTGGATGAAACATCCATTATACAGATCTTGATGTCTACATATACTTTGATTTGGACAAACTGGCACCAAGGCGCAAGGTGCACATCCAAATGGAAAGACATGCAACACTCACCAGCGTAAGGCAGGGAGGACTGGCTCTCTTCAAGTCTATTGTTTTCATACATCAGGGCACCACAAGGGGTATAATGTTGCTTTACCCAAGGTTATGACATTTTGGAAGTAACTGAATTCATATTTCTGTGATGTATAGTTTACTTGTTTATACTAATTTGTGGCAATGTATTATTAAACAACTGCAGTAAAACAATAGCATTCTGCAGTAAATACTTTTTTCATGATAATAGGTCATAATAGGTCAACCTGTATGCGACAAAAATATGGTTTAAAATAAGTTATTCACAAAAAAACTGGATTTGTGCAACTGTTAGCATTCTGATGCTAATCTCCATCAAATATTAGCATCCTATTGCTAGTTTATGTATAAATACCATTTGTTAAAGGGACTTTTAATATATGCACAACAATTAATGTTAAAGACATGGTATGCCTATGCACTGAGATTGTGTTTGCTGCAGAGTGCAGTTTTTGTTTCTGAAATGTTGACCAACTCTACTGTGAGAGAAAAGGATAAAGTGAATCTAAATCTAAAAGAGTCCACAGGGCCGGATTCCCCATATGCTTTGGAGGAGAAGCACATCAGGACTTTAGTTAGAGAAACGCTCTACAGGCCGCCACGTTGCTGATTCTTAACAGTAACATGTTGCTGCAAAGGAAAATAAAAGAATGCGGCTCAAAAGAGCTCAAAAGATGGGCAAAAGATCACAGGTACTGGTCTGTGGATAACTAGGGAGAAATGTTAAGCGTGCATGAGTGCAAGTATAAAGCATATGGATCAAAAGGCATAACATATGTGGAGTGTGGTTCAAATGAGTCAATGCAGAAGGAGCACTTGATGCCTTCTGTTATGTAAGGCAGACGAAATGCCAGTATATGTACAGTGGTTCTTGCCAAAACAAGCTCTCCACTATGTATGCGTGCCTCTACTTATGCTTGTTTAGGTTACAGAAATCTCTCGTGTGGACTCTTACTAGGCTAAAGTTCTTAGAAGATATTATCTTCAGCTGAGACACTAAACTTTTATCTTCCTTTACCTATTTCTCAGTAAGGCTTTTAAATGTATCCTATATGATTTGGTAAGTTTACTTAAATGTGGACACAATATACTTTCTTTCTAAGCTGTTTTATTTTTTATTATATTTCTGTTTTACTTTTATGGTTTACATGTAAATCAATGTCTGTTTTGAATGCATTTTTATGGCATTTAAAAGCTTAATGCAGACATGTCATGTTCCACAAACAGTCAAAATAAACAAGAGTGTCACAAAGTACTACCAAATTTCAACTAAATCTTAGCTCTTTAATTAGTCCATCTTCACCTTCACTCTAAAGTAATTATTAAATGGTAGTTGAGTACTTAAGTGCTCTGCCATGTAACACTGGATGAATAGTACGGAGCTAAGACCATTTTTTTAAGTGTAACAATTTCAGCAAACCTAATTTATGTCATTGTTGCTATACTCCTGGCTTGTGATCTTAAAGCATACTCCTAGGCTGTGCAAAACCTATATGCTGAGGAAAGAGAAAGCCAGAGTGGTGTATTTTATTGATTAGCTTACCTCATCTGATCTGAACCCTACTAAGGTCTTGTAGAAAGAGAAAGGCTACAAAAAATCTCTTCATGCCCTCTACATCTCTAGGTCAAGCTACAAAAAAGGAGCCGGTTGACATATCTCGCATTTAAAATAGTCTAAAACACATATAATAATGTACAAGCTTTACAACACTGTAATTGCAGATGCAGTGACTTCATTAAGTTCATTTGTTGATAAATAAACTGAAGCTTAGGATATTACTTTGTGATTTTAGAGAAAGGTTTGGCCAAGTCACTGCAAATAATCTTGTATTGAAAACAACCAAACTGCTGATTTGAATATTAGTGAAACTCACTAGTGAACATTAGTGAGTAATAGTGTAGTGTAATTACCATGTAAGTGTGTGTCTACACACACTTTTTCACCTTTCCCTCTAGTTGTACACTTTAAATGTACACTACTTCCAGGAAGTTTTCAGACCCCTTCATTATTGCTCTATCTTGTCATGCCATCGTCTCATTTTAAAATGCATTGAATTCTTGTCTTTTGATCTGAGAAAATATTAAACACTGGTAAATAATAAGAAGAATTGTATTTTGTTGTTTAGTGCATACATAAGGAGTCCCTGGGAAAAGGGGGCATAGATACAAAATAACATTTTTCAAGTCACTCCCCCCCTATCGGTAGTTGCATTGAAACTCCCAGCTTTTTTCAAAAGTAATCCTGTGAATAAATGAGCACAGGCTTGAGCTAGAAGTATTTTAAAATAGCATTTACTTTTAAAATCAAATAAAAAAGTCAAACATAATAATATTTTCAGTTTCTGTATTTTGTGACCATGCCCATTTTTCCTATGGACTCCTGAAAAAAACTTACTTATTTAGACCCTTTAATATGATACTCTAAAGCTAGCTCAGCTCTTTGCTGTTTCCTCGGATCCTATCTCAAACATATTGATGATTTCAGTGGACACTTTTTTACATTACATTATATTACATGTCATTTAGCCAACACTTTTCTTCAGAGCGACTACACTAAACAGCAGCTACTGTACTGTACAGCAACAATCCCCCTGGAGCAATGTGGGGTTATATACCTAGCTCAAGGGGGATTCATCTGTGGATGAAAGTACATAAGGGTGCTGGTTATACAGTGCCTGGAGGTGGTCCTCCTACCATATGTTTTCTATTGGCACAGGAACCGAATCTGCCACCCTCTGATCTCCAAGACCAAGTCCACCTGTAGCGATGGCAACAGACTGTACACGACTTGGCTCAGCACAATCATCCCTCTCTCCCTGGACTCACAGTTGATATGCAAATCTGAGCAAAGCACAAAGCTATAAGGCCCAAGGAGCTGCCTGACGATCTTAGGGGTATGGACGATGTCAAGGCATGAACATGGCTAGAAAAAACGACTGGGCAGTGCTACAAAAACAGCAAAAAAAAAGAGATTCTTTGCCACTTTGAAAGTTCCTAGGAGTGTGTGTAGTTGCTTCTGTGGTGCTGAAATGAAAGAAGTGTTGGAAAAACTAGGAGCCCTTCTTACAGCTGGCTGCCCAGCTAAAATGAGCAATCAGTGGGAAAGGGCCTTGTTAAGGGAGGTGAGGGAGAACTCACTGGCCACTGTGGAGCTCCTGGGAGGAGCTGGGATAAACCTCAAGAATATCAAGTATAATTGCAGCACTCCTGCAATCTGGGGATTATAGGAGAGAGGCCAGACAAAGTTTCTCTTGAGTAAAAGCCAGATGAAAGCTCAGTTGGAGTGTTACTCAAAAGACATCCAAAGGACTTTTTAGATTGCCAGATGGGTGGTCTCGTGAAACGAAGATTGAATTGTTTGGCGACAGATCTCGGAAGCAAACCAGACTCTTCCTGTCACCTCTGTAATGTCATTTCAAAAAGTGAAACATGGTGGAGGCAGCATCATGCTGTGGGGGTGTTTTTCAGCCGGGGATCGCGAGGCAATTGACCAAATGCTGATTTGAGCAAAGTACACATATAACCCCAACTCCAGAGTGCTAAGGACCACAGTAAAAGCTAAAAAACTCACATTTTGAGTAGGTTAAGAGCTGCAGACGCCACAGAAAGATATGACAGGGATGACTTAAGGACACCTCTGTGATTAGTCTTGAGTGACCCAGCTAGTGTCTAGACTGGAGTCCAATCGAGCACTTATGAAATGAGGTCACAGCGGTCGTCCATCATCAGAGCCCATCTAACCTGATAGAACTGTGAACTGTTTGCACGGATGAGTGGAAGGAAATGTCTAAATTCAAGAGTGCAAACCTTGTCGTGGAAGACAAAAAAATTCACTTTGAGAATGATAAAAATTTAGAAAATGTACAGTCCAGCCCCACAGTGTAAGAGCACTAAGTCAGTGGGGCAGTGTATTACAGGATTACTCACTGATCGTTTCTCAATATAAGACTTATTTTGGTTACAGTAAGTGCACCCACAAAGGGGCTTTACACATCTTGGTTTATAGTCCTCACTTTCAACTGTGAGTGTTCATGTTATTCCACACATATAACATATGTGCAGTTAATGAATGTATATAAATGTCACATATCATATTACTAGGCAATGTGTGTAAATGTAACATATTTATATATTTAACATATTTATAATTCATCTCAGTACAAGGAACAGGCTGATCATGGTTTTATCACAGTCTAAAGCTTGTACTGTATGTATTTGTATGCCATGGTATGCTAATTTATTTTTGATGATAATCTTGCTTTAGCACACTAATTGACCTTTATAACAACACTGTTTTATTCAACTCTGGCCAGCCACTACTAGTTTAGTTGGGCAGAGAGGCATGATGTTGGAACACTGGGTAATACTGTTGAATTTGTTAACTCAGAACATATGCAAATACAGACTATGCTACTGTATTCAGCCAGCCATTTTAATCCATGTGGTTGCATGCTTTCTTCTCCTTCATTTTTGCCCCTTTCATCCACACGTTGTAGAGAGTGGGTGCGCACATCCAAATAGTTTGTCGGCAGGTGCAAGACAAAAGTGTCAGACAGTATAAAGATGTGGGTCTGCACACTGCCTCGTTTGCTCCAAAAGTTAAATTTTATTATTTATTAAATAATAAAATTAATAAATAAAATTTAACTTTTGGAGCAAACGAGGCAGTGTGCAGACCCACATCTTTATACCCTTTCATCCACACCCCACTACAAGGATACAAGGATACAAGGATACAAAAATGGTTTGTTGCCACATGCATAGACATACTGAGTGAAGTAGGACATGCAGTAAAATTGGTGATTGTGAGTCTAGGATCCTTGTATACTTGTGTCCACTACCACGTCAACTTAAAATTTTGCTCTCACTTTACCAATGTGGAAGCATGTTTGTAGATAAATCAGAAACAGAAAAGAACCCAGTTTCTTTTTTTAAACTCAGGCAATGACACAGAAAAAAAATGTGTGAAGGGGTCTGTGAACTCTCTGGGGGCTATTTGCATTTGTTTATTTCCGACACACAACTTTCTCTTGTTGTGTGTAATTGATCAAGTTGCACCAATACCACTGAGAGTAGGAAAAACCCATTAGACAAATTATCTGTAGCAAACAGACATTTGAAACTGAACTCTGCCTCTCCATAAGACACCATTCAGCTGCTTGCCTATCCAGCACAAGTACTGTAGACTAGTCTTCCTAACTAGATCAACATAGGAAGAAATAATACAAAAGTAAAGGTGAAATTAATGATCTTTCGTCCACTGTGTAATGCAGTGGACGAAATATGTGTGGTTCTTTTTTAGTGTGTATCAAAGAGGTCTTAAAAGGATATGACTGGCATCACTTTTTATGTAAAATATATACTGTCTGTTGATTAATTTAAATTGAGTCTGTATGAACATACTTCACTGCATAGTCAGGAACATTAGTTCCATCTAACTACACTGAAAAGTTCCTCAAGCCAGACCTCTGCACCAATTCCCCAACCTATGATCCCAGTTCTATTAAAAGCTCACTTTTAGAGATTTATGGCGCTTAGGGTGAAATGTGTTTTTTTTTTCCTAGCAGTGCAAGTGTCTTACTGTGGGAGTTCACCATTCAAAGGATGACAGACACTACAGGCAACCGAAACTAGCAGGCAACAGAAACTACTAGGCAGCATAACAACTCTCACAAACATGTAAGATTTGTGCATCAACTTATAAAAGGGGCGTCTAGATATCTTTTCTACACTGATGTTTTTTCTCATGCATTTATGCATGCATGACTGAGGAAAACTAAACATCAAACAAAAGTCTTTTAATGTAAAACAGACATGGTGTTACCCACCTTCAAATAAGTATATAAAGAACACAGCTGTTGTTGCCAGGCAGTATTTACTGTGTCAGCCATGTTTTGAAAGTCAATTCTAATTTTATGCCCTACAAAACGTTTTATCCACTCTGAGCATGAATACAAAATGTGATTTGCTGTTGAGGAGCAAATGAGTTTAATGGCCATAAGTGCATATGGACACTATCATAATGAAGCCAATCTGCTAAAAGGGTATTTGAGATTATAGCCAGGTACCATCCAAAAGTGTCAATTAACCCCGCAGATTAGCACTGAGACCTGTTTTTTTTTTATTCCAGGTTGATTCCTAGCTCTATACATTCTCCAAACCTCTGGATTAGATTACATGTGTCTGTGTCTCAGGCTGGGAAAAGGCTGCAGCCCATATAATTGATTGCCAGGCAACAGGGCTCAATAATAACTAGTCGTGGGGGTTAGTCTTTACGCTTGACTGTATTGACCTGATTGTACGTGTGGATGTCTTGCCTCTGTGATCACTGTAATAAATGCGGACAACCCCATACAAGCTCAGGATGTCAGTGGGCTAGGGCTTGTTGTGCTGTTGTTTCTCTGGAAGCATTTCCAACAGGTGAATGAGCTCTCCCCATCACCAGTCACGGTTCACATGTTGAGACACACTCTCCAGGTGAGATGCACCCCTTGTTGGGTGAAGAGGGCGAGCTCTACAACGCAAGAACATGGCCGACACATAGCGGGATGAAAATGAGGTACTGAAATGCTGTCGAGAGAAGGGCAGCGGCATGGCTTTAAGGTGATCAGAGCCAGTTGGTGTACAAGATGATGGATGATGCACTTCCCTTAACAGCCAAGAAATTAATTCATAAATGCACAGATATGAACTGTTATTGAATTAGATTTATTTCAGAAACGCAGTGGGTGGTTCAGTCTGGCAGTTAATTTCAAATTTGACCAGTAAGGTTCCAAAAGAGAATGTCACTCATTCACTCATTCTTTTAATCAAAATGTCACCTTCTATTCGGGATCAGCCTTCTGTGCTGGGGGTGGCACCATGTTTCTCTTCAGTAGGAGTCTTTGCACAGGACAAGATGGCAGAAGAGGAATATAGAAAACTCAGTGGGTAAACTATATGAAACAGAAATATACTGTACATGAAATATGTCAAATTTAAATCAATTGTCTTACTGACTTAAACCATCTTTTCATGCTCTGTCTCTGTCTCTGTCTCTGTCTCTGTCTCTGTCTCTGTCTGTCTCTCTCTCTCTCTCTCCCTCTCTCTCTCTCTCTCTCTCTCTCTCTCTCTCTCTCTCACACACACACACACACACACACACACACACACACACACACACACACACACACACACACACAAACACTTGAAAATGTTTAAATGTAAACTCATATCTGTAACCAGATATGTAGCATTGTATTTCTGTAGTATTAAGTCTTATAATTTACAGTGATACAATGACTGATTTTGTTACTGTAGCCTTTATGAACTGTAACTAAGATACATTTTTTGAGGATGTTCTATATGTGTATTATTGATGATTGATATAGATTTTATTACACTAAACAAACAAAGCAACAAACATTATATTACATGTAATTACACTAAGCAGACATTTTATCCAAAGTGGCTTACAGTGTAATACAAATGATTCAATCACTTATGGAACTGATTTTATTTGACCAAGCTAGTGCTAGCTTAGGAACTTACATTTCATTTATGATTGGGAGTTCACCGCCTACTGGCTACATGGCGAATATACGAGACAATAAGTTAAAATGCTGTATGTTAATATGCCAAAAGACCAGATAATTGACATATATTTGATTTCTTAAAAAAGAGGACAGTAAGGGCATTGTAGCAAGCATTAGCAATAGATATAGCGTAGGTCTTCTGAACAGTGTTCAAAGAATAAAACAAAAAAAATCTTAAATGAATAGCTACCCTGCTTTTAGGTTGAAAATAAAGTTTACTGCACAAATAAAATAAAATGCTGCTACACTCAGATTTTTATGATGCCAAACAGTTTCAGCCAAATAGAAAATGGCTGATCAAGTGGTGTCAACTATACTGGTGGAAATGACTGCATTTTAGGGCCATTTCATAGAGAGGATATTTGACTTGATAGTCTGGAAATAGCAGAGACTGTTGGCCAAAAGAGGAAATGATTTCTGTCCTTTGCACATCACATTTGAGACCACAGTATGATCAGAGGTGTAAAAAAAAAAAATGTCCTCTGTGATTTTTCATCTCGGAAAACTCCAGCCAAATGACTGGATCATTGGATTAGCTGGGTTGGGCTTGCAAACGGTCGATCTCTATGCAGATGCCTTTCACGAGGCACGAGACACCCTGGGTGTTCACCCAAAAATCTTTACTACTTTGTCAGTGTCTAAAAAAGGAGGCCGGAAGCAAATGCCCCTGGTAGAGGGGACACCAAGCACGATGAAGTAAAAGTCCCACCATGGGTTATAACTGCAATTAAAAGCACAGATTTCACTAATTACCCTACCTGGCTTTAGACCTGTGCTAAATAAAATCAGGTTATGTAGTGGAGGATTGAACACACACAATACCTACAGGTTATGATAAGCTAGCTTTAAGAAAAATAATTAGGAGTCCACATTCATTAGGCCATTTTCTTTTCAACATTTTACTTATGGTGCAGATCATATGCTCAAGGCTAGCAGTGAAATTCAGCTGAAACCCGTGGCTTATAATGACATGAAGTGATTGAACAGCCTCACTGCAGTCTATTATTCAAAAGAGATGTATGCGTGTGTTAACATATTTGATGGATCTTTACTTTTTCTGTTAATGAAGAAAATGAATGATTCTGCGGAGAACAGGCTCTCTGTCCATGACACGGTCACCATCACCATGGACTGAGATTAACATAAAGGCTTGAATGTGTGAATGTGTCCTGGTCTTAAACCAAACAGCGCTCTCACCACCAGCAGCCCACCACCCATCTCCTACCTTTCAATTCTCTTGACTCAAAGGCTGCCAGAGGAGGACTGCTTTTGATAACAGCAATTCGAGAAAGGTCACATGCATCAGGAAAATAGGAAGGATGAGCCAGGAGGTTCTAAAGTTGTATTAATGAGCACCCCTGGCTAGCACCAGCCTCAGAGGTCAGCCCATCACCTAAAATGATAAAGATTTATCACGAGGAGGGAGGCTGGTCAAAGCTCTCTCTTATCTTATGCCTTCCGTTTTATAAAAGCTACCACTGTCAAGCCCCTTGGCGGATGAAAGCTATTCCATCGCTGCTTCAGACCTCAGAGAGCTAAGGGAAAACATCCCCAATGTCTGTAAATATTTTATGCAATATATTTTGTACTCTTTGAGAATTTTTTAGGAGTAGTGAGCACATTATGCTGGACTTTGAAGATCTTCACCGAAGAGGTGGCATATATAAAACAGGAAACTTTTCAGAAATTCAGCTTAATAAATGGATGACCTTCCTTGGTGGGATTTTGACTCCCTGCATTTTCCTTAATTTTTTATTTACACTTCTGTGTTTGAATGTATTTACTGTATGTTTTTTTTATTGATTTATCTGTTTGGAAGGGGGTATATCTATAGTACAGGTGGCACTATGTCAACTTTAATTACAATAGAAGACACAGAATTGCATTGTAGTTATTTTAGATAACTCCTCCTCCTCCTCCTTCTCCTCCTCCTCCTCTTCTATTACCAACACTAATGTACCTTGGACTGAAGATACACTGTGTGATATTTGTACTGTTTCTGGTTCGTGGGCTACTAATTGATGGTCACACTATGAATAGCAGCAATGGCTGGGTGTGTGAATGTTAGCAAGTTGATAGAGAGGTGAACACTGTTACTGGCTTCACATTCTGAGCACATTAAAATTAGAAACAGAACTTCTGACATTCGTCTGATTTGCAATTCGCTGGTATTACACTGAATTGAATTAGGCCTGCTGTATTATAAGAACACTTTGCCAGACTTTAAAAGAAAAGTGCAGAAGAGGATCAGTTTTGTTTGTTTTTGTCAGTCCCAAATAGTACAGACATCAAAAAAGATGACATCATTCCATGTAGAAGCTTTAGTTATACAAGTTAATATCCAATTATGAGCCCATGTCATCAGTTCTTCTTAGTAGAGATGGCCAGAGTAAATTAGTCTCAGTGTGAGGACATTTGCAATGGTAATGCCTCCCCATATTCATCCATGCCTTTTGTACCAGTAAACTTTCATGGCTGCTTTTAAAGTCAGTCATACTAAGTGATCTTTATTTTGTTTGAGGTAGAAGCCCCATGGGGTACGGATAAAACCATAAATCCATTGTTGACATGGCAACCATTAAACCTGAATTGCTGTGTTTCAGCATGACGCCAAGTCACAGTATGATAAAATGTGTGAAAGCAGTTTCAAAAACCAATTCCAGCGGCAACTGTTGTGTCCATAAGCATCGGACTCACAGAGGCGCGAGATGCAAGGAGAAAGATGCGAGAGTTTTCTTTGGAACAATTGTTCTCAGGCTTTAAAAAAAAAAGCGAAGAACATGACAGATTGTCAGACAGCAGTAAGGAAAATATTTACACATGCATTTTTTTCCCCTCCAGCACCTCATGTGAAAGCTGACTAGCAGACAAGGGCAGGTAAATGTGACAAGAGGAGGTATAACCTGGAAATGCTCATAGGCTTTTAGAAGGGTTAATCCAATGGGCTGTATGTGGCTAAGGTTGATATCTGCAAATATTTGATCAGGTTCGTTGGTGAGCTGTCCAGACAGCAAGATTTAGGAAACACAGCTCACACCCCTTTGTGGAAAAAAATAGATGTAATACAATATGAAAATACACAAAACAAATATTTGGGTTTGTGTACTGACAAATAAGACTGTATTTGACATGTTGACGTGAGAGTAAATTTTCCCACCTGTAGTTAATAGGCTGTGGCAGCACTACGAAATTAATTGAATAGACAGGACACTGACCAAAAGCTTCTTCTTCTTACAAAACCTCACACCTTGGATCCCTAAAATATTCTCTGATATCTTTGCAGATTTTTTTCAGCTAAAGGAGATAAATCCTCAGTGATGTGGAGGCCAACATTTTTTCAGGCTGCTCTCTCTCTCTCTCTGGATTCATCTCAGTTCATTTATTGCTTCAAATATAGTTACTTACCTTTTTGTGGGGCCCAGAGCAAGCACTTTGATTTCTTTTTCTAATTTTCAACTGGCACTGGCTGACATCATAACAAGCTGCATAGAACTTGCTACTTGCTACAAAGTAGGTTCAGAGTATTCATGCATGCACCTAAATCTGTGTGTGTGTGTGTGTGTGTGTGTGTGTGTGTGTGTGTGTGTGTGTGTGTGTGCTCGTGTGTGTGTGTGTGTGTGTGTGTGTGTGTGTGTGTGTGTGTGTGTGTGGGTGTGTGTGTGTTTAAAGTACAGGTTCACTCCACTGGGTTTGCTAACTTTTTATGACAGTGGTTTATGGTTTTTTGAAGTGGGGGGCCCTGGCCTGCTAAGGGAGCAGAGCAGAGACTCTTTAGAGATATATGCCCTGATCTTTTAAGCTAGTCAAATCCCAGTGCGGAAGCGCAACTGTTAAACTGCCATCCACTCTGCCGGCGTACACACCGGAACACTGATGCTAAACACACTCCCCCTTTTCATGTCCCCTCCCCTTTTGTTTCCCTGATAAGGGGAGGTTCCCTCACCGCGCCCCCTCCCATGGGCATCCTTTGGTGCACGATGATGCACAGGCAGGCAGGCGGGCGGGCAGGCAGGCGGGCAGACTGCAAACTAAGCACAACTCCCAACCCGACTTACACTAGCAAACCTGTACAATGGGTGTGAAATGGAAATAGCTTTAGTGGCTAGTGTGTAACTGTTTCTTTTTTTTGTCCACTGCTTGGCTACTATGCACTGCAGTGCACTGCATTGTCTGCAGGTGTTGAGTCCCAGGTGACGGCTGGGTGTCAGGTAGCACCAACTGAGATTTCCATATGCACTGTTGGGGGTGGGAGCATTATTTAACAGCCTATGCACACACACACACACACACACACACACACACACACACACACACACACACACACACACACACACAGACACACATAGACACACACACACACACACACACACACACACACACACACACACATAGACACACACACACACACACACACACACACACACACACACACACACACACACACACACACACACAGACACACACACCTGGCCTGTCACAAGCGACTAAGTTAACCAACTTACACAGAAATTAATGAATTGTTAAAAGTTAATCGTATACAGTATATGTGGGATGAAAAAGTCTAACCAGATGCAAAAATATTAGTGAGAGCAGTGGGATCAGTGACTTGGCCTGTCCAAAAAAAAAGCACCAGCTTTGTTTTTTCATTTCGAGTTGAATGAACAAAACCTGCATGCTACCACCCTGTCCATCCATGTGGAGGGCACATTTGGCACTGTACACTAATACGGATATTTTTAAAAAACATTTACCCCTTCCATTTGGGCCTGTCATTCACACACATTTCATTCATAAAATGCTTATGTGCTGCATTAATTTTCATTAACCATACATAACCTGTGGTTATGACCTTTCTAAAGTGGATAACTAGTCTAAGCCAATGAGCTACAACTACTATTACTACTACTGCTACCTGCTACAATTTGCTTAAAGGGGTCCTTCCGCTAAAAACCACTTTCAGTAGCTCTATTTACAATGTGGTGGGTCACAACAAGCAGTATATGCATGCAGCACTCCAAGACGTGAAATTCGTCCCTCATGGTTTTACTGGTCATTGAAGGGTCAAGTTTAGCCTGGGCACGCCCATACTTCCTTTAACGCTGCATTTCAATTTCGCCTTGAAAGTCAGTCTGGCCAAGCTGCCATTCTACACCGTTTCTACATTAACAGAGAAACTGGGACCAATGAAAATCTAGCATTTCAAAAAGGTAATGACGCGGTAGTTCAGCGACCGGAAATCTACCTCAGTCACTGTCAACATGGCGAACGTGGAGCAACGGCAAGATTTAGTGCAGCTGTAGCTGCTGTTTTGGAAGAATTCAAAGGGAAGTTATCTCTGGAAATAGAGCAAAGGTTAGCCCTTGAATCATTTATTGCAGGAAAGGACGTTTTCGCAATGCTACCGACCGGCTTCGGTAAAAGTTTGATTTATCAGTTAGCCCTGCTGGTAGCTAAGTCAATGGGGCTTTGCACGAACCCTGTCGTTGTGGTCATTTCACATACGTCAGAAGACAGAGGAGTGTGATTGGTTGAATCTTCGTCCAGTAGCAAACAGAGGCATTTGAAAGAGGCGGGTTAAGCCCGCCCTCTGAGAAATTGGTTTACAACACAGCTTGGCCAGACCAATGTTCGCAGAGCATTGATAAGTCGCGTTAGCCAGGCTAGGTCAAGTTAACCAAAACGAGCGGATCAGATCAGGCTAAACCTATCTACGTCACTAGGTCGTAAGCCCCGCCCAGAGCCATGTATGGTACGCCCACATCCCAGAGGAGGAACAGTGGACAGAAGCTAGGTGAGCGAAAGACAGCGAATTTGCCCAATCAGAGGTGCCTTATTGACACGTCATGGATATTCACTAGGGACACCGGAAAAGCCAGTCGTTCAACCACTAGACCTGTTCTAGCTTACAGAAAACAGCGTCAAGCAAGAGATCTAGGACATAATTTTTCACAGAAATTATGCACAATGCATTCAACCATAGTGGCGACACAGAAATATGAATAAAAATAACAATGAAAGTTCACCTTTAAGAGATATGAGAACATGCAAAACAAGACAGAATGTGTTCTAACTGAATCTACCAGAAGGATTTTAATTAAAGACTAGCAGAGAGTTTTGTTAAAAGCAACTACTAAAACAGAAGATTAAAAGTGTGCAAACATTGATGAACAAATTGGGCAAAAAGCATAGTCATATTAATTGTGAGCTTTACACAAATTAGTGATAATAGACACACTGACTGCAGTATTTAAAATTATATTTATGAAAAAAACCTTTAACTAATCAAATAGAGGGCAACTGTTCGACATAATTGCAGTTGAGATTCAATGACTCAGATTCAATGACTTTGATTAGCACTCATACAACTCATACAGGAATACAACTACTCCAGAAAACTTACATCTGAATTCGACAGTGTAGCTGCCCACTCTTCACCCCCTATGGTGTGGAATAATAATTGACAGCAACATTTGGTTTATTTTCTCATGTGCATGTGTTCATGGGGAAAAAAGTCACTATATCACTTTTCTCAGGCTGGCTGCAGTGCATAATTTATGCTAATTGTTTAATCACTGTGCAATGTACGCAGAATTGGCTAGGTTAATCCAGGAGGATATTGAATCGCATTGACTATAACCAACACATACAGTCAGAGGAGGCTTTAGCTAAATGTGATTAGGTACGATGGCCACACTGCTCACCATCATGACTCATCTGCCATTGGTGTGTGTGTGTGTGTGTGGGTGTGTGTGTGTGTGTGTGTGTGTGTGTGTGTGTGTGTGTGTGTGTGTGTGTGTGTATGTTGTAGGTTGGTTGTGTTGCGAGGGACTGACATAGCCCTGTAAGCCACAGACTGTCACTATCCCAGACTGCCAAAGTGAGGCTGTGTTTGTTTTGAAGATAGTGTCTGCCAAGGAGGCGAGCTATCAGGACAAGATCTCGAAATGCTCAACTTTCCAACAGGAGTCATTCAAAGCACAGGAGCAGCAACTGCCCACTGGGAAATACGTACGGATTAAAGCGGCCGAAAGAGCGAAAAAGTAATTTAAAAAAATAATGGGCTTTTTAATGACTAAACCGGTGGGACACCCAGATGTGCTCTTTGTTAATTTTCACTTGTGTAATGTAAAAATTCCAACTGCTTAATTACTCCAGGATACACAAAGCAACTGGTTTTAACAAAGCAATTATGGAAACAATCTCACTGCACATTGCACCAAAGCTTCCATGAATACAAGACTGCTCTGTGGACGAAAGCTGTCATGAATGGAAGGAGTTTGTGTTTTTAACCCTTGCCGGGCCTTTGACAAGAATCAACACTTTTTAGATTTACATTCAAATGCAAATATTCCAATTGGTATTATGAATTACTGTTGCTTACTTCTAGTAATAATATAATATATCACAAACTGACCGTCAAGTGCCGAAAAATGATCTTATGCACTTAAGGGCAGTAACTCCTCTACTGACTCCACACTCACAGTTTGGTGGATAATTTAAACCCAAGAAGAAAATATTGAAAGAAAAGTACTTCTTGACCTGATACACCTTTCTTTTGATGCTGCTAAAACATTTCAATTCATTTTTTCCCTGTTTGAAAACAATAAACACCAACAGATAAATATAGCATTGAAAAAGGACACAAAACAACCACTCTCATTTCTCTTGTGATGACTTCCTCAGTATCAGTATCAATGTGTGTGTAGCTAAAAACATAGAGTTTCTAAATCTAGTCTTATATAGAACAACAATTTTAGCCTGTAAGACTGTAACACCATAGGCTAATGCTGCTCACCTTCACCTGCATTTTCCATATAAGAGGAAAAAACATCCTCTACATATTGATAGTAATTATTTTTACTAGTAATTTTGTTATACCATAGATGATTATGAAGGCTCAGTCAGCATGGAGGAGAAACAGGAACAAGGCTTTATACTTGCATTGATGCATCAATGGAGAGACAGAAGTTTTCTGGTGTTGAGCAGTATCTACATATCACAAAATATAACTCCTGCTGTCTGGAGAAACTGAAGCTGAGTGTCTGCAGCTAAATATGATTGTAACATTAGATGCTTCATCGCAACATTAGACATTTTATTGCAAAGTTATCGAAAGACTATCTGATTTCTCTGCTCAAAGCACATTAACATTTTAGCCAATCAATATAACCTCTGGTTGCATGTTTTATGGGGAGTATTTTCATCAACATGGAGGGGGTTTTACAACACAGAGAGCCTTGCAATGCGAGATTTATGGACGGGATCAGAATTACAACCTGTAATGCCAAATGTGACCAATGACTAGACACTCTGTTGACCATGCTCCATTGGAGAGATGCACTTGTTAACTTGGTGATACTCATTCATTTGAAAGAAAATGAAGAATGAAACATCCTGACTAAAATGTTGTTAAGACTAAAATACATTCTACTGACATTCATTATGGATACTTATTTGTAAGCCATTGTTTATTTGTCATATTCCCCACATTTGTATCCACATTAACATCATGGTATTTAACACATTTATTACATTTTCAGATGCTGGAGGAAAAAATCTCTCTGTTTTCCGTTGATAAAAATGCTGCAAATAAAACAGCCAAATGCTGACAAAACATACTGTTCCCCATTATAAATAGCACTGTATTGTGGAAAACAATGCATTCTGGGCAACATTATTAAAGTACTCTGATAGACTATAAATACAATAGCCATGCATTCTGGGGGATGATGTTAATCAGCTGCAGAGAGGCCCCACAAAAGAGAAATGTGTATTTGTAGAGGAGACACAAAGCAGTTGAATCAAGGATTATTGTGCATATGATAAAAAACTAATAGTAATTCAAAGTAAACATGTGTGCTTCACATTTTTTAAAATCACAAATGAAGTTATCGTTACTTCAGTAGGGGAAAAGTAGTTTTACTTTTATTTTTTCCAGAGCACTTCTTTCTGCTTGTAAGACTGATATTAGCTGTAAAAGAGGAAAGTACTCTAAAACACTCCAAAAACCAGCAAGACTGGCTCTGTCTGGCCAGAACATCACATCGCATCGCAGTTTAACACAAAAAAATTCTCTGATCTGCTCACAACAAAAGACTTCCATTGTTTACATTTACAGCAGCCCCAGGAGTGTGGCACACTGTGGACCGGCCAAAGCTTAACTAATTACCATACTCTCCACAGCCATAGCACCTGCTGACTGCCTTCAATTCCCCCAGTTTCACATAAAGAACCAATACTACAGATGGCGATTTCAAAGTGTAAATGTACACCTTATTAAAATGCAACATATTTATGTTTGATCTTTAATTGGTTCTTGTGATGGATATGCAGCAGCAGGACTATGTTTTCATTATAGTCTGTATACACATATATATGTAATGATTCCCTAACATCTCTCTAGCCTCCTTGGGCTACAGAGTGCAATAGCTTGTGCTGTACACATAGAAAAGGCTTGAAAATCAAACTAGAAAAATAGTGTTATGTTAACTCTTTTATATTTATACTGACTTCCTTCTTTCATCTCGCTTACTCCATGACCTTCTGTTATTATGTGCTTTGTTTATTTTATTCTCATACCTCTTTCTCTCCCCTCTTTCTCTCTTATATTTCTTTCATCTGGGTTTGTTTTATTCTTATGACATTTGATGTATTCAGGGTATATCAGGTTTATTTGGTATTTAAAGTATATTTAATTTGATTTCTGTTTTACATTTAAGCTTAACATATACATCACTAACCATTCCTTTCACTGCACAATTTGACGTTAAACATACAATTATAAAATTCCAAATAATGTTGTACAACCTTACATTTTGAGGTAGCAAAGAGTGTAGTTCACGTCAAAATAGAGTTTAACTCCGTTTTTATCGTATTTTGCACTTAACGTCATGCTCATCATGCTCCAAACCTAGCTTCAGCAGTGATAGGTTTCCGTTTCTGCCCCATTATTTTTATGATGCTTTAGTGTTATCAGTTATTGTTTATTATTCCTTTCTTCAATCGTGCTAAATTGTTTTCCTTCTGGAGCTGGGACATTAGCTGGGACCAGTGGAGTAGCTACTGTGGAAGAAGATTAAATACGTTGAGGGGAAACCCTAGAGGGAAATAAGTCAAGTAAGTTTGAAATCAGAATTCTTGTTGTCAAATGAGAATTCCATCTCTCTATACCAGTATTTTGGCACACACAGCATTACAACATTGTTTATAATAGTTCAAATAACTTTCCATTGTCCTTCTTGTTCTCAAAGCTACTTTATATACACATATGCTTACAATAGTGGGGAAGTGTTAAATGTGTCAAAAAATCATGGCATGACATTTTGATTGGTACTATTAACCCCCAACAAATCATACATGTAAAGAAATCAGAACTCACAAATAATGTTATGTGTAATAAAGTTAAATGGCGGGGCAAAAAATACTGAACACACCCAGAAAAAGCAGTAAACCAAGGCACGGGGCCACCAGTAATGTAGTTTGACAGTATTTGGACACATATTTGCCTTTGCCTAGCAAGCAAACAGATGCGTTTTACAGTGAGCCAACTGGAGCGAAAACATAATATACTGTACTAGCAACCCTGCCATCAGTAATCTACTGTAAAATCCACAGAGCACAGCGTTATTACTACTGAACAACTGGAAACCCTACTGCCAGTATTTTACTGTTAAATGTACGTGGCAATGGTTTGCATCCAGTGCAGCTCATAAACTCCCATCTTTGAGGTGTTAATCCCTGAGTGATATTCCTCATGTTGGATCTAAATTGCTAATGTACACTGTGAGCTTGTGGAGTGTCCCTTTCAAGGATGGAACTGGCAGACATTAACCAAATGGCAGAGCACCTGATCAAAGGCATGCCGCGCCATGACACTCCCCCGAGAGAGGCAAGTAATGCAGATCCACTGCAGCATGCATATTCCATGTCGCAAATTTGTGTCGAAAGGGGCCTCACAACACAACTACCTAATTTGCTGTGCACAAAAAAAACGAGATTTGCTGGAAGTGCGAGTGAGCTCTTACAAATGTATTAATCACCTTCTATTGCCAGGTAACTCTGGGATGTATACAGGTGAACCTAGGCTTACTATGTTGAGGTTCACATACATACATTTACTTGCTAAAAATGGCTGAAAAACAGTGTTCTTCCTCAGAGTCCACTAATGAAAGACCATTAAACTCTAAACCTTACAAATAGTGTTCATATTTCAGCCAGTGCTTTTGAAAAAAAAACAAAAAAACATGATTTATCCTTGTTTTTATTCAATTTTTCTTTCTCCAAACTTCCTTGATACAGGAACTATATGGATTAATGGGGCTACTTACAGCAAAGCCAAAGGCCCCTGCAGTTCCATTAATAGAGCCTATCAATTCATGTGTCAGCAATTGTGGGTGGTGTGATTGCTGGGAGTGCGCATTGTATGTGTTGGATCCATACGACATGCCATTGAACTTCAAAACTCATTTGAGCTGACTGACTATGGTTTCTGTCGTAGGATTGGAACACTTGTTGCAGTAATGTCTTCTTTAAGGTTCACTGCAACATTTGCTGTTTCTGTGAAGTGCAGTACAAAAGGGGGGGCACTCTCAAGTCTTACTGCAAACCAGCACAGTGAGGTTGCTGCACTAACCGTATGGGTTAGCATACTGCTTACAGTACATGCTCTGGCCTTATGATTTCCTCTGGTACTGTGCTGTCCTTTTACACAGATTCAATCAGGAAGCACAATAGGTGCTCCTTGTAAAATCTACCCAATTAAAATGCACACCACTTTTGTGTTTTAAAATGGGAATCGTAAGTTAAAGGCAGAGTCACTAATGTTAAAAGGATGTTGTCATTTCAGTTCATTTCAATGACACCACTCCCCTTCTGTACAGCTAAAATCATGTGTTGAGCATGTAAGAACCCTTACTTTTTTATGATATCCCAGAGGAAAACATTGCTTCTTAGAATGATTTTGAATTTGGCTTTCAGCAACAAATAAGATCTTACATTAAGCTGATTTGTGTCTTTTTCCTTCAGGGTTTTAGGAATAACAATTTAGAATTCTGTAAAGTCTGACCTTTGTCTTGTAATACTTAAACTACTCGGAAACAGTGTCCAATAAGAAGTCAACTAAGTTCAACTGAAGATATTAAAATATTCTTATACTGTTCTTCTTTTTTTCCTAAAGTGGATTTCAGGAGAAACAGATTAGAAGTTAATAAGATTTTATTTATTTCTAAAAGAGACCATGATAAGACTGTTGTAAGACTGTTATCAACTGAGATTTCCTTGTGTAAATAGACTGTCTTCCACACAATCTGCATGTTTCTCCAATATATGAATCAACAGAATAAAAATGCATATTACAGTGTTAAATTATTTTAATAATGTAAATCATGCTATCACATGATGTAATGAAGTGCACCTAAAATATACCCCTATAGCTATACCCAACATAACATGTACGCCTTGTTGCAACAGGTTTGTGCGCTGCTCAGAAACTTTAGCCATGGTCATTTGAGGTAAATACTTGGTGTTTAGACAGCAAGCAGATAGAGCAGAGCAGGCCAAGGGCAGAACAACAAAGCGTAAGAAGAAGAAAAGAATATGTGGTGTGAAATGTGTCATAGGGGGCACGTGGGGACAAATGTGAGAATAAACACGAAGCTCTGGAGGTAGAGCCAAATGTGTGAGCAGGGATTCATCTGGCCTGTTTCCTTTTATACTAAGCCCCTTGTAATGGCTTCCACAGCTTGTGCTAACCGGCGCCTGTGGCCCAGGATGCAATCTCAAAAAATGATCACTTAAATAAACACACATTTGCTGCTCTTTATAAATTCATTCATAAACTCTACTGCTCAACTTTGTTCTCCCTCCTGATGTTAGGAGAGTATAGGGCAAGTAAACAATACCTCAAACTGAATACACAGAAAGAGTAAGAAAAAAAATGTAAAGAAATCAAAAGTAAAACAAGACATAAAAGAGAAAATATAACGTGCTATTTCTGTAATCACATAGATGTGTCTACTCTGCATTGTCGGTCACATGGGTCAGGCAAAGAGGCCTTTGAAAGCAGTAGACTCTTATTTGTTTGCTATGGATTTATCCTAGAACAGCTGTCTGCTCATTACACTCATCATGTGGAGGTGGACTGCCGCTTCAAGTTGATCTTGGTTTAACTTTCTGATCATAGCGCAATGTTCATCAATGTCAGTTTAGTGCACGCCATATCAATGAGCCTGGCTCTTTGTTGTCCATGTCAATGTGCAAGGTTGTTGCTTCGGAGACTTGGATTAAATTCTAGGTGGGGCTGCTGCTGCTGCTTCACATCTTTTCATCCCAATACCTGAATCATTTACACGCTATAGGGAAAAAACCTATTCGCAACCTCCATATCACAGCAATAAGTCATGAACTTTATTTGTTACAGACATGCTTAGCACAGGTCGATGAAAATAAACAGCAAGTTGTAATACACAGGGCGCCAAAGGTTAGCACCACTATTAAACTGGTTAAAGCAGTAGTCGGTGATTTTAAGCAGTACAGTTTTAAAACTTGGCTGGCTTGCATGATTGCGACTACAGTCAGCTTTACCTTCATAATCACTTGACCTCATTAAGAGACGATAAGGCAACAGTTCACTCGATTTAATGTAGAGAGCCAAAGGACTTCGGCTGTGGGATTTTTAGTTTCTCTTGCATGTCCAGAAATGTTTTGATGATCTTGACCTCTGCGACCTACCTCTTTAGCCCTCTGACAGTAGAGCAAGATTATGGATTTTGTACAGCCTACTCTGTGGCTGCCTGAAAAAAAGGTGAAAAGGTATATTGCAGACAGACCAGGCAAAGCTGTAATGACCTTTGATCAAGCCATTTGCAATTTTCGGTTTTGAAAAAGAGCTAGGTTTGTTTTACCCTCTGATGTCTACTGTCGTGGGCCGCTTTTGTCCACTAATTGAATCTTTTTTGCCCATTAGAGGGCAGACAGCCAGAGCAGAAGTTAAGGAGATGCTGCAGTAAACTGCATTTAGGAATTCACCATAACATTATGAACCTATTAATCTAAAAAAAGTTAATAAGGCCACTATGTTTGGTATGGTTTGCCAAAAGCAAACACTACAACACAGTAAGGTTGCTTCATCTCTATTAGAGAATGTCCACAAACTGGTTATCAAGGCAAACTTGTAAGTTTCATTGTTTTGTTTTCTTATTTAATAAGTTAGTCATGTACTGAAACCAACAAACAATATTGATCCTGAAATAAACACAAGAGCATCATCCCAGTAACTATTCTAATCTTCTAAGCAATATGCAAATTGCATAGTTTACTCTTCTGAGTCATGGACTTGCTTAAAAAGGCACAGTTATCCAGCTTTTTCTTGCCCTCAACCTGATGATTTTGAATATCCCTAGGGCTTGTGGCACAAGATAGTTGGTGCCAGGATTTTGTGACAGGCAGACACGGGCAGAGTCAACACCTTTGGTTGTGAGAGAGCATGAAAAGGGAGAGTTTATGTGAGGGCGAGGGCAGGTTTGTCTACAGAGACATAGGCAGAAGAAACACTTCACTGGATATGTGTCTGACTTCTCATGCCCTTAAGCTCTTAAGACAAGCAGTAACAGGAGTCAAGACACAACTTACTTTTGCCCACAAATATGGTAGAGTGTGTAGAACTGGAGAGCTACATGCCAATCTTACATGGGTAACCAATTTAGTTACGAGTAAGAAACAATGCAGGTTTTTTGAAAGCTACCTTTCATGAGTTTCTTAAGCGATAGTTGTTCTATTACACAGAACAAATGGGTTGTTTATAGTGTTACAGGAGTCAAACAGTATGGGATTCCCCAGCAGGCTTTACCCACTATCTGCTATAGCATACTAGCTTAGTTTCTCAAAGCACTACATTTTTATCATCACTGCCTACCTATTGAATTATCCTTTTGTGCTTTAACAGATCCTACACCCTTTCTCCCTACACAAACATACGTGTCCACAAATGCATACACATGAACACACACACACACACACACACACACAAACAAACACACACACACACACACACGAGTGTACAACCCCCCCCCCACACACACACGCACACATGCATGCACACACACTTACACTCACACATGAGTGCGCACCCACACACACACAATGTGATGGCAAGGCCCCCTACAGCCTGTCACAAGCAAAACTGACACAGTGGTCAGGCAGATATCCACAGGAGACCTGGTTAGTCTGCTTTTAGCCCCTCATTCCACAATACCTCCATTGCTCACCATATCTTCATGAGGATTCTTTACATGAAAACTCAAAAGGCTAATTGGCCCATCGAGATCAGCAGTGTTGTTAGTTCTGCTTGGCTTCCAACATCTCAGCCTGCCACATGAGCAGCTAATCACCCCAAAGCCTCCACACCTGACTTAGCAGACACTTTGATTTCCAAAGAGTGTCTGTAACCAGTCAAAGATCTCTTCCCTTTTGCTTGTACTCTGTGTGAAGGAAGCAGGAAGGAAGGAAGTTGGACCCTGGAGAGGATCGTGGGTTTACCCTGAGACCACGCTAACCTGAGGGAGCGTGGCTGGGCTGACCTCTGGGATTCTGAGAGTCCATTTCTGTGGCTCTCAGTACGTGTTCTTTAACACATCACTGGGTTCTGTTAGGACCTGCAGACAGGCCCATACAACCTTGTACATCTTTGATTTATCTTCACATCGTCTCTCTACTAAAAAGGTAAAATGGTAAAAATTGTATGCTATGGTTTGGGTTTATGTTTAAAGTTGATGTGATGAAACTTTCTTTATTTAATATTTTAGTAACAAAGTAGTATCAAAGGTGTCTGTCATGATAGCATTTGCTTGTTGAAACATGTGAATTGCATTTTCCCATACCATATCATGCATTTAAATAGTCAGGTATTCACAAAAATATGGTTGAATGATGATTGAAGAGTTTAGTTGCAGTGACTCTTGGGCCTTCATTTGTTCACTGGGCAGGTGACTACAGGAGCTATATTGAACATTTGATTTGTCTGCAATAAATCCATGGTTATATATTTTCAGCAAATATTTTCTGAATGATATTTACTAAATTGCCAAGCTTTGTTTTAAGCTGTCAATCACATCTAGCTTATTTTAATATGACAATGTAATCATAGTTTTAAAAGGTCTAAAAGCCTTTCATTATCCAAATGTTCACAGGTTGAAGTCATGCATCCCTTCTGACAACATGACTCAGGTTTCACATTTTGTATTTTTTTTTATTGTAGTAGAAGAGACATCAAGGCACTTAAAAAGAAAAGAAAAGTTATTGGCCCATAAATGTGGCCTTCACTAAATATGCTTTTACATGCTGTAATCATTCTTTAGCAAAGAGTGCTTTTAAACGCATGACTCATCGTCAAAAGCTCTTCCCTAAGGCTCAGACAGACAAACCCTTGCTAACACTGTCATCACCAAATCAAAGGTTCCCCAAATGTCAGTGAGCTTTACAGTTCAGGCTGTCATTTCAATTCAAATACACATATGATTTGAAGAGGCATAGAAGAACCACACTATTGTTTCTCTGGTTGAACAACATTATTTCACCTTTACGTAATATACGTGCAGGAGAATAGACTACATTAGCTTTCAGCAAGGGCCCTCGTTTGATAGAAGAAGTCCACAAAGCGACTGACAATATTGCAGGAATGTGTCTGCTTCATTTCAAAACGTGGTTGACAAGCTATATTTATGTGTTCAATACGGGGGATCCAACAGTAAAGTATTCAAAGATTCAACTCAAGAAACCAATTTGTCACACAGTCACAACACACCATGTTGTTATGAATTTAGAAGATAATTTCATTTCAGGTAAATAGTAGCCATATGGGGTGCATACATTTTGCTCTACAGAAAAGGGATAATGTTCTGTTTTTGTTTTGTTTTGATACCTCTCAGAATAGGGAAAATTAGTCTGTATCAAAGTCTGAAGTCTTTACAAGGAGTTTCTGCCTCAACCTCTTAAGAAGCAATTTGTAGCCATAGAACAGTCATGTGTTGTACATATTAAATTATGCATATGCCACCCAATAACCCCATTGATCCATGTATAATTTAATCAGTAATGGCCTGATATTAATCATTAATATTTATGGCAAAACTTCCTTTGGGAATACTAATGAAATCTTAACAGTATTGTAGAAATTCATGATACAAGTCAATCCCCTAGATATGTAGGTTAAAGATCAGGTAGAATAAGTCTCTAGTTTGCATACATTTACTAAAGCAATAACTTAATGAAGACTGTGAAAAGCTGCCAACTGCTGAATACTGCCATAACAAGTAAAAAGCATCATTATCCACATTAATTTATTTTCATCTCCAGCTCCCTCAGTGCAACTCCAAAATAACTTTATTGCAGTCATTTGAGAGGGAAAAAATGTTAGCTAACACATTCAGACGTTTTGCAGTAGGCTACTGTTATGTAATATCTAGTCCAACAGAAATACTTAACCAAGAAGAAAATGCACCCTATTTCAAAGTCAATAGGTCACTGTGAGTTTATGTTTAGGTCAAGTTAGACCTGTGTGATAGAATTTTAAGGGATGTTTTTACAAGAGTAGTTACTGAGTTAGCAATCACCTGCCCAAACCTAAGCCTACCTTGGTATCAAAGAACACAAAAAGGTAGTGAGATCATAAAATTCCACAATCTATATATACAGTTCAGTCTCAACACAAACACATACATTTCATTCCATTCATACATTTCATTCAAATTCCATTTCATACAACAATAAAGACTATGTGATTAGATACACAGAAAGCAAATTTTGCTTTCACCACAGTGGTCACATAATTTTGCAATAGATTGAATTCGACCATTAATTAAATAAGGCATAGGGATTACTAAAGGAATTAATTAACGAATTAAATGAAATACCTGAACTTCATAAATAAGTTTAATGAAGGTAATTGCCTACAACTTTCTTTGAAAGGTATCGTTGGATTATATTGATGACTTATTGTGTATTCTGGGCTCCCTTTGGTATTTTATTACAGTCCTAGTCCTCTCATTTAATGAATTTGATGTTTTTTTTGTTTTTTTTTTAAAGCCATATCAAATCTCTACAGAGTTAAATATGTAGACATAACACACATAACACACATAACACAGTTGCATAAAACACATTTTTTCCTATGTTCATTTAAATTCTAACTGGCAAATTCAGTGTTATAGCAGAAAAGTTAAGGTTTGCAAAAGTAATTTGGATTACACCATCTAAGTGTTTTTTTGCAAGGAAAGACTTTTAAGGTGATTGCAGTGGGAGATCCGAGCGCCATAATTGCTAAAGAGAGGGTGAATCTGGTTAATGAATGTATGATATTTAGCATGAAGAATAGCCAATAATTATTACCATTATGCCAACACGTGATCCCCAGTGATTAAGCACATACACCCTACATGTCATGAAGGGAGCCAATTAAACATCAATAACCACTCGAAAAGACCTTCAATACGTACCTATCATTGTAATCATGTGTCTATTCAAAATGGTCACACCTTGATCTCACCTCAATCTGATGATGCTGTTTTATTTGTCAGTAGGGTAAAATTGGAATGTGGAACACACGACCAATGCTCGATAAACGTTACAGTTTCTGACTGACATCTAAGCTAGTCCTACTCGATAATTATGAAATAAGCGTGTCAGGTAAAGTATGTAAATGGACCTGAGCTGAACTAATGTAACCATTGCACAGCAATTACCTGTCCTCTGTACAACACTATGTTATTGTAGCATGCTTGGTCTTGTGTGCCTTATCTTCACACAGACTGACATATTTTAAGTGTTTCATAAGATTTCTCAGTCTTTTAATATTGATCATTATAACTGACAACTAATGAGAACCCCAAATTGAGTATCTCAAAAAATTAGAATATTGTGGAAAGGCTCAATATCGAAGACACCTGGTGCCACACTCTAATCAGCCGATTGACTCAAAACACCTGCAAAGGCCTTTAAATGGTCTCTCAGTCTACTGTAGTTTTGTAGGCTACACAAGGAGGACCTTGCACAAGGAGGGCAAGACACAAAAGGTCATTGCTAAAGAGGCTGGCAGTTCACAGAGCTCTGTGTCCAAGCGAAGGGAGAAAAGAAAATGTGGTAGAAAAAAGTGTACAAGCAATAGGTATAATCGCACCCTGGAGAGGATTGTGAAACAAAACCCATTCAAAAATGTGAGGGAAATTCACAAAAAGTGGATTGCAGCTGGTGTTAGTGTTTCAGAAACCACCACACACAGACATATGCAAGACATGGGTTTTAGCTGTCGCATTCCTTGCGTCAAGCCACTCTTGAACAAGAGACAGCATCAGAAGTGTCTCGCCTGGGCTAAAGACAAAAAGGACTAGACTGCTGTTGAGAGGTCCAAAATTATGTTCTCTGATGAATGTAAATTTTGCATGTCCTTTAGAAGTCAAGGTCCCAGAATCTGGAGGAAGAGAAGAAAGGAACAAAATCCACGTTACTTGAGGTCAAGTCTAAAGTTTCCACAGTCAGTGATTGTTTGGGGTGCCATGTCATCCACTGGTGTTGGTCCACTGTGTCAACACAGTCATGTACCAGGAAGTTTTAGAGCACTTCATGCTTCCTGCTGTTGACCAGCTTTATAGAGTGGCAGATCACATTTTCCAACAGGACTTGGTACCTGCACACAGTGAAAAAGCTAGCAGTACCTGGTTTAAGAACCATGGTATCCTTGTTCTTAATTTACCAGCAAACTCGCCTGACCATAGCCCCATAGAAAATCTATGGGATATTGTGAAGAGTAAGATGCGATACACAACAATGCAGAAGAGCTGAAGGCCACTATCAGAGTAACCTGGGCTCTCATAACACCTGAGCAGTGCCAAAGACTGATCGACTCCATAACACGCTGTATTGCTGCAGTAATTCAGGAAAAAGGAGCCCCAACTAAGTACTAAGTGCTGTACATGCTCATACTTTTCATGTTCATACTTTTCAGTTGGCCAACATTTATAGAAATCTTTTTTTGTATTGGTCTTAAGTAATATTCTAATTTTTTGAGATACTGAATTTGGGTTTTTTTATTAGTTGTCAGTTCCAATCATCACAATAAAGAAATAAACATTCATTATATGGCCAGCACCTGTAAATACAGATGAAGAGCAGATGACAGACCTATGGATTAAGGACAAAGTCAGATGAGGAGCATAACAGGAGTAATTCAGCAAGTAAGTAAGAGGTGTAACACTGCTATTTATCAGTTGCATCTCAGGCATAGACGATCGCTTCATTAAATGCTTTGTGGATGTGCGTCTACACACACACACACACACACACACACACACACACACATACACACCAGGGCACTCGTCTATGATGGAGTTCTCATTCAAATGACTGCTACTAAATGATGTGCACAAGTACAGAGTTGTACGCACGGCTACATTAGATGTTAAGAAGACAGAACGCCTCGACTGTCAACGGAAATCCAGCTATTAAAAGATACTCCTCTGCTTCCCATTTCCTAGCAAATCAAAGGATTATGAATCTTATTTCCTCCCTATAAAGATTATATGAAATATCTTGCCTCTAATGGATAGGCCTATTTTAATCTACCACATTAAATTTTTACTATGCAGGATATTATTGTTCTATAACTATGGCTGTAATTACTTTTGTTTCATAATCTCAGTAAATCCCAAAATTGCTCACTTGGTTAATACTGTATCTTACTGAGAGGACGGCAATTAATCAGGCTGCAGGTTTGGCTCTTGTGAAGGAGGGGAAACTATTTCAAAGGCAGCAGGAAAAAAATGATCTGCTTTCCTAATGTGTCATCACTGTATAGAAATAAATTAATTATGTCCTCATTCTGTAAACTCGCGTGTCTTCAGCTCCCCTCTTTCCAGTTTGGTCACCTATCCAGCACATCCACACCACATAATTACTCACGGTGGATGTCACATCATTATGGTTTCTGCGCATACATGGCAGATCAGAAAAAAATCTCATTACCATTTTTGACGCGCAACGTACAGTAGGTTCGTGTGATGTGCTGCTGCAATTGAAATTCAAACCCCACTGTTCTGTTACACCAGCGACAGGGATGCATTATATACAGCTATGTGGCAGAGTGCAACGCAGTGTTGTCACTGCATTCAATGAGGGGTCAGCCATGTTATCCAGCCATCGCTGGTTTGCAGGATTATGCTGATATATTTAGGCGAGTTTTTGTCTGAGTCTGAGGAAACTCTTCGTCTCTGGGCATAATTGCCCTGTGTGTGACTGGTACAGACTTCTGCCCAACAGCTCTGGCAGCCTCAGTACTAATTAGCTCGATTAACTGTGTAATGTCAAAGTGACTGTTTCCATAGTCATGTCATTATGCACAGCATCCATCAGGGAATAGCTGATCCGTCTACACGGCAGCTGCACATAGGCTCTAGTTTGTGCAGCACTTATTTATTCAGTTTTTTTTTTACTCAGTTTTACTAAAAAAAGAACAGCTTTTAAGACTGAAAAAGTATGCACCACCTAGCAGAACAATTAACAACAGTGTGTGACAACAGAGGGCTAAAAAAAGTTGTTGTGACACAAACAAATAAACCCAATTGCCTGAGTTAAGTTTCCTCTGTTTTCCTCCCTTTGAGATCACACAGTCAAATGGCCAAGCCCTCATTTCAAATTATTTTCCAAACCCAGAGAATATTTAAATGCTAATATCTTAAGCTCACAAGTATAATGTGATAAGCTGACAAGCTTATTATAAACCGCAAAAGTTTAAAGAGTTTCTCCCATTAGTTATCAGAGGGAGCATTAAATTGCGTCACGGCACTAGCAGGTACAGAGTCAAATTCTCTTTTAACTTGAAAGAAGATTACTGCTGGCTGCATGTGACAGTACTAGACACACCAAGGGCTGTGGTTTATCTGGTCTGTAAGTGAGGCACAGGTGGTTTGGTTGAGGAGTAAGAGACGGGCAGAGGCGATTAGCTGACAGCTCATGATCCGTACTGCGGTGTCAGACTGAGCAGAGACAAACTACAGCTGCGCCAAGCAAAACATCACCATGGCAACTCTGTGAACACAGCTTGGGGAGCGAGTGCGTGCACCGGCTGACAGTAACATCTATTCATTTAGCCGGTCTGTCACAGAGATGTCCCCTCAATAATGGACACGGACAGCATGAAATAAAACATATCTCAAAGAGCATTTTCTAATTATACCCACATGCAACAAATCAATTAAGGAACTTACTAGTGACTTTAATGCAATATGGTAATAGTGTATTTTTTAATAAAAAATATACTGTAGGTCAGAATGATGAAAGTGTGTGTGTGTGTGTGTGTGTGTGTGTGTGTGCGTGTGTGTGTGCGTGCATGTGTGTGTCTCTGTGTGCCTGTGTGTGCCACATTATCATCATAACATATTTCAAACCACAACAACATACCAAAAATGTCAAAGAAGAAGAAGAAGAAGAAGAAGAAGAAGAAGAAGAAGAAGAAGAAGAAGAAGAAGAAGAAACAAGCCAATCATTATATAGATGCTGACAGATATGACTGCAATAAATTAAAAGTTCAGTAGTAGTGTAATGAAATCTACATATATTTGTTTTGAACAGAGTGGAATACTGCCAAACACAACACTAAGAGTGGCACTAAGTCAGATAATGTTTTATAGGGGCAGAATAAGTCATTGTAAGAGAAACTAGTTCTCCACTAAGGGGGATACATGTAATTACTTTTTGACAGGGCTACAGCTAACTATTACAGTTCTGGTTTAAAGCTTATATAAACTACTTAGAAAATGCACACTGGTTTTATCAGAGTATGAAAGCACATTGATTTTGTGTTTTTGCATGTGGCACTTGAAAACCCATGTCTAACATTCTGACTGTGCAGACCACACATTTGAGTTTAAGGTCAGACTTAAAAAAATGAACTACAGTATCTGAGCATTAAAAAAGGTACTATCATTAATACCATGCAATTGTGTACAATAATGTTCACCAGTTTCTGTCTTCAATGTGCTTGAGTGCACTGACTATGTCTTGACATATACTGGTAAAGTGGCAACAATGATATTCCTCTTAATGTAAAAAAGCTGGTACCTAAAACCAGTGAAAAATAATGAAGTTTAATTAATTAAGGTTTTGCTTTCCTTTCCTTGCATCAGAGAAGATCATCATATTTTCTAGTTTCAAATATCTAAGTCCGTCTTTCTGGTAGTTCAATCTTTATGGTCTTTTCTAATGAACCACCATAAAAGTATTACTCAAGAGGAAATGAAAACAATGCTGCCAAATTTTAAAAAGAACTGATCATAAAACAAGTTAGTAATCCCTTTCTCCACTTAAAAACATTAAAAATTGGAATTAGATTCCTTGACCTGGGTGTCAATACTTACTCAAAAATCGTCCTCTTTTCACATAGTAAAGGTCAGTCGACATGGCTCAGCACTATGCAAAATATGAAGGACTTTATCAGAAGACTATCTCAAATAAAAATGAAATTTGAAAATTTGATTAAATATCAGATTATGTTTAACTCTTTATGTCAACAATAGCTTGATATGCTATAATGAGGCAAATGTTTTAACAAACATCATAGATTTACCCTTTTATTAGCATTTATTCATTTGATAGAAACTTTTAGTAAAAGGACTTACTATTGGGTGCCAACAATCTAGTTGGTTACACTTTATTTTAACAGACCCTGTTACAGTGGGCATCTACATGATGTATAGTGTAATAAAGTGTGTAACCACATGGGCAACATAATGCACTTACTGTACATTGCACATTTGGTAAAGGGTAAAGTGTTAGGATTAGGATTACTGTTATATAAAGTATAATACACAGTGTAAGTACACAATATTACATGTACCGGTAGTTTCATGTAGATACACTGTAAAAGGCACTGTGAAAAAAATGTCTTGCCATCAAGTTTCATGAAGATAAGAAACAGAGTGCCAAGAAGGCAGACAGAGTTAGGGCACAGTGGATTCAATAGTGTTAGGCATGTTGGGGGTGCTGGGGGGGTTAGATTCTCAAAGATGGAAAGGGCTGGCCCTGCTCCGACAGCATGTGGTAGTCTGCTACACCACCAAGGAAGCACCAATGAGAACAATCTCGACCAAGATTGCCTTGTTTGATGGGACATGAGCATTGGCAGACATCATTTCTTGAGGCAACACACTGGGTGAGAAAGCACTTGCACTTGGGTGATGGAGTTTTTTGCAAACCCAGTAGTCACCATGTAAAGAAATATCAGTGATTTGAGCTTCATAGATGTGGCTATGGCTATAATCCATGACATGAAACTTCTGGGGCTGAAAGTAATGTCATTTTGTGGTGACACATCATAACACGGAACTTCAATTCATGTGATAGTTTATTTAGTTTTGTCACAGTTACCTTCAAATGGGTGGGCACTGCCTCCAGTACTTGCAGCAAAAATATAGGTAAGGCACACATTCTGAAGACAGCAAATATTACAGTGTATAGATTCAAAGACCTATATACGGTGGAGTGTTAGGGCCTTGTACAAAAATGTATTTATTTTTTTGCCATGACAAGATTAAACTCGATATCTTGATCTCAAAGTAAAAAGTAAAATTTTGAGAATAAAGTTGACATATCATGTCGACTTCAAACTCGATGTGCGAGATTAAAATCGATATGTTGTGATTAAAGTTGACATTTCGAGAATAAAGTTGACATATCATGTCGACTTCAACCTCGATGTGTGAGATTAAAATCGATATATTGAGATTAAAGTTGACATTTCGAAAATTAAGTTGACATAAAATATCTACTTTAATCGCGACATTTAATCTTTATTCTGACCATATTCATAAAAACTAAGGGAGAGAGACTGCTGCTACACACCAACAGGGTCAAGCAACTTCACCAATCATTTTATTATGATACAACATAACCTCTCTGTATTGCACACAGGTGTAACCATCGACAGCCTTGCATTAGCCTGCTGCATTTTTGGCACAACCTTTTCAGAGAGATGTCGAGAATAAAGATGTAATGTCCAGATTAAAGCTGATATTGTATGTAAACTTAATTCTCGAAATTTCAATATTACTCTCAACATGTCGACTTTAACTGCACATGTCATGTTTGAAGTTGGCATGATGTCAGTTTTATTCTCAAAATCTAGTGTTTAAAGTTGAAATGTTGACTTTAAAGTTGACATATCGAGTTTAATTTTGTCATTCCAATAAATGAATAAATCTTTGTATGTGGCCCTAATGCGCCATCATACCTAAAGATTATGTTTTTGCTTATTTTAGTTTTTGGATCAGAAGTAAAAAAAGAACTGCCTATATACCTCACAGCATTAACATGGTGTGGAGTTGTCATAAGGACTATGCTATTATAAAAAAAATATGAAATAACTGGTTGTTAGCAACCTCTGTTCAGCAGAAAAAAAATATTGTCTTAAAATTGTAATTCATGCATCTCACGCACCTACCTTTATTGAAATGTCTCCTGTTTCCCTCAGTGTCCCTTCAGACGATTAGATGTGAGCTGAGTAAAAATTAAGGATATTTCTAAGCTGTACGCTGAATTCCTGATTCCTGACACTTTAATAATGCCACTTTAAGTTTGACATCTGCCTCTACATAGTTCCAGTTCAAAGAGCCATGTTCGTTCAAACTTTGTCACAAATTAGTCACAAGAAGTTGGTGATGTATTGTGACTAAGTACATTTTCCGGTACCGAAACATTATGGCAACAATTTCTCACATTTAATCCATATACAGAGATCTGTGATCTGAGATCTCTGTCATTCTTCTTTAACAGCTGTCATATAGAAATGACTGCTTATCCCACAAATGGTCTCACGAGGCAACTAGCATGTTAGTTCAGTCCTTTGCAATGAATATTATTATAATATGTTTACATAAATGGGTAAAACAATGGCATTTGCATTGCTTGCATTTCAATTCCCTATTACTCAATTGACGGTGACAGCTTGCTTGCTATCTGTTTTGACACAGGACTAAAGACTCAAAGCACTCAAGTGAAGTGACTGGATCTCACAGAAGAAGGCGCCATATCTTTGTAAAATCTTAGACTTGGAGCTTTAATACGTAGTATGCTTTTAGGAACATGGGTTTTTCACTCAATAAAAACAAAGCAACTAAGGGGACTGAAGGTCATGGGTTCACCTGAAGTGTAATTTCATAAAGTTACAGTAGGTGATTCATGTTTGCATATTAAACATCCCATTTTTTTTAGATGAGCATAAGAGCAGACTTCTAATTAATTGTGATGAAGACAGCAATTAACCTTTTGTTGAAAGCACCGGCTTTGACACGAGGTCTTGATTGGCCCCTTCTGTCAGGGATGTCATAGGGGGAAAAGGTGGAGAGATTTTTGTAATATGGAATCATTTCTTCTGCATCACCAACATTTTTTATTTATTTATAAAATGTATTTTGACATGCTCTTTTAACATATATTCCTTTTTTCCATTTTTTTTTCCGAAAATACTTTCAATGCTTTCACTAACAAACTTAGCAATTAACCCATTTCAAAGGCCACTCTTGCCACTGTTATGGGGGGAAAAAAGTGTTTCTGCCACTGCATTCTGCTCTCAATTAGTCACCAGAACTGCATCCAACAAACAGCTGGCCGGCTTTGTCTGAATAATCTCTCTTTGCAGCTGTGCTGGAGCAGACAGCATGCTCTGCTAATAAGCCATGTTGTCTCAACGGGAACAAACAGTTGAAGGGTCTTGGATCAATGCTACCATCCTTATTCATGCCTGCCTTTATTATGCATGCACAATACAGATCCCTCATCCCCTCACACTGGTGTATGGTGTCTGCCTGCTGTTCGGCTGCAGAAAAAAAAAACATTGATAATTGTCAAGTCAATGTAAGTCTTGCTTTTTAAAGGAGATTTGTTTGCCTACAAGTACTGCTGGTTTCTTTTTAAGCCTGGGAATGCTTTTAAACAGTTGCCTGACACCCGAACCTATAAGTGGCAGAACATGTCCCGTGTACGATGTTAAAGAGAGAGAAAGGCAGGTTATTAATTTACTCCTGAACACCAGCAGAGCATTTATGTGAGATTAAAGTTTTATCAGTCCCCCCCCCAAAACACAAAGTCATTTTCTGTGCTCCTGACATCAACATGGCTCCAGAGCTTAATATTCTCCCGAACGCTCACCAATTTTAGGGGAACTTTACAGTTTTAATAAGTTCATTTTAGCTCTGTTTGATATGATGGATGGCAAAATTAGATGCCTAATAGCTAAATGCTCTTTAAAATCCTTGCAAAGTGCAATGCTTATTTCAGTGACAACATAATATAAAAGTGTTCCACAGTAATAGGGGGACTCCAGAAGCGTCTGTGCTAAGGGGGTGACAGGACTTTACAGATTGCTTTTAAGGCAGCAATCTGTTTTGTTTCTAGTGGAAATTATGGTGTCATTGACATAACCCCTGCAAGCCTTTAAGTACCTGGTTATCAGCAGGCTCTATGTGGGTCAGAAACCTGTAATAAACAGGGAGTGTGTGTGTACAGGGAGGGGGGAGGGGGAGGGGGGAGGGGGAGGGGGGGCGTCAGCACTATTTGGGAAAATGTGTGCCCACGCAGCGTTGGGAAATGTCCGGAGAGCTGGGCTAAATTATTGGGGTCAGTGACTCAGTCTGCTCCCATGATTTGTTTGAAGACACACACTAGGCGTCTTTGACATTGAAGGACATTGCTTCTTTCCTAGTGCAAGGTCTGTAAATAAATAAAGACACAAAAGATCTCCACTGCAGAAAGGTGCCAATTTCTAAAACGGCATCCATGACTGCGAGCCAAACAGCGTATATAAAGGAAGCCATCTGGGATAGAACGAACATCATCACTTCTTATGTGAAATGAACAGAAAAAAAATCCACATATGACCACTAACAGATGTAATTCTTTATGCCTCACTGGATGAGAAGCACTGCTCCTTCAAACACCAATATACATTTGAAGATGAAGATTTGAAGATTCACACTTCAGATGTTTTTTTTGGGAACATCTAAAGATGCTAATATGGTTAGACTTGTTGTTGTTTTCCTCGTGTGAGGTGTCTATACTTGACAGAGTAGAGTATTATTAAACAGGCATCCACACAGTTACACCAGTGCAGCTAATCAGCTTAATGAGGCAAAGATTGCAGCAGTAATCAGGCATCATTAGGCTTATGAGTATTTATTATCTGTGGCTTGGATATAATAAAGCAGTGTCACTCAGTGATCGCACACAAAGGAGAGGATACTGCAATCTGTTTATTAATGGACCACTGTCAGAGGGCCACCACAACTCAGCAATCCAGGTCATCCATCATGGCGGCACTTCGACGCAAGGAGGAAAGATTTACTTCCCCCGTTCTGACCTGAATGTTCTACATTTCAAAGCCAAAGCAGAATGCCAGTGAAAGTTCAGAGTGTCACGTAGGTGCCCCCCACCACCCCCCACCCCCAAACACCCTCCAAAGCTCCCACTTGTTTTCCTATGCACTACCTCTGAGTGTTTATACGAGAGTGTGAAGGATGAGAGAAGGAGAGAGAAAAGGAAGGGGGGGTGAGAGAGGGGAAAAGAGACAAAAAAGACAGAGACAGAGAGAAAGAAAGAGGGTATGAGTCCACACTGTGCAAGAAAAAAGGGGTCTGTTTGAATCTCCATGTTGGATTCGCACCATGTCTCATCTTGTTTGCCTTAAAGCTGTGTGCTTCATGCTGTTTGGAGCCAGTTATGCCACAAGTCAGGAATCACATGCTTTCATAAAGCTCTCCTTGATGTTTCCTTGCTTTTCGCATTCAATTCCATGGCTTTCCATGGGCCAAATTATTCATGTGCATCAAAGTCTGCTTTGGTAGCTTTATACAGGACTCAGTGTTCTGATGACAATAGGGTCTGTAGCTAAAATAAATGCGATTATATAACAAATTTATTCAGCATTGGTGGTATGTGATGTTGCATTGCAGCCAGAATTTAAAAAACACAAAACTTTAAGTGAAATTATACGAGCAAAAGAAAGACTGAATAAAATGCCAAATAACACATTGATTTTCTACAGGGAAAAAATGTATGCAGCAAATGCAGCAAAAGATCTGATTTGATTTGTCTGGCCTGCTACAAAGAGGAAACAAGGCACGAGAGAAGTAAGCAAGGGTTTGGGAAGATGCCTTAAAAAATGAGCATTGTTGAATATCCACAGCAGGCTTTGAATTTACTGTTGCTTTCTGCCAAAAAAGTAGTGGGCATGTTGAACTGATCAGGGTCATCAGGCCATTAAATACTACTTCTATCCCACTCGGTAGACAATGTAATACAATACATATTCAGTGAATCATAGTCAATAAAGTAGTGTTTTACTTGGTTAACATTTTGTTTGCTGAACAAAGGGAGTACAAATAATTAAACAGATTAACATTTTATTATGACTTATTATTACAATATATAAAGAATATGGTATGACTCTTCTTAAAGGATCAGATTGATTTGAACTTATAAATAGATAATGAACTCATAGAAAGTTTCAGACATAACGTTATTTGAGTGACAACAAGTCAGTTAGTTAAAGTTTATGTTACTGGTCCAGTAATTATTTACAGTAAAATATGTGGACATTTAGGTTCTTGACCAGGCTCATCCTTGCACCCTTATACACATTAACAATGAAATATAAGCATGTCAGGGAATCAGGTACCCACTGGTTATAGTGTTTCATGCAATCCAGCTAATTCACTGAAATATTGACAAATGTGAGTTAATATCTCTTAACTGATGAAGTAAGAGTAAAGCATTGAATCATGGTAGCATTGATCATTAGGTTATGACGGACAACATGAATTTATGGTACAGCTTACATACATATATTCATTAGTTGAGCAGTACTTTAGTACATGACTTGGGGCTTAATTATGAAGTGCCACCATCTTATGTCCAAAAGCATGCAGGAGGTTTATCTGACATCTGTATTTATAAGCAGATACAGTAGGTCCCTGGCCCTACCCCCGTTCCAGATCTGAAACATGATATTTCCACGGTTGCCATAAAGCAATTCTCACCTCAAACCTTTTCCAGGTGTCAAATTATTTAAAAGATTGCTTTAACAAGCCCCTTTCATCTTCCCCTCTAGCCTGATGAACGAGACCCTAACACGTGTTTTCCCTGCAGTCACTTATTTACACACAATACCACACACTCACTGTTCCCAATGACTATCCAATGGCAAGTACACAACCAGGAAATCTCAAATTAATTGAAATGTAAATAAAAAGGGCAAGATCCTGCGTTGGTCTCAGCATGAATTGATTTCTTTGTTGGCGAGAAGGAAATCCTTCCCCATCGCTTGGTGTTACGCTCCATAGCCTCCTCCATTAGTCATCGTATCAACTTTCAGATCGTAAAGGATTATCCCATGGCAGCACGGATGGATTTTGGGTTTCCATAAATATGCGTGTTATCTAAAATCAATAGTTATGTAGCACATACTGCCTGTAAAATGTCAATTAGTGCTTTGGCCTGGTGTGTAACATAATAGTTTAATTTACAGAGAGACCCAGGCATCTCCTTAAGCCTCCGCACTGCCGAGTGCCCCTGCCTCGGCTTGGCTTATCAATTATACTTGTGCTTTAGGTGTGGGGATAAAATGGTGTAAGCTGATGATAAATCTTTGTATTGTTTAAAAGGCCACACAGTAAGACCACACAGTTGCACACAAGCTCACACATACACAGAGTAGAGCAATAACATCACTGACACAACTAATAGCTCCCCCATGGCTAGGTTGTGTATGCAAGTGGCATATATCTTTTACTTGTATGTAACAGCTTTTATTAGTCATTATTGCACTTTGGTATTCTAAAACACTAACTTGTTACAATTTCATATTTTGTTTTGGTACAGTTTACAATCATGAACAATGTATTATGTATAATCTAATATTATACATCATGCATAATAATCTACTGCAATGTTATACTGTAGATCCAGAATGTAATACACCTTTTTACTTAAAAAATGGAAAAGGGGTACTTTTGTCCAACAGGTATTGCTTGATCTGACTCTAGGCCAAAATTGCTGCCTGGTATGTTTGTGCGGGTGAAAGGCCACATTCTTCCATCCATTGTATCTGAAATCAGACTTACTATAGCTGGGAGTTATTTCACTGGCACAACCAAGCAGAAAATAATTCAAAGGCTTGCTTATCTGGAGTTCTGCTGCAAAGGTTCAACAAATGATTATTCCTAAGTCAATGTTCACATAACTGGGGCTCTGTAACAGGAATGAGTTTTTCAAGTGAGATTCTGATCCAGTGAATTAATTGATACCTCAGCCAGCGTGGACTGATGGCGACAGGCCTACTCTGTTTCTCTTGAGGAATAAAGAGGGGGAAAGGCAATGAAGAGCAAGAAGGTACCATCCAATCTGCTATTGTGTAGGCACGGATAATTGAAGATCAGTTTATCAGAATAACACTCTGACCTGCAGCGGTCCACCACCAGAAAAGCCTGGCTATGAGGCTGGCCCGGAATATTCTGTGTCTTGTGTCTTCCAGTACACTTCTAACCTTGCCAAGGCCACGCTTGTTAATTTAAATGGAAGTCTTACAAAACTGTGCATTATTAATTGCTGTGTGCAAAAAAAAAAAAACAACAACATTATTCAGAGATGTTTTTTAGAAACTTACAGAGCCTCTGGTAAACAAGTAATTCAGAGTGTGAGCACAAAGGGTCCAATCAAATAGCAGTAAGTGTTTATGTGGTAAAAATAGTTTAAAGGGGGCTTTTACCATACTTTTGTCATTAAAATGTTTTTATTTCACTGTGGTCAGAAAGTTCTAATGCACATGTCAGTTATTCTTTTTGTTAGACAGTTTGAATGATGATGGCCTTCCTTACACTATGACACCAGGTGCATGCGGTTATATAGTGAAAGGAGTAAAATGAGTATGAAGTGATAGAAGATTCAAATATTAACACATTTGCATGTTTAGTATTCATTGTGCGGTCTTAGTACATGCTGTCTATGCAACGATTTGCTGTTCCAATAGTCAGGTAACCTTACCTTCAGGTAACCTTACCTGAAGAAGGTCTGACGACCGAAACGTTGTAGCCTATTAAGGTTTGCTGGTGGATAACACAGTGTGCGGGATGTTCTTTTTTACAAATTGAAAGCCTTACTGGGATGTTATCCTACGCACCTGTCAAAATTACAGAGGTGTGCAAAAGCGTTTTTATGAACTGTTCCAATAGTGGAAGGAAAAATGCTTCAATACAACCTTGTGACATTACTACGTCATTGCAGATTTTTCTTTTACTTACACATCACAACAATAAGAGTTGTGTTCACGCTCATGATGTAAAGTTGTACACGATGGGGGTGGAAAGATAAGGGGAAAATCACTCGTCAGTAGGTTTAAAATTAGTTGTCTTTTAAGGAAGCTTCTTTACTAAAAAAAGAAAACAAGATGAAGCAGAAGATAAAAAAAATGGATCTGATGATGATAAATGTTACACTTTGAATCATGTACTTTCCCTTGACTCATCTGACATGTCAAAACAAGATGTATGAGCTTGCAAATTATTTGTATTTTTAGCCATAAGGCTGCAACACATCCAAAACCAATTCAAACACAGCTGGCCTTCTCGGGGAAAATTCATCTACCTTCATTAAGAATGCCAAACTGACTATGAAGATGCAATTCATTAATCCCCCAACCCCAAACAGTGTTCTTCATATTGTTATGGAAAATCAATGGACTTGTGCTGGAGAGCCGCCAGAGTACTCACTCTGAGTCCAGTGGGATAGTTGTAATTAAAGCAGCTGACGTGGCATATCAGGTGGCATACTCAAAAAAAGGGGTGGAGTGGTGTGTGAGTGTGGGTGTGTGTGTGTGTGTGTGAGTGGGTGTGTGTGTGTGAGTGTGTGTGAGTGTGTGAGTGTGTGAGTGTGTGTGTGTGTGTGTGTGTGTGTGTGTGTGTGTGTGTGAGTGTGTAAGTGTGTGTGTGTGAGTGTGTGTGTGTGTGTTTGGGGGGGGCTTGCTTTAGCCCCAGTTTGTTCATATTATTATTTCATCAGGGGGACGAGCCATTAAATCATTTGTGGCCACCCAACTGTAAACCGTGACCACTGTAACATTTGAAAAGTAGCAGAAGCCCCACATTTGAACACAGCTGATCATGTTGTGGCTTTTCACCTCTGTGATGATGCTTTTGTAATTACGTTCGCTGTTGTTGCATTTAGTAACTATAAGGCATTGCATTTGGCTTCATCAGAACATCTGGAAGGTATTTTATATAATAAAAAATGTCACTTATGCTTTCTGAGGTAAAACTTTCTTAATTAAATATCCCGACAGGTCATGCTGTAAGGGTCTATATAACCTAATCATAATGCTTCATTAGTACAACTTAAAAAAAAAAGCTTTAAGGATACTGAGTTTGAGTGAAGCATTAACCCCTGTAAGCTTAAATGGAGCTGCTTACAATTAATCAAGACTACTGGACCGGCGCACCTTAAGTATTGCCCTGAACACTCAAGTGTTAGAGTTTATGTAAAACAAGCCTTGAAATGCTTGCATAACTTCTACATTATGCTTAATTTTAATAGAAAGATGACATGGCAAAAATATTTTTATGTATGTAGATGAAGGCCAGAGAAAACCTCTAAAAGAAATGTGTTTGATTAATCTGCTTGAATATCTGAAATGCCATATTTCTCTTGAAGCATACTTCAAAAACAAAGACAGTAAAGGTGATTGCTGGAACACACTTTACACACTTACAGTTAATTAGACTTCATGTTGTTTCTTTCTGTAATGTCAAAGCAACTACTGTGTTTATTGTAATGTCACCCTGTATTTATTTATAACTAAACTTTTTTTCTATTTAATTAAGTTGGGCACAAAAGAGGAACTTATGTTAAGCGTTTCTTAGACTTATCTCATGTAAATCAAAACATCACCTTTCACGAACAGTGAAGTCACAATGAATTTCTCTTTAACAACCACTGACACTGAACTAAAAACATTTACAACAACTTTTTAACACCCGGCACAAAGTATACTAACATATGTCTACCTTTGAAAGTCACTTTTACGTAAAAAAAAAGTCTGTAAAAAAAGTTACAGAGCATACATTTCAGTCCAGAGCATACTTATCAGCCCATGCCCTACAGGACATAATGCAAGCCAGTGCAAACATTGAAATAGTAAGACAATACTGACACAAGTGAACTCCATGATCCTTACTAATGTAGCCAGTGTGGTCTGTCTTAATTAGTTCAAAATCAGGCAGGGGGTCGGTGGTGGGCTTACAGAAGCTCTGGCCTTGAAACCCTCAGACAATCGAGACATGCACTGCAGGCTATCCAGAGAGAGAGAGCGAGAGAGAGAAAGGTCTGGACAAAAGATATGAATGCCATGGGGACCAGGAGCCTGACGCGCCAATTTGAGTGTGTCAGAAACTGTAGCGCTGCTGGGGTTTGGAGCTCAGCAGTTTCTGGTGGTGGGTCGAGAACAGCCCCTACACCCAAAGGACACACAGCCCCTGGCAGGGTGGCGTTTGAAAATGACTCGCTCATGAAGGGGGGCCCAAAGAGGACCGACAGTAATTAAGAAGAGTCATGGATGTGCAGCAACAGTTTCTTTTTCTCAGACAGATGCTGCTCCATGTTCCCATGTTCCATGTCTGGAGTGCTGTAAAGAAAATTTATGTAAATCATGTAAAACATTTCATGTAATGAACCTGTTCAAAGCACCCCCCCCCCCCCCCCCCCCCCACATGAGATCAGAGTATTTAGTGTGTAATTTTGTCACTACATATGCAATGCTACCTTCATTACTTGACCTTAAAATCAGACTCCAGTTTATAGTTTCATTTCACTCCCTTTCATCTTTGATGTTATTCTTCTATGTGCAAATGTGAAAAAAGGTTGGAACCCTTGCGGTGCTAAGGGGTGTAAGGGTGTGTTCTATCATGTTATATTTCCAAGAGACAGAACTGTACTGCACCTTAGGTTCACACTATTGTGTGACACAGGTTTGCATACATTTTGCATACAGAATGGGAAACTATTTAAATAATTAAAAACAATAATATGAAAATAATCTAAAATATCTTTTTTTTCAGAAGGGTCTAAAAGAGTAGTGTCTATAGACCAATTACTCGCTGACTTTTAGAAGGGCCTTAACATAGGATTGTCTATATAGAGAGTCATGCTATACTATGTACCCTGTCTTGGTTTTGCCCAGATAGTCAGCATTTAGTTTTATGTGACATTATGATGTAACATTGAAAAAGAAGGTGGTTTAAAATACATGGACGTAGTCAGTGCATGGGTTTGTTTTATACAATTCAATTAAATACTGTCGTGGGGCTAATATATTGTCTGCTTAATAGTCAGGAAATAACAGTGCTCCAATCTTCCTTCGAGATGCTCCCTGTCTGAACAGAGTTGCATGGCTGGATATTTACTTGAACGAGTAGCTAGAAATGTGAACCATTTTGCATTTCGCAGTGCATATCATTGGAGTAAGATACATATGACAACAAGCTGATGTATATATATTGGTTTTTGCTGGGTGCTCTTGGTATCCCACGGCTCAAAGCGTTGGGGGGAAAAAATGAATGAGGCAATAAAACTGGGGATCTCTGGACCTCTGCAGAGGTATCAAGAGCAGGTCACTCATCTAAATTTGAACAAAATTCATGAAGAAGTGGGCTGCTATTGACTGTTCTGTTAAGTAGGCAATTTTTCAAAGCATTATGACTCCAGGCTGTACATTGTATGCATGCCCTGCAGGCACAGAATGTATAAGAAGATTGCATTAATGGGGAGGGAGTACACAGCAGAGTAAAAAACTACACCAATGACTGATTTAGTAAAGATGTTAATCATGATAATCAGTGACAAGGCAAAGGAAAGAAAAAAACAAAAACACAAGGCGATATGGCATGCCTCCTGACTGGATTTAAAACCATTCTGGGACGATAATAAGCGGCAGAGTCATAAAACGCCACACACAAGGGCTCCTCAAGCTCCTGGTAGGATCCTCATTGGATTTCACACAGATATAAACACAGCCGGATTAACTGAAATGATGTTCTACCAGCAACAGAAAAGCCAAATGTGCAATCATCCCGACAGGGATAGAAACTGGGGTGCTATCATTCTTGACCATCTAACCTTACAATTACAAAGTCATCTCACAATTAAACCACTCGGGAGACAGAGCAGCATTGCAATCCCTGTTGATATGAAATATATAGATAGATTTATCCACACATAATTGCACAGAATGAAAATCAATAGAAATCCATAAACTATATTTATGAAAAGACTTTTTAAACTATTGCTTATGGATGGTTTGAGAAACTGTGAAAGTATACATCCTTGCCATCCACCCCCAGAGCATGATTCATGTAACCACCCCTCCGCACATCCATTTTAACTCTCAATTCTCCTTCGTCCTGCTCTCCAACCATTGATTTCACTACCTGTCCCCACAGTCATCCATAAACTTCAGCACTCATCCACTCTATTTGTGTCCATCCGGCTAGCTACTTATCAGACTGAAAAGGTTCCATTCATCCTCCCAGACGCATGGTCCATCATTCCATTCATCTCTCCAACCTTCAAATTAGTACACCACTAGTCAAGTTATTCTTATTCTCTCATACAGCAACATTTTACCTCACCACCAATAGCTTTATTGCTATCAAACACCCAGTTGTCAGGGGCAACACACAGCTCTGGAAATGCAGAAAATACGGTTATGGATTAACAAGTAAATGCAATTAATACTTAGAATAACTAATACACCCATCTTCTGTAATTTAACTTAATCATTAGGAAATGTGTTATGAAAATGTCAACTTATAATACTGAAATATGGGCAAATATATATATTTAAAACAATATAAGAAAATAAGTGTTGAACTTGGGGAAAAAGCAATTCTTTTGTGCTTTTATTCACTAGACACAGTCAACATCAAAATGACTCTTTTTTTCTCTAAAAAGTAAACAGCACCCAATTAATTAGAAAACAACACTCTTTACACTATTGGCATCGATTCTGTAACTCGTATATGCTGTGTTGGTGTTGCAAACTGACAGGCTGTGGCTGCAAATTCCTTGATGTTTAGCTTGCCTTTGGCATCACTGACCACATAATCATTGCTTGGCACATCAGGGACAGGGCTTGATTTTCAAAGACTCGCGCTTCACTGATTTGCTGTGCATCCGTGAGATTGATCACAGTGGTTTTATCTGAAGCTACATGTGCTCAATCCCTCTCGGATTTAAGGCAGTAGCAGGTACATGCGGCCGTGTCCTTGCTCTGGCTCCAGCTCTGGCTCTGGCTCTGGCCGCAAACGCTGCCACAAACAGGAGTCAGGGGGGGTGAGATTATGATAGCCTCAGAGCATCAGGAAATCATGGCCTACCCCTGGCCCCCTTTTGATTAAAGGAAGAATAGAGGACAGATAGCATCAGCCATCGCTTCAGAAGGGAAGCAGATAACCCAATAACATTCATTAGGTCTTAAACTCAATTAAAGAGAAAGTTGTTTTTTTGTCATTTTGGTTAACTGTCAATAGATGACGTTGCTGCTGCATGTTAAAATTAAGCTTAGAGACACTAATGATAGTGAGCAATCTTTTTTTGTTGGAAAAGAGAGTGAATGTCCATCCACCTCGCATAGATAAGCACTGTACACAGCACTGTCTTATGTTTTATTCATTACCACATGTCTTCTATGGCCTAGCAAATTATAATTGATAGTAAATTAAAAGAATATTTTCATATTACAAGCCATATTGACTAGTACAATATTGATATTACTGAGGAAGTTTAATTGCTGCACAGCAATGTCAACCAACATAATGGATATTTTTTTATGCCAAAGATAAAGTTAAGAAAAACTCCTGCTGCAGTATAGCTGCAATATATATTTTATCTCAAAAGCAGACTGCCTGGAGGACATGTTGGGGTCCTAAAATCTTTAATGTTTAAACCTGTGGTGACTAACTTCCCAAAAAAATCCACACTTCATACACGACAGCCTTGCTTTTAATCCTATCTGGGTTGACTGTGTCAGATGTCTCAGGATGTTTGTGATTGTCCATACTAAGGGGTGTCAGGCATTGGATGGGAATTGATCTGAATGCAGTCAGTCGTGTTTAAGGGGGGGTGTACGAATGACTCTTCTGGGCTTCTTGGTTTGGACATCAGAAAAAGTGTGTGTGTGTGTGTGTGTGTGTGTGTGTGTGTGTGTGTGTGTGTGTGTGTGTGTGTGTGTGTGTGTTGGTCGAATGCAGCAAATCCTGTCAAACTCTCCACTGGAAACTGGGAGGTGTCATGCTTAGGTGAAAGGAAGACAAAGATGGCAGCCTGCAGCCCTGCCTGGCGGGGGTTGTGTGTTGTGTGTGATGGGCAATCGTTAAGTACACCACATGAAAAAAGGGAAAATTACAGAGAAAGGTGCCTGAAACCAAAACTGATGAAAGAGGAGAGGAAGAACTGGCTGTCAAGTTCTGTCACTCCTCGCACTGTTTACCAATGACACATTTACAAGAACCACAGCAAACAAGCCTTAGTCCATAAATAAATATGCAATCCACAGAAATAGGCAAACATGTTTGACAAATTTTGAAAATCGTGCTGCATGAACATGCAATTTTTTTTAAACAAAGTTTGAGAATGAAATTAAAATGGCCAATCGTCATGACTCACGTTGGGGCCGGCAGAGATAGGATAGCCAGGAAGTGAACGTCTCTTCTGCCAAAGTGCACCACATACAGTACACCAGCGGCCAAAATGTGACATACCCATTTGTCCTTCTCAACACTGATCTCACTAAGGCAGGGTACCAGCGCGAAACAACAGCAATGTGATGAAGCCCTAAGCATAGAGAAGAAAAAATACCAACGTTAAATTTGTGAGAAATTATTGTAAATCTGCCCATATATGGTCAGACTTTCAGTTTTTACTGGCTACAATGTTGCATTGGTGGCTACTGGTAATGCAACCACACAAAAGTCTTCGGGGCTATTTTCATCATCATCATCATTATTATTATATACACGTATATTTTGTTTTGATGACACGGAGATCTGGTGCTATTCCCAGGAGATCCGGGGCTATAGCCTCGAATGCCCAGGTCTAACAACAGCCCTGGTGACATCACTTCCTGTTAGCAATGCTGTTCTGGTTCTAAGAATGCCAGGAGATCTCTCCATACAGTTGTGTAATATTGGTTTGAATATCATCCAAACCACCATACCTCTGCCTCTACGTCTTGTTACCATGGCAGGCATCTCTGAGTGCTGGAGAGGTGCCATGTAATTACCACTGTCATGATTGCTCTCAAAATCTTATGCGATGCACTGTCCATTAATTACAGTATGAGCTGTTGATTATGGCTTATGGAACAGTTGTATGATACTGTTGTATGTAATGCACTTACATGAAGCAGCTTAGTGCCGTTTGAGAAAGAGTTCAAATGTCACAAATAGCAGTGTTGACTGCAGGTGCACAGCTTCTCATGATGTGACTATGAGTGCTTCAAGAAGAGACCAAGAGTTAGGAGAGGAGAGTTAAGGATGATGTATAGATGCAGTGTGTTGGTTCGAAAGAGTAAACATGGCTGTTTACTTAAAGATAAACACTTAAACTGTTGCTTTTTTTGACACCAAGCTGACCTGTTAGTCTAGATGGTTCTTTGCTGTAAACTGTGCCATAAAAATGAAAAAAAAGATGACCCTCGAACAACTAAACACACTTGAAAAAGTTCCCAAGAAGAACCCTAAAGGCGATGGCACAGACCCAACTGACTATGCTCGCCAACCACAGGACCTGATCCATACAAACAGCTGACGATGACCACCCACAGGATTCTGCTCTAGCAGTCCAGCAACAGCCTGAGGACCAGTATCAGTCAATGCTGGCTGCCCAGTCCCCACATAAAGGAACCCGTCCAGTCCAGCATGCCAGTATGACCTAGGTGCTCTCTGTTTCATCTCAACGTCACCCCTTTGCCCATCACATTAGAGACTCTGCAGCTGTGTGTGTGAGCGTGTACTTGAAAAAAGAGAGTGTATTTGCACGGTAGTAAAAAGCCTCTGGAAAGACACAGCAGAACACAAGAATGCTATTAAAGAATATTTTTTTATTTAATTGTGGTGAGCAAAATGTACCTCTATGAGATCGTTCCAGCAAATGTTGTAGTTTTCAGCCTGCTGTGAAGTAGCATGTGGTAGGCGATGTGACCTTCAAACAATATTTACAGTTTGTACCTTTCTTTGCAAACTATTGTGGTCAACAAGTCCAGACTGGAATAATTGAATTGTGTGAGAAACTGCTGTGTAGTTAAACTCTTGGCCAAGTCTGGGTGCCTGTGGTTGTGTGTGTGTGTGTGTGTGTGTATGTGTGTGTGTGTGTGTTTGTGTACTGCATGTGCTGTGGGTGCACAAAAACTCCTCCAAAATCTACATTTCATACAGAACAGCACGTGTAGGCCTGTGTGTGTGTGTGTGTGTGTGTGTGTGTGTGTGTGTGTGTGCGTGTGTGTGTACGTGCACGTGGGCAAACCCTCCTGATTAATATCTCTCCTATTTTTTAGGACATTTATTTTTCTAAAAGCCCAGGTTGAATATATCATATACACATGAAATACTGATTTACCTTATAAACGACATTGGGATCCATGGTAAAGTTGTACTTTCTAAAGCTATTTTTTGTGTGTATTATAAGAAAGTGGGTCTTTTATGGCACGGTATCATTTGCAGTAATGATGCAGTATAACATGCCATTTTATTTGAACTTTACGATGGGGAAGATTACATGGATACCTTATGCAGTTACTATTGATTAGTTACAGAGCGCTTGCGTGGCATATGGAAAATAATGACATGCCTTGAGCATTATGACAATGTAACAAAGAAATAACTCAATTTGCGTATATGTCGTCACAAGTCTGTGAAGGCTTAAGAGATAGTCTTCTCAAAAAAAAAAAAACGTCTGAGTGCTTTAATATTTCTCTCTGTCATTCTCGTCTGGAAATGTTTCTTCCTTTGTTCTGTGGCCCTGCTTTACAATAAAATCCACATTTTATTGAAAAAAAAAAAAACTGAAGAGAATATAAAAAGAGGGAGTCATTCTAACCATTTAGGATCATACTCTTCATATGGACTAAAACAGCGTGCTGGGCTGCATCTCTAAAATGCATGTGGACATGGCTAATGTGGTGGAAAGCATGTCAGCTCCCCTAGTCTGACAGAGTGGTTTGGTTCTACCAGCCAACAGGGTCTTATACCATGTTATTTAGATTATACATCCAGTGAGCAAAGCTGACACTGATTAGACAATCATACTCTGCATGGCTGGCAGCTGCATACTCCGAGGTCACGCAAATATGCAGCATATTAATATAATTATGCAAAGTCATCCTCTGAAATGTTTTCCAGAACTGACATGCTATACTCAATTAGAGACATGCTGGTACTCCTAGGAGATAGCCGTGCATTCTGGAACAGATAGAGGCTCTAAGGGCACGGGGATATTATTATTACAGTTTAATAGAGTGGCAAAAATGCACAAGTAGGCAATCTAATGAAGCTAGTTAATCAGAGGATCTGTTTTAGCACCGTATTAGCATCCTGATTTATTAGATGAAAAGGATATAGTAATGCTTATGCAGTATAATACCAGCGCATTATGGCTTGGCTATGCATGACATGCTCGGCTCTTCCTTAAATACAAAAACAAGATGCTCGAGGAATACTCAAGGTCAGGTTGTTTTTTTTGTCCGCTAACAGCAGAGCATTCATATTCCTCCACAGAATGAAATATAATGTATGGTTTGTTTATACTCATTCATGAGTAATAGCTTACACTTTTAAGTAATTAGTTCTAGTGGTTGACAAGGCCAGGCCTCTTGATGAATTTTAAACCTGACAAAAAAAAAACATGCATTGGATATTATTGCAAACACCAGTGTACAGTCCACTGTGTCCATGTTGAAGTATGTAACAATTTATCTGCTTTGCATATAAATTATGGTTTTGACTCCCTCCATCAGAAATTTCCCTCTGAAATATATTAAAGTTTTGCAGTTCTGTCAATCATGTTTACATGTAACACCAACCCCTTTAGGAAGAGTAGCCCATGATCAGGATATTTCAAAAAAATTAAAGCTAGGCTCAGTGCATTGCAAGGTGACCTCTGTGGGTGAGTCCTTGAACATGCTTTGTTTTGGGCAAAAGTATTTGGAGCGCATACTTGGCCAATGTATCTGACAGTAAAGTCAAAAGATATAAAAGTGAAATAATATAAGTTTCACTCCGTTTCTCCCCCTCATTTTTCATGTGTATTCTCTGCTATACAATTTTGATGTAACGCTGCATCTTAATCAAATCTACTACTTCTGGAATACCTGTAATATCAAAAGGAGACCTCACTTCATGTCTATATATCAGAATGTGCTTTGGCAATATCCAAGCTACTCAATTTAATACATATAATAATAATAATAATAATAATAATAATAATAATAATACTTTTTACTTGTATAGCACATTTCATACAAAGGATGTAGCTTAAAGTGCTTTAATAGTTTGGCAAAGGAACACAGGACAGAGATACACATGGCAGGCTTTGTTATAGTCCAGTAGCACCAGAAAAGTCCACGAGGACACTGTGGAGAACTCTACTAATCTCCCCCGTGGTTCCCAGGAGAGCTCAACTGCCGGGCTGGGAGAGGGAAAGTCTGTAGGCCTTTTCACTCTGTCTGATATCACACGTTCATCACCCTAATGTAGCATGGCGCCTTTACCTTTCATACTGACAGACGTGTAGTCAGGTGTCCAGTCAACACGCCAATCAACTTGCCTTGGCCCCTATACTTTTTGCCTGGGCGAGTTTGGTGTGAACACACCGACACACCACTCTGGATTTGTGGGGCATGGTATCGTGATGTACAGTATCACCTCCAGTGGGGCTTTAAAACACAGGAAACATAATACGCAATATAATACAACATATTTGTTATGAAACCCTTACCAGCAATTGTGGTCAACAACAGCCCAAAGAACAATGGAGTGCCAGCCCTTGTGGTTGTACAGTAGTAAGCTGATGGGTCATGTCTAGGTGCAATGATGGGGATATGTGGGCCATCTATAGCACCTGCACACATTAGATAACCCCATGCGGCAAATCCAATGATAGTCTCCCGAAGACGTGCATCACTCGCCGTGCCTACAAACCGGCAAAAAAAACGTTTTCACCACTGCGCTAACTTCGCGCACTATTGTAAACACAGTGGAAACGTTACATAATGTTACATAGTGCCACTAGATTATGCCTACTGAACTCGGCTTTAGACAACACGGGGGTAAAACACATTGCTTGGCCTGGGGTGATTTCAACCCTGGTAAAATAAGGGGTACCAGTGTGAAAATGCCTTCTGAGTGTTCGAGAAGGGAAATCCCCTTCTCAGGGTTGGTAGAAGGAAGGTCTTTGAGTGCCTGAGTGTCTTTGAGCAGGGCAGTTCGGTGTAGGCCTCAGTTAACTTCTGCCCTACGCTTTGAGCTGTGGAGGGGCTCTTTGGGCGGGGGTCATGTGTGTGTGTGTGTGTGTGTGTGTGTGTAGGGGGGTGTATGTGATTTACAGGTAATAAAATGTGGCTCATTAACTAGGCCTAACTCAATAGGCCTTACTCATTAGGCCTATTGACCTAAAACAGCATATCTCTTTGTTTTTTTTTTAGACTGACAAGGACAAAATCACTTAAGGCAGTCTATGGTGTCAGAGAAAGGGAATAATTCATGCTTTCACAATGAGATATATTGACTGTTCTCATTTAATGCACCAAGCCTGCTGTAACAGCCTGTCTTGGCCTGTCATCTCTGCCTCATTTTATTACCTGTAAATCACAAGGCACCCCCCCCCCCCACACACACACACACACACCTGCCCCCCCACCAAAGAACCCCTCCACCCTCACCCCATCCCCCTGTGGTTTACTCACAGCTGAAAAGGTGGGAAGGGAGTTAACTGGCACGTATTCGGCACCCACTCAAACACACAGAGTTATCTGAACCCTAATTTCACTGTGGATTGAAACTATGTGTACTGAGTGCAAATCACACAGGAATATTATTATTTTTTCTATGTTTTTTTTTTCTCTCTCAAAGGGGGGTAAAGCAGTTCCACATGAAAATGTGTGGAGAACAAAAAGGGAAAAAATTAGCTAAATATGCCCAGCAGCCTGTACCCCTATACCACTACTAACTTATCTATGCATAAGGTGGGCCCACACAACCATTCTCCTTTATTTTTTTTTTCAGATTACAATGAGCAAAATCACATTAGCTGACGCAATTCCTTGTCTTGAAAAAGTCCCCCGCAGACAATTTTCTCGGGTGCCTCTGTGTATATATTCCCCCTTTCCTCGCCTTCTATCAAATTTAATCAGCCTCTGCCTCCCTCACAGGAGGAGCGGTCAGTAGAAATACAACACGAGTGACAACATGGGGAGTCTATTAATTCCTTCACCAACACCACTTTTGCTGACAACCCGGCGGAATATTTGTTTTAGCCGGGAGAAGACTGAAGCCGCAACGCAGAATATAAATCGCATGGGATATTACAGGGTCTTCACACGGTATTACAGTTTTCACACTCCAAGAGATGCCCCCCTTTGTCCCTTCTTTGTGTTGGTCTTTACTTTACTTTACTTTACTTTATTTTTTTTTCAGGACATTGCACATTAATGAACATATACATGTAAATATGCCAGATTTTAGCACAGGTGCTAATTTCCATCTGTTGTCCTTAGGCAGGTTAGATGTAAAAAATAAAGGAGAGAGTAGTAATAGAAGCAAGTGTTAAAAGTTTGTACAAACAATAAAGGAGTAGTACTAAGAATTGAAAGTAAAAGAGAGAAAAAAAAAACAGTCAAGGGGAATAAGCAGACATACACGTTAATATAGATACAACAAACTGTTAGTTTGTCTGTGGCAAAGGCACCAGCAATACTGTATTGTGTCTCTAGGCTCCTGTCTGCACCTCTATTTTTGTATGATAGCTCTCACTTCAGTTATATATACAGTATATATGGATATATCTATGGACACACCAACATCTGACAGTACTACCATCTGAATAATCATACTGTAATTGCACAGGTACTTCTTTTGGCATCTCCAGTGTATTCCAAATGACTCGTGAATGTTATGAGAATGTCGTGAGATTTCTTTTTCTCTCCGAGTGATATTCAGACAGGTTTTTCACTTTTAACTGTATTGGAACTATATATATATTTAAAACATTGCATTCTTTGCTTGCTGTTATTGCAGAAATATCTGACATTGTTGGTATTGAGATTGTTATATCCATTTCTTTCTTTGGAAAGATGTGGAATAGGACATTTGCTTTACTTCTGTAAATGTATATGATTTTAAAGTCATTTAGTTGGAACAATTCAGATAGGTCGTTGTATTTCTAAAGGTGTTGTGTATTCTTATAGAGTAAATTATTTCACGTAGTTAGCTATCTCTGAGTTCAGAATATGAACTAAAATCATATAAAATAGTAAAGATTTCTGTCTCTCTCTGTGTCTTTCTGTCTGTCTTAGTCTCTGTCTCTGTCTCTCTCTCTCTCTCTCTCTCTCTCTCTCTCTCTGCCTCTCTCTTTCTCAAAATAAAAAAAACCCTGATCCTGATAACCTGGCTAATTAAATACTCAAAGGTTAACAGTCTATGCTTTAGGTGCGGCCATGAACATTTAACTCAGTGTAACTAAGTGTTACTGTAAAGAGGACAGAGCAACACAGCAAAAAAAGACACAGCTAATTAGCTAGCCATTAAGACGCCTGTTTAATGGATGAGAATGGAAATAAGTGCTACTCATTTTGTGGCTTCTCAACTACCCTAGATAAACTTGCATATTTAATGCAAACACTCTCTCTGACTTAGCTTTGCCCTGGTCAGATACAGTACAAAATATGTATGGTATGGATAAATAACATTAGACTCAAAAAGACATTTTAGGGGTATACATTTTCAGCAACTTCAGAGAGTTTTGAAAATCTCCAACTCTAACATGAAAGCAAGGCAATGTACACAAATACTGTAGTTCCAAGATGAGATAACATCCTATTAGGCAATGTGCCCAAGAGGCCGTGCTCTACACTGATTTTAAAAGCTAAGTGAAGTGGACTGTTGCTGTTCTAAGTGCACTGCATGGTACTGCCTAGAGTTCATACTGATGTTATAAAATACTGTATACCTTACCATATATCATATCTACCTGGATACAACATAAAATAAATAAACCGTAATAAAGTTTAAAATACTTTTTATACAAACATTCATATGTAATTAATATATTCCTTCTTTTGCTAAACATTGTAGTTGTTCAGTAAGCGGACTTGCGGTAGAATGGTTGCCCAGCAACTAACAGCCCAAAATCTGAGAGTCTGTGGGTGGATCAACATGTTTACAGTGAGTGGCGGTTTCATTGAGTCAGGATCAATGGTATAAATGAGAACTTCGATTTTACAATATCAACATTAGGCTACCAAAACTTTGCTTTTCCCTTTAGTGCTGGCGCATAGTACACACATTCCAAACTATTTTATTGTGGTAATGTGTTTATATAGGCATGCGTTTTTTTAACTGTGTGCATGATTTAGTTTATTAACCTGTATTTGTTTTCTTTCATATAGTAAGCCCTTTGGCTGAAAAAAGAGATGATTATAATGACATTGTGTCTCAACACTATAACCTACAGTATAATTACATGTAAGCTTATGAGGCAAACTAACTCTGTCCACCCACTTGCATTCCAGGCTAGAGATTCACAATCATTATGCTTCACAACTTCACAACGCTGAAACAAACACAACGTTCACCAACCAATCTTTAGCACCAATCTAAGCTTTTGGTCAGTAGTTGAAAATGGGATGATGGTCTTTTAAGGCTTGCATCAGATTAAAAATAATTTAATTCAGGTGGACATTACATTATCTGCAATACACCTCTAGTGTGAGGTTTCATCACAACAGCGATGTGATGTGTCCCATGAACCTCCTTACATGCCCTGTCTCATATGGGTACACATAACTCAGGAGTTAGGTGTTAGTGTGGGGACCCTGGAGGCTCCTAAGCATGATACAAAGGTTCTGCTGGGATTTACAATGGCATGGAGCTCAATTCAGCCAATCATATTTAAGGGACCGAATAATCATTTTAAGAAGTAAAAAACAACTCATAAAGAAAAAGGGGAGTTCACAGGAAGTAAGACCACAGGACACCTACGCTCTAAAAAATAACAGGGCCAGTACCAGTTCTTCAGAGCAAGGCCATAGAATAACCTTTTTCAGTGCTTCAAAGAACCATCAAGGCAACAGTCCTTTAAAGAACCATTCGACACAAATATGATAGCATAGCATAAGCCCATTATGATCTAAGACTCTAAAGAACCATTTCTAATGTGAAGAACCTTTCACATAATTATTGTAATGGTTCAATAGACAGTTTTTACTTTCCATGGAACCATCCAGAGATTTAAAGAACTACTTAAGCACCTTTATTTTTTAAAGTGTTGTGGTACTATTCCTTTTGTGAAGTATTGCACAGGTTAGGAACTTCTGGAGAATATTTTTCAAAACTTTGATGGGAGCCTAAAACCTCTGTCATGACTGTGGCCTGAATATAAGAAGTCAAATGAAAAAGAAAGAAAACAATGTACAGGAGGTGCAGAAAGGGTCAAAGTATGGCACAAATCAAAACGTTCTTCATCTCAGATGTCACTGAAGAAGACATTGGGGAAACCTTGAGCTGCAGGATGAATGGCTACAAGTGGCTGAAAAACTGTCCTTCAAATGTAGTTAAACTTTCAAATTATTAGGTACGAGCTACAGTGGGCCTTTTGACCTGATTCTTACCTGACATCACTCCTGGCAGTGCCTTAACGGTCGTCCCGAAGACTTGTGGTAAAAGTCTCCCAATCAGTCCTTTGAAAATACATTAATCATTGTGAGCTGTCAAGCTTCAAACCCATGAAACATGGATTTTGAGCAGTAGTTATACACACTGCCCTTACTTGTATGTCCAAATTTGATCACCAATGCTAATACTGAGCTTTGAACTTGCATGCCTTCTTTACTTCCTCATAGAAATCTACATACAGTATGTCACAAAAGTGAGTACACCCCTCCCAATTTTTGTACTTTTAAATTGTATCTTTCTATGGGAGAAGTCTAAAGATATAACACTTTTACAATGTAAAGTAGGCAGTGTACAGCTTACACCTACTTTACATTGTATCAAAGTATTATATCTTTAAACTTCTCACATGGAAAGATATAAATATAAAAAGAATTTACAAAAATGTGAGGGGTGTACTCACTTTTGTGACATACTGTATCTACAGAGAATGTAGAATGGGCAGAGAGGAAGTGGAGGAACCAAGAACACATACACATACATTCAGGTTTGATTAAATAAACATTACTTGAGCCTTACTGAACAACACTGTGTCAATAAATACAACATTTTGTTATCATAACTGAAAACAAAGCAGGAAGATTTAAAGCTTGATTTGTTTTTTCATTTCAAATGACGTATAAAGGCCAGTAACCCCTCACTTAAAATGCTACTGCAATGGATCTGCCTTTACCCAAACATTAACGTGAAGGAAGTTACGAAGCTTTTCAAAACTAACGGACTAATAACTAATGCTCACAAACGCTCATGAATGCTCATGTGCGCTGATTTGGCTAGGAAGGATTCTGCCTACAACCAGCCATTTTAATGAGACCTGCGCCAGACCCTCTGTACAAAACGAAGTGAAGTATGAGGGGCTGGTTTACCAGGCTACCAACACACTGCATTACTGTCTCTTTTTCATATCAAGTAGGACCTAGTTACCGTATCTTGCAATGTGCTAATTTCAGCCTGTTTGTCCTCCTCTAATTTGACCTTATGTTCTTAAACATTGTCTGAACAAATAAGGTCTTGGATGAGTGATGGCAGTTAAAAAGCTGTAATTTATTTTAGATGGTCTGATTCTAATATAAGAACCAGCATTAACCCCATTAACATTTTAACTTTCATTTCTCTATTTTTTTGTCCTTCACAAATTACATTATTCTCCTTACTTTTTTGCCTTTGTTTTGTCACAAGGTTTAGTTATGAGTGATTAATACACAAAAAAAGACAAATGTATTGCCGTTCGGCCAGGCTTGGCTAAGTCCAAGATTAGTGTGGGAGAGTGTCAGAATTCATTTGAATGGAAGTGACACACCGCACAGGCTGTGGATGTTGTGCAAAGAATCGATTTGATAAATATGGCCCCGGGAGTCATGTAATTTGTAAGGTGATACATTCTCTGGGGCAGAATCATTTTCTTGCTCTGAAAGCTTTGGTAAATACATTAGAGCAAATTACCCCAGAGACACCCAGTAATGCATGTGACAAAACATACCCCATACCGCTCCCACTGCCTTCTTTGTGTGGGTTCAAGTTGAAAATGTACCAGTGCCACCGTGATGATATTTAGATCAGTTTAAAACGTAGACACCCATATCGGCCTATTTGTACAATGGGCCATACTTTTGCCAATGTCTCCCGGAGGGAATATACTCGTATGGGATTTAGTTCTGTTTATGAACACAAATTAGATGAGAAATCGGGTGGCAAACGGTCACACAATGGAATGCAACTAGCAAAATGGGAAAAGCGGTGCCATCCAAGGCACCTCAAGCAGCAGCAGTAGCAGCAACAGCAGCGGCGGTGGTCCTGCACATCCCCAAGTTCTGATGGGCCGGCCTTAATAAAGATGTGGCGCTGCGATCTGTCTTGCTACTGACCATGCTAATGCACCTCTCAGCAACTGCTTCTTGCACCTACCCCAAGATGAATAAATAATCTTTGGAGGAGTAGCATTATAGTAATAGCTTTCAAGCATCCTGTGGCAATAGGTGCGGCTGAAATCTATCTCTTTAAAAATGGATGTGTTCAATAAAAGGTTTTCCATTACCTTGCTCTAACAGTCCATTTCACCTTGTTTTTCAACCTCACGCATACAGGCTATGCAAGGTGGATTAAGATGTATTCCTTCTCCATATCCACAGTAGTATAAGTGTATAACTTAGTAGGGATCTACTTTGAAATCCATTTTCACTTTTTTACAGTTTTATGGGAAATTTGAAATAGGTATGGAACATTACTCTGTGTCTTGTATCTTTTATTTATGTTTTCATATTATAGACTACCCACCTTTATGAAAGTGACTTTTCCCCCCCTTTTCATGTTTTCTACTGATTTTTGAAGAATTGCCATAGCACATCAATATGTAGGCCTACAGAACATCTTTGTATGGTTAAGTGCCAACTTCATCCTCATGCTAAGGTTAAAATGATGAACTCTTTCCCTGCAGTGACTATGCTCAAGCTAGAGTATAATACATTCTGAACATAAGAATAACACAAAGAACTGGGATACATTTATAGGGCAAACAATGACAGCTGGGAGTGGAAACATAGATTTAGATATTTAGCTAGCTAATGTATCGCAGCAGCTTGTGGCTGTCATAATGATGTGCTGAAGGCATAAGCGACAAGTCAAATACACACTGCTTTATAACTAGGCTAGCTTCACAGCCAGATAACATGTGCACGTGTAAGCCATCATCCTAAATGATTGGTTAAAAAGGGATAAATGGCACCATTTGAGACATTTCTATCAGGTGACAATAGTCAAGATTTCCATTTCACTTATTTGCATCAGTTGTAGTAATTCAGCCTAACAAATTGCCCATCAGTGTCCACTTTAGCTCTGGAAGATGAATACACATTTGAAGTTTTTCCAAGTGAGGATTTCTGTACATTAACATTTTTAATGGAAAAGCTTGTTATTTGGTGTTTGTCTAAACGTCTCACAAAAAAACAGTTTCCCAAAGCAAAGGTGCATGTACCAAACCTCCAGTCAGTGAAGATACATAGACAGAGCTAAACACAGAGCTGTGATATCCGACAATGAAAGAACAACAAAGCAGTGGCCAGGGTCAACGGCTGGGAAGAGGAGGGGGAGTGGAGGTGTGCAGTGTGGTTAGAATGCTGGATGGTGAGGTTCGATGAAAGAGGAAAAGAGGAGGCCAAAGGTGAAGGACGTGGGCATGTTTACAGTGAAACACAGTAAAAAGGCACAATTGTGGATGATGCCCTCGGTTTATGGCCTCACAATGGCAGATCGAAGACTGCATGAGGCCGGACAGAGAAAAGCAGTAAAATGTGTAGGGAGGCGCTGCATTGGAATTCCCCACGGAGTTATATGCAACACTAAGGAGTGTTTTTTTATATTTACAATAATGATCGCCTGTGAAGGTTGTCATTCATCCAGGTCATGGTAGTCATACGTAAGTGCTAAGCTGTGGGGAACTGAACTAAACAGAAGTCTAGTTGCCTACAACTTAGGCTTAGCACTTCTGACTCTGCCTTTATACTCATGTATATTTGTCTTATGTAGCACAAAGAATAAATGTATAAAGTTGGATCCTGACCAATCTCCTGCGATCACTCTACTTCTTGCAGCAACTGCCAACTTTGTACTGTTCTGTACTGTTCACAAAAGCAGTGCTGTCAGAAAGACAAATCTTGGGCACTTTCTGTTACAGCAATCAAAAGGACTTAGTTTGCATAGTCAGGAAAGACGTACAGAGTGTACAGTCATATTGACAGCATGACTAAACATTTGGACTATTATGTTCACGACCAAAGCCGCATAACAAGTCATTCTGATGGTACTGTCACTGACACTGACATATGCATTTACTTTAAAGGCATCAAGTATGGATTTTGAGCAAATAAATGCTATGATGACTCACTAAACTCACTCATGGTTGTCCAAATGCTAAGAATATGAGAACTACTGATATCACTGAGTGCACCAAAGACATTAGACAGCAAAGGAGAAGCTTTAGATGTGCTCAGTCTTACTTGTCATTCTCAGAGTCAAACACTATATGGCTCATTATAGGAGCCATTATATAAATCATGGCATCTGAAATGATGGAGAGAGCAGCTAGTGTCAGCTTTGAATTGAACAATCTTGTTTTGTGATTTGGTATATAGTGCTAGTGCATACTAATGCTTTAGGGTAAAGCTCTGATAGACAAACAGGAATCGTCATTTTCCAACTGACCCTGCTGGCGACGTTATGAACTGTGTGCTTTCAGTGACGCAAATGGCGGTGAGATAAAAAGAATGAAATATCGTCTAGAAATAGAAATTGGGAACGCTGTGACACATTACAAAATCTACATTCAAATTTGAAGACATTCTTGTATTTATTGATTTATTTTGTAAGTGTAAGTTGTTTTTCAATGACAATCTTTTCTGTGTTTTTCATTGTCAGTCTTTTTCTTTTTTTTTACAAAGCAGGCATTTTATATGATGTCTTTGTTTTCCTGTGTACTTTTCAACGTTGACGTAATGTCTCTCTCTGTCTTGATGTGGGTTTGATGAAAGGGACAGTGAATGCATGATTTGCAAAGCAAAGATCAAGTGAGCAAGGCATCTCTAAAGAGGCTGTGACCAGGCATATGTGAACTGGAACATAAGTCATTTTTTAATTCTTAAACAATTGACTCCAATTACCTCAAACCTGATGAGTGAGTGTGATGGTTTCAAGAGAAGTTATAAGTTTAAGTATTCTGGGCTTTGACCAAACCACTGTAGTTACCTTACACCTCTTGAGATCTGTGCTTGGGATGTGATACATTATAACTTTAGCTAGTTGATTACATGTTAATGTGTCATCAGCCCATGCTTGATAAATTAAGCATTCAGAATTAAATTAAGATACTTAGTTACAAAGTATACACAATGTAAAGACACAAATGTTTAAAACGGCCAGTTTAACCAGGTTTGGTAGTTTCTCACCTTGTGCAAAAATATCAGTGCAGGTTCGTCTTGAGAGGTTAGAGGTCCCATAATTTATTTTTCGCTCCTCCCTTCCGAAGAAGCCTTCCCTTCCATGCCAAAGCAGAGACAGTGGGCTGACACTAAATAGGACTGACATCACCAGGAGACTTGCAGAGAAAGAAAAAAACCTGCACTGAAAATGCAGCTGCTGACATGAAGAGGCAAAGGAAAGACTGCAATCCATCCAGGGTGCACACCAGAAAATACAAACAAACAAATGAACAAAACCATCTGGACATCTGTTCAGTTCTATTCCATGCAAGCCTTTCAATATCTTGTCAATCCTTGTCAATATTCTATTTTTCAGAGATTAATAGTTTTGTTTGCTTTAATTATCATTAGTATCTACTTTTCTAAAATTTTAATTTGTTGCCTCCAGTGCTAAACTTAATATCTGCTGTGTATATGCTCCATATGGGTGTGTTTTACATTTACCCATACCACAGACATACCTCCCATGTGCCTCTTTTACATTAGCCACACAATCCCAACACACCGTCAACAGTAACTACGCACAGGAGGGTCAGATTTATCCTGCCATATGTGCACCACCTCCTGTGCAAAAAAGTCATAAATACCAACAAATATAAAACTATGGGTGAAAACATTTTTACCCACTCTTCAGTATTAACATTAATGGCACTAAATAGTCTTGCATTACTATTCATGATTCGCGAAAGGCCATGATTCCTGCAGTTTTTTGGCAGTGGAAAGAGTCGGATGTAAAATAATAAGTTCAAAACAAGGTACAGGGAAGTAACAACAACTTAACAGACTGCGAAGGCAAAGAATTCCCCCAGAGTAGGAAAACATGATTTATTTGGCCCCCAAAGCATATAAAGCAATAAAACAATGCTGTGAGGACTCCAGTTTCAGTTCTAAACGCATTGACCTCTGAAATCTGCACGGCTGAGGAAATGAATTGGAGATTTGACTATAACTGTGTTGTGGAGATGTGTAATTTCATTTTCCAATTAGTCCTGCCATCCCAAACATATCACATTTATGTAGGCTATGCTGAGCACCTGGCCTGGACCACACAGGAGAAGTAGCGTTAATATCCCTTTGCCTACATACTGTATTTCTTTCACAGGCCTGTGGTTGAAAATGTCACTCCACAAAAAAGGAGTAGTCGAAGTGAGAGTAGCCCAAGCCAGAGGCTGTTATCTGGTAGATGGTGCGTAGGCTCCAACAGCGTGACATTAGTAAAACAAAAAGAAGCTTGCCCTCAAATTTAAAACAAAACAAAACAAGCAGTTCATACCATTAGATATGAACTAATTTAACTTTGCTCACAAACTGCCCATTTACAGGGCTGGGGCCGCAAACATTTCAGGTGACCCCATCCTCAGTGTTAACAAACAACCAGCAGCCATTCTTTCTGCATTTATTCAATATATATTTTTTAACTTTGTGGATATAAGTACTTCAACAAGGCTTTAATGTTTTTGAAGGGGAAGTACATAGCACATGGGATTCCTAATGCCTATCTCAAACGCTTCATAAACACACTCTATAATTTATCACTCAGCATTCATCAAGCTGTTCTTGAAATAAAACAATATTGAAACGTAGGGTCGGCTGAGGTGCACCTAGAACAACTTTTACCTCAACATTTCAAATACAGTTCTTTCAACATACTTATAAATCCTTCACCACCTGTAGAAGAAAGTGACAAGAAAGCTGCAATGACAAGATATTCACAGTGTTGCCAATTTAGTGACTTTCTGGCTAGGTGTAGTGAGTTCTTGACATGCCTCATGCCTCAGTGATTAAAAGTCCTGTCTAGTTACTATTGACAAATCTGGTGACTTCTGACAACGTTTGGCAACCCTAATTTTCCTTGTCAAGCAGCAGTAAACATTCATCTGTCACCATTTATAAATAATATAATGTTTGCCATCTTCTGTGTCTTGCATTGCCCATATACTGTATTTAAAAATAATCACATACATACATACACAACTTTATTAAACAGACACATGTTCTAATTCTAAAAGGCATAAACAAACAGGGCATACACATACAATAAACACACACCAGACACACATGCACAAAAAGATAAAAAACCTATATAGTTGTTTGTTCCAGTATCTCCAAAACACAGAGGAGTACCGTGTGTCATTTAGTATGGGGTCAGGCAAAGACATTATAATTCGTGAGTAAAGCCTGAAAACTTGGAAAATCCCTGAAGAAACAAACAGAAAGCTATCACTTTCCCACCTTGGATACTTGAGCAGAATTGTAAGAGTGTCATTATATGCCACCTTGATCTTATTACGGCAGCTTCTAGCATAGCATTAGCGCAGTCATATAGGTTTAGTCTAAGTTTTTTTTGTTGTTGTTGCTTTTTTTGCACCGATTTTGTGTTGAGGATTCCCGGCACACTGAAAAACCGGGGAACATAAAACTTGTTGGGACTGTAGCCCCATCTGGATGATACGGAGTACACTGCTTTGGTGCCCAGGGGCCACCCCCCCTCCTCTGCACTGGCCCCAATAAAAGGTGCAGGTTGTAAAAATCTTGTAAAACTTCTTCAAAAGTTAAAGCATTACAAAGTTACACACCAATCAGTATTTCAAGCACTGCTTCAAAGCAAACAACATCACACCATGTTTTGTAATATTTAGTGTCTAGCAGGCACCATTCTCCTACAAAATGTGAAGCTAAAATCATTTTTTGCAGAATAACTTGCCAACCATTGCAACAAAAAAACAGTAGTTTTTTAGACCTTCTGCTCAACAAGGTGTATCGACTAAAAATTTTCATTCGGCGTATAGCGCCACCTAGGGAAATTGTAGATGTAAAAATTGACGTTTTCGATTGCCAGTATCTTGGCCTGAAAAAGTTATTAATTTGGCATGTAGCATCACTACTCCAACCTCTTGAAGCACATTATGTTTTATTAGAATTATGTTCCAATGGGGGCGCTATAATAATAATAATAATAAAAAAAGAAGCCTTTTGGGTTATAACTACAGAATAGACTTTCATTCCATGGAGGCACTATAATTCCCTTTGGTGCTGAACTTCACAGCACACTGCAGCAGTCATATCATGTAGCGCTATGGGGTACTGTACATCTGGTTCTGCCTTTGCTCAGTTAGATAAAAAAGGGGAAAATGTAAGTTCTGATCCTCATTAGTTCTGTCAATCACAACAACACTCTTTTTGGGATTAAACCTGATGTCGTACTGTACTCCTTACCGAGAACAAACTCTTAGCAGTTGTTGAAGGCCAGCATTATAAGGTGACAAAACAATAATATCATCAGCATACACCAGATGATTAACAAGCCTGTCCCCCACCGTACATCCAGTCTTACACTTTCACTTACAATTTCCTTTATAAGTCATCCATACATAAATTAAAAAAAGGAACAGGGAACAGGATTCCACCTTGTTTGACCCCATTAGAAACAAGGAAAGGGGTAGATAATGCGTTGCCCCATCTTGCATGGTTTGTTACCAATACCAATAATGCAGGATCCGTATAAGAGGGGGGACCCAACACTCTTGTAAATTAAGAAATAATTTTTATGATTAATGTGGTCAAAAGCTTTGGATGCATCCAGAAAATGCATGAATATTGTTGAAGTATGCCTCTTGACTCTGTATCTTGCCCACAGTTATTATACTCTAAATACTAGCTAAAGCAATTGATCTGTAGTTGTCTATATTTGATACTTTACATGTTTTATCTTTGATGACTGGCACCAATAGCACAGCCAACATAGAGTCAGGTAACATCCCATGCATCAATAAACCAGAAAAAAACAAAAAGAAAGCAGTACTGAAAGTCTTTAACTAGCCTACTTCAGATTTTCGGCACATATTTGCTCAGGGCCACAGGTTTTGTTCATTGCCAAATTGCTGATTGCTTGGTACACTTCATCTGGTCTAATAACCACACCATCATTACAAACAACCTCATTGACACACAAAAAGCATCACTCTTGGCACGTTTAAATATCTCCTTTAAATGGTTTCCCCACAGCCCTGCAGTATTAACATGTCCAGACACTCCATTAATCCTGGATGGCAGAGGAATCTTGCTATTATTTATGACTTTTACTTCTTACCTGAACTTAAAAACATCATTCTTTTTAAGTTTTTTTTTTGGCCATGATTGAACTTAATAATTATTGAACCGTATAAACTGTATCTACACATTTCATCAAATACAGAAGCACTACAGATAGGTAAGTATGTAAGTTTAATTTGTATAGCACGTTTTAAAACCAAAGTGCTTCACAGTATAAAAAATGGCTAAACAACCAGGTTAAAAGGATTAAAATTTAACAAACCAAAGTAAGGCTAAAACACATCAACAAACAACAGTAAGGTTAACACACATCAGTGCATACACAAACAAGACGAAGTAAGACAAAGTAAAAAGACATCACAAAGACCTTTACCATTGAACAAAGACAAGACAAAGTCCAAACATCACAATAAAGTCCATCCAAGATCCCCACAGCGCCAGAGACTGTCAAAAGCAAGTCAGAAGACATATGTTTTGAGAGAGGATTTAAAAGCAGTTAAAGATGTTTCTGATCTGAGCTGAAGTAGTAGACTATTCCAGAGATGTGGCTCATGGAGGCAGCCCAGTCAATGCCATGATAAAGGATAAACATGTTGTATGTGATGTGACATTTAGAAGAACAAACAATGGCTACTGGTGAGAAAATACTGTCTCATCTTTGACCAAAAAACTCATGTGTTGTGTTGTGATGTCATGTGTTGACTACCGAAGTCATGGCAACATGTCAAAGAGGCTGTAAGGTATAAGTTGTTTAAAGCCTCACAACTGTGGATGTTTACACAAATAATCTTGCAATGACTTTAGATGACAAACCTGCTAAGTTGGGCACACATACATTGGTGCAGTTAGGCTGAGTAAAACACTGAAGACAGGTGTACTGTTAAGAAATTAATTTGTAGCTTTACAAGAAAACAACTACTGTATAATCACAACTATAATTTAAAAGATGAATAAAACAATGCAACAATACTGTGTGAATTCATATAGTCATTAAGTAATTGTCTACCTACACAGAGAGAGGGGAACATAGAGTATAGATGGAGGATAGGATAGTAGGTAGCAACAGAAGAGAGAATGACTTGGATTATTCTTGTGGCCAGGCATTGGCAGGGGGCCCTTTGAGCACACCATCAATATTGTTATAAATAATAATGGAGCTCAAAATTGTATTTCTTTCACAGGACCCAACATTCCTGGCTGTGGCCCCTGGTCGGAAGACGCAGAAGAAGGGAAGAAATGGCATGCCATATTTTCCCAAATTTCTAGGTATACAGTATAGAGGATCTACAGTACACCTTGGTTGTCATCAATTATATCATTTAAAAAAAAAAAGGAAAACAAGAACCTAATCTGGATTAATTCCAAAATATATCCAATATATAAAAAAACCTTTACATGGTACCTTATAATTTTTCTAACTGCTAGCTCCCAACATATAAAAAAGACAGTTGTTACCATAGATATTACTTAACTTCAGCTAAATGAGACCAGCAAAACACTTTTCCAAAGCTAAACCAAGGTGACTTTTAAAGTAAGTCTGGCTGAATAGACTCCTGCCCAGGGTTGTCAGGAAGTAAGGTGACAAGCATTCACACATTTCCGTACAAGATGAATGTAAGAGTCAAATGAAGAAATTTATTTTTTATGAATATAATTATTTTGTTACATTATTAGAAAGCACGCAATGCACGCATGATACAATGTAGTGTAGGTAATGTGACGTGTGATTTTTCATTTTAGAAGGTCGGGTGGAGGTGACACAGTTTTCTGACCGCACGCACCAATCCACGAGAGAACCACCGACTAAGTTAAACTAAATAGAACTACAGAAATTGTTTCGTTTTGTATTTGTATTGTTTGTCTATTTAATTAGTAAACTTTTTTAAACGAAGAATTTTTGAGTTGGAAGATTTTGTCGCGTCAGACTCGTTATTATTCACCCGCTCCATTAGTGGCATGCAAAGCAAGAAGGAGCTGCCACTACATCAAGTCAGAAAACTTCGCCAGAGAGTCCGAAGACCTCGATGGAAAGCCAGAGAACTGAACTGAAAGATCAGAAACCTTTCCCTGGAAGAAACATTCGCGACACACCCATTGAGGGAGAGGGAAAGAGAGCAAAGAGTTCGTAAGAAAAGGCTTGGAAAGGTGAGCTTTGGCTAAGGCTGTCTTGCCCATAGACATAGACGTTAGCTGCTAATGCTACATAGCTTAGCTGCTATTGCTACATGCTGAGTCAGAAGCAGAAACGAAGTGCTGAGTCAAGCAGTAAGGACGTGGTGTCTTGTTCTCGTTCAATCACGGAAGTTTGTAACCATCTAATGTTAAGATAATTTCTGCACTTTAAAGAATTTGAAGGACATTGGCATTTGATGTTGAAAAAGTTCGACTAGTAGGACATTTGCTGGTGAATTGTGCATTAATTAATCAAGATGGCAGACAGTTCTGGAAAAGAACAGACACCCGAAGATTTTGGCCATAAGAGGGCGCCAAAGCCCACTGAAAAGGCAATACAAGAGAAACTACAAAGACTAATTGGAACTAGAAAAGGAAAATTCGCACAGCTCACAGTTAAAACGAACGAAATAGATGAGCTCATGAAAAATAATGAAGATGTATACAGAGTACAAGATCTTTTGCAAAGTGATGTGTGCAACTTGCATAAAGAATTAGACGAGCTCAATAATTCCATAATTCCTTTATTAGATGAAGAACGAAGGGAAGTGGATCAGCAATGGTTCACAAACAAAATGATGTCAGTTAAAGAATATATGGAAAATTCTTTGGATTGGGTTAGTCGCCAGCGTGAAAAATTAGAAAATGTTCCAATAGCACCTTCAGAAGAAGATGACATAGATGTGGACGATAGTGTTTCACAGGTTAATCTACAGGACTGCAGAACTAAACGTAAATATGGATCAGAGGCCTCAGGTGTGTCGAGAGCCACAGGGAGCTCACTGTTGAATGCGCGTGCCAGGGAGGAAGCAGAACATGCAGCTCTCTTAGCACGAGCAGCAGCATTAGAAGAAAAACAAGCTCTTGAACTGGAGGAAGCACAACTAAAGGCCAAAAAGGAGAAGTTGGAAGTTGATAGAGCACTTGCAGAGTCTGTAGCAAAATTGAAGGTTTTAGAGTCATATGAAGATGGCATGAACAGTTATGTATCTAGAGCATCCTCTAGACAAAAGGTGAAGGAGGAAAAGGATAATAGAGTACAGCCATCAACAGGAAGAGTAGCACAGAGCTCTGGTCCTGTATTATACCAATCGTTGGGTAGCCACCAGAGACAAGCTGCAAGACAAACGAATGACGACAGAGGCCTTCATCAGGTGTTACAGAAACAAAGCCTCATCACAGAGATGCTTGTTAAACAGCACAATCTGTCAAGCTTACCACGTAAGGAGGTTCCAGTGTTTAAAGGTGATCCACTCACTTACAAATCGTTCATTAGGTCATTCGAACACGCTGTTGAGAGCAGGGCTGATACTTATCAGGATAAGTTCTACTACCTAGAACAGTATACCAGTGGAGAAGCACAGGAACTTGTCCGCAGCTGTGAACATATGCCATCTGAAAGAGGCTACAAGGAAGCCAGGAAGCTGCTGCAGAAACACTACGGCAATGAGTTAAAGATAGCAAATGCGTATATGGAGAAGGCATTGAATTGGCCTAGTATCAAGCAAGAAGATGGTAAAGCTCTGAATGCATATGCTCTGTTCCTGACTGGCTGCAAGAACACAATGAGTGACGTGGAGTTCATGGAGGAAATGGACAACCCCACTAATATGAGGGCTGTTCTTTCTAAGCTTCCATACAAATTTCGTGAGAAGTGGAGAGTGACAGCTTTTGAAATTCAGGAGAAGGGAAGAGGACGTGCAAGATTCTCAGACCTGGTTGAGTTCATAGATCGCCAGGCGAAAATCGTCATGGACCCCCTTTTTGGAAGTATGTCAGAGTCTCCTGTAACAAAGGAAGGAAAGAGTAGAAAGGATTATCAAGTCAAGAAAAGTAGTCAAAAGGGAACTAGCAGCTTTGTAACAGGAGTTGAGGCACAAGAAGAAAAAGAACAAGATGTAACAGTGAAGAAAGCTGTTAATAGTGTTTTGCAGAAACCTTGTGTTTACTGCCAAAACAAACACACTTTAGCAGAGTGTAGAAAGATTAAAGCACTACCGCTCCAGAAAAGGTTGGATTTTCTAAAGTCAAAAGGCCTGTGCTTTGGATGTCTTATGCCAGGACACCTAAGCAAGGACTGCAAAAGGAAGGCAAAGTGTCAAACATGCTCACAAAGACATCCAGACCTGTTGCACATGGAGAAAACAGAAGACAGTGTGCCTGCTGATAAGAACAAAGAAGACAGTGTGCCAGCTGATAAGAAAAATGAAGAAATCTCCAATGCATGTGTGTCTAGTGAAGCTTGTGCCTATATTGGGGCCGGAAAGAAATGTGCATTAGCCGTTTTGCCGGTCAAGGTCAAATCTAAGAGGAATGACAGATATGTGAAAACCTATGCATTTATGGATCCTGGCAGCACAGCAAGCTTTTGCACTGAAGACCTCATGAGGAAGTTGAAACTGAGGGGCAGACGAACACATGTTCTTCTCAACACCATGAGCTGTAGCAGGGCGGATGACAGTAAGGTGTTAAAGACGTTTGTCCTGACAGACTTAGAAGTGTGTGGTGTAGAAGAGGAAGTTTATATAGACCTGCCCAGGGTGTTCACCCATAGCTTCATTCCAGTGCAGAAGGATAACATTCCTAGGCAGGAAGACCTTGCAAGTTGGCCTTACCTGAAAGACGTGTCTCTGCCTCAGATCGATGGTGAGGTGGGCCTGCTCATAGGCACCAATATCCCAAAGGCAATGGAGCCATGGCAGGTGATCCATAGTGAAGGAGAAGGTCCCTTTGCAGTGAGAACTGTCTTAGGCTGGGTGGTAAACGGACCACTAAGAAGTCTGAAGATGGATAGTGAGACCAGTGAGAGTCACACAGTTAATCGTCTTTCAGTAGTGGAAATAGAACAGTTGGTAAGACAACAGTACAATGCAGACTTCCCAGAGCGTGACTGTGATGAGAGAGAAGAAATGTCGCAGGAAGACCACAAGTTCATGTCTCTGGTGAGCAGCTCTGCTAGGCTGGTAGATGGGCATTACTGTGTGAGCCTGCCACTGAAAGATGAGGCAGTCAAAATGCCAAATAACCGCTGTATTGCAGAACAGCGCGCTGCCAGCCTGAAAAGGAAATTGAAAAGACACGCAAGCTTCCATGAGGACTATAGGACATTCATGAAGGATGTCATTGACAATGGATATGCAGTCAAGGTCCCCAAGGAGCAGCTGCTGCGTAATGATGGCAGGGTGTGGTACATTCCCCACCACGGAGTGTACCACCCCAAGAAAAAGAAAATCCGTGTGGTCTTTGATTGCACAGCAACCTACAGAGGAGTCTCTCTAAATGAGCAGTTGCTGCAGGGCCCAAATCTTACCAATACACTCATGGGTGTTCTTGTGAGATTCAGGCAAGAGCCAGTGGCGTTGATGGCCGATGTCAAGGCCATGTTCTATCAGGTTAAGGTGCCTGAAGAAGATGCAGATCTTCTCCGTTTCCTATGGTGGCCTGATGGCAACCTGAGTGAAGAGATGGAAGAATTTAGAATGACCGTTCACCTTTTCGGTGCTACGTCTTCACCAAGTTGCTCATCTTATGCCTTGAGGAAAACAGCAGAGGACAACAGGGGAACAGCAAGCCCAGAAGCAGTTGACACAGTTCTCAGCAACTTTTATGTGGATGACTGCTTGAAGTCAGTTCCTTCCGATGCTCAAGCAGTTCAGCTCGTGAAGGATTTAAGAGCACTGTGTGCCATGGGTGGCTTTCAGCTGACTAAGTGGGTCAGTTCCAGCCAGGCTGTCCTGCTGACCATCCCAGAGGAAGATCGTGCAATTGATGTTAAAGACTTGGACCTAAGCCACAACATTCCTCCCATGGAGCGTGCTTTGGGTGTCCAGTGGTGCACAATCTCAGACAGTTTCAGATTCCACCTGAATGTTCCTGAAAGGCCTATGACAAGGCGTGGGATTCTGTCTGTAGTCAGTGCATTATACGACCCCCTAGGATTCTTGGCTCCAGTTACTCTGCCTGCGAAGCAGATTCTAAGGACTTTGTGTGAAGAAAGGTGTGGCTGGGATCAAGAAGTCAAAGATTGTCAGGCGCACAGATGCCGAGGATGGTTAGCGGAAATGAAGCTATTGGAAGGATTCACAGTAAGAAGATGTGTGAAGCCAATGACATTTGGACCTTTGCAGTCAGCACAATTACACCATTTTGCTGATGCATCTGAGAATGGCTATGGCACCGCCACCTACCTCCTCATGTCAAACCAAGCAGGCGAGAAGTGTTGCACAGTTTTAATGGGAAAAGCAAGGGTAGCCCCTTTGAAGCGTGTAACAATCCCACGGCTGGAGTTGACAGCTGCAGTGGTGGCTGTGAAAATGGATCAGATGTTGCGACGTGAACTACAGGTGCCACTCCAAGACTCCATCTTTTGGACTGACAGCACCACAGTTCTGAGATACATTGAGAATGAACAAAGTCGCTTCAAGACATTTGTAGCAAATAGGGTCACAGTGATAAGGGAACATAGCCATCCTTCCCAGTGGCATTATGTGAAGTCAGGAGAAAATCCAGCGGACCAAGCCTCAAGGGGAATGAAAGTGAAGGACTTCATAGAAAGCAAGACTTGGTTGGCAGGCCCAAGTTTCCTTCTTGGGTCTCAAGAAGATTGGCCTGAATTGCCTTATGCGAAAGACTTACCCCAAGATGACCCTGAGGTCAAGTCCTGTGCTGTAAAGGTCGAAGAGAATGGACAGGAGAAGGCGTTGGCTTTGAATAAACTGATCGTGTACTACTCTGATTGGACAAGGCTGAAAAGGGCAGTGGCTTGGCTTTTCAAGCTGAAACGAATACTGCTACGCCTGAGAGAAGAAAGAAAGATATTCATGGATAAAGTCAGATGGACAGAGAGCTGTCCAAACCAACAAGAACTGCTGGCAACAGCACACATGAGAAAGTTTAGGCTGACACTACAGCCAACTTTGCTTACACTAGAAGACCTAGAAGAGGCTGAGAATGAGCTAATAAGGGTTAGTCAGCTACTTACTTACCCAGAGGAAATCGTAGCTCTACAAACAAGTGGACAGGTGAAAAAGACTAGTCCAATCTACAAATTAGATCCCTTCCTGAAGGATGGAATTGTGCGAGTGGGCGGACGTCTCTCCAAACTGTCAATGCCAGAGGAGACAAAGCACCCCGCAATTCTTTGTAAGAGTTCACAGATCGCTGCTCTCATCTTGCAACACATCCACAAGGACATTGGACATTGCGGACGCAACTACATGTTGGCCAAGCTGCGCACAAGGTATTGGATACCTCAAGCGAGCTCAGCAATCAGAGGCATAATTTCAAGATGCACTATCTGTAGAAGGCTCAACAGTAGGACAGGCGAGCAGAAAATGGCAGACCTGCCATTAGATCGCATCACACCAGATCAGCCTCCGTTTACGAACGTAGGAGTGGACTTTTTTGGGCCTTTCGAGGTCAAGAGAGGACGAAGCCATGTGAAGAGGTACGGCGTGCTCTTTACCTGTCTCACGATAAGAGCTGTGCACATTGAGATTGCCCATAGTCTGGACACCAACTCTTGCCTAAATGCGCTCCGCCGCTTTACATGTAGAAGAGGTCAGGCCAAGATCATGCGCTCAGACAATGGGACTAATTTTGTCGCTGCAGAGAGAGAGTTACGTGAGGCACTTCAAGATTTGAACCAAAGGCGAATTGCTGATGCAATGATGGAAAAAGGAGTCAAATGGATCTTCAATGCCCCCGCAGCCTCTCATCACGGTGGCGTGTGGGAAAGACAGATACGCACAGTCCGGAAGATCTTGAACTCAATTGTCAGACAACAGTCCCTGGATGATGAGGGTCTGCTTACCATCATGTGTGAGGTGGAGTCTATCATTAACAACAGGCCTCTCACACTGGCATCAGATGATCCCAGTGATCTTGACGTCTTAACACCAAACCACTTATTACTTTTGAGAGCACAACCCAGCATCCCTCCTGGAATCTTCTCCCAGAATGACCAATATGCTCGAAGACGATGGCGGCAGGTGCAATATATAGCAGATCTGTTTTGGACGAGGTGGCTCAAAGAGTACTTACCGTTACTTCAGAATCGGCAGAAGTGGTCAAGACCCAAGAGGAACTTTAAAGAGGGAGACATTGTCTTGATCGCAGATGACACTGCACCACGCAACTCTTGGATAATGGGCCGGGTCATGAAGACCTTGCCTGATGCAAAGGGTGTGGTAAGGCGAGCCGTTGTGCAGACAAAGACCAGTCAATTGGACAGACCAGTGAGTAAGCTCTGCTTAATGCAAGAGGCAGGATGAATGTCTCAAGGACTAAATTGATAGTTTGTGTATTAATAGTTTAAGTTGTGTATTGATAGTTTAAGTTGATTATTAAGAAACCTGCAACTTTGGTTTAAAACACTTGAAATCTTTAAGATTAATCTTATATATGATGACTCTTTTGTAATTTAAATTTTGGTAATTGTTCTGCCCACAGCATAAACAATTAGGGGCCGGAAATGTAAGAGCCAAATGAAGAAATTTATTTTTTATGAATATAATTATTTTGTTACATTATTAGAAAGCACGCAATGCACGCATGATACAATGTAGTGTAGGTCATGTGACGTGTGATTTTTCATTTTAGAAGGTCGGGTGGAGGTGACACAGTTTTCTGACCGCACGCACCAATCCACGAGAGAACCACCGACTAAGTTAAACTAAATAGAACTACAGAAATTGTTTCGTTTTGTATTTGTATTGTTTGTCTATTTAATTAGTAAACTTTTTTAAACGAAGAATTTTTGAGTTGGAAGATTTTGTCGCGTCAGACTCGTTATTATTCACCCGCTCCATTAGTGGCATGCAAAGCAAGAAGGAGCTGCCACTACAATGAAAATTAATATCTAGCTCACATGACCTAAGACATGACCAATCAGTCAAGCTAATGCCATTTGATCTTCTGTCAACAAAACCTCTTTATTTGTCTGTCTGCTCTGCCAAGGCCTTTCTCGCTGCTCAGAGAGACACAGACGCCTGCTGAAAAGCGCTGTACCACTAATATTAGGTAATGCTACCCAAGATGAAAACATGTCCTATATTAAGGAATATGACTTAACTGAGTGTCTGTTTTCTTGTTTCAAATCCCTTAGTTTGTTGTGGATAAGCCTTGGTTGATCATTACATCAGTCAGTGTGAAGTACAGTAGTTGTTTTGATAACTCCTATTTCCAAACTTGCTAAAAAAAATAGCTAGAGGGGCTCATTTAGCATCACAGCTTGTGCTAGGTGGCTTCTGCTTTCCATCTCACCTGTTAGTGCTGAGAATTGGAACCTGTGAACGTTAAAAGGGACTCCAACAGGCGTGTGTCTATCTACTTGTGAGCCATGAGAACTCCTGGTACCTGTTGGCCACCACTCTTATGCTATGGGCTCATTTGCCTGTGAGCTGAGAGACTTGCTGTGTTCGTCGTGTCATTCATCTCAGCAATGGAAGCTGTCTCTACAGTTCCGCGTGTGACCTTTGGATGCACTTGCAGGTGTATATTGGATCCTTGCGTGTCTGTCAAAAACTGCTTGCAGGTAGGCTTTTTATTCCTCTCCTCCTCAAGCATGAACATTTGTCAGCTGGCTAACCACGCTCGTTTTGTATTGTTGTGAGCTAAAACCTATGTAACAGCAATTCTTTGCACTGTCCCTGCATTTAATGCCAGTTAAAGAAGAGTAGCTATGGTATTTATTAAATAAAAGTACCATTGGAGTAGAATATTGTAGTCACTACAGTCCACTTTTGTAAGGTTTGGCCTGAGCACCCAATGTGGGGAAGTTCACATTCCTGTTTTATTTGTGTTCATGTTATTGCTATTGTTTGCTTTTTATTCTCATTTCCTTCTTCACGCTGGCCCTTCCTGTTTGTCAGTCGCTGCTATGTGAATGTATTTAACTTCTTGCACTAACTTCTTCTTGGCTAGCACTACTGTTATCTGGCCTATGTTTGCAGTGTGCTTAGGTTGGTGTGTGAGTGTGTGTTTGTTTGTTTTTCAGTGCTACTATTTTGTTTGTTATTCTGTTTGGTCTCAGCATCTGCCTTCAGTTGTTGTGTTTGTACTTTATTGTATTTTTATGAGATTTTGTTCTGTTTGTGCTGGACACCCAAGGTTAGGTGGCTAAACCAGGCTAGTGGTAGTGTAGCCATTACTGTATGCCGTGCTAAATAACCTGCTAATTTATCTAAATTTGTGTGTGTATGTGTGTGTGTGTGTGTGTGAATGTGTGTGTGTGTCCGTGTCTATTTGTGTGTGTGTGTGTGTGTGTGTGTGTGTGCATGAATGTGTGTGTGTGTCCGTGTCTATTTGTGTGTGTGTGTGCGTGCGTGTGTGTGTGTACATATACGTGAATTTGGGTGCAGAGTATTTGTGATTTGGCCTCAGGACTTTGCTGCTACTCTGCCTAGTTATCAAGCCCCTACAGATACGCCCCAGGCCAATTTATATTTCATTTCTTTGGTCTTAGTTTCATCGTCCTTGTCTGTGCGGCCAAGTGCTGCATTTTATTTTTAACTTTTGAGATACATGTATTCAGTATATATATATATATATTATATATATTATTCTATATTCATTTCAAGGTACATCTCTGTTTATTTAGGCAATGGACTTGTGTGACCCTTTTGGGTTAATCTGGATGTTCTGTACACATATTTCCCTGGGTGAAGTTCCCAGAGTGGCACAGTCCGATACTTTCATTTGTCATCTTCACCACTTGCCCCACTACAGTCAGCAGAAAATGAATGCCCCCAATTAATATTTATTTTTATACAAAGTTTTATACAAGTTGAAAATAAAAATATACATTTGTATAATATAAAAACACATTTTGAGTGTCTTCTATTGGAAAATGTAACGCTGACATTCTTACCTGCTAAACAACTATAATCCCTGTGCTATAGAGAGAGATAACAAGCCTGATACCACACCGTGTGTCCTGAATGTAATGCTGCTCAACACCCATTACAGACACCTTTATACCAAAACAAATGGAAAGTCTCACTACCGCAAAAAACCCTGGTGAGAATGTGTAGGAGGGCCACATTATGTGGAGAAATACATTAGCTGTGGGAAATTCAGGCTGCCACCGTAAACAAACATTGGGTGAGAAGGGCAGACAAACAAAAGTACAGCTCACAAGCAGTGGCAACATTCCAGGCTAAACTATATGAGTTGCAATACCTCACATGTCCATTGGGGGCTGGTTGCAGAACTGAGCAACTTGCCCCAGACTCCCGTGTTAAAAAGTCAATTTTTACAGCAAAAATAAACATATTTACAGCCTGGTTGAAAAAAAAAACAGTTCTGGTGTCTTTCAGTAATATTTGGGTCCATGACAAAAAAAAAAGGAGGGGGTGCGGGTGGGTTGTCCAGTTGTCTTATATACAGCCTATGCTCACAAGCAGGACATTTGTGTCCATTGGTCAGTGGGAGAGTATTGCCCTGACTAAGTTTGGCTCTGGTTAAAATGAAAATGATTTAGAGCATTTAGGCACATTGTTTGGAACCTCAGTAGTGGCTGAGCTGGTATAAAGGAAGCATAAGTGTTGTAAATCTGGTTTCCTGCTCATTCTTTACAAATAGTATTGGTTTTCTTTAATAATAATGATCTTCACTTAGTCAAAATCATGGGAAAACACAATAACAGTACTTGTAAGAGGTCAGCATAGAATGTGTTCCACCAAGAACAAGCTCTGAGGCTACAGACAGAAGCGGGGAAAACTCCCTTGTAGGAAAAGCCAGCTTGTAATGTAAACGGAGAAACTTACAGGATGTATGGTGTCCTGTGATGATTAGTACAGCAAGGATAAGAAAAGCAGCAAGGTTTCATAAAAAAGACTCTATTGCCCTTATATTACATCACACAATAGCGCTATTATAAGTTTGTACGCACATCATAAGATGTGTTCACAAACACTGGTGCATTCCATCACAAAGCACAAGTTACTGTGTGTGTGTGTGTGTGTGTTGCCTGCAGAGTGTGTGAGGCAACAGCGTTGCTTCGGGGCAGTGCTGCTCCTCCTAGCTGTGTGTTTTTTCGAATACATCTTCCAGAAGAAGAGAAATCTCATATCAGAATGAAGTATGACACCAAAACCATGTCTGATGTGTGCAAAGCACATCATGTGTCACTTAGATTTTTGTCGTTGGCCAGAAATGACACGGGTTATTGTGGGTATGCAGCTTGGTGCTAAATGACTTAAGTATAGAGCATAAATTAAAGCAATGAATTTATTTCTCCAAGGCATCTTTTTTTTTGTTTATAAATGTCAACAAATGTCTGATCACATTTGTCTTATTAAATTCGGTAGTCAAAAAGGACCTCTGCCAATTAGCTGTGACACAACAACAGCTCTGAGATTCACCTTTGACAAAAAGAAAATATCAGACCCATCCCATGGACAAGCTTGATATACATTAACAATCTGAAAGAGTCAGTAACAATAGATGTCTGTCAGACTTTGGTGAATAGAAATGTCAACCCTGTCAGGGTGTGCGCTGGCCAAAGATGTCCATCTCTTGACAGAAATACAGTTTGACAATTTGAAAGGAGGGCTCTATTTCCTCCATTATTTAAATATTTTAGCGGTGCATATTATAGTGAGACACAGCCTTTTCCCTCTGTGAATGGATAAAAATGACACTGAGTGCGAACTGAGGAGGCTCACCAACAAGTACGGGGCTACTCTTAAACATTTATGCGAGTTATTTCTACTTCAGGGAGTAATATTTTTTATTAATATATTTTAATGATGCAACATTGTGCAAATTCTGTCTGGTGAATAATTCATTAATTGAGAACTAAAACTACAGTGCATGGAATAACATCTTATCCAACTATTAGTGGCAACTTATATGACGAAAAATACTCATTTTGCTTTTTTTCGGAGAGACAGCCAACATTGAGTGCTGACAAAAAAGAACCATTAAGTAAGCGGAAAACAAGTCAATGCTAATTCATAAACTCTTATTATTATTTCACAACATTAAGCAGATTCGTTTTAAGAGGCACCACAGAGCATTGTACATTGCCCCACTGCTTTTAGAAGAGACGGGAAAACGCCATTAGGTTTGCCTTGGAGAGTTGACTTGGAGGTTTTTCTCATTTAGTAGCATGCAAACTGCTGCGTAGTTATCACCTCAGGGATAATTGGATTGGTTTACTCATTAAGTATCACAAATTGCTTATATTGTAGATTAATGTTTCGCAAGAAGCAGTGCTAACACAGGGCATATTCATCTTAAAAAACATTTAATTTCAAAAGGTGTAAATTGAGCATGCAGATGTTTCAAACATATGTTAAAAATATTATCACCATATACTACATGGAGTTGAGCGCTATTTTGTATACACATTTGGAAGTCACAACTATACTGACTATGAGCAACATGATGCTAGAAATTAGGTCATTCTTTTTATCTGGACAGCAGCATACTGGTTTCGACAGCCATATGGACATTTTTAGTGGAAAAGGAACTGCAGGTGATATCAAACTGTGGTGTTCACAAAACTTTACCTTAAAAAAGCTTCTATGATGCTTAAGTAAATTATAAATGTATCTTTCACTATACACTGAATACTAAGCTCAATCCTTTGTGTGGCATATAAAACTCTGTGGGATCAATGGCAAAGGTTTGTATTCACATCAACACATGAAGGTACCACATCGATTTTGGAGGAGAAAAAAAGCCAGCAAATGAGTGGGTAGATCAAGGATATTTCTCCCTAAAAGCAAATAAACTGAAATAAACCACAAGACTTAGACTTTATTGCCATTCTTCAGTGTCAATAGTAATAAGTAAAAACCAAAAGAGTTCCCTCTGAAATGTCATATTGCGCATTGCAAATAAAACACAGCTAAAACCCTTTTCTGCTGCTTTTTGATTCTGTGTTTGTGATTTCATCATTTCTACTGGGGTGTGCTCAGAAATATGGTTATGTTGTGCTAGAATTGTGTTGTTCTTCTTAACATCATTAGTGTCAAGTGGCATTACCTTGCTTTAAAATGGAATTAAGTAATGGTTCAAAATGTAAGGTTGGGGGTTTTGGATGCAATTCCATTGTGCTAAAATCTGTGGCAACAGTTTTGCCATTCTTTCCATCAACTTGCATTGACATACTGCTCTATCTTTTTTTCCAGTAGCAAGCAGAGGCATTTTATTTTGCACACAACCCCCCGGGGGGGAAAGAGAGGACACAACAGACAGACATAACATGACCTGATAATGCAGAAAACATTTCTCCCATTTAAAATGCTGTAATGAGTGAAAATCCATGGATAATCAGAGCCAGTTAGGGGGTTAAACATGCCATGCTGCTGCTGCATGAGGCGTCATGCTCCCAATGGCTTATGACAGCGACTCTGTCTATAAATTCTGGGACGACTTCCAGCCAGCACCCCTTAACTTGCCCACGAAATACAACACTCAGACCTTTAAATTGACTAAATCCATCTCACCTCACTTTCTAAACAACAAGTGCTGTGCTTTCTGGCACCGTGGCTAGATGCTGGGTGCTGATGGTGATTGATGTACGGTGCCTCAATTTCCCTGCAGAGCCAAGCCATGGAAAATAGATGCCATTGGAAACATGCCTCTTTCTTAACAGGGACGTGTACATGTGTTTTTTTTACCAGGCTTTCTTTCAGTAGGTATGTGTGTACTGTAGGAAATATAAAGCTATTGATCTTATACAGAAACCTCTCCCCACTGGCTAGGAGGCAAAGTTAAGTTCAAAACATGTTGGTCCGGAAGTTCAGCAGGTTATCTTTACTCAGGCAACATTGGCTAAGCTGGGACGTACATGAGTGCTTTCTTTCGCACTCATCTCAAACACTATTGCAAAGGTGCAGCATCCGACTTTACTGTGTTTTATTTATTTATTTATTTATTTACTTTTTTACTGTTGACAGCTGTCCTCATCCTTTTTTTTTTTTGGACATGTACTTTACAGAGGCAGTGTCTTATCTCCTCTTATTTTTATCTTGTCTTGCCTTTCACCCCCACAAGACCCTGCTTATGCCTGCCATGCCTCGGTGAGAGGGAGAGGATCAGCCATGCTTTCTCAGTCACACATATCAAATGTCTCCCACCACGGTGCCACAAGGACCTTCAGCATCCACTTTGGTCTCCAAATTAGGATAAAACTGGTTTGGAAAGAGGCTTATTCTGTTGAAATATCCCTGAGCTGACAAAGCAAATAGAATAATGTGAAATATGTATGTATGCTCCGTATTAAGACTGTGCTTCTGCTTCCTATTCAAAATGTTTAATCAGACTTCAAAGAGGGAGATGGTATTTGAATACTCCATGTATGTGCCACGAAATAAAACTGGTGTTTCAGTCCTGCAGCGACACCACCCTCCAAGACTGCCTATAGCGTGGTATTATCAGGGACAGGAAACACTTGGGGACCCAGGAGACCTGACAGGTTGACAGTGATTTGTATAGAAGGAAAACATCCTGGCATGTAATTCAGCAAAACTACACACTTTATACTCAGATACCTGCAGAACTGCCATGGTGATGATGACTTAAAGTTGCCTCAGATGCATGAAAAATTGTACTTGAATGCAGTAGAAATGTAAGTACTGCTATTGCATTTGGTTGCATATAGTTTGGGGAAAAAAAGATCCATGATCTTATCTTTATATATATAGACATAGTTGCCCTCTTACCCTTTTACTTTCGCAGGTTTTTGAGTCTGACAAAGCTTCCCTTCTTGCTTTTAAATTAGCTACCATGGGTCATAAGGTCAAAGAATGCATTCATATGACATCTGATCTGAAAGCAAGAGAGGGTTTCATCTCTTTCATAAGTTGATGGAAAATAGGTTTCTGTCAAATATCAACATTTCATTAATGAATGAGAAATTTTAGCTCTCTTCTCTGGATCGTCCTTGCCTTTTCTTCTTTTTTCTGTATTTTTTTTTAATTCACATGGGAACTCATTTGACTGGGCACAGAAATAAATGCCAGGCCATAAGCCTTGAATGAAATTTTGCCTCCTCCTCCTCCGCTATTTTTTTTCCCTCAGCACTTTGGTCAACTGTCCTTAACTGCCAGTAAACATATTTATTTATATATTTCCCTGCAACCCGACTGCTGGGCCAAGGTCATGCGAATGACCGATTAGAGGGCGCTTTTGGTAACACATTTAGCCTTTTATCTGTCCAAATCACTGCCTTAAGGCTGCAAATTGTGAAAACAGCCAGCGTCTCATTTCTAAAACCATTTGAGCATAATACGTATGAACCTTCCAAAGGCACTCCGCTGTTGATCTGACCGTCTGGGGAAGAACTGCAAAAAAAAAAAAAAAACACAGTAAAGAGAAAAAATTTTGGACCCCCCACCGTTTCATGGATTGCAGACTCGCCTCTCCAAATACATCAGCAGTTTCCATGCTTAGTATTACCATAAAATGTGGATTTTTATCAACTCAGACCACATTGTGAACAGAGAGAAAGGCCGCCACACTTTGTGTGACCTTCAATGCGGTGATGTTAAACTGAGGCTACTTAGCATGTTAAACACATCGAGACTGAAAAATCTTTAATGAATACAACATCCCTGCAGCAATACACTGCTATTATATACCAACATCTTTCACACTAACTCAAAAATCTTTTGTGACTAGGGCATGCCTATTGTGTATATATAATAAACACACATTGTTCCAATATCTGTTGTCCTTTCACAAGTTTTAGGTAAAATTAGCCATAGAAATCCAAACCCACACAATTTCTCTGCTGCATTTTCTTAGTGTTACTTTTTTTTCGTTGCTGTATCCCCATTAAAACACACACCGATCAGCCCCTGCATCATGCAAATTTTACACTCTTACACACTGTGCATGTGAAAAAACATAGCATGTGCAGTGGACATGCTTGCGTAAGCATCAATCCATACATCATCCCCAAACAAGAGCCTTTAACAAGTCTAAAGATGGGGCCTTCAGCTGGACAACAGGGAGTTTTGCCAGCCTAGTGATTTATGCACCCACCTCACCACGCTGTGCCCGTGACCCACATAGACAAAGGATTTGTTTATCTTATCACTTTACATGTTTTTTTTTTTTTTTTTTAACTGCCGGTGGCTCACTCTAGGGGGCTACATGTCTCCATGTTAATAGCTGTCTGGGCCCTAAGCGGGCCTAACCGTTCACATTTGGCACTGGTTTATCATTAGATACGCACTGCTCTGTAAAACACATGCTTCAGCAGGCAGCACAATTATACGGCCAGTTCATGCAAGAGGCTAATTAAACTATTTAAGTTGTAGCTTTCCTGCCGTATGACTGCTATTGGTAACTCCTCCTGGATACATCACTTGTTGTTTGAATGCTGTAAAATAGACTTTGCTTGCAATTAAACCCTTGTTTTTAGGACAGAGCACTACAAAGTGAATTATATGGTTGTGTTAAAATAAATAAAGAAAAGTATCCTACAAAAGCTCAAAATAAGAAGTTCAAGACATAAACAACATTTAATGTTTCCAGACATAAAACATTAGTTCATGTATTGGATATCTGACGTGTTACTATCTCTCCACCCTCCCAACCCCAAAATATAAGACAAAAAGACAAATAGAACTAACAAAAACCTTTTTGTTTTTGTGTAGTTTTTGTTCTTTGTTTTCCTACTGAGCTGTCTATTAGACATTGTAAATCCTGGCCTAAAAATACTTCTGCAGAGGTTTGGTAATGAGTTATAAGGTGAGCGTTACCATATAATTAATGACGAAGGGACGTACTATTCTCAGCCCTCTGCACTCTGCTCCTGCTCTGACAAGAGAAGCTTTGTGCCTTAGAGAGGATCACCATCCTGGCTGTGGTTGTTGTTATCTGCTTTACAAAGTTCTTCTGTCAAACACACACACACACACACGCACACACACACACACACACACACACACACACACGCACACTCAAACGCCTGCACACACCCTCTCCCTGTCTCTCAAACACACCACACACACTCTCTCTCTCTTTTTGTCTTTCTCTCTCTCTATCTGTCTCTGTCTTCCCCTCTCTCTCTTTGTCTCCCCCCCCCTCTTTTTCACACACACAAAAAGCAAGAAAGACTTGTAACAACACAACAGCACATACACATTTGTTCCAAAAGGTTCACAGTTTTGACAGGAGACATCCTGTCCCATGCTAAGGATCAAAACTATATTGACTAAATCTGCTTGTCAAGGTACACACACACACTTTTCTCCATCAGTCTAGACTGAGTGGGTGACAGGTTTTATATACCACATAAGGACACAGCTCCCTAGTGCATTTTAATGCATAAATATGATGTTTTTTGTAAAGGCCAGTTTTTAAATGCAGATCAAGAAATAATCACTAGGTAAGACACTAGATAAGTCACTCGCTTCTGATATATTTACCATGTGCTGTAACAAACAGGGAGAAAGAACAAGTCCTTGGATATCACTGTGCATCGGAAGGGACACTGGGGGTGTCCACTGCCGTCACGCGGGTCAGACAAATAAGTTTGGAGCTGAAAGGCGCAAAGGACATTAGCAATGTGCTCACATTTTCTTAATCTCCTCTGATGGATTCAGGCCATGATTTTCATTTAGCCCAAAAGAGATAACCAAACTGTCAGCTATGTTGCAGTATTCCTTTAATCTTTGCCTGAAGCCAATAATCAGTCTGCAACCCAAACACCTCTGTCAATTGTTAATCTTTCACAGGAGTCATTCAGATGCTGGACCTATCTGCTGTGTCAGTATAATCCACAGGAACAGAGATAAAACAGAATTTATGACTGTATTTGCATTTACCATCCAAAAACATTATTCACCGAATTTTTAAATCAATACAGTTTTACCGTGTTGCCTTTATACCTGCTTTGAATATGAGCACTTTGTGGTATTCAAATAATCAATTACTTGACCGTTTGCCGGCTCCTTATTAATGAGCGTTCATTTTTACACATTTGGATAGTTAGCCTTGGGCAGACACCGCTAGTGAATTCAATGAAAATAAGCGACAGAGCTGAAGAAAGGTGTTTGATTTATTTAGCTGTATGACTAAATTGGGTGGACTGTGTGGAAACTACCACATAGACTTTCTGTAGTGTCTACACATGTACTGTATGTAACATTCATTAAACCACTGTGTCACATTTTGCATTTTGAGTCTCAAAACAGTCTATAGATATATATAACATTGTTAGACGAGTTTGAACTAAAAAAAAAGTTAATAGTTGTAATGAGGAACATGTGCCTATGTAAGCATGTTTAATAGAAATTAAAGTTGTGATTCATAAAAGTAAACATGTTTGACCATGATTCTACTTTTCTCATCCTCAGCTCGATTCGATTGTCAGGTGGTAGTCTGGTTCATTCAGTCAATACAGAGGTCAAATAGTTCCCCCTCCACGGCGGAACCCCATGTGCTGGGATGTTGCTGAACAGAACTGATCCTTGTAAAGTTTTAAATCAAATTCAGCTCAGTGACAGTGCACCAGATGCCATCTGAAATGAATTTGCTGGACTCTTAAGGAGGACATGACATCCGCTTTTGAGAAGAGCTTTCGAGCCATGTGAAATATCTGCTTTGAAATGTGACAAGGCTGTTATTTGGCCTCGAAATTTAACACATAGAGAGTGTCTGTGGTCAGGGGCCAACAGGTGTCTGCACGTGTTCAATTTCACAACTACAAGACCTGGGCTACTGTGTATCATGGCCACCATGTGGGTCACTGTATTGGCACAGCAAATAGCATGCTGTTAGTTAGTCACTTTCACACAGTGCGTGTACCAGCAAACCCAGTAGGAATAGCATCCAGGTGGAACACGGCACACACAGCATACACAGCATGGCTGGAAATGCAGAGAAAGCACAAAGCTGGCTGGCCAGTTTTAAACAGAGGTGTCAATCCCGGGTTCAGAAAGTAATAACCCTGCCAAGTTTTCCTTCTAACACAGGTAATTTCACTGAGTAGCTGATCTACCTGTCTTGAGAGCTTATTATGATCAGCTGATTCAGAGCTGGTTGGATCAAATTTGTGGCAGGGTTTTTACTTTCTGAAACCGGGATTTGACACCTCTGGTTTTAAATAAGGGGAGTAAAGGAAACTAGAAAAACTAGTTGGCTCAGAAAGGCCTCACAGCACTCTATTCAAAACCAGACTGAAAACCCACCTGTTTCAATTAGCCTATTGTCTTTGACACCTTTTTTTTGTTGTTGTTTTGTTTTGTTTTTGTTTTCTTTCCCCAATGATTTTAGCACTTTATGTCTACTTTTATTGCTGTTTTATTGCTATTTTAATGCTTGTCCAGTGACCTTGAGTGTTTAGAAAGGCGCTTTCAAATAAAATATTATTATTTTATTTCCCTCAGTGACAAATCAATTGTACAAACAACACTGTGGTTGGTAAAGAGATGGTATAGAGTTTGCTGCAAAGATGGTTATTGGCCTTGAACTCAGCATATGGCGGGATCATGGAGGATGATAGAACCAACAATGTGGTGAGACAGTGAAACAGTTACAAGGTCAGAGACTCTAAGTTCACTATATATACAAGAGCCTGGAGTGATCCATTACCTGCTGGTCTAGAAGCAGTAGAAGGAAGTGTATCATAAACTTTTGGCCTATAGAGAAAATGTAAGGGGGGTGTGTATTGTAATGCAGATGCATAAAATGACAAGAAGATCAGATGTAAAGACTTTCTGTTACTTTATGAATTAGGTTGTAAATCTAGCACAGTATAGGGTTCTGTTGTAAATGAAAATATATTGTTTAGTTTGTGTTTAGCCCACTGTTTTTACACTTGAAACATGACCTCCTAAACACAATTGCACTTTACTGAAGTAATAAAATAACAAAAATATTATTTAAATAATATTAATAAATTTTAACATTCAAGTCTTTTGTGAATTTATGAGTACAAAAGGACGCTTGGTTCAATTTAACTGTGAATAACACCTACATGAGACTAAATACAGCTAATATTAATCCAGAGTCAGATTTGACGTCACCAACACCTATGTAAGTATGGCCTTCACATTAAAATGACTAATCTTAAATGCCTACACATTTGCTATTTGCCTTGGAGGAGATGTGTGGAGCATAGCATGTATGCTTGGGCATGTACAAACAGAAGGAAGCCAAGTCTGCTTGATTAAAGTTTATCCTTCTGGGGTGGTTAGTCCACCGACATTCATTACTGCTTGTCAGATTACAAATGGTCTTGAGGAAAATTATGCAGGCTCACACACATATGGTCAAGGCAATGATTTACTCAACTGCGTGTGACTTAGAATCTTTTTTATCCTTAATCATTTGATCTTGCAGATGTTGTGAGACAGCAGACTCTGTGCTCTAAACGACCTAAAAAAAAAACCTGTTGGAGGTGCTATATCCTTTTGGTGTGCCTGAGGAAATATAAGGCAATGAATTACATTCACCTTGTTTCAACTGACCAGATGGATCATCTGGTATAAGGGCTAAGTAAGATGTAGCAGGGGGTGCTGTGATGCAATGGTTAGAGCATTTGCACCATGGATAGGCAAGTGGCCATGGGGGTCCAGGTTTAAATCCGGCCTGTGGTCTCTTCCCAACCCTACCCCATCTCTCTCTCCCACTTACTTTCTGTCCCACTCTAATCTGTCCTATCAAATAAAAGCAATAAAAGCCAAAAAATATACTTTAAAAAAGGAAGAGGCAGTAGCTATAGCAGGGATGAGGTTTACAGTATTTATGGACACACTTAAAATAGCCGTGGTCAAGTGATGTAACAGGGGTTGCGTTATAAGTGAGCTCTAAATAAACTGGCCTGTATGAGATAAGTGTGAGCCTGTGTAGAAAATGGCCGCTTTAAAAAACAGCTCTGGAAAACAAGTGGCCAGCTGAAGTGCGTTGGGGCTCCTGTGACCTAATGGTTAAGGAGTTGTGCTTGGGTCGCAGGTTCATTTCCAAAGTATCAGTACAAAATATGTAGACGTGCTAGTGGATAGCCAGTGAAAACTCTTCTTCACCCTCACCCACAGCTCAAGTGCCCTTGAGCAAGGCATCAAACTGCACATCGCTCCCAGTGGACTGCTTCTGTACCTAATTCGCTGAAAGCTGCTCTGGATAAGAGCGTCAGACACACAGTGTAACATATAATATGTGAACCTATCAAGCTTCAAGGGAGAGGGTTGGCTATAGCCTGGGTTTTCATAACATGAAACATGCCAGTGATGAACCCACATCTGAGTGTTTACACAGAGTATAGAATCTTGGTTCAGAGTCAGACAAATATGAATTTGGAGTTATTAAGAATCATCACTGCTTGGTTCAGCTAGTATCTCATTTGCATTATTTAAGGGTATAGATAGATAGATAGATAGATAGATAGATAGATAGATAGATAACTAAAATCCTTTGCTAAAACCCTAGCTTTTTTATGGACATAAAGATCCAAGTGCTAGGTTGACTCATAACAGTTGTCTGTCAATTTTGTGATGGAATATGTACATGCATCTAAAATTTCCTCAAAGAACAAACACAAGCAATCACAGCCTATCAAGCAGCCATGAGAGATGACGTTTTTTTTTTGACGGAAGGAATGGTTGTGACTTCACTCCATTTTAAAACCTGTCACACTCAGACACACACGCACACACACACACACACACACACACACACACACACACACACACACACACACAGGCAGATGTTTAAATATGAACACCAGCCACACCACCGAAATTCACAGACAAAAAAAATACCCTCACCCTCCCTCCCTCACACGTGTCAGCATTACTTTGCCTTATTTCCTTATCTTGTCAACAACTTCAGCTGTGTGAAGAAAAAGCCCTGCGCCCGACAACACCACAGCATCCACCAGTGAAGATGAGAGCAGAATAAAAAAACAAGAGTAACTGTCCTAAGCATTCTTGAAGCCTTTCCTGCATTTCTGAGGAAATTGCAACACAGCGCCAAAGTGGTGGATCTCACAGTATGCGCGGGACACAACTAATGCACTTTTCAGAATTTAAATCAGCCCATGAATATGGAATGGCTCCTTTTGAATTTCTGTTTTTGTTGAGCAGCTTGTCACTCACGCCATCAGCATCTTCTTTGGCTTCACGTGGCTGGGGAAGAAAAAAAAAACCCCCAGAATTCAAAAATATGATAAATGTGATGTCAGCTCTCTGACAGTGATTCACAGCGCTGACCTCTTTCTTGTGTTCCACGTGTTTGAACATTTCTGATCCACTGCCTTGAGACAGACGTGTGCCTTGACAAGGGAATATGGAATATGTATTCAAAGACTACATTGTTGACAGGCCTTTTAGGTGTTGCCTTTACAGATACTCGTATGTGTTTTGCCTGCGAGATGCAAAGGCAAAATTATTTGTTACTCTAAGAAAAGAAAAAAAATGGTCATGGGACGAGGTAATGTGCTGTGAATTAGAGTTTTTAAAAAAAAAAAGAATTGTTTTCTTTATGAAAAAGCATTACAATACCTACTGTACAGTATTTCAATTCACACAGATATGCAGTGTATGTATGTGTATATATATATATATATGCTCTGGAGTATTATTTATATAAACCCTCTGTATTTAAAATGTCACTGCATGACTGTGTAAATTGAGATACTGTACAGTAGAAATTGTAATGCTTTTCCATAAAGAAAACAATACATATATATATATGCACATACTAAATGCCTGCGCAAAACAACATACTGCTGTTATGAATAAAGCAATCATACATGCATGAGTGCCATAAGGTTTCACTGATGTTATTAGTATTCATGTACATCTCCTTGCATCTCATGCTGTTGATTCCTGTTGACTGATTCAAAAGAAACAGTCAGTCACCGGCTTTTCAAACATTAGCTGTGTGTGTGTGTGTGCTTCAACAGCATGGTGGCGGCTCAAGCTATAGGCAACACAGGCAATCAGTGAGGACACAAGTGCCTGGAGGGTGTGTGGAATGGTGAAAGAAACAAGCCGCTTGGCACTGGTTAGCGATGACCGAATCACTATGAATTAGAGGCGGCCTCCGCCCACGCAGGCAGGTTGGTGTGTGGAACAGTAAATAAAAGCTAAACGACATCATCTGTGTGCATCATCCATAACAATTTGTAGGCATGTTATCTGTGTGTGGTGCTTTCTTGGAAAACACATGGAAATAGAATGGAAAACACACACACACACATACACGCACATGCACACACACACACACACACACACACACACACACACACACACACACGCACACACACACACACACACACACACACATTCACTCACTTAGTCATATCAGTCCACACTGACCACAGTTTTATCAGTGTACTTCCACCGACTATAAACCATGAAGGCATGATCTATATTTACTTGTTATAAGCTGATAAATTGCATGACAAAATAGCTAGTGAAGTCCACTTGTTTTCATTGATTAGGCTATTTTCTGCCAGATCGGCTTGTTTGTTGAATAGCTTAATGGTGGTGGGTTGCTAGCTAAGTTACACTACTTTGCCAATTGCAAGCTCAATCATGTCTTTAAAATGTCTCTGTTTTTCATGTCAGTGACAAACAATGCCAAAGCTTAGGAGAGAGTCTGGTTACCTAGATGTCATCAATGACTGGGCGGCACTCAGTGAGAAATGCATGATGTCGGTCAATTTGCCTGTGTTCATTTTGGTTGCGGGGGGCAGGGGAGGTGCAGGTAGCATTATAACCCAATTCAATTGTCTGGCATAGTTGCAGTGCAGCTGTAGCCTCTTAGTGGTCACCATACCGCTGGTGGAATAACTCGCTGTGATTGAAAAAAAAAACATAACTACAACATTACAACAATATTACAGAAAGCCTTTTGTAACATATTACAACTTGGTCATTGCCATTCGGGTAACAACAAATGTATAATAGGGGATGTCTCTTAAGGGGTTAAATGGACATGGAATGGATGGTGTAGCTGGCTGATAGTGTAAATTAAAAGCCCTGCAGAAAGAGCACTTATGCAGTCAGTAGGCACAAGGGCAGGTGCTCAGGCAGCTCCAGGGGTCCAGCTCTCCACATGCCTGAAGCTGCCTTCAGCTCAGTCATTTATTTGCTGTTTGAAACCAGTCCACAGTTCTGTTTCACATAATATTCTAATTGCATTATAATCCATTGGGCTCAATTCCACGTCAGACTTGGTTAGGTCAAACATGTATGTACTGTATGTATAAGGGACACTTAGCATAGGGTTAAAGGCTGAAATGCAAGAAGAAGACGGAACTACAGCAAAGCGGAGAGATGAAGGAAAGCCACAAAAAGATTCCAATTGTGACAACATCGCTTAAGACTGTGGAGGTTTAGTACTGCTTGATTATGAAGTCCATTGCTCCATGCCCCTAAAAAAATAGACATGAAATTGGCCCTACCCAACCTAAATAGCTGTTATTATTGTGCAAATTATTCTTAATTAGGAAATATGTTTCCTTAAGTATTTAATGTGAAAGAGGGTAAAATTGTACAGAGAAAAACCTCTGAACACAATCTTCTCCATAACTCGCATATCCATTATAGTAAATATGTGTTTAAGAGGCCCCAGTGAGAGCACATCATAAAGGAAAAAAGCACGGAGGCTGCTAGCAGCTTTGCTTTCCCTCGCTAAAGGTTTGGTCTCGGGTCAAAAGGAGCAAGAGCCATTAAGTATTCTGCGCCCATTGGTACCCCAATAATTAGAATCATTCCACATCCTGTGAACTCAGAGTGACCTGTTTTTGCAGGAGAACTTAGGCTTGTAGGTTGTACTTGGGATATGTCCAATCCAATTGACTGGATGGAAAGTGACAGAAGCATAAAAGCTCACAGAGTCATGCTGCAGATTCTGAACACGTAATTAGGCCTGTCCCAGGAGAGATTGTGGTGAGTCTGCTTATTTCAACGGTGCATTAGCGACCACATCCATCTTAAGGGGGCCTGGTGCGCTGAAGTGAACTTTTTATATATTACAACGACTCCAGTTGGATGGTTATTTATTTATTAATTTATTTATTTAGCCACCGCACCACAACTCCAAGAGGTGCTACGGGGGCAGTCATAGATTGTACACACACATTTTCTTCTCACAGGCAGCTGTAAAGAGTGTTGGGATAAACACATTTAGCAGACTTTTGGGGCACCGCCCTGACCTAATAACTAAATAAATAAATAAGTAAATAAATAAGTGGCAAATTACATAGCATGGCAGATTGATTGAGTTAAATTAAAATATTGGCACCGGCTCGGCACCAAACTTACATCTAGAGATATGGCTCCTTGAAAACCAATCAAATAGTAATTGTTCCACTCCTTGCACACATAGAGACGCAGAGTAGTATGACAGCTACAATGATTATGTATTCATTAATTTCTTTGTTAAAACCATCTGTTTAATTACCAAAAGATGGGTTTGATCGTAATCACCATCAACCATCCAAAACTACCTGTCTTAATAAATAAATTACCAAAAAATGACTTGCATCCATTTTTATTTGTGGGCATACATATATTCTGGCATATTGCTTGACAAATAACTCAGCTGCCATTACACTCGTTATTTTGACCATCTGCACCTCTTTGAAATCAAAGCCTATTTATTTCAGCAGACAGAAAAGTAATAGCTTTAGACGTGAGATGTGAGAGGGCCCTCCCTGATGGAAACTTTGTTTTGCCCAGGAGAACACTGCCTTGTGGTTATGCATGTATATTTGAAAATTTAGTTTCAAGTGGACATAATTCAAAAACCTGCCACATGCTCGTTCTAGACTTCAGTCATCTTGTAATTTTCCACCTGACAAAGGCAGAGATGACGCTCAGAGTAGGAATATTATAATATATGTTAGATGAGCAGCAGGAACGATTCTCAAGCTGAGGCAGGTGTCTTTTTGCAGCAACAGCGAAGGAATCAAACAAAGAAGAAATTTATAGTAAGTAAGAAGTAAATAAAAGTATAAGTAATACTGTACTTTATTTTAAAGACTCCTTTTACAGTTGTAAAAGTGCAGTTGTGTATAGTTGTACATATGTAATATTATGTACACTGTACATATTTAACACTAACAATAAACTAACCCTAACCTGTTTACACTTTATTTTACTGTCCCTGTTACATCAATTAGATACAGTGTAACAAAGTGTTAGAGTTAGTGTTAGGTATGTACAGTGTAAGTAAGCCCTATGTTATAGTGTAAGTACATAATGTTACATATTGTTACAAATTTAGTTACACTGTACTTGATAATGTAGATACACTGTAACAGGGACTGTGAATATAGTGTGACCAAAGTACATTTGTTAATTATAATGCAAAGGCAATACACTTACAAAAAAAAACCAAAATATGTTCAGTCTGGTGTAGAAGACACATGATACTCTGAAAGGACACATCCTTGCACAAAAAGTTTATGAATATGTGTTTTTATCATTAGTTGCTAAACAAATTCACCCTTTGTCATAGCGATGGTGAAACAATAATGACCAAAGTCCAGATCAGCACCATTCGTTAAACAGATTTAATCAAATGAGATTAGTGATGAGTTATTTTAAAACACTTCTTGCTTCAATAAACATTACGCGCTTATTGCACACTTGTGCCATGACATGTGCCTAAAGACACTGCCATAGCAACACGGAGCTGCAATTAGTATGTGTCTCTTCACTGCTCTTGAGTTAATATAAATAGCTGTGATTATGTCCACATCATCTGTCAGTCTGAACTTAGTTTGAAAGAGAACAGCCTGACAGAGTTTTTGTAGCTGTAGTTTACATACCTTCCTCGAGCTCCCGTTTGCTATCGATGACCCACAAGGGCATCTTTCTGTCATCCTAACAGCCTCTCCAGAAGATGAGGCTGCCAAGGCTTAGGCATACAGCACATGCATATGTTTGCATCTTGCTGCTGTTTGAGATGGATTACACAGGCTAGACTTGAAGAAGGGGTGGGGTTTTTTTGGGGGCGAACGTGTTTGGGTGCAGTTATTAACCTACACAGGGGCTTTACCTGCACCCGTCTAAGCCACATCACACATTCTTACAGCTGCAGCAGCGAAGATAGCCTCCTCTCCTCTGGCCCGACCTGCGATGGAAAACATGGTGCAGCGGGAGATGCCTGGCATGGCTCCCTGTTCCATTTGCTCAACAGAATTTCCCATAAGGCCGCAGGGTGGCTGGGCATAGGTGCGGAAGGAGGTCGGTCCTGTCACCATGCAGAGAACAGGTGTCCCCCCTCGCTCCCCTGAGCGCAGTGGGGGTGCTCTTAAGTAATTGCTTTCTAAGTCCAGACCACGGAGGGGGTAATATTAAATGGTGCAGGACAGTCAGTCTCTCTCTCTCTCTCTCGCTCTCTTTTTTTTCTGCGAATGGCATGGTGTCCAACAGGATCACTGGGGAGGTGTCGTTTGGCAGGCAGATGTCGTGTTCAGTCTTTAGCGGTATCACTGAGGAGTTGCAGTGGGAGGTGGGGGGTGTGGGGGTGGGAGGATGGGGATGATGAATTGGCTAGGGTTGAGAGAAATCACTTTTTAAAAGCTGATGCAAAATTTTTATAGCAGACTGCTTACTTGTCATTTCAAAGAATTTCTTTGTTTTCTTTTATCTCTCACTTTGCACAAGTTTCACTCTTACTTATTTCAGGTATGTTTGAAATTATGATATGCGAATGTGGTTATTCTTACACTTCCTTTGACACAAAATACTCCTACTTAACCCATCTCACCAGTGAATTTGAAATTGAGGTAAAAGTGCATCATTCAATGATAATAATATTGCACAGAAAGTCCCTAATAAGCAAAGAAACTCCTGAATGATAAAAGCATTACATTACACGAATTACCAGAAAGTTGCATTGCATCACCTTTTCTTATAAATAGCAATTTGTTTCCTAAAAAGACAATTAAAAGACAAAATGTGCCAAAAATAAAGAAATAAATAAGAAAGAAGGACTAGGCTTTTTCTAAAGCTTAACACTGTTACCTTTATGTTCTATAAATGAACAAGCTGCCAGTAGCAGTTGGCTGGACTGTCTACTACTTTGATGTTAATACTAATCCATGGAGTTAAGGAAATTTAGCTCTGTTCATAAAACAGAAGAGAAACTTAAGTGTGCTATCACAGCCTAAAGTCAAGGTGAGGGTATTTTCCACTTTAAAAGTATGCCAAAGCTCTGCAAAACTAAAATAATTTACTAGAGAGACAGAGAGAGACACAGACAGAGGCAGACAGACAGAGGCAGAGGGAGAGAGAGACAGAGAGAGAGAGAAAGAAAGAGAGAGAGAAAGAGAGAGAGAGAGAGAGAGAGAGACATAGAATGCATGTGTAGTGAGGAGAGGAGTGCTATTCAGGAATGCTGCAGAGGAAGCCGGTGGGAGCATGTATCAGTTATGCACACACATACTCTCTCAAGGAGCTGCCTGCATCTGGAGCCATTTTTAATATGCTTCAGTCTGCACAATCTCCAAAGAGAGTCCATCTCCCCAGCAGAAGTGATGAATAAATGAGAGAGTTTGACAGAGCCGCCATAGTGGAGATCAAAAGAGAAGGAGATAATTAACAGAAGACTAATTGGTACCCACCCTGAGTTTTCATCAGATATGAAAAAGACTGAAGCTTTGCTTTATATTAATTGGAGGAGAATATGCATGAAATTCTGAAGTGATATTCCACAGATTTGAGATGAGCCTCATACCAAAGAACCTGAACAGATATTGAAGGGATATACAGGAGGAATACTTAGTCAATTTGAACTGAAACTGAACTTTAATCTGCAATACCAGGAACAAATAAACACCAAAGAGCAATTTACAGAATAAGTATGGCTAAATTGCTCTTTATGTTCACAGTTAAATTCTGAAGCTTATGTTTCTTAAAAAACAATGTCACAAGTCTGTGTTAATAATGTGTGATCACAGCTTAATGTTTACATATACATCTAACATATCTTCATCTATCAAGATCATAGCATAAGAATCACGTACATAGTTGTAGTTCTTCAAAACTATTTGACAATAATTATCCTCTAATTAATTCTAAAAATAATTCATACATGTGTATTGGTCATATGCCATAGCACGTCTGCAGTAATATGTAAGTAAAAACAAATAATTTATCTGAATAAACTAACAAACAAATAGACCTTGTTTACTTACACTGTGTTACCACCAACAACTAAGCACGTACAAAACAATATTGTTTACAAATGGTGGAGCAGCCTTCAGCCTTTTTTTTAAAAATATAATTCTGCATTTGCTTCCTGAGTTGATTCTTTAAAGTCAACACCATAATCAGCTCCCAGGAGAAAGTTTCTGTTCAATTTGAATTGAAGTGCAATATTGCCTGGATTATTCGAGCCCAAGTGGAACCTAAGTAGTACCCTCTGACAGTGAGTTATTCAGCCGCAGGTACACAGAGGCATGGCATTACATGCGTACAACCCCCACTGGGACCATAGCCTCTATAAATAAAAGGCCTAACAACACACATTCAAATCCCCGGGGGGCACAGATGTCTTGAATCTGTGTTTAACTGCTCAGTTCTCCTTACATCTTATTTATTTGTGTTTTGTCTTTTTTTTCTCCCCCACCTCTTTCTGCCTAATGACTTATTCATTCTGTATTGTACAAAGTGCTAAAGTGCAGGGTGGGTGGGGAGGGGTGGCGGAGCAGGAAACAAACAATAAACAACTTCTCAACATATCTGTATCAGTGAGCCTGACAGTTAAATTAAAGGCAAGAGCGCTTCAGAAATCTGGTGGACTGTTAAATAGGACCTCTCCTGCTTGTTCAGGTACAGTAACAATACAGCCCTGGAAATGTCAACAAGTATGCATGCTACTGATGTGAAGGGGCAGCTGTGATTTGCTGTGCTTTGCCACCACTGTTGACAATCCAAACAAACCTCATGAAAAGCAACCTTGTACCCTTGTGGGATGGAACAGGATGCACCATGCATCAGCTATCAGCTGGGCCACATTTCTCTGCCATAAATCAGAGTTACTTGGTTACGCTTCATTTTACTGTCCCTGTTATATCAATTAGGTACAATGTAACGCAGTGTGTAACAATATGTAACATTGTGTACTTACACTGTATCATAAGGTTAGGGTTAGTGTTAGGTATGTACAGTGTAAGTATATAATATTACACGTTGTTACAAGTTGATACACTAAAAAGAGAACTGTAAAATAAAGGTACAGAGTCCCTCTTATTCGTCCTTCCTTTCTGCTCTCTGAGGATAAGGTGAGGTCTCTCTGTGTCTTTGCACATCATGACACGTCTAAGGTCAAGTCGTGCTGCTTCAGTCTGAAGAACAGTAAGACAAAAAAAAAACTTTGCTGGCATTGCTCCAAATGTGATGCTAGAAGGCATAAGCAGAGTTCATGCCGACAGATGGACCCGTTTTGTGTTCACTTCCTTTAGGCAATCCTTATCAATCATATTGGATTGTTAAAACATTAAAGTTGAAAAAGGAAAGGGTATATACAAAGAAGAGATGTGAGATAGCGAGTTCAGTTTTGAATGCTGCACAGACTGAACAAAACAGTAATTACAAATTTAACCTGTAAACAAACAGCTCTACAGAGATCTAGTGGAACACAAATACGTATTACTGTTATAATTATGAAAACTAGGCTTTCTTTAACTGAAATGTATAGCCTTACATCAACAACTTATTAACAATACAGTAAGGCATTGAAAACGAGGCATGAAAAACTTTGTGAGTGTACCGATCATGTATTAAAAAGAGTGTTTATGCAGCCTGTACCTTGAGGTAGCCCAGTTACCCAGTCACCAAAGACAAGGTAGATTCACATGTCCTTGGTAGTATGACAAGGGTCCTGACATTTTAAAACAAAACATTGAGTAAGTGTAAGTGTAAGTGTAAGTGTATAGACTGTTTATTAAAAGAGTGTTCATACAGCCTGTACCTTATATGGTGCCGCATTGGCATGGAGCAGCCACACCAGGTCCTGAATTTTTGGTGCATTTAATAATACATTAGTTTGATATAGCACTTTTCATAGTACTCAAAGACGCTTTACAGATATATTGATACACACATACATAAACATAAACACACACAAACTACGAAAATGAGAGGATGATCAGTGGTGGTGGTGGTGGGGGGGGGGGGGGGGTCATGTGTCATATGCAATCTTGAACAGGTGGGTCTTGAGGTGGCATTTGAAAGAGAGTAGTGTGTCAGAGTTGCGGATGGCCAGGGGGAGGGAGTTCCAGAGGGTCGGGGCAGCGATGGCGAAGGCCCTGTCACCAATGGTCCGGTATTTGGTTGTGGTGATAGGGGTGAGGAGATTTGCATCAGCAGAGCGTAGTCGGCGGGTGGGGGAGTGTCGGTGGAGGAGGTCGTCACGTTGTTGTTCAAACTACGTACTTTTTCCTCCTATGCGTGTGATTAGGACTGTGAAATATGTCTACAGCCGCCAACAACTCTACAATAGTGGAAAACATTGTCAAACAATACCAGATGGAGTTGTACTAGAACAACTATGCTTAGCCATTCTCCATATCCCTAGTGGCCAGACCTCGCCATCGCCTGGGAGAAACGGCCGCCCAGAAGTTTGCCGAAAGCGGTGTGTGTGAGTCTGTGAGAAAGCGGGAGCGTGGCCTGAATCCACGCTATGCTAAAAGCTAACACCAGCAGAGCAGCAAAACCCCTGCAAGAACTTCTATAGCATTCTATTCTAAATACATAATGTATTTGGTGTTGGTCCACCCTTTCACATCTTACACTCTTCAGAGAAAACTTTTACCAATATGGGGTGGAGTGTCTCGGAATTTCTGTCAGAGAATCATTCACTTCCCCGACACAGAACCCTGACCTTAACCCAATCAAGCTTTGGGATGAACTAGTACAGGGAAGCTTTGGGAGAACTGGACTTTTTGAGTGCAACTTCAGTGCTTGACCTCAGTAATGTTTCTTTGGATGAATTGGCATAAATGTCCACAGAACAAAGTTCATCATTTATTCAATAATACAACAGAGATAAGAAGTAGAGAACATTTCACAAACCTTGCAAAAAAGAAGACTATGCTAGCTATGTAAATAGCTCAATCCTGTATCTCAAGTGTAGCTTGCATGTTATGCTTAATTACATGGTAAGCATCAAAGTACACCTAGATGCATACACTTCAAGTATCAGTATAAGCTTATTTCAGGTATTGTTTCAATCATACATAATCTAAACACAAGGACTGCCATGCAACACCATTAAAAACTCTGTAACTCCATACATTAATCATAAGCAGTCAAGCCCAATGTAACTGCTAAAAAAATTAGCATTTTAGTAGCTTACCAGGGGGAGGGTCTATAGCCTTTATCTACCAGCCTAGCCAACACACAGAGCGCACATACATAAACTCCACAAAGTATCCCTCTGAGCTACTGAGAAATCTATTGAATGCAATCTGAAAACTTTTTAGCAGATGTTCTTTTTTACCTTGTACAGGCCAAGTTTATTTAGATTATTATTGCCCCTACAGGGCATTCCCTTGACAAGTTCAGATTCCGATTCTATCTATTATCAGTTAGACGGATACAGTCTTTTCTTCTCTTCTTTGTTTTATCATCCAGTATCCTCTGCTGGTCCTCTTGCTGATTTAGGTTACTTTGCTGTCAGCCTGTGTATGGTGGTCACAGTGCTAACATGCCAGTTAGGTCTAAACAAATCCCCCCCATAGACTAATTTTTCATAACGTTGATGGGGTTATTGAATTACACAGTGTCTGTTGCTCAGTAACCTATATAACTATAGAAACCATAATACAAGGACCAACAACACATGTCCACACCAAAAACAATGTATGCCATGTTACTGCACTAACTGATAAACTGAAACTGTGGGACATTAGTGTCGTTGGAAAGTTAGCCACATGAATAGGAAACTCATTTCTGTGGATTTTACTTCTAGTCAGGCTCTGTGTTTTGCAACATTTCTGGAAAAAAAGCTAAGACTTTCTCATTTATTTTTGTATAGGCAACTAGCTCTGTTATGTGCTCATGCTAAGGACAGATACATATATCAGGTTAATGCTTAGTAGTTCTGCAGTGAGAAGTAGACCACCCTGCAGTTTGGGAAGCTTTCACTGCCAACACAGCCTACCAAGAGATAGCAGTTAGATTTCTGCTGAAGTTCACCGGTGTCTACTGCACTGTTTTTGATGGGGGAAGGCTTTGGCATGTCTTTTAGTTAAGCAGGTAGACCCTTAAAAGAGCTGCATGATCTTTTTTTCTTGGAACTGACATGGTAATGTTACAGGGAAAAAGGAACAAAAGCATCTCAAGAGGAGGTATAAATATGCAACAGGGCAAACAACAGGACCTTTCCACAGCAACCTCTCCAAGACATATGCAAGTATACACTTCCAACAATGTAATACACATACACAACCACCTCGTCTAAATATTACCCAGAATTGCCATCAGACCAAGTAAAGGGTCCTGCGTGTTTCTACCCCCAACACCTATATTGCAGAATCAGCTGTGTTATATTTATTACAACATGCCATGTACATGTCACATTTTCGCTTCATTTCCTTGGCCCATACATTGCTGATCAACTTATTAAAATACGGCATTCTGCCACTGTGGCAATTCTTATCGACAGAATACAATTTGCAATACATTTCAATATGCTTCACATGCATTGCAGATGTATATTTATTATTTCTATGTGCACATGGTTTTATTGCATGTATTGCTGTAGTCTTTTCCTATTCCGTGTGTGTGCTGCTGTTGTGACAGGACTGTAGCTTCTGTATTAGGGGCAAAAAAAACTGATTGAACAATGAAAATATGGCAGCAGAATCGTTTTTCCATAACAAGAACAGAAGACTACTTAATCTTGTTCTATGAATAGAAGCAATTTGCTCAGAGAATGTAGCCCAGGTTTCAGATGGATGATATATTGCCAGAGACGGCCACAGTGAAACAATGTCTGTACAGTGTGCTCAGAACAGCAGACTTTGTGTGAATGATCATTATCCTTACTGATCAGTTACATGCACCACCACATGACATCCATCCATGTAGCGCCACTGCTGCTGCTGCTGCTGTGTGAAGCAAAGAGTGGTGAAAGGGTCTCAATCACTACACCACCCTTGGAGCAGAGTAAGTGGATCGGCTTCCCGACCTCAAACACACTGCATACACTAGTGGCAGTGAAAAAGTAAACAATCACGAGTACGCTTGAACATGAATATTTGAGGTCTATTGGCAATCCTACAACACATGCAGTATACCTCAACACCTCAAATACTGAGTAACTGTTCTTACAAGTGCAAGTGCAAAGGTAGGCCTTCCACTAGTTTTTTTCAGTCGTTCATTTAAATACTGTATAAAAAGCACTTTCAAAACATTCACCATGTCTTAGATTACGCACACCAATTAGAAAATTCCAACAAGGCTCGGTAAAGTCTGCTTTCGAGTCCAGCTGGAAGCTGGGGACTAAACTTGTGTTTGAGCATACATACGTAACCATGTTTGAGCATAGCCAGGTAACACAGATGGTTGAGGACATGTTTAGTTGACAGGCCAGTAGGTTAAGCAATAACACTTCCATTCAATCTGCTAACCGCACCTGCATACTAAAATAGGCAATTACTAAATGACTTTAAAAAAAACACACTGACCTAGAAGACCTGTCAAACACACATATTTGTACACTTTTGGATTTATTGCTTTGATATGTGTGTTGTGTGTATTCAGAACCATTCATGAATAACCCTTTACTCTTTAATTACATTACCTCATTACATGCCCTTTGCAATAATCCCATTTAGATCGATTAACAATTAATTAATAATTCAATACCGCTCTGTGCCATTGTTTATGAGATTTACATTTTTCATAAGGTAAGGGTGAGCCTGAAATACAGCTCCTCAGCTTGACTACTTGTCAGAGTAATTCTCACTTCCTTGATCACACACAAACGCAAGAGGCAAGTGAGTAGTCTTCTCCAAGTTACACAGAATCATGTGATTGATTTTTTCCCCTCCTCAGGCAGTCAGACATCTTTAAGCAAAGATGAGCAAAGATGGCTGAGGCTTAACCAAATCAAATCGTCTTCCATCCAAAAATGTGTGGGGCTTGTGTGTGTTGCACAGTTAAAACAAACAGCCTGAACAGGAACTGGATATTTAAAGAAAAAAAAAAAAAAGCTTATTCGTCTAATTAGAAAACCGCTTCGCAGAACTATTTCTGAACACCTGTTTGCAGCATTCCTGTCAGCTGCCATGCACGGGAACACCATGAACTCCTGCAATAAGTCCTGCAACCACTGGCCCAGAGGGGACAAGGGAGGCCCGGCCTCTCACACACCACCTGGAGGGCTACCAAACCTGTGTGACAGAGATGCTGACATGGACACAAGGCCAGCTGTGGTAAACACAGTAGGAAGCCATTGTGTGTGAGAGCAGCTCACTGTTGAATGCAGGAAACGTTTAGCTGAAGTGAATCAGGGACCTTCGGGGTAGGGGGGTGGGGGGGTGGGGTGTTAAAAAACTGGCCAACTTAGAAGCCTAAAGCATGCTGACATTATTGAAATTATCTGGCTTTAAGTGGAGGATCTGGTGCATTTGCAGTCCACAGCTTTCCACTGAGCCTCTGAACGTACAGGGCGGCGCGCTGAGGACGGGACAAAATATAGAATTATGGGACAATAATACAGATTGCTTGGTAACAAGGTTAAGTGTTGATAGGATTTGTGGAAAAACCTCATGCTGTGTATTGTCCAGGGGTGACCACAGTATCACACTTTGGTAAAGAATAATGGCCTTCCTTTCTGGAGGATGTGAAATTGGATTGCTCATACAAAGTGCTTGCTGAGAATAAACCAGTGTTATCCAATTACCTTACCAAACTACATTAAGAAAAGCTTTGGGTGGCAAGTCCACACAACCTTGTTACCCAGTGAAAACACATTCAGGTTCCCGACTTTGAACATATATCTCTTGAATTAAAATTTTACCATTAATGGTAAACTTGTTTTTATTATTTCAAGCCATAAAAGGGAGTGGAGGGGAATGATTTTTGTTTTGCTGAAAAAAACATATCAATTATCAAATGCTTTCATATATTATCAATGAACTTAAATAAACGAGGACACAAGACCATAGATTCTACCTGAGGTACATTTAGTAGATTTAAGGCCTCTCCCCTGTTAACTGAGAGGCACATTTCAAATGCAACAGAATGATTCACCAATAGAGGGCAATAGCCCATTACTTTATATGTTTCTCTACTTGTGAAAAGTCTCCCAAAATGTGACAGTTCTCTTTAAAATATTTGAAATATGATCAGCTACCACTTATGCCATTCATGTAAAGTGTCCAGGTACTCCCACATAGGGAGAGGATGTGGGTACATTTGTGAGAGCTTGTGTGTGTAAGAGTGTGAGTATGTGTGAGAGAGTGTGAGTAGCCTGTATGTGTGTGTGCGTGTGATTGCGTGTGTGAGTGTGAATGTGTGTGAGTGTGATTGTGTGCGAGTGTGATTGTGTGTGCGCGCGTGTGAGTGTGTGTGCGCGCGTGTGAGTGTGTGTGCGCGCGTGTGTGTGTGTGTGTGTGTGTGTCTGCCTTTAAGTCCTCCCAACAGAGTATAACCTAGCCACCTGGTACCCATCCAGTCATGACCCACACTGTATCCTTCACTCTTTCACCTGCAAAAATGAAACATTGCAGCATGTCTTTAATGCTGTACTGCAACTTTTACAAAGAACTATACATTGCTAGGAATGACTGACTGGTGGACCTGGTTTTAGACAGCGTTAAAGAAGTGCAAGAGGTAGCAACAAAAATGTACAAACACAGTGCTGTGCAAATGGACTGGTTAAATGCTGAAAATAGTGATAATATTCAACTGAAAAATATTTCAAATACCCTTCTTTCAACTCTAAGATGTTAAAATATAAGCCACTTGTTGAGATAGTCACGGGCCTTGGTTTTCACTGTCAGCTAACTGACCTTGTATTTTGGAGCCTTGGGCATGGACATAACCTTGTTCTACGGGGATTGCAACTGTGTGGGTAATACAAACCAAGTGCAAAGAGACTTGTAAAGTACTGGTCAATCCCTGCTGTAATAGGTTTATCCATTTGGCGATGAAGATGTCATATCTACCCATAGTCAGTAGTGCTGGACTAATAAATGAAAAAAAAAAAAGCATTCCATGTTTGATTACATTTGTCTAAACCTATATCATATTTCCATTACTGTCTGGATTTGTAATTATTCCCCTGTGTTGAGAGATCCAAATAAAAGTGTTAAAATACTTACAAATCAGTGGACAGAGTCTCAGTTTAGAATGTTGTCTCCTCTGAAATAATGTCTATTTAAAAAAATTCTTCCATGTTAAAATCTGTCCAGATGTATCACCATCATGCAGACCCACCAAAGGCTTTGGAAAATACAAAATGAGGTTAAAAAGGAAAAATACGACTTGATCTGACTAAAAGGGACTATAAATTACAAGATGAAAACGTTTGCCGCTCTATGTCCTGTTGGTCTTCTCAGACTAGATCATTCCCCATTATGTCTCACAGTACAGAAAATCTGCAAACATTAGTGTTTTTGGTGGTGCCAGTCCGACACAAAAGACACCCCAAAAAGCCTTTGATTTCAGCTATGTAGCCTACAGTTACAACAACAATGTCCTGAGGCAATTCTCTACATTTTCAAGCTACTGCCTGGGGTGATCATTTCAATTTCCGCCACCATTCCAAGGTAAAATGAGCAGTGAATAATAACTTGGAATAAAAAGTAATGGCGTGAGAAAGTCCAGGTTTTCAATTCCACTGTAGTATGTATTTCTATGTATAGCAACTGTAATGCATTTTTACTCATTCTAAGTGTACAAAACTACAGAAGAATGCCCTGCATTAGTGCAGTAGTGTTCGAACTGCGAAATGTTATGTAAATAATGAGAAATGTACTCCTGCTTTTAAGTGCTGGTCCGACCTGCTGTCAGATCAGCTGAGTATGGGACATTGAGTTCAGGAAGGGAAAAAAAAAAAAATAGTGGGAAAAGTCCTGAAAGATGAATGTCACTGAATTAGTCATTTGCCATTTGCAGCCAAACCCTTCTTTGGAGAGTGGCTCTGAGACAGAGATATAAGAGAAAAGAAAGGCTGTGTCCCTTCATGGCAACGTCTCAAAACCTTCATTTCACAGTGAGTGAAAGTAAAGAAATAAATAAATGCACAAATAAATAAATAAATAAGTAAGTAAATAAATAAATAAATAAATCCACCAACTGTTCTCTGTGTGTGGAGTGCTAGAGCAGAGCAATTAGTGTGGATGACACATAGAGCACACATCCATTAATTGTGTAAGTGCTTTGTCTTTCATGGAAACATCCGGGGGCTAAGCGCTGACACCCCAGGTTCACACCCACCCCTCCGCCCTCCACACGTCGCCCCTGGAGGCGTGTACTGCGACAGTATTTAGCTGGCGAGCGCGTTGGGTGCCAAGCACGATGGAGGGGAGAAAGCACAGCACTGCGAGGAGCACTTTGAAGGACGCCCAGTAATGACCTGTCCTCTCTGTGCGGCCTCTGGAGGCTGCAATCTGCCGCTGCGATGGGCCCCACAGATTAGGCCTGCGAGCGCCGGCATTGCGCCGAGAGATCACAGAGTCGGGTCGGCCCTGTCAGTGTGGAGCGGCGCCGTCACACTGGGCCACTGACAGGTCCGGTGGCGCTGGAGGACGCCGCCGAGGGACCCAATAAGCCTGGCCACCAGCGGGCCGTGCCACGCCGAGCTGAGCTGAGCTGAGCTGAGCTGAGCGGAGCCACGCCAAGTTGGCTTGCTTGCTGGCTGGCTCGATTCGTGGGGAGGGTCCCCGATTGACGCGTCTGCATGACAGAGTGGCTGCGTCTCGCGAGCCGTGAAGCTGATGGCTCCTGGCAGTGAGCGTTTTTGAGCGCACTCTCCCGTGCCTGTGTTAATTTGGTGACAGGGGCTCGCCGGCTGCGGGGTTGGGCGTGTACCGGAATTTCATAAATAATATCGCTTAGTTAAACCATTACATGGGACAAATGCAATGTGAAAAGAAATGGATCACGGTGAAATCCACAAGGATATGGAAAGGTGATTCAAATTTAATGAGTTGCTGTCAGGTTTCTAACTCTATTTCTTTTTCTCCATAGAGGATCAGGAGGAGTGTGAGACGCACTGGGGTTCCGCACGTTGTTGCAATTCAATTCAGAATAAAAGAATAGCAGAGGGATTCCATCTAATAACTAATATGACTATTGAGACACTTTTTTTTTTCATAAGGACATTGCCTCAACAGTGTTCTACAGTGCAGCAGTGAATTGCTTATATTGCTTATATTATGAGATTCATTGAAGAGAAACGGCATATTTTTATTTCTGTCAATAATTATTTGGTACTTTGACCCAGAAGTCATTTGAAATAAAAAAGTAAAAAAAGGACATCATTAAGATGCCACCTGTAGAGTAAAACACTTGTACAAGTATAGTATGCACTTTATGTGCAACTATTGGCCTACAGGTACATATAAAACTTGAACTGGAAATGATTTGGGTTGTATTAAGGTTTGCCTGAACTTGGAGCACATATGTTTATACAGTACATGTTAATTCGGTTCCTTCCATTGGGAGAAGACATTATAAAAAAAAGTTAAATGAACGAAGCAATTTCGCCTGCATATTCATCCAATTAGGACAATTTGTAGCAATTAAATAATTGATTGGTTTGTTCTATCAAATCAGAACTGGAAAGGAAATTGAAATATTTGGGCACCACTTGGGATTATAAAGCAGTGGGCCCTCTTAAAATTGAGCATGAGGACCGTCATCACTCCATTCTGCTGTTGAATTGTTGAGGGCTGTTAATGTAGTCATTTCCCACTGTTTCAATTAACACTTGGGAATCTCTGTTGCATACTCTGACATTTCCTGTTAATTCACATGACTCTCACCCCCACAATAGGACAGAATTAACGTTCATCTAAAACAGTCAAGAAACACTTTTTAACTGTTTAACTATGAGTGCTAAAAAATGCTTTTGAGTCACTTCTTTTGCCGTGTTCATGAACTACATTTCTGGGCACTCATGTACCCACTGTGAATAACCAATAGTGTTAGCTCTCAGCTTTCAATTATCCATCTGTTGACAGGTTTTGATGATCGTCCTTGGTCTGTAATAAATACAGAATCGGTGGTGCTGAGAGATTTTCACACTAATCAAAGGAAACTACATATAAAACCATGCGGAATCACAACAGATGTGCCCATGGTCAAACCGTAGACTTTCACATTGCTATCATACATATTTATGGCCATATTTTGACCACTTTTTTTTTTTTCAAAACTCATTGACGGATAGTATTACTGTAACAGTTGTAGCAACTGCTTTTGCTCACACAAAGATTGATCCTGCTGAAATATCATTATGCCAAAGCTGACAAAGCCATACATTTGTAAACTTTGTACACAACACAAATTTCAAAAAGGTGAAATGAGTTATTTGGCAGCTGGACACGTTGATACGCAACAATTATACATTCTATGTCCTCGATAAACTATTTATAGCAACAGAGGCCATTAGGCTGTAAACAAAATATTTAAAATATGACATTATTAGAAGTTTCTGACTTTCTGTTATTCATTTTCGGGCAAGTAGCCATATAATAAGTAGGATATTGTTTAGCAAAGAGGTCATTCTAATGGAATAAGCCCCTTCAGAGTGATTCAAGACAGGGTCCTGCTGCATCACCCTGTTGGGACTTATTCCATGAGAATGAGTTGACCGTCTCGCAAAACATTATCCCTTACATAACTGAGCACTGACGTTACAGTAATAATTGACAACTGCCATAGCAACCAATAAACGTCCCTTACTCTAACTATGGATTTCTACAAGACTATAGTGTATACAAGGAATCAAGTGATTTCAAATTAAGCCATTTTATCAAATTATTGATTTGTTCAGCATGTAGCAATGTAATAAAGCCAGCATGTAATCAGACAAAATAAAGGCCATGCCTATTCTAGATCATCATTTGTTTTTTAATACAGGGTTCATTTGGCAATATATTACCACCTGATTATTTCTTACATCTACTCTAAAAGGTATTGGAGAGGTGGCCACAACTGCAATTGTTTTCAACCACTGCCAGTAAAGTGATGGTTGAGCAACTTTCAGTCAAGTAGCTGTAAAGTAATTTGAACTCACAAGGCTCACAAAAAAAACATTAAGTTAGTTCAGTACCATGAACCAATTGTTTTTAACTACTGTTAGTGAAGTGATGGTTAAGCAACTCTCAGTCAAGTAGCTGTAAAGTATTTAAAAGCTTACAAAAAAACAAGTCGATCAGTCCCACTTGTAACAATCCCACTTAAACAAAATGTCCTACAAGCATATAAATTATATTGAAAACTATGTATATGCAGTAATACTCGAACATAACTGTCTACTCTGAGCTTCTACCTTTCTATTAGTTACATTTTAGCAAATACTTTAACATCCTTTTAGAGAAAACACAAACACATAGTATACCCTACTCACAACCAACTAGCTCTGAAGAATATGACTGTCTTTTATTGAAAATGTGTGAAAAGGAGGCTTCATTTCAAAACGACCTTTGCACTCCCCAAACACAGGTAAAGCAAAAAGTGTTTTTTTCTTTGCCACACAGGCTTCATGACCACATACAGTAGTTATTATGTCTATAATTCCTAGGAGCCTGTTTTACTGTAAAAGCCTACATGTTTAAACGGTTTGTTATTTGTTGATCCCAAAGTGGACAAATGAGAAATCAGAGCACCTTTAAGGGTTTAATTTTCACAGCAGTAGGCAGTGGTGGATATTAGGGTTGCAACAGTAAAATGCTGTGGTCTCATGGCAACTGTAATTTCAGACAGGAGCCTGTCGTCTGGCAACAGACAAATGTTGTGGTCACATGGCAACCAGAAGTTCAGACGTGGGCCCACACTGCCATGGCCGAGAGACTTGTCCTCCGCGTTCAAAAAAAAAAAAATGTCTTAGAGAAAACCTTAACACATCCGTCGCAGAAAGGAGTCCTGACAAAGAGGATGACCTTGGAGGAGACCAAAAAGCTTGGTCACTACCATGTAATTTCATTCCTTTGACGTTAAAATTGCTTAACATGTTTACCCCACGCCAGATTTCCTGCAGAACCTCCACTGAAAAACTCATTACTTCAAAACAACCCTGCACATATTTCATTCATTACCACTGTACTATTCAATGTAAAATATAAATTCCCCTTCTGTGTGTATGAAATTACAATGAGTCTGAAGATATTCAAAAGATAGGACTGGATTTCATCAGCATGTCCTGCTGTAAATCCTGGCAAAGCAAGGCTAGAGTTTATCACTAGCTCAAATCTTTCCCCTTCTTTAACTTGATCCATTCACTGATACGCAAAGGAATTCAATCAGCTTACCAACATGAAAAGGATTTCACATGGCTGTAGAGGTTCACGGTACTGAACCAACTTCAATAGGCTGCCGAACCTTTAAGGATGGTCTTTTGTTGAACAACATTAAAGGTGACCCCAGCCTTTCTTCCACTGGCTGTGGAAACACTAATGCTCATCACTGGAAAGTGTTGAAAGATTGCCTGGTGACATCTTAATTCACTGAGAACAAAATGGGTTATAACCTCTTCTCATTCTGTGGCTGCCACTCTGATATGGAGCCTTAAGTGTCCTATCCAGTCCACAGACTCCATCAAATAAATGCCACCAACCAATACCGCCTCCCTCCCAACCCACAACCCCCTGCTAGACAGCTCTCCCAAGGTAAAATGTCTTCAACTATTTAAACTATTTAAACTTCAAATATTTTAATTACTCCACCCATACCAGACCAATGCCAAATTCCTTTGATTCTTATGACCCATCTAAATTAGAAACCAACAATATAACAGCATTGTGAGCCATTTGAAAAAGAAAATTCACTATTTCACCTACTTCAACTTACTCAACTATTTTTCCTTATTTACACTTTTTTTACCTACAAGGGCAAACTTCATCTGCCACAGCAACACTAAATGTCTTTAATTCTTATAAGGCGCCGGATGTGTAAATCATATAACAACATTGAGCCATATAAAAAGGCAAAACACACTTATTGAGTACCCCAGCACTGATATACAACATAACATCACTGTGGTGTGTCCAAATTACATGATGAGTTGTTGTGCGAGTTCTAGACAAGTTTAATGTTAAACAGTGTTGACAAATTCTGAACTAAATCTTTCTGCACCTAAGAGACAGATAGATAGATAGATAGATAGATAGATAGATAGATAGATAGATAGATAGATAGATAGATAGATAGATAGATAGATAGATAGATAGAAAGACAGATAGATAGATAGATAGAAAGAGAGAGAGAGAGAAAGAGAGAGAGAAAGAGAGAGAGAGAGAGAGAGAGAGAGAGAGAGAGAAGTGCAATACCCATTGCCTTGCAAATGAACAAATTAGACAAACTTAACTGGCTAAGACCAATTCATAGTTCAGCCATTAAGCATTGCTTAACAAAAACCAAGAATCAGACCATATTTGTCTAAAACTAACAAACCATTTCTAGCACAAGATGGTTTTCTATCTGGTGCATTTTAGTAATACTATACCAAAATCAGCATTAGAAATTAGAAGCCCTAACGCCTAAGCATAGACTAGATAGGGCATCTGTCTCCAGTTTACATGCTTGTACTTTTTATGCTCACTTTCATCATGCATATAAGTCATGGGTACTGGGTTGTATTCTTCCATGCATGGAAGCCCACAGCTGTGCACATTTCAGCCTCTGCTTGACACAGATCCGACATTTATGCACAACAAAGGCAGCCATGTGTTTCAACTGGGGCATCCCAAAAGTATGGGCATCTCTTGGATAAACTCATTTTACTTGTATTCTTCCCCTTACTCAAGCACTTTTCAGTTATACACATTGAGACCAAACAACACATTGCATGTTTGAAAAATCAGAAGTGGGCCTTAACATTATTATGCTTAGGTCAATTTAAAAAGATATGATGGAGGCATTGTGATTCACAAGATTAGCGATTCTTACCACAGCGAGAAAAAAAAGGTACATCAAAATTCACATTTCTGTGTTGCAGCTTAAGAGCTTGCGAATAAAACTTGCAGTAATTAAACTTGCAGAGTAATTAAGCAATAAAATACTTCGGCAGCAGTGGTGACAACATGTGCATCACACCGGCCACAGCAGCCACTAGCCCAGATGACTCAGAAGGACACACAAAAAAGACTAATCCAAATGATTAGGTCTGGGTGAGATGGTGGATGATCACTGCAGCTTGAAAGTTTTTTTGTCAAGGAAAGAACAAGTTGATGACAGGTTTGTGATTAGTCAGGCTGAAATTGCTGAGTGCACTGGTGTCAGCCTGCTCCACTGTATCTTTAAAAAGTCTGCAATAATCACAGGCGCCTTTGTTGAACCTTGTTAACTGTGTTGTGTTGTTTTAAACTGAGATTTCAACATACTGTGTGAGTTTTATTCAAAATAGTCCTTCAATAGTCCCAAATATATCAATATAGCCTGCCTATAGATTGGATTGGGATCCCTTTTGTCTTCTAAAAAGTTGTTGCTAATTTTGGTCCATTCAAAGGCAGTATGTAAGAAGAAATTGATAACTTGATGTCCAGGTATCAGACGTTATTGCAAATTTATGGTGGTATCACAATTAGCATGAAAAGTGTGCCAGGAATTGTAAAGCTTTTTTTGTCCTGCTTACTGTACATTACAGTTGCCATGTCACATGCCACATTTTCATATTAAAAAAAACAAACTTGTTTGTAGAACTACAAAAAACCTGCTTTTGCCACACATTGAGTCAGGTTATCTTGAAACTCTGGCTGCTAGTTCTAAACAGGCTGTGGCTATGGCTAAGGCCTAGTCATTAGTTACACACTTCTAGATGTCAAGCCTAAAAGTGCATGACTGTGTTTCTGCTTTGAGTTCCACACATGGGGGAAAAGAGCCCACGGTAAACAACCTGTGTAGCCTGTACAATGACAAATGTGTTTATTTCTGTATTACATGAGCCAGTATAGTGTGCTAATATTTTCACCACAGCAAGTATGCGATGTGGGATGCTATGCTGACAGACATTTGTTTGGTTTTTGGTTTGAGTTTTTGCCGATTTGTAGATTATTTAATGATCACCATACACCATCATAATTTTGTTATGTTTGTATGTATAGTTTAGGTGTATGGCAACCTAACTGTGTTTCTTATTGCTGAAGGTTGGTACTCCCTCTGTAGCTGATTTTCAGCTGATCTGACCAGTGACAACCCTTTTAATAAAATGGAGTGAAAATGGACCAATGACAGTTCAGATTACAACATGCAGTTAAACTTCATTTTCTAATAATTTGCCCTAATGAAGGTCAAGTTAGTCCAAACCATGTTGACCTTTTTATCCATCCCACTAGTCTACACATTACAGCTTTGTTTTATGTTATGAATAATGCCTTGGTTTTTTGCTCCATTAATACTGTTGTTGCTTTTCTTGTTTTCTTTTCCCATTCATGCCACTGCCGCTGGTTAAATACGACTGATCTTTTTTATTGCATCTGAAAGCTTGAAAGATTTAGATAAATGGCCAAAGGATGGAAACAGCATGTAGGATGGCCTACCACATGTACAGTACGCTCCTGCACACTAGTCAAGACAACAGGATCCAATAATGGTTCAATTAACAACAATAAGCAAAAACTGAGGCAAACCTGTCTGTCTGTGAGGAACCACACTGAGAACAGCGTGATATTAGTTCTGACGTTCTTTGCTTGAACCTGTCGAGGATAAATTACCTAAATGACAAGTATTTTGAAGATATGATAACAGCAAGTCAGCTAATTTTGGCATCCTCCAAAATCCACCTTCACCTCCTGTCAAGAAGACAGAGCACATACAATGTTCTCTTTATGTATACTTTACAGCTTTTATCAAGAGAGAGAGAGGAGAGAGAGGAGAGACAGAGAGAAAGATGGAGAGAGAAAGAGGGAGAAAGAGAGAGAGAGAGAGAGAAAGAAAGAAAACAGAGAGAAGGGGGGAGCAAAGAACAACACTCATCTCAAATTCATGTCAGAGAAGAGTCTCTGTTTGTGAGAGGTACTTCACTCTTGGAACTGCTGAAGAATGTCTGCTCACACACACACACGCATGCACCCACCCACACACAAACACAAACACACACACAAACACACACACAAACACACACACACACACACACACACACACACACACACACACACACACACACAGACAATAGGTGGGGGAGGTGCACAAAGCAAAGCATGGCTTTTACTCTAGTGCACACTTTGCATTATTCGAGAGATCAAATACATAACCAATATATCATCTAAGATTATCATTCTAACATGTGATATACATAATAACTTCAACTTTTAAAAGCAGAACCAATTTTGTGGCAGTCACTACAACTGCACTTATGTTCTACGTTCTTTTCAATATAAATTATGTCAACAGACGTGTGCAGCATTGTATTTCTTTATAATGGTATAGTGGATAGAGAGCTCAAATTGTATGGATACAATAACATGTTTACATCAATATTGATTCTCCGTTACAAATAGAGTCTACAAATAACGTTTTATTCAAGGCAGACTACTGCATTAATAATCCTTCAATAGTTTCTACAGAGCGCTGAAAACACGAGGGGGAAAATGATATATCTGCAAAGCTTGCAGCAAAGGGTGGCAATTCATGAATCTGACCAACATCTAGAAAACTTAATCTCTAAGCCTTTGTCATAAACTTTTGTATATTTCACCGGCTTATCCTTTCCAAATCATTATACTTTAATGCGACAACTCCCAGAGGGGGCAAATGTGCTGTGGTGGTTAAAGGTATCCCTTATTCCTTGTTTAATAAAGTGCAGCGATAAGATTATTTTACTCCAGGGCAGAAAGGATATAGCCTTCAGTAAAGAAAAAAAAAATCAAAATGCTGCATTACGGTTGGCCTAGGGGCCCAGAGTGCTTTGTGACTTCTCAACAGTTTTTAAAGGAAACATTTCCTTGTACAGTGACGAACAGCTTTTGATCATTGCATTTGAATTGCAAACCTTGTTACCTAAAAGTCATGCTCTGACAATATTAGCTTTAACACTGCAGCCCAAGATATAAGAATGGAAAAGATATGAAAAAAAAAATAGTTTTATATTATTGGGATATGGCATGGTTGCAGTGTTGTGTCTAAAATTCGGTAGTGTGGAACATCACTGCAGGGAATTATTGGTACCCTGATATAAGACTCTGGCAATATGAACATTTACTTTGAAAAGTATTTGTCCAAGGACATGTTTGTCATAGCTAGGCTACTGTGTAAGCAAACCAAGATTACCCTGATTTTTTCAGATTTTTCTGAGGTGCACGTGGACATCTCAGTTCACTTACCAAGAACGTCCCTTTGTGTCATACAAGTTTTATTTCCATCTGCTTGATGACTGACATTAGCAGTGTGCGTCCAACTCTGACAGCTCTTAACTAGCAAACAAAACATATCTCAATACCTGAGACATTAGCAACACCTTGCTGGAATAGTCCATGGCATTTCTAGGTCTTTGAGAGATACAACATTTCATGTATTGCCTTTTAGGCATAGTTTGTCGAATTCATCCCTGGTCCTATTAACATTTCTATTTTTCCATGTAACCAGTCTTATAACAGCCCTCTGGCTAATGTTTTGTTACCTTAATAACTGTCAAACCTTGACTTCATGGTAGGTCATGCTGTCTGTTTATTGTGGTCGTGTGATCACAGCTTAAAACTAGAAATGAACATCTGTAGTTATTATTTATCTTTAATAATAGATTATTATGTGAATCATCCAAAACTATTGACAGAATGGTCTACAAACCGATTAATATTGCTATCTACTAGTGTACATTTGCTATGGACATTGGGCTCACATACTGTAAATGTATGTAAACTTCTCTACTTACTCTTTTATATCTGTATTTTATGTCTTCATCTTTTTTTATTTATGATATTAATTTTATATTACTTCACTTTTACTCTTAAGCGATTGTGTCTTATGTTTTATGTTCTTGTGCTTTAACACTTTCCCTGTGTTTTTGAACCACATCATTTCATTTTGGGGTGAAATTTCCTACATAAATAAAGTTGCCTTCCACAATATTCTTAAGGTCGTCTCTGGACCAAGATCTCGACCACGGCTGTGGTAAAAAGGATATGTCTTTTACTCTGAATATTTTACTGTTGCATTCTGAATATTCTTGTTTCTATAGGAATACAGAATATAAGGAATATATACTATATTTCCCATTTACATCCTAAATGTATATACAATAGGACCCTTCAACATCAGAAGGTCGTTTTGCCTGTCAGATTCCCATTGAAGCCTTGATGTTGCATTCTTAAGACTATATAGGCAAACTCAGAACCCCTGTCAACAATAGTTATATCATGTCCTTATCTCCCGGCCATCATTGTTCCAGACAGCACCAGTAATACACTCTAATTCTCCAAAATATGTCACATTAGTGTTTGTTTAAATAGCAAAGGCCTTTGTGCAGATGCACCAACAACATCATTTGTGCAATTGCAACTACAGTCCCTAAGGGCTGCCATGAAAGCTTCTCTAATTTTCTTGTTGATTTCTTCTTGTTTGACATGTCTGGTGTTCTCTCCTTTTTTTAAAACCTAATTCAAGGGACGAGAACTAGTGGGCTCATTTGAGCCATTTCTGAAGGAAGAGTAGGATGCAGTCACTTAAATGAGCTTGCTTGAGTTGAGTAGTGATGACATGTTTTAGTTTTGCACTTACAGCCTAGTTTGACTGCAAAGGATAATCTCCTGTGATATCCTTTTACTAAAACTGTGGCTGGAGAACTGCTGAGGAGGATGCATACATTTTTCTCAAGGACTCTAGCACAGATAAAAAAAATATTTAAAACATATTTGAGTTTGGTGAACAACTCAACAATCTTTTGCACATTAATGACTAACAAATCAAAAGTCAAAAGTCAATTTCACTTCCAATGAGATGTATGATAACTCAGACATTTCAACAAGTTTCATCACACATCCTATGTCCGACTGATCTTCCACTCACTCTCTCTGTTTGTGTGTGTGTGTGTGTTTGTGCATGCGTGTGTCCGTGCATGTGTGTGTGTGTGTGTGTGTGTGTGTGTGTGTGTGTGTGTGTGTGTTTGGGTATGTCTTTTTAAGTATGTGTCTCTGTGGGTGTATATGCCTGAGTGAAGTCTGAGTGTCATATATTTTTTGGGGTGTCAACTGACATTCTTATTCAGACTTTGATTTCAGTACATAAAAACATATTAAAAACAACAGAGACAGAGACCTCAAACATGGTTTGCTGCCTTCAGCTTTCTGACTTTCTAACCAGCATGATGAGAGCAAAACAACCCTTCACTGTCTGCAGCTAAGACAGCATAGTTGTTGATTTCTTGCTCCAAGTAAGGCTACGTGAACACAGCCTCAACATCATGGTATTAATAGCCCTTACTATTCACAGATAAAAGTTATTGAATTGGCATTGATCTGGCATGCTAAAAGCACACAAAGAATCTGTAATTATGTTTTTAGACCTTAAATTGTATTCAGTTATTAAGTTTTATTCTGAAGATAAATATCTTTGTATACAAGAGGCAGTAAGCAAAAAAATTAAAACCTGAAATGCAAATATGCAAAAATTGTATGTAAAGAAATCAATTGATTTCAGTTGATTATCTTGGATATAGATTTGCCATTTTGACTCTCTGTTTTCCATTGCTAAGCAGTATCCTAATCTATGAAATACTGGGCACATCTGAACACTGATCTAACAGATACTGTTCCCTCTATAGTGCTCTTGATGCAATTTAGAAAGATAAACAAAGAAAAGTTCTTTCCTATCGTATTGTTCATTTTTGTACAGTTTGTCCACAACATTTTTTAAACAGGTACCCATGCGTTCACCTGTGCTTGGTCCTCCTGAAATGAGGTGTGTTCTGCTGCATTGTTGGCATATTGTCACTATGATGCAATATAAAATGGTTTAGACAGTTGATCGATGATTTCCTCTCTGTTCTTTGTTTCCTGTGTTATGGTGATGCCTAGGCTGAGCTGCTTGCTTGCTCTAAGTCATCTAAGTTCAGTCTATCAATTGGCTTTGTAAAAGTGACTTCACTGGAAGACACAACAGGTGCACCAGCCATGCTGCTTGCCTTTTTTATGCCATAGCGTAATGTTAACATAATTGTAATATGGGTAGGGTAATAGCAGTGAGTATTCAGTGGAATATGCCAGGAGGCAGCCTCGCCACTGCCACCTATAAGCCTTTTTTTTGAGCTGATTGCACTGCCTGTCATTGCTGACAGGGCAATACGATAAATGCACCACTGGATGTGGGCATTAACCTGCCCTGCCCCAGGCAGCCTGGCACATGAAACTGAGACCAAATCCCCAGAATTATCATTTTTGAATCCAATTTCAAACGCCAAATTGCTTAATAGTTATCTGTGCCTTCTATGAAACGGCTGCACCTAAAGAAGAGTAATCAGTGAGGTCACTAACAGATTGTTCAGTTGAACTGACAATTGTCAGCAAGGTTATCAGTGATGGTAAGCTATGCATGTCTGTAGACTCCATTTTAAGGGATTTTTTTTTTCAATTCTGTTTTCCAATCAGACACTGGATGTTTCTTTTCTTACTTTAACACAAGGTTACATCTAGTAGACCAGATAACTTGTAGAAGGTTCTTTCAGTGCAAAAGACTTTGCATGATACTGCAGTGCGTGCACAAAGAAAGTTAAAATATTACTGCAACACAAATGTAGAACAGAATTAAAAACACATATACAGGGCTCCCTGTGGTGCATCAAACCAACCACATACAGTGTTTGCCTGCTAATTAGCTACTTTCATCGCCACTGTTTTGTTTTCCTCCCCCTATTCAACCTACACCATGTCAAATATTCAAGGACACAAGCAAACACTTTTTTTCTTGCACCACAAAGTGAGTGTATGCTTTTTATGTGATGTCAAAACGTAACAAAGACAAGGATGCCAACGGCCTAATATCTAGGCATGACAGGCAACAAACATAGAAATCCATAAGTTTATAAACCTGTACATGAAACTTTAAAGAGCAGTTGCTGTGTGTGTTAAAATTCAGTTGATATTGTAGCTGTTCGTCTATACACATGCATGTTTAATATATATCTAGAGTGCTGAAGAGAAACACATACACCACATGCCAAGTGCATAAATCGAGAAACACACTAGACTACACTACAAAAATAATGATTCTTCAGAGCGATGCAATAGAAGAACCTTTTTCAGTGCTTCAAAGAAGCATTGAAGCAACAGCTCTTTAAGGAACCATTTGATACCGATATGACATAACATAGCCCAAAATGACCTGAGGCTTTGAAGAACCATTTCCAATGTAAAGTAACTTTCAAATACACGCTAAAAAATAAAGGTGCTTAAATGGTTCTTTAATCATATCTGGATGGTTCCATGGAGAGTAAAGGTTCATCTATGGCATCGAAGAACCGGTACTCGCCCTATTACTTTTTAGAGTGTAGTCTAAAATATTTTACACACCCAGAACCCATCTGGTCCCCAGAATAATACTGTGGAGACTCAGACATGGCTCCATGGAGGGTCCAATAGTCCAATCTGGTCAGAATCTGCACCAAACCAGCACCGTCTTGATTTTTGGGTACTTTCACTGGACTAAAACCTATAATAACAAACTAATGTACCCGTTGTCACCGTTGTCATTAACAAGTACCAAGTCCCTTGGGAATCTGCAGCAAAACAAGGATGCATCTCATTGAACTAAAGTCCAGGTGTAGACTGTGGACAGAAGTCTTAGAAACAGGCTGGTATAAGTGGAATTATGCCAGATGCATCACACAGGCATACCATATTGCAGATCTGGTGCATATTCTGTACAAGAACAGCTTCACCAAGGACAGTTTAGCCCCTTTTATGTTAAAAATGATTCCCAAAAGGCTGGCTGAAAGTAATACGCATAATATTCTCTACATTTGCACAATAAACATTAACAGACTTTGCGACCACAGACAACAAGTAAGGAACTGCTATAATGATCACAAAAAGCAGGAAAGGGCTGAGGAACAGCAAATATACAGTCGATGCAGCAAACATGTGTATTTAGAAAACCACAGCATTAAATGACTGTAAGAAATATGCATCAAAACAAGTGTTTGGTTCAGGACATGAGATGATGAAAGTGTTGCTTCCACATAAACAACTGACACATTATCTACTGTGGATCACACAAAACAAACCAACACGTATGACATCAAACTGTATGCTGATCAAGGCAGACATGCAGTCCCATGTAAATCATAGCAATGACAACACATTCACATTCGCATGAAAATATTGCTTCCGGCAATAGACAGAGAATGTGTCCCATTATTGGTCTGCAAACTACCTTGCCTGACAGGGGAAGGGACACAAAAGCATGGGGGGGCATTAAAATCCTGTCCAATTTATTCAACTATAAAATTTACTTATTTATTTTGGTCGTAAATCACAGAATGATTCATCGGGATTATGATCCAAGACACTGCTAAATTATGAATGATTGGCAATGAAAAGAATATAATGAAAAGACGCAATGTGTTTATAACCATCCTCATTTGATATGCATTCACTATGGATGTGTAACATAAAACAAGCTTGCTGGCGATGGCTTGTGTGCAGCCTCCAGCCATGTGCTGATGAAAGCCTGCCTGTTTCACACGGCTATATGACTGACTATGAAATAAAACTGCCAAACCTTAAAAATATATTTGACATAATGGCAGGAGCTCAGATCTGCCATCATCATTACATCACTTTTTTCAGTCTTTGCTTTTGACTTTAAAAATGTCTGTAGGTGAGGTGCTTTGCAAAGGCCGAAGCACTTAGTAACTCATGCGGTCACTGGTGTACTAATTTTCACAACACTCTCATGTCAAACTGTACTGTAGAAATCACTTGGAAAAAGAAAAAAGTCTACATATTCTCCATCCCTAACTACCATCGCTTCAGGTTTCATTAGCTTATGTTTAAAGACTAATTTGATTTACTCCCCAGCAGCCCTTCTGCCTACACCATCACAGCAGAGCACCATCGTTAGATGAGCTGTGCAGCATCCGTGAGATGTTAATTTATTGGTTAATTTGCTAAGGACAAACATGTGCATGTCAAAGGTCACACTTCACTTTAACTAGACAGAGGCGCGGCGCACTGAGGCAAGCCGCGTAATTACCGATGCTACTTGTGCCTCTTGTCATAGCAAATTGTTGCTCACAACTGTGACCTTTATTGTCGAGATAAATTGTAACACTATACACTTATTTACTAAGAATATACTGCAGAACCACAGTATACCTCATAGATAAAAGTTAAAAGAGGAATTATTTTGATTCATTCAGATGTGTGCTTATTGCTGCACATCAGGTAGGGTGTGTGTGATTGACAACTATAAACCAGAAGGGAAGCTTACCATGGATATTTTTTTTCTCATTGGCTTACATTTACATTTCCTATTATCCATCCAGTCTTTCTATATTCTCATGAATTTAATACAAAGACTATGAGATTTGTCAAGCATTTCAACTTATGTTTTATACATTTGACAAGCTTCCTCAAGCATGCTTGCGCATACATTACAGGCCCTAATGCGGACCTAAATCACTGTCAGTCTGCAAGTAAAATGCATTGTGTATGGGTGTGTGAGCACAGACACGACTTCAGCCAAGTGTTATTATCGTGCTGAAAATGGACATCATGAGTATTCAGACATTCTAGGGCTGGTCTAATAAAAGCAGCAGCCTACCAGAGTTTCTAGAATGTCATCTGTTCGGGAGATCGATCATGACGGAATGGAAATAATTTCATTACATTTATTTTATCAGGAAGTGATTATCACAATAATTGAGTGGGCTTAGGACGTGTGTTATATTCTAGAGGGTTCTAGCTTGTAAATTAGCCTGGTATACCAGCCCCTCGTACTTCAGTTCATTTTGTATAGAGGGTCTGGCTGTGGTTTCCTTGACATAGTTGGGTCAGGCAGCATCTTGCCTGACCAATCAGCGAACAGAGGGAGTCACGACCAGACATTAGCGAGTGGGTAAAGGCAGATCCAATAGTTTTAAACTTCAGCGGAGTCTAGACCTGCAGAAAGAAATTGTTTGCTAATTGGTCAGGCAAGATGTTGCCTGAGATGACCATATCAATGAAACAACAGCCTGACCCTGTGTAGTAGTTTTTTTTTTTTTTTGGTTGCCCATAGATATTTTACATATGACCATTACGCTGCTTTATATAAGGTGTTTTCAGAGTACAGATGTGTGGAAAATAGTACCAAGTACCGACTGCCACAAAATCAAAGCAGTTAAGAGTGTACTGATGTGCTGTATGCTAATAGATTCAAAAGTGAGTATATTTTTAGAAACATTTGGGGCTGCTGAAATTATTCCGTATTGGCAGGGTGTCATCACGTACATCAATATCCACGTATGAATCCATGAATGATAGTTGTGGGGAGTAGAGTGAGAGGCTGTGGAGAAATAATAATTTCAATTATACATGTTATTTTTAAAAACATGAAGGTTCTCTTTATACAGGAACATTTCTCATGAAAATCCCTGTATTTGGCCAGCTAGGAAAGGCCTTCAGCCTTTTTCACTTTAACAACAAGACTGATTGGCTGAAATATGACTATAACATGCATTACCTGGGTCTTTTAAATGCAGAACCACATCCTCTCTCTGCTGTGTTGTTCCAGTACCTATGGGGTACAGCGGAGCTATGCAGTCTTTGTAGTATGATGCTTTAAGGGGATGCTATACGCAACAAAATGTGCTATAGGTTTTGTACCTACAGGCGTTGGTGTGGATGTCATAAAGCATTGCTATGAATTCCCTAAGATGTCCTAAGGCACTGCCATGATATTGTGCCGCATTTATTCAATTGTCTCTGATCCTGTGAGACAGCTAGCTTTCCTCATTTCCATGACGCAATGTTTACTGTACGTCTGTCAGTTGTAATGACATGAGAATCTTTTATTTGCTATTATTATTTATTTATTACCAAACAAAACTTCAGCCATTATTTTTTTTACAAATATTATTTGTAACTAATCACATTGACATAATGAATAATATATAGCTTATATCCTACTACACAACCATTGCTGTACTGGTAACGCATTAATAATTGGATAGATTACCTGTTTAAATCTAACGGTGTTTGTTAGTAATCTTCATAATGATTATGTTGCTCCCATAGTCACAGTTCATGCTCTAGGTGTCGTTGCTTACTGTTGTAATAGATAAATGCATTATGTCTCTGTATTTAACACCCACATTGTTAATAAACAGCTTTGTTTACATTCACATGTTAGCACAAATCACAGCTACTGTCTTCAGGGCCACAGCAGGGTTGTCATACCTGCCAAACAGTGCTTTAAAACGCTTCTAAAAGATGCAGTGTTTATATTAGGTGATGCTAGCACTTCCATGACCTTGACACTGCTAAGCAAGCAAGTACTCATAGTAAGGGAACAAGCTATTAAAACTTAGTGTAAACTGTACATGCCTCTTTGTTGAATTATGAACAACGATTACATATGGTGCCTTGGCTGCAGGACTGTAATTACACATTAATGACATTTTAGCCATGCTGTTTACTTGTTTTGTTTTTTGAACATTTTGGCTTCATGTCAAGTGTCAAGAGTCAGGTGAGAGAAAAAATGGTTTCCCCCAGCATTTCCTTTAAGCAACATTTGCCATAAGGCCATTAGCCTAAAATGTGCTTTTACTATCATTTAGTGATAAATAACGGTCATGGAGCCTTGTTTGACATACTGTGTTCAATTGTACTTGGCAGTGTAATAAACCATGTTAACAAGTAACAGTCACATGGGGTTACACAAGGTTATGTCTCAAAAGGGAAGACTGACAATCAAAAGTTTATTAGTTAACAGAGGCAGGTCATATGAGTTGAAACTGTCCTTTTTTGCATGTATATTAGGTAGATGTGTCTTATTTGCCTTGAATTACTAACCAAAGCATTTTCTCTGTCTTCATCTCCGCTCCCTTGTGGCTATAATCTCAGCATATTTCAGGCTTTATTCAGTAAAAAAAGAAAACCTAAAAACAACAACAACAAAGCATAAACAAAACAGCTCATCTATGAATCATGCCATTCCTACCACCCTCTTACACAAGTCTTCCTCAAGTTTCATCTGGCTGCCCCTATTGCCCCTATATGATTAAAATAAGATTCTATTCGTGGATATGTAGTTCATATATATAATCACAATCACTGAAAGTATAACAGGCTTTTTATTATTGGGTTAGTTAAAAGTGGGCCACAGCACGCTGAAATGTGAAAGTCATTTCAGTAAAGACATCATGAATTACATTGGAGCTGAGAGTTTGTCTGTTTGTGTGATCCTCTCTATAAATGATGTCCTGTCATTTAAAAGGATTGACTACATGTGTTCTCTTTACATGCGCATGTTTTACTGATAAGTTTTTGTATGCACTACTAAAGACACACCTGTGGCCAGAATCAAATTCCTTGTGTGTTTACATACATTTGGAGGGTGTTTTCACATTTGGTGACTTTTCAGACTTTTAAAATGAACTCAGATTGATGTCTCAGCAAGTTTTTGCACATATGCGAACACTCCAAATGACCCTTAGAACCCCCTGAAACCAGCTGAACAGACATCACCTCAGGAAAAATCACAGTTCAGTTTGCTTCTAAGTCCACAATACAGTTCACTTAGTTTGAGCTCTAGGAACACACAGCGCTCCAGGTTTCGCCTCACCTTTTCCCACTGTGTGGCCCATGATCAAAAGTCGTGAAAGTCTGGTAGCTCTTTTCACAACTGTTGTGAACAAAAATAGAACTGAGGCCCCATTACAGCTGAAGTGGAGCAGAGAAGGAACTATCTTTGTTTAAAAAAAAAAAAGAACTCAGACTGTGACTGCAAAAAGAACTGAGTTCCATTTTTCTGTTAGTTCACTTTTAGAGGACTGAGTGTGGTTCACCTTAAAAGGACTACATGTGAAAATATCCTGAGCCTCAGGCTGAACTCAAATTCCTCTCAAACGCATCAAAACATGGTAACACCTGTGGACTTTATTCATTGCCTCCATCCAAAACCAGACATTTCAACCTTGGTCGGTACACCATGTAATGTTCTGTATATAAAATCAGTGTATTACTGCATAAAGAAATACAGCATGTATGAAAAAGTTAGATAAGCATATACTACTGTTTAGCAAACCTAAACTGATTTGTAATAGGACTCGACCTGAACAGGATAAGGAACTCTCTGTAAAGTATGTGAATGTAGGCCTATGAGACGAATAAATGGCCAATTTGCAAGAGAAGAAGACGAAGCTATTTCAGGGTGACTAAAGACAGTGACTAAAGTTAAAGTCATGTTTGTAGCCAATAATTATCTCACTTTTGATTGAAGAGATTTGTCAGCACAAAATGCACATAAAGTAGGAACAGAAATTACTGAAATGAGCAGCTCTCAGAGTGACTGAAGGGTGAATGTTATAATAACAGCAGTGACAGGCAGGGGCCCCGTCCAGGAGGTGGAACATTTGGATGATTCTAAGGACCCAGCTTTGAGGACATGATTAATGTTATTACTAATGGCAGGAGGGGGGCCAAAATCATATTCTTTCATAGTGCCCAAAATTTCTAGTGGTGCCCCTGCTGACAAGTGATCCATTTATCAGCGCTTGGGTGTTCCTTCTTACAGGAAGCAGATTGTCAACAGCCTGTACGTTTGTCAGTAGAGATGATGAGACAAAAAATGGGCTCTCTGTACAAAAATTTGGCTAATTCATTTTGCTGACCCCCCGCCTCCCCCGCCCCTCAACACCACCACCACACACCCCAATTTGCCCTACTTAATTAGTGTTTTGTTTTTGTTGTTTATTTGTTTCTTTGTTTGTTTGAGGTTTTGTTTTCTCTCTGCTTGGTGAAGTCTTCTGTCAACTTATTACCCATTGTCAGAGACAGTGTGACATTGACCGTTCTACTGTAACCAGCAAATTATCCATGCCCCCTTTTCTTTTCCATTTTGTTAGTTTCTTCCTTCTGTCTAGAAACTCCAGCTTTCTGCTCACTCATCAAAGTCTCAGCGTCAATGCAGTATCCTGCTGTGATTACCCTATGGACATTAGACATTTACCAACATCTAGCAAAAACATACAAGGCTCTATACCAAACCATTTCCAACTTATTGAACGATGTGTCCTCTTTCTCTGTTAATTCTGACTGCACTGATAGAGATGCTAAAGCTATTCCTCTATTAATTATTATGCTAAATAGATAGAATCATAATTATCATTAAATTACCATGATGGAATAAGCCAATTCAACAGTAAAATGTGGTTTTGGAGCACAGATATCTAAGTTAGCATGACTAGACCAAACCCCCAAGTTCAAAAAGCACTTGCAAGCATATGCTGGTTTTAAAACTGAAGCCAGTTTTATTTATTTATTATTGTATTATACTACCTTCACAGACCTGTCTGTTTTAGCTTCGGTTGCGGCTGTCCATTCTTTTTCAAACACCTACTGTATGTGCAACAGGGAGCACCACTCTTGCAGTGTGCAGTGCGTCTGTGCTGCCATTCCAGTGGAATCCCTGCTGACACGGTGCCTTTTCAAACCTCGCAGGCTTCAAAAACTCAGAGCATTCATGGGACCCAAGTCTTCACATAAGCACGAGTGAGTGAGTGAGTGATAGGGGGAGGGGACTGTGCGCACCCAGTTGAGCGGGATAGTGTATTGGGTTTTTGTTTTCAATACTCAAGACATCAGAGAGCTTTCCTCCACCAAACGCTATTGAGGTTTATGGGCAGTGGGCTACAATAACTAGATAATATTGCCCATAAAATGCTTGCCTCCCTCATGACCAAATGGCATTTCTCTCTCTCTCTCTCTTTTTTTAGAAACATTATGGTTGATTTTAAAGCTGAATCAGATGGCATCCAATGGCTCATCTTCGTATTTTCCCTCTGCAAATAAACCCGTATTTTTAATGAATCCCCAACCAATATTGTTATGTTGTTGTGATATGTAAAAAAAACAGCTAAATTGCAAAATTTTAGGAGGATACAGCACCACTCTCTTGTCCTTTTTTATGCCCATCTTTAAAGGAGAATCATTTGGCCGTGCAGTGCCCGTAATGGCCTCACATACCTCATAGCAAACTGTTTCGGGATCTTTGCCATATTACCTCCACCAACTGGCCAGGTTTGATGCTGCCCTGACACATTAGCCTTCCTACCGACCGAGATTAAAGCTGCCCTGTCAGACTTTCCCATTTTTTAGTCCTACTGCTGAAAAAAAACAACAACAAAAAAAAAAACCCACACAAACATCTAAAGGAATAATAAAATAGTTCTCAATAGGAGTAAGAGCAGATAATGACTACGCCTTTTTCTTTTTATGATGTGAAAGTACTGCATGAGCTCACGTTCACAGATGTATTATTACTAATGAACAGAGTTTGTGTTCAGCATCATAGATAAAAGTGTGCTGTGTGGCAACATCGGTAAAAAAACACTAACAGTGTATGTATCTATAAAACAATAGAGTGCATTGTTGTACATGAACATCACAAAAAAAGTCTGTGTCCCCCAAAATACTAGTCAAAAATGTAAGGTCATGTTACCATTAATCTTTATAGTATCCTTTAACACTTGTCATTTTAGCAATGCTTACAGAATCATTAATGAACTAGTGTAGCACATAATCACTGGCAAAGCCAATTATCTACATGAACACCATTTTACCACTAATCCCACTCCCTTACTCCTCCTCACAGACACACAGACACATGCACAAAGACACACACATACACACAACCGCACAAAGGCACACTTTCTCTGCTTTCTCTGTAGCTCAGCCAGTGAATAACATAGAGAAACATGCCCCTCTCTACCCTACCCTGGAAATCACAGGAGACAGTGATTTTGAGAGATGTCACCATGTGTGAGATCCACATTTTGATGTCAATAAAAGAATGTCACACACCAATGAGCGAAGTCATGCTATTCAATGAACCTTGTCTTGCCCTGGGCTTCTAAAGAGAAGCTGCATTGATCACAATAGATGTGTTGGCACAACTGAATTAACTATGTCATAATTGGGATACTTTGAAAGCTCGTGGGACACATCTCTTTGGGTATGTGAGCAATTCATTATTGCACCAGTGCTTCTTAAGTGCATTTGTAAATTATACTAACAGTGTTCACCTCAAGCACTTTAAAAGAATTTTATACCAATGAATAGCAAATGCAGCCACATTCAGAACCATTGCTGTCTGTGTGACAATGAAACGTTAGCTATATATTTCACATAGGGTTATAGGGGTCACATCCAGGCAAAGTGAAATATCCATCTGTATCTATTTATCTGCATCTATTCATAGAAGTATTTCTTTCTGTAATAGAATTCCAACTTCAGCCACATAAGGTGATGCAATGTCATTGTGTCCAGCCTAGTCTTAATTCAAGGGCAGGGAAAATGGGTGGTCCTATAAATATTCTAGAGGGAGGATGAGACACACACACACACACCGAACACACACACACACACACACACACACACACACACACACACACACACACACACACACACAAAGTACTCACTTGCGTAGATGCAAATTAACTGCTATGGCACCTACCCAAGACAAGATATCTGAGACACAGTATGAACCGAATGACCGTACTGACCATGCAGTAATGGAAAGTAGGGCAGATGCTAGTTATGATGTTTCACTTTTATTTCCTGAGTTCGTTTTTACGTCCCAAAATCCCTCTCTGTAGCCGAGCCAGAAGAGAAGTGCCCTCCAAAGGAAAACTGCTCAGTTTTAAGTTGCGAAAGCAGAGGTTTTACTGCAGAAAGGGTGTCCATATTTGGCTAAGTCTCTGGCCATGGTCCTGAAATTCCTTATAAGCATTGTTGGAATTCACAGAGCACGCTGAGGAACTGCACAGCTGCCCAATGTAAACACTTACATGTACAGTACATATCCCCCCTGCTGAGACAGAAGCCAAGAGATGATAGGGGGAGGTGGTGGGATGAGCAAGTAACCACAAAATCAACATTCAGTGGTGGATGAGGCAAGTCTGGCATAAATACAAGGCTGGAGATTGATATGGCAAGTGGGGGGAATGGTACCTCCTGATGTTTCTGGCATTGAATGACTGCAGCTTGTCAGGACATCACTGTGCCTGCTGGTCTCCAAATCAGTATTACAGCTACTAGCCCCCCACACACCTTTCCCATTTATTTATTCAGTGGATGGCACCTTTTTTTGCAGAGGGCGTGTACTTTCAGTTGTAAATGTAGCAGAAAGTCAAGGTGGCTGACCTTTTTTTTTTTTTTTTTTTTCTGGCCATCAGGCTTTCCAACCGAGCTCACGGTCCTTGAGCATCTTCGCAAAAAAGGGCCAATCCCACCAGAATCTGTGCCAGTGAGTGCATGGTGCAGATCTTCAGATGAAACTGTCCTGTCTGTGAACTCTTGTGTCCACAAAAGAAAACAACAAATTCCAGATTTTTACTTTTTTCTCGCCTTCACAGTTTTACTTCGTCCCCTTCTCCCCTTGATCATAACACCTAACCTCTTGTCTGGTAGAACACTTCTGCTGGCAAGAGGGCCCCCTTAGGGCTTTTGTTCACACAGCAGTGAAGACCTCTGCTAGCTCCCAGGCTTCCCCCCTGTGGTCTGGTGAACACACTTTTTAAAGTCCAGACCTGTGTGGGAACACATTCCCTGTTGTCAGAAACTACTAGAGAATGACCATGTTTGGATCTGCTTAAGATGGTTTTTCGTGGTGCTAATTACACACAAATGAGTTGCTGAACAAAACTTTCACACTTTTAACGAGAAACACTGACTAACAGTCCATAAAGTGTGTGTGTGCAATTAAAAGAAAGAGTATACTTAACTAAGCTAGATCATGTGGTTTACATTAGCCCTACATGTTGTTCATTTTGTCTACGAGTTCAGCATCAACCTTAATACTATTTTTTTTAACACAACTTAATCAAAAATGGCAATTGTGCCCACAAATATGTGTGCCTGCTTGCCATTTCAGCACAACAGCCAGTGTAGTAAACAATGACCGTCCGTGTAAACAAAAAGTCATCTAGAAATAATGACCTAAAACATGTTAGTAAATGAGAAATGGGTAAAGTAGGGAAAGAGATCAGGTGCATAAAATGAGTGTGACCTGACATCATTTTTGTCAGTCCCGGAAGGACTGCCAGCCCTGTCTGTGGTGAGAACTAAGTAACTCATTATTTTTAGGAGCACTTCCCCTTGGAGACATGAAGGTCATTTATCTTCAGAGGCCGAATCCTGTATGTTACTGCCACTATGTCCAGTGTCAGATATAACAGGCGAGAGAGAGAGAGAGAAAGAGAGAGATCTTGAAAAAAAAGTTTATTAAACAGTTTTGTTCCTTGCACACACACCAAGAAATAAATCTCATCTGTTTTGCTAAATGCATATTTTACTTTAACAGCACATTATGCTATTCTTATTCTGAAAATTACTGGCATATTTTTTTTAGGTTATCAGCATTAATTGGGTTTTGGGTTTATGTCCCTTTCCATACGTTGCTAAGCAAATGTACCATATTTTTTGATATAGGTTTGATCTTGCATATACCGGCGGTTCAATGAACAGCGAAATAGATGTGAAATCAATTCTTAACCAACAGTTTATCAATATGGTTTAGCTGTCAGTGGCTCAGACACTTAACCTTTTTAATAGGTTAATACCTGTCTGTGCAGAAGAGCAGTGCCAGACAGAAATGTGTGACAGGGAAATTTCCGAGCACATAATCTGGGAGCCTGTTGCAAATGAAGTGGATGTAAATGCTTTCTTGTGGTTTTGTGGTAGCATGGCTTCCGCTCATAACCCAACAGAGAGCAAGACATTTCAGATATTCCAGCAGCAAAACTCACATTAAATAAGGCCTATTCCAGTGACTTAGTGCAGTTCAGCTATGAGGCACTCGTTGAATTCATCATTGTTCATTTTATAAAATGGCATATCAAAGTGCTGTCCTGATTGCAAACACCAGCCTATACGGTGGGAATCAGCACGCCATAATAAAACATTTGTTCCCTTCGGCACACTACAGGGCCACATAAAGAGCAAATTTATCATCACACTTTGGGTCGTTAATGTGTGTGTGTGTGTGTGTGTGTGTGTGTCCAAGAATGTGCCATGGAAAAAAAAACAGAGCTGAGGGGACACCTGAATTTTGATGAGGAAACAATTGCCAAATTTCCATGTTAACTGGTTTTTCAAGCTCCGGAGAGCTTAATCAAAACCAGAGCACTTTTGGATACTTGAGGAAGAACATTAGCACCATTCTGCCCAATCCCCTTGACAATTAAATCAAAGCACTATTTTGCATGCAAACAATTTCTCCTGGCAGTGTGTGTTTGTCAACACTTGACCTTTTGACAGTCTTCGGCACAATTTTTAAAATAGGTTTTGGTATTCTTTTAAATATCAGTGCTCATTAGCGCTTATTTACATTACTACTTCACAACTGTGAGGTTGGACAAATCAAAAGGTGTTCATGAAAGGAAATTAGCTTACTCGCAATATATCACAACATGACTTAACTGGTAGGGAGAAAATAAAATAAACATTACCAGCAGATTTTCTAGTTTGTAATGACATTCATGCTGAGTGTGTATACCGAATCAGTCTGTTCTCTTTTTAGCAGTTACAAAAACCATTCCATAAAGTTTACAAATTCAGACATTTATCTTGAGCCGGACTGCATACAAATTGGGCATATTTAGTGGTTTGGCCCATAGTTCACCGCTAAAGCAACAGATGTAACAAGTCCTCCTTCACGTGAAATTATTTTCTTGTACTGTTCGATATGAAGAATAGAAGTCAAATGACTACATTGAGAATGGGCCAATGGAAATCTCACACGGCAAGTGAGAGACAAATGCTGGAGGGTAACTAAAATGACAGATCCAATCCTACATGTATTATATAAATAGAGATGGATAGTTGCTAAGGTAAAACCAAATATTAATAAATAGATGTGGTGCTTAGATCTTAGGCTGGCTGCAGCATTAAACCCATTAATCTTCCACTTTGCTCTTCCTTCTGGCCTTAATATTTCTCATCAATCAGTTACTCTAGTGTCATCTACAGTATAGATGAGAGAGAGGGAGAGAGAGAGAGAGAGAGAGAGAGAGAGAGAGAGAGAGAGAGAGAGAGAGAGAGAGAGAGAGAACATTTCTGCCAAGGGAAGCCATCGCCACACTGCCAATCAATGTCTGATGTTAGCTAATGCATACAAATAGAGATATAATGTTATACAAAAAAGGGACATATTAAATCCAGCTATACTGGTCAGTAAAAATGTTTGAAATAATGAATGTGGAATAGATTTGTTTTTTTTTACTTACCAACCAATTTTCTGGTTCCACAGAGAAGTTGTAACTGAGAACACTCACTGTTATTGTGTGTGTGTGTGTGTGTGTGTGTGTGTGTGTGTGTGTGTGTGTGTGTGTTAAACAGACTTAATCCATCGTTAAAAAACTTACTAATATCTACATAAAGAATTGACTTACAGAGTTACATGTATGTATGTTTTTATTTTGTTCAATATAAATACAAATATCAAAGTAAATGTAAGGCTGGCTTTAAGTTGTTTTGTGTGGTGGAATATGAAAGACTTGAACACAGGATGTGCTGGAAAGTTAGCACCTTTTCTAGTAAACATGACTGTAATATTAGCTACAGTACCAGAGAAATGCTACTATTTGAACATGAATTGCATTCAGAATAAAATAGCAGCGGAATATATTCCTTTTTTGAAAGTTGATTTTTTTAGATGCTGTTTGTGTTAGCCATTCGCAAAGTTTTGCCACAACCCTGAAGTCTCTTCTAAACGTACAGGACCACAGATATTCTAAGACAACCAGATATGCCACTCTGGTGCATTTCCAACGTAAATGCAATGGGCCTTAATAGGGAGTGGCATATCTGGTCGTCTTAGAATATCTGTGACAGGACACTGCTGTTACTAGTAGTTCCAAACTGACTGCTGCTATGGCTAAGGTCCAGTGGTTAGTTTCATAGCTGTTGTCCAGCTAGCTACTGCAGTGTTCTCTGTTTAGTAATACTGCTTTGTCCTTGGCCAAAGTGCAGATTAACAGCAGCACAATTTGAGCACGAGTATAAAAGCAGAGCTGATGCCCAGTGCTGAAAACAGTGTCAGTGTATGAATTGATTCCTAGGCTACTGGTGGCTAGCCTAGCACACTAGATGTACCCTAGCATTAGCAAATGTGATTTCTGTTCTGGGTACAGTCAAGCAATGACCCATTGAAGCTTATAAGCTATTCTCCCAAATGTGGTCAGACCAATTATATCAGTCTGTCCTTATGCTTTAAGACTTTAGGTTTTTTATTCAGAAAAACCCAGATCAAAGAGTAATGACACCGCACAGTCTTCTACACAAACACCAAGATTAGTGTACATTGAATGACAGTCTACTAGGCATTCTGCATGAGGAAATATGTGCTCTTTTTTTATGCATCCCGATGTGCCAACTCCTGAGGTCATGACCCTGTAGTCTTGTCTCATTTGAAGCAAAATGAATGCATCTCTCACCTTCCGAGTACCTCGCTGCACATACCATTGATTCTCTTGTTGTTCAGCCTCCCGTTGAACCCAGTCAAATATATTCCAAGAAATATTCCTCTGTTGTAATATCCACATTCGTGTCTGCATGGCATAATCTCTAAGCCCACTGCATAACATATCTGCCGAATAAAATGCTTATTTCCCAGGTATTTTCCAAGTATGTTACGATGGTGGCAACCATGGCAAAACTTAATGTTAAACCATTTCAGCTCAGTATTAAATAAGATAATCTTCACTAGTTAAAAAACAAAGGTTATGTATTGCACACCCTAGACATACTCTGCATGGAGTATACGAGTTTAATTTAGAGTTTAAAGTATAAAAATTGATTGTTATATATATATATATATATATATATATATATATATATATATATATGCACTTGCAGCATCATCACATTTTAATTATGTTTTAATGAATGCAATTAGTTCCTTAAGATGAGTCAGCAATACTTGATTGACATCTAAAATGGGGAGAGAAATTAATTATTCTGCATACCATCAGCACACTCTTCATTTGAAAACATAAAAATACCACTATAAACAATATCACTGAGCCTGCCCTTTATGATGTACTGTATTGTCAGTGCACACTTGGCCTGATGCATACAATCCACCACCTAATTTATGCAATCAAAAAATAAATAGTTATGCAATGCCAGGTGTACATTATCATAGCACTATGGCTAATTTTAGACTATTTTATGTAGCGCCACTGCCCTGTTTCTTAATCTGCATGCTTATCCACAAGTGATCAGTACATGCTGGCCATCGTGGTGGAAGCTGGTCTGGTCTGACATGGATGTGCTAGTCTTTGAGAACAACTACAAGCTCATCACCAAATCAGACCATCGGTACCACATTGCACCCGTTTGTTTTGAATATTATGAAAACAAATATATAGCAGTAGGAGTAAACACAGAAGATGGTGTCTTGCTATGTTATGAACAAAAAACTTTACATTGTACTACCGTTTGAGAGCATCGTGGTAGTGACCACCACCACCATGATTTTCTATCATACAGCTTGAAGATAAAGGGAGCGGATTGTATGTTAATAAGCACATCTGCCACATAAGCATATGCTTTCCATGTCTACTATATTATTCAGTCATTTGCCAACTGTTGTTTGTTCACTTGGAGAACTAGCTATATCAGCAAGTAGAAACAAAAATCAGTTATTGTGCTGCTTTTGCATAAAGCGTTTTCTTGTTACATAAAAATGAACTTGAACTCCAAGAGTTTGTTGGCTACTAATATAAGCCAGCTGCACTCAAGCTGTCAAGACGGCCCTTTAAAACCCACCACATGAAGGCCTATATGAGTAATGTTATTCACAGAAATCTGTTTTGGGCTCTGTAAATAATATGAATGTGATGTTAAACACATTAAAATCCAAACGTTACAAAGTTGAAGTCAAGTGCAGAAAGACAGTTGTTTTGTTATGCATCTCAAGTTCTATCAGTAGGGGGTTATACTTCTGACATCGTTGATGGACAGTAGTGTTTTCCCCCCCCTTTTTTTGTCCATGAACGCCTCTCACAGAAATTGCAATTGAATCAGTGCTGTGCATTTAGTGTCACAGATGCACTGCTTTCCATGTGAAAGATGATTTCTTGCTTGTCAGAATCTTGGCATTCTGGTTTCACACATCAGTCAAACTGAGGAATGCACGGGGATTCAGAGACCGGACTCCTTGTTTGATGCCATCAACATTTTTATAGTACTGTCTCACAGAAATGAGTAAAAGCAAATAGACAAGGTCTACGGGGAAGAGGCTGAGCACATTTTTCACCATCAGTCAAGCAGAGGTAGTCTTCCAAGTTTCTGCATGTCATTCATCATATCAGGTAGAGCTGCTCTTGAACCAGGGAAGCTTTGTGCTACTCTGATGTACCTTGACAACACCCCGTGGAAAATCACATCAACGCTACAACTGCAATCCTTTAAGCCTTAGTCTTGTGTAAAAAAAGTATAAATGTATGCGTAGTAAATGTCTTTTTATGCACAATACCCCCTTTTCAACCATGATGCCTATTTTAGTTGAAAGGAAAAAAAAGATAACTTCTGTTGAAATATACTCTGATGCATATTGTAAGAGTGCCAGTAGGTCTCAGAGCCGTCACCTGCCTTGGAGGCATTGGTGGTGGTGTGTGTGTGTGTGTGTGTGTGTGTGTGTGTGTGTGCGCGCGCACACATGCGGATGTGTGTGCCTCCTATAGCTGCACTGCTCATTATATAACCTGGCATAGAATCTTTACATACAAATACAATGCCAACAACTGACTTAAAGAGATCACACTGTAACTACCAACATGGCAGTAGCCTAAGATAGCAGTCAGACAGCTGGGAAAAGCTCCACTGTGTCAGAAATTGGGCAAGGGTTTACCTGCCAGCTTAGGTACAGAGTGATTTCAAACTGATTATAGCACCCACATGTATGTGGGAATGTTTGTGAACCTATTACCTTCATATTTAGTATTGAATCAACCCTCAACAATTTGGATCATTAGTTTGATCATGGTCGTGTCTGTCTAATCAATGGCACCATATTGTGTCTGTGTTTACTTCTAGAGCCATGTTCTCCCATGTCCTCAAGTCACAAAAAGTGCACAGCTGCACACTTTTTCATTTAATGCAATTTTTTTTTTAAATGTATATCTGTTTATACATAGGGCACAGTCTAATTCGTACCACCAAATGATTATAGCCTCAACCCACCACCCTACAGTTCATTTCAGGCACTTTTCTTAAATCTATAGTCACCTTTGGGTTAATATTTTCTTAACAATCATCCAATATCAATACAAACACTTGCTATGGAGTGTAGATTTTTAGAGGCCAACAATCAAGTAAACAAACCGACGGCTGATTTGACTTGATAAATAGGTGAACTAATGAGTATGTAGTGTAGTGAGGATTTCAGTGTCAAAGCCCTCTGAGACTCAGTGATGGTAGTCGAAAAACAGACAAGCTGTGTTGTGTTGTGTGTCTGCACAATGTGGAGCCTGCAGGGCTTGCTGGCTGTGCTGTGCTGTGCTGGGCTCCTCTATGCTGGGGCTTGAACCAGCACGGCTGGTGAAAAAAGCGAAGGCCAAACAATTCTTGAAGACATACCAAAAATATTACACAATGAATATTGCATGAATTGTGTTGGGCTACTTGGGCATTGTAATTTTGATCATGAGTGGTGCTGTCGGACTATGTCCCACTGATAATGGAGGATGTAAATGCAAAAATCAAGGCAGTGCATCAAGCGACGGATTCTTCATCTGAGTATCTGAATAAAATTCCATCTATAATCTACAGCAGAAATCAAGCCGCACAACTCCTGTGTGCTGTTGGAAATCTTCAACATTGGTTGTGGAGTGAGTCCAAACATGACCTCTGTTTTGGAGTTAGTCTTCAAATTTAAACATTAAACAGCAAACTTCCTGTAGCAAACTGATATTTGTCAGGCACTGAAAATAACACAGAAGGGGGAAGGCTATTGCTGGGGAGTGTGTAGAGATGGACAAATAAATTACATTATCAATCTTAACTCCAGTGGGTTACTTAATTACAGCAACCTTGTGGACTTAATTATCTGCAGATGTTACCATATTTAAACCGTAAATCACTCACTGAAGCAATCTTAAGAGTCAAGTCTGCCCTGCCTCGGGCAGTTATCTATTCTGATCATGATGGAGGGATACAAGTATTTAGTTTCATCAGATAAAGCACACAACTCGGTTGTAAATGCACGGCATTAACCTAACGATAATTCTATCTGGTCAATCAAAGACTCAGTACCTCCCAAAGTGAGGGGATATAATTTTTTCCTGCTGTCTAATTGAAACTCTGAGGCCCCACTGTGATTCACGATGACAACAGGTCGTACACTTCAATTAAGGGGCACTTAATTGTGCAATAACATCATGTAATCGCTTTCAAAATGAAAATGTATTGTTTCAACCACACTGGCTGGCCCAGGAGCTTTGCACTTGTTAATAAAGGTGCTCCTACAATATCAAAAAACAAGTTTGTATATTCTTGTAGGAATACACCTGTGGAAATTAATTAATAACACAGGGATATTAATATTGATGTGTTGTGAAATTTTCAAAAATCATTGCACAGGATATACACTTGGGTGATTCCTCATATCATTAGCATTTTGTTTGCACACATAAGCCCAGCATGGCCATACATCACCTTCCTATCGCCTCTGTAAGAAAACAAAGGAACCCATGTATGTGCTTTCACATACGGTTTGCACAGATGGAGATATACTTATGCCCTAAAGGGATTTTTTGGACTGGGTAATGGCCATAGTTGTGTAGGAAGAACAAATTGATGTGAGGGTAAGATGAAAAAAGTACTCCCACATAATTAAGGCCTTTCATTCATCAGTGAACTATGTAAGTACACATACAACTACATTTCTGCATCCCATTTAGACACCCATATACTAAGTTTTACCAGACTCTAGAATGTTGAAATTTGACTCTAGAAAGAAAAGCAACAACAACAACAACAACAAACACTAAATATAGTCGCAAGCGGCAATGATGGGCCATTGCACCTCCGCTCCCACAACTCATCATATTTCACCTGTTCTCTTTGCCTGAATACTGTTTGTGCCATTTTTCTCACTTCAGCTTGATTTTATTATCGGATTTCAACATTTCATTATTAGAAGTGGGCATGGACAGGTGATTTTCTTGCAAGAGGTTCCACGAAATATAAGGAAAAAGAATTTTCCTTTTAAACCATTTTGTTTTCCTGATAATAGCCAAAATGTAATGTTGGTAAAAATACACGCCGCCAATGGAACAAATTTCATGGTATTTGCCTTGTTTTTAGAGGTTGCCCTGCTGCTTGTGCATGACAAATTTTGTGTAGGTCCTGCCTTATCGGTTCAAGATATTGGCAATTCATAATTCCATTTTTTACATTTACTCATTTAACTAAGTGGCGCTAAGCTACAAACAAGTATTTATGGGCTGGGTTGATATGCCTCTGTAACACCAGCATACTAAAAAAAAATCTTTGTCCTGGGCAAAACATTTGGCAAGTCATTTAAAGAAAACTGTGTTTGGACTACTAGCTTTGATATGAAACAAGATTTGGTGCACATTCAAAAAAAAATTGCGTAGAGTTTGCATGTCAAAGTTGACCAAATTTGGACAATTAGAAGCCAATTATGGACTCTTAAACAATGTTAAGCTTCACTTTAGTTTTCATTGACATTGAAGCTGGTTGCTTTGAGGACCTACACCTACCAAATTTTGTGGGGGTAGCTGAAATTATATGCTGGCCACAGGGCTCTAAGACATAAAGATGTGCTATGGAATCTGGGTCACTCTAAGGCCAGAGTCTGTTCCTGAGAACCAGTCATTAGTTCCCGTGTGTGTTTTCATGCATAGGAAGTGTGTCAAAAATGGCTGAGTTTGGTAGCCTGGCTGTCGTACCAAGCTTGTAGGCGGAGTTTTTTCTGGCAAACCTCCCATAGACAGGAAGTTCTCAGAGGAAGGATCAATGGGCGTCTTTCAAATACATATGTGTACTACTGGACAGAGCTACAACAAATCAGACCACTGATTCCGATAACGAATGCGAGCATTCATTTTTCACTGGTGCCCGATTTTTCACTTGAATGTGAAATTTAATGTAGTGTCATAAGGCAGTATGGGTGGGCCCAGGCTATGAGTCTAGCAGAAAAAAGAAAAAGAAAGAAAAAAAGAAAGAAAGAAAGAAAGAAAGAATAATCTTTCGAAAAGCAATAGGGCTTTGAACCTCTGGTGCAGGCTGGTCTGCACCTCCAGTGCTCGGGCCCTAACAAGGGTCAAACAACTTAACTGCAACCGAGTCAAAAAGGAGCTTGTTTAACAAAACCAGTTAGAAGGACAAACATGACAGGCAGGCACACATTTCTTCTTAGGTCTGGAATACACCTGCTGTTTGACCAAGCATACACTCACACACCACATGTGTCATGAACAAACACTTGCTGCAGCACTATCTATAACTTGTTTTGTTCACGTTGTAATATTACAAAATATGATTATTTTTATTATTAATAAAAAGTTACTAAAATGTCAAAAATGAAAAAATGAAGCCTGATTTCTGCATCAGAAGCTTCCTAGAACAACATCTAAAAGGTTGAATTTTTTTTTTTGCATTTTTTTTTATATTTGGGCTAGTGGGGGTTAACTTCACATGATGGTCCACATTTCCATAGTGTAGCCTACAACTTAAGTCAGCTCTGGGCACGTGTCTACATTACCCTATAGGTTACTATTTTAATCTACTACCTATTTGTGTATAGTCACCATGAGCCGAACATCCACATAATCAATAGTAAAGAAGAAATAATTTCTAAAAATGCCTCTTAAAAGATGAAACTTTTGCAACAAGGACATTGCAATTTCAAAGTTGTGGATCTGTCTGAGAAAAGGAAGGTGTAGATGATATTAACACCTAAATGTTTTGTGCTAATAACGCCTCAATGTGTGAAACAAAATAATGCTACCACACATAAAAGGCACAACTATTGTATAAACCTCAGAAGTACTATCTCATTCAATTATTCTAAGAAAAAAAGCAATATTTCTAAAGTATGTTGGCATGGTTGTACAGTGCAGCTGGCTGTTGCTTGTCAAATACAGTAGGTGGTCAAGAGTACTTGACAATAAAGTGTTTAGTGTTTAAAGTTTAATATTTTAAAACCTGTGCTGACATTTTAAGGAGACATAGTTTTCAGGATAGCACTCTCCCACTCTGCCTAATAGGTTAAGAATCCAAAAAGTCAATGTTTTGGCTTCTCTGTGTGATCCAATTAAATTACATGAACGTACATTGTGAGAAACCACTCTATGGCCATATATAACAGACAAATTCAACAAATCCAAATTGACAACTTGTATATCTACCAGTTACAATTTTCTGGGACATCCTCAAGACAGAGGAATAAACTGTGCTGGAAAGCAGCATGTGTAGCTAGCAGGCAAGCATGGCTGAAAATGAGATTTTTTTTTAATGCCAGCAGAATGGTTTTGATTTTAAGCTGCACCAATTCCAACGGTTTTTTGAATTATTCAGACTGCACAGAATCCTTCCACAGTTGATATTGATACAAAAGTCACAAGCCTTTTCTAGATTTTGTAGTTAGTAGTATAAGACCCACCCTTTCTCTGAATGTGTGAATATCACCTGGTACAGGCAAGCCAATCCAGATAAAGCCTTGAAAACAACCGTCAGATGGTTGACTGTCCCAAGACTAATCACCAGCCATTAATACTATCTAATTGCCTGTAAAATGTTTTACATCCATTGTGACTCATTGGGTATTCCTGACATCTGCGACCAAGGTCACAACAAAGCATTTGCAATGAAAGGGAATTCACAAGTAAAATACACACCTGTTATTTACAGTTAGTTATTCTTGGCAGCTGAGCAGGTGTTGCTCAAATACTGTATTGGAAAGCAGAGAGAGGGGCCTACCTCTTCTGTGTGTATGTGAGAGTGTGTGTGTGTGTATGTGAGAGTGTGTGTGTGTGTGTGTGTGTGCGCACTGTCTCTGGGGTAATGCGGCGGATTGTTCAATCACGTCACCCGCTCCACTTAGGGAGGCGGGCGAGGCAATCATGTGCATCTGGAGGCAAGCAGGATCGATTGCTCCGTCTTTTCCCCAGGCTGAGATCCTTCCCGAGCCATGTCCATCTGACATGCTGGCAGCTCTGGACGCTGTTTACAGCTGGTAGAGCCTTGAGATGGAGGTTCCACCTGATGGGTGACCTTGAGGGGCAGTGCCGAGCCGCGCGCGCAAGGTCATGTTTCATACGCCTGCACAGAGCGTCTCATGAACTAACTAACATGGCCGTTAGTGCAACGGCTGTAAAAACATTCCTCTCGCCGTCTACAGAAAAATTAGTCAGATCTAGTTTGTATGCCAAAGGCCAACGATATCTTTTTTTTTTTTTTTATTTCTACCCATGGACTCTGCTATGTAGCATTTGCGCAGAAAGCAAAATAATTTCTGTATTCTGTATTTGACATTTTACTCAAAGTGAAGAAAATTTGCCCATGGCAGTTAAACCAGGACCTCCATGGATAAATTAAATGCAGCTATTCTTCTATCTGTTTTACATGTTCTGTTCTTCCATTAAAGTGATAAGCATTATTTATTTTTGGTCTCTTAGGTGCTGGCAGTGCCATATGCAATACACTTACTCATATTTAGTACTCACACAGCAATAATGCAAACCTCATGGGAATCTATTTACATAGAACTGGGTTGGGAAAAAAACGCCTAAACCATGCACATTTTGTTAAAAATATAACAATCTGTCAGAGAAAAATGACCTAAGTCTCGCTAGAATGGCAGCACTTGACTCAACACTTTGATACCCCTACATCCCTCCAGAGTTCTCTTTCATAGCGGGTGTACCAGTGCATAAAGTCTTCCCTGGTGGAGACCTGACAGCTTCAGATGCCAAAAATCCATCTTCCAATGCAATTTAGCACAGAGGGAGCAGGGAAGATGGGAAAATTATACAGGACTTCAGCCGGAGTTTTAACAGGTAGCACTGGAGGCCCTGCAGACACATTTGAAATAATGACAGGTTGCAGGAATCTGACAAGTCAAAGTTAGTCACTCCAAAATAAAAATTCTAGCCACCTTAGAAGTAACAGGATGGCACTGCCCTTGTCGTTGTCTCCTTGGCATAAGACAGAGGCAGCTGTCTAATGAGTCAGTCAGACACCAACCAAATCCAAGACAGCAAAATAACCATTCAAGTAATCCCTTCTTCCTAAACAAATGCACAGGCTTCTGATTATATATGTTGCATTCATAATTTGCCAACATTGACAACAGATCACTGGAACTGACAGGGTGTTAGTCTTACATGTAAAATACCGTCTGTGAGAGATTAAAAAAAAGACATTTCCTCAATTTTATTATTATTTTTTAAATTATTAACAACAGATCAGTGAAAGACACAATTCAGTTAACTTAGGGATGAGATACTGATCACAAAATCGATGTTGAATCTCAGAGATGATACAAAGTTTAGTATGCAAGTATAGTAAAGGCAAGGCAAGAAATCCAATCCAAACCTGCTATATAGTACATCTGCATGCAGAAACAGCCTTTGATAGCCTTTAATCCCTGACATGTGGGCAAGTAACACACACTACAGATTTGTTAGTCAGTTTGCGAATAAATCGTGTGTGGGGCGTACATGTGCATCTGTTTACACATGGGACCATCGGTCCAGGAATGCATCCATATGTCTGCGTGCAGGCTTTGAAGGGCATTTGTTAGCTGCTGCTTCTAATCAGAGCTCCACCAGAAACCTAAAAGGAAAAGGTACTGCTGGTGTTAGCATAAAGACATGGCTGCTACCCACACAGCGTGCAAGAAAGAGAGAGGCAGCGGCAGCATGTTTTTTATTGTCATTATTACATGAAGGCTAATTGGGAGCTGGAAACTGGAGTATAGCTCGGAGGAACAAAACACAGCATCCGTGTGAAATTGACATGTCATGCAGTAAAAGTGCTCTTGTCCCTTCGAGGAACACATGACCGCGCTGTCAGATTTGAAATAGCTACAGGCACGATTGACAAGGCTGTGTTAAACTATATGTTTGATCCCATTAGCACATCAGGCCACGTTGCACAAGACAAGTCTCATCTTTCATTAATGTTACATTTGACAGTATACCGGTATGTTACTGAAGCCTACACAGAAAAAATATATAGTCTGGATTGTAAATAGCGAAACTTTTCACACAGTGATTGGTTAATATTGTCGATGCCATTCGAACGTGGGTGGTGGAAACGGTGTTGATTACATACATACATGTTTGTACCATTTCAAAATACAGCAATTAGTTCAGATTAAGCTTGAAGTAATAAAATATGTTGCTTGACCTGTACATGCTGTGATTTTATTAATTAAGTGCATAATGTAGTGTAAATAAGTACTTCTTTAACAGGTAAGCGGTCAAAGTTCAGTCGTTCCAATATAATTTCCATCTAGATTTCTTATGTGTAGCTGCTAAGATGTTTTAAAATCAATTCTGCAGTTTTGCTAGTCCGGAAACTCACATGGGTATAGTGGGTTTCTGTGTTAAGGGGGTGGGGATATGTGACGACCGGGCTGGGTTTTTGTCTTACCTGTGCATGTGTGCCTTGTGTCTCTTTGGGCTTGTTTGAAACCATCTGGCTGTCTACAGGCTGACTGACATGCCGTCTAACAAAATCGACAAGAACAGCTGACGTATACACATCGTATGCCTATGACGGACATCAGTGGAGTTAAAATGACAGCCAGCAAGTCTGACACCTTCTGCTTCCTGTAGTAATGCAATTACCGTAATTTACTAGGATTCTGAGATGCAGCCACATAGCTAACTGATAAATATGCAATAATTAAATTTGTGGAATGTGAGTTTACATCATGGTATTTAAAATACATGTGTGCTTGACATTAAAATTGGGAATGAGATTTGAAGTGGTTTGTTGCATTGCAGCTACTTCCGTTTAATGTAAAAGAAATCTTCATATTCCAGATAAAGATTTGAACTGCTAGTTAGGTGGCCATCTTACCGTTGCGCCATTGTAGTTGCTTGTGCTCAGCAATTTAATTACAGGATATGCTATACATGTAGGTCTGTAATACACTACAAAATCCAGTTGCAAGTTTCTTAAATGTGAATATTTAACTTTTATGTGTTTAGAAATTCAATGTTCTAGAAGACAACTAATCCAAAGATGTCAAGTAAAATGCTTCCTACTTGGGGGTAAATTCAGATAGACTGATCGAAATACCCAAAATACCGTAGGATAAAAGCCTTAAGCCTTGAGCCAATAAGGGTCAAGCTCAGTTGTTGTGTAGCCTAGCTGTAATTGATCCTGGTCAGATCTTGTGTACATTATTTTATCCCGCAAAGTTTTAGTACCATGTGGTATGGTGACGTTTGAAAGAGATTGTCCAAAAACTCTACTATTTCAGAATGCAATGCTTTAAGCCAGTGGTCCCCAACCACCGGGCCGCGGCCCGGTACCGGGCCGTGGAGCAATTGGTACCGGGCCGCACAACAAATAATCAATATGGAACGTTTCGTCATGAAACAAAAAAAGCAGACGCTACACCTCAACCCGCTAAACAAACGCTGTACCATATCAATTAGTGGAAAACTATTCCAAAATGACGATGATGGCCCATCACGCATCCACCGGCAAATAGTGATCACTCGACCATTAGCGGGCTATCACCCACAGACGGAGCTGCTGCCATGACCGGACGGCTGTCTGGTTTAACTGCGAGCATTAAGGAAGTTGCGCCTGAATGTGAATCGACACATTGCATCATTCACAGGGAAATGCTGGCAAGCCGGAAAATGCCACCAGAATTGAACAGTGTATTGAATGATGTTGTTAAAGTTATTAACCATGTCAAAGCACAAGCCCTTAACTCGCGCCTGTTTGAGCAGCTTTGTGAGGAGATGGATGCGGAGCACAGACGTCTTCTCCTATACACAGAAATAACATGGCTGTCCCGAGGGAAATCGCTGGTCAGAGTGTTTAAATTACGAGAGCCACTGCAAAGATTTCTCTCAGAAAAGAAGTCAGCGCTGACAGCGCATTTCAGTGACGAGGATTGGGTCGCAAAACTGGCTTACCTGTGCGACATATTCAACCTGCTCAATGAACTCAATTTGTCACTTCAAGGAGAAATGACAACTGTCTTCAAGTTGGCAGATAAAGTAGTAGATTTGTGGGGACGGCGCGCGAACAGAGGCACATTTGACATGTTTCAAATATTAGCAGGGATTTTGGGTGAAACTGAGCCTGAGCCTTCATTCACCCAACTGGTGCACGATCACCTGTCTTTGCTGTTAAAGGAGTTCGAGCGCTACTCCCCAACCACAAAGACCCACGAACTGGCAAGGAATGGATCCGCGACCCATTCGTCAACAAACCAGGTGAACTCAGCATGTCTGTGCAAGAAGATCAACTGCTGCAGATTGCAAATGACGGCGGCCTTAAAAGTCTGTTTGAGACAGCAACTCTGCCGGTGTTCTGGATTAAAGTCATGGCAGAATAGGCTACCCTGAGATCGCCACCACAGCAGTGAAAACCCTGTTGCCATTTCCAACATCCTATCTATGTGAAGCGGGGTTTTCTGCCGTGACAGCAACAAAAACAAAACAACGGAGTAGACTAGCAACACACTTCAGATGTCAATGTCTTCCATCACGCCCAGATGGGACCGTCTCATTGCAGAGAAACAAGCTCAGGGCTCCCATTGATTTGACGTTATGTTTTAACTGTTCTTTATTCGTATTTGGTTATCTTATTTTGAAGGAATGTTGAAATATTGTTGAATGTTGAAGGAATGAAAATATTTTTTTTATTTATAAATGTATCTGTGGCGCATCTGTATCTTATTTTGACGGTATATTTAAAGTAAACGTTAAGATAGCGACCAGTCACGAGTCAGAGCGCTCTGAGGCCACGCCCCCCCGGGCCGCAGTAAAATTGTCAAGCATTCACCGGTCCGCGGTGATAAAAAGGTTGGGGACCACTGCTTTAAGCCATTCACTCGCCAGCCAGACAGTTTTAAACAAGTCTTTTGTGTTCTTCTTGTCATCACAGGTGCAGTGCGTGTGGGTGTGGCTGATCAAGGGGGTAATTGGTTAGGGGATAGACCGCCTCTTTACCTGTGATCGTGCTGCTCTCTTCTTCCTCACATTTTGGTCTTTTGATTTTTTGACATCTTTGGATGACTAACTTGCACTACATTTTTTTGCTTTTTATTCACTACCGTGACTTCTCCCACTTTCTTTACATAAATACATTTATAGTTTGAACGTCTGCATATGGTCTTCCCTTGATGTTTCCGTGCCTGAGCCAGAATGTGACAAAAATGTGTGCATTAAAACCAGATGGGACTATTTGGAAGGAATGCCAATTTCAGAACTGCTACAGAAGAATGTACAGGGGCAGCCAGGTCTAAAATAAGGGCTGTACCAGGTCATACTCCTCTGAGCATCTGAAGAACAAAAACAACAACAATAACAAAAGCTAGCTCTGTGTTTTAAGGTGCACATATGCCAAAGGAATGAAAGTACTGAACTGATAGTTTGATGAATCGTGATTCCTGCTGTTACATGCTGATGGAAGGAGCAGAATGAGTTATAAACAGCAGGAGTACATGGATCCATCCTGTCAGGTGTCAACAATTCTGATAGCCTGTGGCAGCCACCAGGGACTCTTGATACAAGCGGCACAATGTTTGAACACCTCAGGTGCTGCACACTCTGTATCTGCCAAACAGAATTTCCCCTGAACAGTTACTTAACACTCCTGCTCCTTTTCTATTCACATCAGGGGCAGTTCTGTTTTTCTTTTTCTTTTTTTCCCTTTTTTTTTTTTGAGGAGGGATAACACACCGAGGGTAAGTTTGACATTTTTCTAACAAGTCATTATTTGTTTTTGTTTTATTCATTTAAAAGTATATTCCTCTTTCTGGATTGGCCGCAGTCCAGTAGACAAGTAAAAGTCTTCAGCCAAAAGAAAAACCACAAAAGACCACAAAAGTAATGTAGCCAGGAATTTCTGTAAGCATTCTACATTTGCCAGTCCAGGCCAGATGGCTGTTGTGGCCTAAATTACTGTGTTATATTTTTAGTTTAAATCAGTACCCTCAAATGTAACATCACATAAATGATAAGGGCTTCCAACACTTCATATAATTCCCCCATGATGATTATTAAACCTTTTCTGATTCATGTATTTGATTGCTAACAGAAAGCGGAATTCCATTTGTAAGTTCTGTTTTTACCTCAAACCACTCAAACTACTCATAATATTGTACATTTTCAAACAACACAGAACTGCTGATTAAAGTCTATTTCTTGATGCAGTTGTAATTACATTTTTTGTAGCAAGATGTCTTGTCACTTGTTTTGCCAACTGTGTTTGATGAAACTATTCATCACAAGCTGAGTCTCGTGAAAAAGCTGCTACATCCACATCAGTGCCACTGAAGTCTTAACATCTCAACATGACCTTGGGAGCAATAAGTGTCCTTGGATGTTTTTTTATTTATTATTATTTGCCTTTGTGAATACCAGGTGAGGACATCTGAGTCACACAGACTGTTGTGTACCCTTATCATGGTGTATTGCAACTTAAACACTCCTGCTGCTGTATCTTCCTGTTAACCATACAAAGCTAAAAGGGGGAAAATTATAACTTGACACTGTCATTTTCCTGAAATGATTGTTTTCTGATGGCATTTGATAGAATTACACTTAAGTGCATTTCCGTCACTTTAGTGGTATGGGCTTCCATGTTATTTATCTGATGGGCCTTCACAGGTGTTTGATACTTTGTGGGGAAAGAGATTGACTGACTAATTGAAATGTATTGACTGAATGAATGACTGTCTGCTTGAATAACACTGATCAACTCTAATGCAGGATTTGTAAGTGCAGTTTCTCCCAAGCTCTAAGATGTCAGCATAAAAGAGCAGATAGAAGCTGAGGTAACAGAAGTCCTTTCCAGAGGAACAAGATAAACCAGAACGAGAACAAGACGTCATGATGTGCAACATGAAGATAGGGGAATAAGAGCATCTTTTTCTACTTTTTGCTGGCTACAAGCCCTCTTACAAGGCCAATTACTTGACAATGGGGTTATTTTTTAGTCATCACATGACCAGTGTTCCATTTCCTTGTGAATAACTACTTCACAACACTATCAAATCATTAACTTGATTGATTAACCGATTATTAAATAATATTACATGTTGCATTAAATGTTCTACTGAAATGTATTACTGCAGGTTAATGGAAATAAGAGGCCAAATGTACTCTAAGATTTGTCAACAATTTGAGTATCTAATCTTGGTTCTTAACATTTACAGTGTCTCTGATTTACTTAGATAAATGATAAATATATATGGTGTAGCTATGAATGGAGATCATGTCCTGGTGCTCTGCAGTTTGGGGATCACACTAGATCAGCATTGTGAAAGAAATCTGGCTAAACAAGGGTAGCTTTCAACGTATGAACATCCCAAAACTCTCCCCTGCCACAGCCTATTTAACCACCCCTTCATCTAAACATGGTTGTTCCTTTTGATTTTAGACCAACAATCTACCAGTAATACTGAAAGCTGTCTGGAAAAGTCTAGAGAAACAACTCAAAGTTGACCATTCTGGCCTGAAACACATGGTCATCTTTGAATTCTCACGACTAACAAGATACAATAAGCCATTCCAGTCAGCCAATCCAAAGCCTAACGTATATATTTCTTAGCAGCAGTGATGTCCTGCAGTCACTGTGACAGCTGGTGCTGTGATAGATATGTTACAGAGTCAATTAGGGGGATGTTTTGGGTAGGGCATCACCACACTATACGTGACCAGGAGAGAAAAACAATTGATCTTCAGTGAAAATAATGGATTTTTGCTCTGTGTGCTATGTGCATCAACTCTTCTGCATGATGCAATTTTGTAAGGGATCAAGATGGTTTTGTTGTTAAGAAAACTGCTGAGCAAGTTTGCTTGATTTTAGAGAGGACAACAAAAACACTTCAATGTACTATCAAGTTCATGATGAATTATTATGGGTCTAGTTTGGAGGCGTGAAGGCGAGACTAGTCTTTTTTTCTCAGCAGGTTATTTGTCTCTAGTGACAAAACATCACGGGTCAAGGCAGAATTATTTATCTGTATAAAAGTCCCTATACTGAAAGGGTAGCTCATTACGCCTTGATGTTTCTATGTTGGCAGAAAAATAGGAGGAAACTCATGTTATGGGCTAATGTGGTTATTCTCTGCTAAAATGTAAGACTAATCCTGGCACATCTTTAAGAAGTAAAAAGCTTGACTATGTGGTAAGAGATGGTCTAATTTGCAGTAACGGTTCAACTCATTTTAAACATTTAGTTACCTGAAGGTGTTAAAAATGACCTTGTGTGTTCCTGGTCAGCTTGTGGCTGTATTCTCTGCTTGACAATGTCACTATAAAAGCAATCTCGGTGTCAAGATGTATTCAGTGTCATCAAAACTGTGTTTACAAACACAAAAGATACATTAATACATGTATTACATTAATACACGTATTAATGTATAACTTAACAGAAATGAAGGCCAAGCAAATACTCTTACCTGACAAGACCCACAATGAAGCAGTGCAGACTTTGAATGAGTACAGGTCATAAATAATTAAACAGAACTAGCCTGTAGCACTGTCAAAAACGACATCGTGTTTGGTTTGGTTGCACAGGCCGGTTGTGCCGTCGTGCGTACAAATCAAGCCTTCTTTCTTGATCATCTTCCCATTAATGAAGTGATGCTGTATTAGTGAGTCTCTCTGTCAGTAAGTGACTAGCTCTTTCATCACTCCATAGACAGAATCTATCCCAGAATGTCTGGGTACAGTGTACGTGTACAAGCTTCAATGTCTAAGTGGTTTTCTCTTTTTCAGTCTGACAGCATGTTCATAAGAGAACATGTTCAGACAGTGAGATGAACATTTTTTATAACATTGTATCCCTGCATTACTCTAGATGCAAATATGAGGTGAGACATTTAATCCTGGCTCATATACCATCAGTCAGATGCCATGTTTTAACCATCAATATTTTTGGTTTATGAACTATCCTTCCCATACCTATGAGGTTATTAGTAGCATTATAAGCTCAACACAGTAAGACTTCACAATGCCCTTGCTCCAAGGTACAGTAGCTTCAGGAGATGGATGTTTGTGTTTCTATTTTCCCCATACAGTGAGCCTGTAAAGTACACTACACTGTTAGTGCGCACACACACACACGCACACACACACACACACACACACACACACACACACACACACACACACACACACAGACGCACACACATATTCCTTTTCAAATGGAACATTCGGATCCTTTTTGGTCCGCTGACACATGTGGCATGAATAAATGAAGTGGCAAACCGAGGCAGTTTTTCCTGGTGATTAATAAATGATGGCTCTGATCCAATTAAGAGGACTCCCAGTCTCCTCTCGGAGAATGCGAATGCGCGCGGGCCTGTAAATCACTAAGCCCGGGGCAGTCCCACCCTCGCAGCCCGAGAGAGGCACACTGTGTCAACAGCCCGGTGCCACGATGCCACCACACATCAGTCATGGGCAGTCAAAGATCTCCACGTGCGAAATCGTTTGTCCATGTCCTGCTCGACAGACACCTAATATGAAGCTCCCTGGCGAGCTCGCTAAGAATAGAATGTTTGCTGCATATAAATACAGGCTAGGTGTTAAGGCGGCTTAATGGCCCTTCTTCGTATAACCTCCTGTCTCTTACACACAGACACAGGCACACACACACACACACACACACACACACACACACACACACACACACACACACTCACATTTCATTCTTATCATTTAACCAAGACAATTAAATTACCATCACCAGTTCAGTCACGGGCATCTATACTGTCTATACTGTACATGGTGTCCAGAGAGGTAATGCATTGAGCCGTTTTTTACCCACAATGGGTAAAGTGCTCCACTCACTCTCACAGCCAGATGAAAACTGAGGTCAGGGGTTAATTAGAGATTCAATCATTTTTCAACACCAGCCCTGTCAGCAGTCTGTCATTACTCTTTGCTCTAATGTCGGATAACTGCCTAAATTAGCTCTTTCAAGTGAGATCAGAAAAGGAAGGATTACAATAGTGGTAAATCACAAAAGAAAAGGGGTGACAATTAGCTTCCTACAACATGTGATCTTTTACATCGAAACCACTTGGCAAGGGGGTCGATCCTAATTTTTACTCATCGTAAAGCACATTCACTTCAAATTCCAAATAGTTTTGAATGTGATGCAGCTGAACAGCATTCATTAGTAGTGTGTGTCAGTTGCCCTTGACTTTGCTCAAGGCTCTAATTCCATTACTGCTTTGACCAATGCAAATCTACACACAAAAGCATCACAAAAGCATCTGTGAATAGAGAATTCCCATCAGAAGTTTTGCAAAACCAAGGGGATAAAGGTATCTTGAAGAAGGGATTATTATATTGTCTGTTGAATCAATTAGTTACAGGAGAATGCATGGCATTTAAGAGCATGTAATTATTCTGAATCTACAGCTGTCTAAATGCAGCATGAACACAACTTTTTTATTACAGCTAATGAAAGGTGTCTGCTTAGGAGAGATATGAAGACTTTGCTGGCATAAAAAGTGGAATCCCGTTAAAGCTCACAGTAACATATGCCTTTCTAAAGCATATTTTGGTGCAAAGGAGCAGCATCATTAACTTGCATTTAAAACACAATGACAACAGTCTTTTATTTAGCAGGAATAGAAATACCCATTTATAATGTCCCATGACCTCACAGGAAATTTGTGTGAACTCCCTGTACAGAAAGGTAACAAGGTAACTCAGAAACAGGTTAGGTGTGAAACTGATAAGAACAGGAAGGGATTTAAATTAGTTTTTTTTTTTCAAAGGTTTCCCATTAAGGATCCAGTAAAGTAAAAAATAATATTCTTTCTCATACTAAAGAATTGTTACTAATCACCTTTATCAATCTGTAGTGAATGGTAATGTTGCTACAAGGTAAAAGTTGGTCTCAAAGTGTAGAAAATATACATGATACTTAATGGTATTAGCCACATCATGCGGTGTTATGCTAAACATAACCTCTACACATAAGCAGGCTGCATTTTAGTCCCAGCCTGCTTACACCTACTATGGAAAGCTATTAAACTGTATGACATGATAACATAGTAAGACTGACATTGTCAGATGCGGTTTTCTGATATATTTCACATGTTACCAAATCAAGCCCTGTTTTCACTTAAAGTATCCATAACCCATTATAAGTTTGTGTATACTGGCGTAGCTATGACAGATGTCTAGACCACTTCCTGGAGAGTATAATGACAGAAATATTTGATAAGTTTGTCCAAGGCTGCAGACAACACATGCCAGAGCTCCGCTGCTGCCTATGTATCTCCAGTGGGATGCAGCTTAAGTACTAGTCTGGGGCTCTCCTGTTACTGGGTGGGCTGAGGAGTTAGGCCGTGGGGACTGAAACCTGGCCCGATAAGACATTTCATTTGTCATGTCCATTCAGATTCACTGTCTATTTTTAGATGCCAAGAATGGATTTCAGGAGCACAAAAGCTAATGCAGGGACAATTAGCATAGCTAATGCACAGACAATTAGCATTGGAGTGATCGCCGAAGCTTAAGGCACATATTTTGTTTGTTCAAAGTAGTGACCACAAAGAACCAAGACCCAGTTTGTATCTATGTGACACAGGCTTGTTGAGGTAAATATAGCTAAGCCGTATGTTAAAAGCTGCCTCTTAAAACAAAGCACAAGCAACCAGCAGCTCTGATTTATTAAGGCATATCTTCATCTAGCTTCCTTCCAAATATAAAGTGACATACATTATTCCACAATACCCTCCAGAAAATGGGATGTGGCACAGAATAACTCGTTTTTTTTTCAGCATTTGCACATGCATATTCTGAAAATAGGGAGCGTGTGCATTTTAGCCAACAGTTTTCCCAAATAGGCCAGAACAATACAGATCCAGTCCATTGGGTCACATTCTTTATATCTGTACTGTGTTTGTAGGCCATTCTCAAGCAGCCCAATGCTAAATCTGTTCAGATTTCTCATTGCTGTGTCTTTGCCATCTGCCACCACAATTTCTTAATTCTTCATTGTACGACCATCCAAAATGTCTTATTGACATCAAATGCAATTAAAAAATATGCTGATAAAATAATCTGACAGCGAAATCAGTGGTGTACGTGTCTGTTCAGCATTAATAAAGGCTAAAGCAGGCCTGCTGATGTATTTATTGATTGTAATAATCATCCATCAACACTTCATTAGACCTTGCCTAATATGTTCAATTTAATTATTGGTTTCCTGAGATGAAACATGGCAGGATCTATTAATAACCTCAACATTGTCTTTGTCTTTCAAAGGAGGCTGTTGAGACAACAAAAAGCTGAATATTTGCATTGGTAATACAGCTATGACTTGTGGAAAAGTCTGTGGTGCAGATACAATCTATTAAAGTTCAGGCATAGTTTTTCTGGAAACTAGACGTCTTGCTAAACCAAACATGGCCATGTTATCTAAGCCTGTAAATACCAATTGCTCAGCAGCATTTCAGTCTGACAAAGTGTTTCCTTTATATACAGTAGGAATTACATGCACTTACATGATATTCAAATTATTGTAACAGTTGAATAGAAACTCAGAATTCTTTGATACTAGCAGTGTCCTACAACTATGATGTATAAAGGAAATGAGAATATTTTGCTGCTGTAGTCTAAATGCTATTAGAATAGTAAAACTGTGGCCAGACACACACACACACACACACACACACACACACACACACACACACACACATACACACACACACACACACACACACACACACACACACACACACACACCACACACAACCACACACACACACACACACACGCACCACACACACACCGGGCCCATTGATGTGAATGTAGTCCAGTGTTTCTGGAAAGGCCCGGCTTCCCACATTCATTTTGCTCGGGGGGACAGTGCTGGGCTGACATGGTCCTAGATCTAACATGACATTTGTGGCAGAGTAAAAATAATGGCAACAAAAGAGATACAGCGCAGATCTGACAAACATTTAGATGCTATCACACACTCGTAGTGACTAACTGCAGTGTCACTCAGCTCACGCCAGCCCATGGCCACTGGCAACACCAGCACGACACCTAATCCCAGTGGACAGCAGTTGAACACATCAAGCCTTGCCACAAATTCAAGTAATTGACAAAAGATAATGAAGAGTCCGAGAGTGAGCACCAGGCTTCCCACAGAGTGGGAAACTGGGGTGGGGCAGGGACTGGGGGGAGGGGAAATGGATGCCTTCATTGGCTTTCAGGGATTTGTCTCTCTCACTACAATAAATACATGAGAGCCGAACACCTGAAACTAGTTTCTTTTACTGCTGTGTGTAAGGGAGAGCAGAGAGACAGAGAGAGAGACAGAGAGAGAGAGAGAGACAGACAGAGAGAGAGAGAGAGAGACAGACAGACACAGAGAGAGAGAGAGAGAGAGAGAGAGAAAGAGCGAGAGGGAGAAACAACACATCTCATCATGGTGAGACAAAATGTGCAATCCTTGTTCAACTTGACAATCAATTAGCACAGCGATTTGTTTGTTTGTTTGTTTTTTGTTAGGGAAAAAAACAACAAAAAACGTGCAGTTTCTAGGGCTTCAAAAGCAGGATGTATTGTAGTTACGTATGTAACTGTTTCTATTTGGGCAATTACCTGTCACTTTACATGATCAAGTATTACTTTTCTGAAATGATGTGCATTTATTCCTACATTGTACATAAATATGTGTAATATTTATGTACAATGTATGTATTATTTACCATATATGTAAAACAGTGCTGCCACTCTAGCACTTAGATCATTAGTTTTCATCAGTCTATACGTTTAATTACAAACAGTATGAAGAAAGGACAAACTGAGGATGCAAACTAGAGAGGGCAATACTTGTTACATGCTAATGAGACCTCTTCAGAACAGGAATAGCAGATAAGTCTCTGGCACATTGCTTTTCTTCAATCTCACTTAGGGTGAATCGTCTTTGGTGAAAACTACAATTATTCTGTGGTTATTATGCATCAAACTGAGTACTAAGAAAGATGCAATCCACTCTGGTCTATAATACCAAAAAAGACGGGTACCATGTTCTTCAATTGTGAAAAGTAATTTCCTCACCTTAAGACCTGTCACTGGCTAGAGAAGGTCAATGCTGTATTTAATTCCTGCCCAATTCCTACTCAGACACTTCTTCCTTTCCTCCTGGCACCAGAGATGCTGTTAATCCAAAATTCATATCAGTATGTCACTGGAAAACTGGATATAGTACATATTGTATTTCATGTGCAGTTATTAATCTAGTAACGTCTAGTAACACACCCAAACACACAATGCAATATGTCTGCATTTATAGACTTATTAAAACATGATTGTTTTTGAGTTCTTGTCTTTGTCTTTGCTTTAAAACAAAACCAAACAGGAAGTGCCAACAGCTGCCTCAGTGTGGGACTTAGCACTAATGCTGTGTTAGGAAGCTCCAACCCCAGAAGCATTACATTGTCCACAGCATATCAAACCAGTCAGCAGCTAAGGGCTGTATCTAGTTTAACTTGAGTTACATGAGGTTTAAATGTCAACACCATTGTCCATCTAGCAAGCTAACATCTAATAGAAATATCTGCATTCAAAAAGTCCCCTAGTCCCCTAGTCCACCCAGCTAGCAACCTGCAGTAAGTACATGCAGATAGCTACATGGGCTAAAAGATATACTGTCAGCTGACAGTATTAGTATTGAGCTCCAAATGATCATTGGCAAAACTACTCATCTATCCTGCAATGCACAATTTCTGATAAAGAATTGAAACACTCAGATGTGTCGGGCATTGCAATACTATTGTACTAATGAATCGTTACCACACGAGCTCACAGTAACAACGGCTAGACCATTAGGGTGTCTGAGTCCATGTTTTTTTAAAAAAACACGACAGAGTCGTCAAGATGTTGTTTGGTAGTGCTTTCTAAAAATCTACTCAAAATCTCCAAAATGCCACATAAATGATGCAAACACCTCATCACCCAAAAAGTCAAACGCCCATCATGGATGATGATATAGTGAACCCCATTTATTATTCCCGACATGCATTTACAATGCACCCAATACCGCTGGAGTCTCCTGATGGATGCGATAACATATTAGTTTTCCCTTATTTACTCATTAATGTTCCAGGCGCAGTGTGCCAGGTGTATTACACACCTCTTTGGCCGCAGTTTATAAGGCCTTAGGCCATTATCTAGGTGAGATGTTTGGGGGATCATTCACAGTCCTGATTTAATGATGCATACTGAAATCTTATGAGGGTCACTTATATCTCATAAAATCTCTGAACAAAGTTGTAAAATCAATGACCTGTTTTGTTGCTTAATGAGTTGCTGGTGTGTAGAAAATGTGTGTTTAAAATTCTTATATGCCTGCCATTAAAAACTTGTTTTGCTGCAATGACACAGACATAGCCCTCATTTAAAGGTCCATTCCAGACATATTTACCTGCTGATTTCTCCATCCAAATAAAAAAAAGGAAAAGCTCTTTTATAATATTGGCAAGGACCACACACAAATATGTTAGTATAAATACATCCACAGTCTATGTTATGAGATGGTGGAAATTGCTGTGTACAATTACATAATAACATGTTTGAGAAGTATGGATATTTAGATTTAGCAATCAACAATCTACATGCATGGCCGAATTCTACCATTTAATAAATGGAAGCAACGTGTTTCACCGCTGAGAAGCTTTGCATAGCAATAAAGGGCCAATCCACATCACATATGTTTTTTTTTCTGCACCCTATTATTATAAACCTGCATGAGGGTAAAATCCTATTGAGGTCTTTGAACTTTCTGAAGGAAATGTGCCTGAGGAGTGGGAAAAAAAAAGGAATGGAACAAAATTGCAACAGACCGCTTCAACATATTACAGCAAAGGCGCTAAGGAGAGTCATTTAGAGCCAACACCTCACACCGTCTACATTTTTCATGTACAATGTAGAAATGACCTTTAACTATGTGTCTACGGCTCAACTGTTCATATTAATGTCATCGAGGCATTAAAAGTTAAATGATTGGTGTGTGGCTCTAATTTTCAAGAGCAAGAATGTGGAAGCACAGTAAAGAGACATAAAAGCAACCAGGGGAGAAATTAGTGTGAGCCAAGGTGGTGGAACTGATATAGTGTCCTGCAATTAGTTTCCTTAAATGTAGCTTTGATACATAAAATTTCTTTAAAGAAAAAAAAAAGTCACACTTCTTATGCTTGCATACACATACATTGTACATATGTACAATGTACAATTGTACATATGTACGATGTATGCATATAAGATGCACATTCTGTTTATTCACATATTCTGCATTTAGAAACTGACATTTTGTTTCCTCTTGTGTCACCTCACAAAATGGCTGCATACTCCTGGTCACCTGTGTAAGTAAATCTATAATCATTAACCCCTGCCCCACCTTTCATCATTGAACACTTTTGCATTGGTTTGGCCCTACTTCTCCTTGTTAAATTCTCTCCTGCTTACAGTGCAGAAAGGCCAAATACTTGAAAGAGCACAAATCCGAAATCTTTTTTTTTCTCTTTTCATCTTTTACTTCTTTTTGATTCTCAAGTGGTCCCCCTGAATATTTCATTATAATGGTGGTTACAGTCCAGCCAGGAGTTTAATTACAGCTTATGATATTTATGAATAATGCCTTTTGACACAAATATTGATTTTTGACAATCAAAAATAATGCTGAAGTGGTATGTAGATTATTGCTGAAACAGTAAGACTCTCTCACTGACCTTGCCACTACCTTAAAGCCATACATCACACTTCATTTTCATACTAAATTTGATCAGTCAAATCTGATCAAGGACAGGGTTTAACAAGTTGAGAAATAAAACATGAAACATCTTTCACGTAGGCAAGCGTACTGCCAAGTGCTAATGCCGAATGTCACTATAGCAATTAAAGCAAAGTGCAGATTTACAGATCTAGATTGCAGTAGCTGTGAATGTCTGGGATCATTGATTGATGAACAACTGTTGGTGAAGGACATATAGTATTCACAACCCCAAGTACAATATTAACATGATTATATTAACTTTAATTTAAAGACAAAAAATGGTTTACCGCCCTTAGTACGATTAGAGATCTGTGATTATTGGTATGCTATTATGTTATTGTAGTATGCCATCTGAGCATGCACAGAACAATACTGCATCCTTGAACTATTTTGATTTTTTTTGTTGTTGTTGTGGTTACTTGTCAATGGAAGTTTGTCCGACACAAAATGGTATTGTGTTTATCAACAACTGCCACAACCTGCTGTCTGGTTTGATTCTTGTTTAGAGCTGACACTCCCAGGGGACCTGCTTTCTGTCAGGCAATGCACATTGCCCTAAGCAAGTGCTGTTATAAACAGCAAGGACAAGAGGGCATATCCAAAAGACACTTGCAACTTTGTTGTATGAACACATGGCGTTTAAGGACAGTCGTGTGTGTATGCCTGTGTGTGTTTGCGGTGTGTGCGTGCTTGCGTGCGTGTGTGTATTTGTTGGGCAGGGGGCTAGATCAGGAGTTGGCACTGTGCACAGCAAATGAAGAGCAGTAACCATTCATAATTTGAGGCAGCACCAAGAACGTTACAAGAAAAACGTTACAAGAAAGGGACGGCAAATGTGCTTACTGTATGACACTCATGGGTTCTATTTTATCCACGCATTGCAATGTATTAATGCTGGACAGTAAATACGTGAAATTAAACTTAGTGTCTGTATGCCATGTACTGTGTCTCGTGATTTCATTGGATGAATGTTGTCTACAGATTTCACTATATGAACATTCCCCACACTAGCTCCAAACAATAAAAAATATGCCGTTAAGACTGAACTATTACTATGGACTGTCTCACAAAATATGTGAATGTGCAAGTTGATATGCAAAACATTTTCAGCAGCAGTCATCGCCGAGCTGAGCTTCATTTGGCCTACCAGCTCCTGTCACTAGCCTCAGAGCAGAAAGCCATTTCCACAAAATGGGCTTTTTTGTAGGCAATCAAGGCTATAACTAGAATATTATTTACTGGCTTGGCAGTGTTAAAACTAATGTTCCAAAAATTCCCTTTCTACAGTTATATTCCAGCTTTAATGAGCCCTAACTGATATGAACCCTGATGGCTGTGCAAGAGGGGAAAAGCTTCCTGGAGAACAGTCAGGAGTGCATCCTGTTGTAGCCTGGCACAAATGGCATGCAAAGTCCACAGCTAATCTGCTCCCACATCGAAAATCACAATGGGCTGGCGAGTATTATGGGATTTAAAGTGTATTTGCATGTTCCTTGGGGAAAGTGGCAATGTCCTCCACCAGCAAACCTCTTAGAGTGCTTTTAATTTATTGATTTCTTTGGATTTTTTTTTCCGTCATAACATCCACCCCCATATCGGAGTTGCACAGGGAATGACTCACAGTGGCCGGAAGGGGAAGAAGTAGAATCCACTAGCCCAATACCACACACACAGACACAAACACTCACACAGACAGACCACACACACAAACACTCACACAGACACAGACACAGACACAGACACAGACACAGACACACACACACACACACACACACACACACACACACACAGACACACACACACACACATTAGTAATAAAGTGCAACATATGCCAGGTTTTTCTAGGCTGGATTAAACCAAACTGGACAACACATAGAAAAGCACAAACTTACTAGTATTATTATTAAATGACTATTACAATATAATATCAATCTGAGTGGGTAGGTAAATAATATTATTTTACTCATCTGTCCATTTGTCCGAATAACATTGCTTACAATGACGACCATCAGTCTGTACTAAGGATGGACATCACCAGTTTAAATGTCGTTTGTACACCAGACCCACAATGCCTGCCTATGTAAGCCCCTGTGGCCTTCATATGAGTCCTGTTTTTTCTGGTAGGCCATTAAGTGGACAGGAACACAATCTGTAGTGTGCTCAGGATGATTGTCCCTGCCTCCGTAGAAAGCTTTTGCTTTACTGTGAACTGGGACAAAAGAACTGGTGGTACATTTGTCTGTTTTGTGTTGCCATGTGAGTGTATCAACAGCAGTGAAAGTGAGGAATGTGATGGCAGCTGAACAAAGCTGTTTGTGAGAAATACTTCTGGGCACTGGTGCTGGAAATTATTTTTGCCAAAGACACAGAATGTCACAGGCTTTATTAGGGCAACAGATAAGTTGTGCAGGCAGCAACCTTATGAACTGCTGTTTTACATAGACCTACACCAGCTGTAGCAATATCACAGCCCCTCTGATGTCTTCACAGTCTCTCTTTGACCAGACTCCAGCGCTTTAAGTGGTAAGGAGATTGTATTCCCTGGAGGTATATTCCGGCAAGAGAACAATTATCCCATTCTTGGCCCGCCAACAACATACTATAGATTCTGAGGGATTACCTCTTTCATTGTTCCAAACAACTCTTAATCTACTCTCTCTCTCTCCTTTACCCACATGCTCATCTACAGCTGGTGTGCAATCAGACTTAATGCAGACGGTTCTTCTTTTGTGAACACTAATGATGATCAAGATCATAAAACACAGAATGGTCGACAAAGCAGTCGATATATGCTCTTTCATGGTGGTGGTTCTTTTGTGCCTATATTTTTTTTCCAGGCTTTGTAGACTGCAAGAGAGAATGAGTCATACGGAAATTAAAAACAAGATGTGGGAATCTGATTTACATTAGGGCCTTAATCCACTTGTTAGGGGGGAAATCTACAACAAAATCAGACAGATGCAAGGTAATAAGATAAAAAGTAAACACTGCCTTAAATCCCATGCCTTTGTTTACATTTTTCTATATTTCTTATGTTCTCATCTCATTCTCTATCCCAGCTCTTCCTTGATACAGAAAAAGTGCACAGGCCTTGAAACCTAAAGATGCACTTTCATCAGTTCAGAAACGTGACCTTTACAGTTGCAATTCAGCTGAAAGAAAATGAATATTTCAGCTCCATAAAAGCAGGGCTCTGTGCTTGAATTTTGTTTTTTTAAACGCCCATGGAAAGGTCCAGGTGATGGATGCCTACTTGGGGGGTCTTGGGGTCACACCTCTCAATCTTGATATTCCATTGCCAAGCCCAGACCAAGGCTGTTCCTTTGGCTCTATGCCCTTCTCAGTCATATGGACTCTGTGGCTTTGCTTTAGGGTTATTAAGTGGATACTCCTCTCTCCTACTGTACTGTTTTGATTGTGAAATCACTGCAGAGGGCTTCATTGATCCACTGGATCTCAGACACATCCACTTCACATCTGGCTACTTTGAGTATGGCCTTGGCTTATCACTACCGTCCTTTTCATACTGTTAGGTTTAACCGATCGGCAGCCTGCTACAAACCCTTTTAGCACACTGAGGATATGCCTTAGTGAGTTCATGACAGGGGTAACTTCAGGTGGCCATCATTTTTGAAGACAACTTATTTCTTCACCTTGGAGCAGTAACAGTAACCAACAGTAATCTGGATTTTAGCAAAGCCCGAATGAATTGCAGAAAATTGAAAGAGGTTTTGATTTAAATATTTAAATAAGGATTTTTTTTCATGACTGTCCATTTTTTCCTCCCCACAACTGTTGTGGAGCTGACATTATTCACATGGCCTAGGGCTGGCTTTGGGTGAGGGCTGCCCCTTTGGGAAATAGTGTGAAGATAAATAGGGGTTCCTAATAGATGTAGCTTTGCTGTTGCACTATGCTCTGCCTGATAGTGGTGGATATTGGTACAGGCTGATCTGCAGGGACCATCCATCTGAATGCACAAATGCCAAATTAAATACAATTCCAGTGGCCCTGCAGCCAAGGTATGTGGCAACATGTCCCGCTGAGCTCAATATCACACCCCCCCCCCACCACCACCACCACCACCACCACCTTCACACCTACTCCCTTCATTACACCTGAAGCACAGCAATCGGGTTGTGTTTTATCTACCTTGGTAGTCCCACATATTCTCACTGCTGTTACCTCTAATGTGCTTTGTTCCCGTCTTTGACTCGCTAGGAAAGTCATAAATGTAAATAAAAATGCCGCATGCCAGCACCTTCTGTCATCTAGGGGGTTCACAATGCACACTTCACATCAGGTAAACACTTACTGTAGACTTGACACATAGACTCTCAGTCAAGCTAAGGTGTGTTGCTTGGGAAATAGATTTTAATTATATTTCACTTGACTGGACCTGACTTGGCCTGACTCGACCTTTGTTATTATTAAATTTGATAGGCTTACCAAGCAATACTAATTAACATTGCAAGTATACTCACCGTTTTTCCTTGTCATTTAATTTCTCAATAGGTAGCATTGTGGCTGAACATATGTTTACAAGTTCTTGAGTTTGAGTCAAATCCATTAACTGACAGTTAAAATATAAACATCTGCTGTTATTTAAAGAACAGACAGCACAGCATTTGTGCTGTCTAGTTACTGCTCACAAATTCAACTGTTCTTTATTAGGGACCTACCTTTATTGTAATTTTAGACAAATAATAATAATAATAATAATAATAATAACCTTTACTTGTATAGCACAGTTCATACATACAAGATGCAGCTCAAAGTGCTTTACAGTTTGGCAAGGTCACAAACAAAACAGCATTTCTTGCAGTCCAATGGCATCGAAATGGACCTCTGAATCTGCAAGTATGGCAGAGAGAATTTACCTGGTGTGATAAAGATGGTATGCTGTGACAGGCAGGTCTTTAGCAAAGATGAGGAGGGCTGAGGAAATTGCTGAAAAAACGATATAGGGTGCGATATATTTTCCCCAAAAATCAGCTACTAACACGAGTCATGAGTCTTACAGTGTGCAGACAAAAAACAAAAGTAAATAAACAATGACACAGGGGTCGAAGGAAAGACAAGAGGATTTTTAAATCACTCAAAAAAGTATAAGAAGTATTCACAGTGACACTTTCTCACAGAACTGAGAAAAGAGACTCTATACAAAAAATGCAAAGATTAATACATAACATCTTTGTAGGCTCAAATTCATAATAATTGGACGCGCCTCACGTTCTGCCCTTGGTATAATAACCCTGCAGTGGTAGTGCATGTTCCCTTACCACCACAGAACTAAGACTGGGTAAGGTCATTTTTTAACTGTTTGAAATGTGTTTTGGACCTGTATATTCATGTATTTCGCAATAAATGAAACGTTGTCTGAAATACCCGGTGTGCTTGTTTTCTGTACCAAGCTAGAGTTTTAGCCCAGTGTGTTTATAATGTATCTTGCAAACAATGCTCCGTGTTAGTGCGTGCACTCACCAACAACAACGGTGTTTAAAAACTCACGTGGTGATATTAGTAGCATGTTAAAGCAGCATAATGTCCCTGTACATTTCCACTATAGTCATTTCGATGTTAAAAACAGTTGCGCTTCATCAACTTGCAGTTGTACAAGGAAAACATAGCCCAACTATTTTCAAAAGGCAGCCGCCATGGCAGCGTTAAAGTCACGTGGGGTGATGACGCTCAGTCACATTACCACACCTGGGTTTCATTTTCGAGTAGACTGACTTTAGTTCTGAGGCTAATTAGGGTTATTAACATTATTCTCCTGGTCTGCTCCAGATGACCAATTGGGGTCAGCTGGGCAGAGTGGTGTTGGACTGAACTACAGCAATCATCTGTCATCATCTACTCAACACTGTCTCCCATTCTAAAATAAAATCTCTCACATTTTCTTTTTTTTCTTTCTTTTTTTAATTCAATGTCCTTTTCCTTTATTCATTGTGTGCCGAGAGAACTCGACAGGACCAGACCAGACCCTTGTTGACCCATCTTTGCTCAGGAATCACAGATTTGTCAAGCTAAAGCTATATTCAAAAAGAGGTATGTAAAAACTCTTCAGACATGTTCGGGGGATGGGTCAGCCAATTTAATTTGTCATTTTTTGAACAAAGTCACATTTAACCAGTTTTGAGCAGTCGTGTTGTAGGTAGCCCCAGATTCGGTGACAGATTTATTCTGTGTCCCATTACTGTGGTGTACGGTCTGACCTGGCCAAGGTGCCTTATGGGGCGAAACTGATTGTTCCAATAGACAGGATGAGACAAGGAGAAAATCCCAATTTGCTGTGCATCCTCATATCTTCTCATATCAGTACTCCCTGGATATAGCTAGTAATTAACAAGCATGGGGTACCAAATGCTCTAGATTTTGACAATGGAAGCAGAGCTGTGATCCTTTGGTCAGGGGAGTCATAATGTTATCCTCCTTGGGGAACAATCTCTGACGGTTTTGCAGCAAAAGACCTGCAACAAATCCCACTACAAACTTTATACATCTGTGATCCTTTACATCATCAGCTGTGCAGGAGAAGCCAGTTCCTGTATTGTGTATCAACACCCCCCCCTCCACCCTCTGTTACTATGCCCAGAGTTGACTATGGAGTATGCACTAAACATGGCTGACATGCAGCATAAAACTGTAAATGTATATGATCAAAATGCATTCACATTCACTTATGAACTGGCAGCATACTGGCTATTATAATTGGTATATCTGCACATGGTTTCATTTTTGAGTGGACTGACTTCGGTTCTGGCACTAATTGGGGTTATTAGCACTCGTCATCTAGTCTGCTCCAGATGACCAATCAGGGGTTTAGCTGGGGCACAGCGGTGTTGGACTGGACTGCAGCAAATGCATATGAATGAAGGTTAGGGTGTGTAACCAACCATTTCTTGCTCTGGCTTTCCTGTGCTGTCCTCCTGCCTGCCAATATCACTGGAGGCAGGTCCCTTTCTCCCAGTCTCTTCCTCCCAGTCTCTCTTTCTTTCTTCCTCTACTTCTTCTTCACCCATCTCTTCCTCTACCTCTCTTTTTTTACCCATCTCTTCCTCTACTTTCCCTCACCCATCTCTTCATCTACCCCACACCCTCCTTTTGGTTTTATTTCAAGTTCACATTCTATGAATTGGATTCAATTAGTTTATTGCCTATAATTTCATTCCTGGCTACTGAAATTAATAAAACCATTTTGACCCTCAATCATACATTTAGTCTAGTGTCTGGTTTAGCTTTTAGTGCCCAATAATGTTGTGCAAGACAATGTAACTTGAAAATCTCAGATTAATTGTTATTACGCAGAGGTGGTGTCTGATCCACCATATAAAAAGAATAACACAACATTGTGATATGTACTTGTAACACAACCTAATGCATATTCCAGTTAACTGGGGCCCACCCATACTGCCTGTAGTGCTACATTGAATTTCACGTTCACGTCAGTCTGGCAAACCCGCCTATTCTCGGCTGTTCCTTTGCCTGAAAAATCGGTCACCAATGAAAAATAGCCACTACGCATTTTTCATCTGAATCAGTGGTCTGATTGGTTGTAGCTCTGTCCAGTAGTACACAGAGGCATTTGAAAGACGCTCGTTGATCCTCTGAGAATTTCCTGTCTATGGGAGGCTGGTCAGACCAAGCTCTGTCTACAAGCTTAATGTGACAGCCAGGCTATATTCCAGTCCTACAGTCGAAAAAAGCCTTCTACAGGGAACTGCCATCTTTATATGATATAGCAATGTACAGCTGTATTGATCGACATAACCAGACCACCATTTACAGAGTTACAGCACTTGGGTGAGTCACATGTTGTGTCCAAGGTACTGTACAGAGTGGCCTTGTTCAGACTGGTGTGAGTCATGCTGTGGACATGTAACTTCTATATTGTTTACCTCAGAGCCATATAGCAAAACTGGTCTGGTCCAGCCATTCCACTTATACTTGGCCCACATAGCACAATGAATTATGGTCCAATTATGGTCTGGTTGCCACTATGTAGTGTGTATTATGTTTATGTTTATGTTCTTAAGCACAGATCTTAATGCATAGATACAGTATATACGCCTACTATATAAATCAGACAATACGTTGAAACCTATGTAATGCAGAATATGTGTTTTTATTCATTCCTTAATACAGTAACATGATTAGGCCCCTTGACATTCGTCTGCTTTTTTCGAGCATTTCTTGTGTTGTGAGAATTGGGGCTTTTACCAAGTAAAGGTAGTCACATACATGAGACCCACTTGTGAAACTAATGAGAGCAGTTCTGGGACATGACAACAAACCTGACAATGAAGCACACCCAGGGGTTTCTGGGAGTTTTTGCTGCTTAAGTGATTGCCGCTGGACAAATTGCAGCACCGTTAATGTTCATCGATGCTGGTTTTTGAGATGGAGTTTGACTGGAGAAGCCTATGGAGAGTGTGCTGAGCAGAGATACCTGCTTTTTTATGAGAAGGCTTAAAGATGTGTCTTCATTAAGACATTCAAAGCTGCTGCTCCTACAGCACTAAAAAGCCTCACCTGCTGGGGCCTGTCAGGATCAGTTAGACTGTGGTGCTGTACATTTCAGGGAGAATTCAAAGCGAATGCAATTTCTCCTGCTGTAATGCAACATGATTGTCATAGACCTTCAATCTCTTGCTTTTAACATTACTAGACATTAAAACCACACAGAGTTACATCTTCTGACTATATTACACGCTATTTATGTCATGTTGTGTACAACTTAGTGTACTTATTTCAGGAAGACTTGACTAATCTTTATGCTTTTTAAATGTCATAGAGAAATATATATTGAAAACAAAATGTTTCCAGGTCCATTTAAGTTCAAATATTTAGTGTACATAACAACTCTCTCAAATGTCACTTTCTTACATGTTATGTATAATATTGCCCAATTTATTGTACACACACACACACACTATCAGACCAAATCGGTATTTGGTACATATCAACACAGACTAGGGGCCACATGTTTTTTTTACTCGCCAGATGAAAACAAAAATGATTAATGGCTGAAACACTTGACTAAGGCCATGCCTGAAATAGTCAGCATAGAAGATGTTATTTCCAATAACAAGTCCTGATGTTGAAGGTTGAAAATAAGGTGTTTCTACAGGTAAAACATATACCTCAACTGAGGTGTAAGTACAACTGGCCAAATGAAACACAGACCTCCTGACAGAATGTCATTTTTACCCTGCTGCCACAACTCCTTGTTTTCTCTTGTTGAAATCAAGTTTTCTTTCTTGTTTCCAATATTGCTCCTGACAATCAAAAAAGGTTTGTAAACTGAAACAGTAAAAATAAAATGAAAAAGTATCCAGAGGAACTGTAGGCATCTGTGATTTTGTGGATGGGCTGCATGAGTTGCACAAAATCTGGATAAGGGCCAAAATCAGAATAGACCACATATTTAAAATGCCACAGACTGTGTGAGCTGCAGCTCCCATCACTTAACATGCAGCAGCACCCAATTCATCAGTGTTCTATAGGTTACTTTAAAGCACCAGTTAGAACACATACAGCATAGAACAATGCGCATAGCCATTTATTGGCATTATTTGTCACAAGCTCATAAAACATTACCAGCTTATTTAATGAGTGACATACGGTGGCATTTTAAATTAAATTATGACTATCCCGATTATTTTAATATCATTTCCTCTGCAACGTAACGGAGCCAAAAAGAAAAGAATCAGACTATGAAATTAGTATTACAATTGAGTGCTTTTAATCTGTGCACAAGTGCTGGGTTACAGTGATAACGGCATGACACACTGTAGTCACACTTATCTGACTCAGGTCTTTCTAAGGAAATATTAACGCATGAAAGGCCCTCAAGTCCTCCATTCAGCTTTAAGGCCCTCTGGGTTTCTGTATCCTGTGTCATGGCTACACAATGTAAATTGTTCTTCCTGTAGCGTACAACTGATAGAGAGGACCATTAGTGCCTGTCTTTTTCTTTTCTCAAGTCTTAAAAAGGGAGAAACCTCCATTCTTGTCACCTCTCTATTAAAACCCAATTTTCATAATTCTTTTTCTTGATGGATTGGCCCCAGTAGCGGTACTTCAGCCAGCGGTGGGGTTTTTTAACACATTAGAAATGAGAGGGAGAAAATGATATGGAAATAAATCACATTTTGCACTTGATCAGAAGACAGCATGTGCGGCTCCGTCTTGAGTCAATTACTCATTATGCACAGCTATTGACCTTTCCTCCAACAGGAAGTGTTGTGACTATCTCGGTGAGCTCTGTAATTGACAAAAAGTCTCGTCCAATAAAAAATGCACACGTATCCGCACAGGATGATTATAAATTTAATGGTGTCCTTAGCAGCACCATGCCATTGGAATACGGTTAGAAATGCCATTATTGGTCTACTAATTAATATGATATCTAATATATTCCTGTTGACCACTGATGTAAATTTTACACAGTGTCAACATAGATGTGTGCAACATATCATATTTTACAGGCCAAAATACCACCAGTGTAAGTGACTAGTCAGCAAAGTGATATGTCATGAGGTAAGGACATTAAGGCATGTTTCAGAGTCACTAGAACAGTGCTTATCCTGTCTTTGCCTACACACATACACACACACAGACAGAGACACACGCACACACACACACACACACACACACACACACACAGCTTTATTTGCAATAAACTTCTCTCTCGCTCGCTCTCTCTCTCTTTCTCTCTCACACACACACACACACACACACACACATACATACACACACATACACACAGAGCTTTATTTGCAATAAACATCTCTCTCTATCTCTCTCTCTCTCACACACACACAGACACACATACACACAGAGTTTTATTTACAATAAACATCTCTGTCTGTCTCTCCCTCTCTCTCCCTCTCTCTCACACACACACATACACACACAAACACTCACACAAATTGAAATACAAGACGGATAGAATGTAGCGGCACTTTTTTACAAGATACAGGGCATATTTTCACTGGATCATTACATACATGCAGGGAAAAAAAAACATTTTAGAAAGGCTACCCATAAGAGATGGATATTCATGAATCAAAATAACCAAAAATATATGTAATTTTGCTATTTAGAATTGGTCAATGACGGAATTGCATTTCAAATAAGAGAAAAGAGCTCTCAGAAAGTGTATTGCTTTTTTTTTTTACTGGTGATAGCTTTAATTGAAATTTTCAGGGTACCCATTTACCATCATCATTTCTGCTGGTACAAGCTGTAGGCTGGCATAAGTAGAAAAAGTCCAATTACATTCATCATCCAAACAAAGGGATAAACTTGCAAGTGTAAGTAAGACATCAATATATCTCAAGCGCATCACAAAATGGTTTAAAGACATGGCTATTTAGTTTTACAACAGCTTTTTGGGTTCTTCTATGCCAGTTTCAATATTTTTCAACGTTTCATCCAGATCTCAGACATTACATCAGTGTTGAGATATCAAACTGTAATAAGTTTTGATATGCCACTATCTGTATTTGGGTAGTTAATGCATTTCCTAAATGTATGTAGATACAAAAACAATATGTCACGTTGATTATTGTTTTTTTTATTTCCTTGTAAAAGATTCTATGTAAACACTGAAACCTCTCTCCTTGAGCCTGAGCCTCGAGCTTAATTTTTTTTATTTTAATGTTTTATGGCAATTCAGACTTTTAATGTGTTTCAACATACTTAAATTAAGCATTACTGAACTATCAACTTTTTACAGTTTTTAAGACATCACTGAAACCCTGTTTATGTACTTTCTCCAGAGTTGTATAAAGTAGAAATAGAAGTACTGTTTTGGATGTAATTACAACACTGGTAGTATGGTATTATGCAGTTGCAACTGCGTAGTACCGTACTACTTGTGTTGTAATTACATCCAAAACAGTACTTCTACTTCTACTTTATACAACTCTGACTTTCGCTTGTGTATTCGGCTGTCTGCAAAAGCATATTACAACCGTTTCCTCTTCCTGTTACATCATTAACCTATACAGTACTTCCTTTTTAAGAGCCTTTGTGTTGAAACCATAGGTTAACATTTAACAGTGTAAATGAAGGACCATCTCGCCCAGCTCTCAATTACCACTATTGTCTCCTGCTTCCCACCTAAATTGCACCACCTCTAATAGCAAGGAGATGGAGGCCTCCACATATGGTACCTCACACCATGGAGCAGTATTCAGACATCTCACCAGAGCTACAGGCTCAACTCACTGTCACCTAATGCAGGCACTGGGCCATGCAGAGTCTTGACACTTCCACTTGGATGCAGCTACAGGCTGACGTGTGCCACTGACAAGCAAGCCAGCTGTCAAGACTATGTAGACGTGAGAAGTCTAATTGCACACTATATTGTTTCTAAATATCTGTACATTGTTGGAATGGCTATTAGTAATAAAGAGTGAAGTTTTTATTAACTTTTTTTTGGTCCAGAAATGAAGTGTGTCTCGGTTACCTTATGATAATTACAATATTTTACAGCTTGGTTGGTGTGTAATACCATTTCTTTAGAACATTAATACACTTTTTGTATGTATCTGCCCACCTATCCAGTTTTTGACACATTTGACAGATTACACTTCAAAATCAAATCACCAAGCATCTATCATCCGAGTCCTGGCTTGAGTGATAGAAATAGGGAACCAACAACTGGGTCTTGTCCTTAACAGGTGATCAAAAATTAATGTAGGTGCTGAAACCGGTATGGTAAGGCAAGATACACTTTGAAAAATCACGGCCAATAGAATGTATTGATTTACACGGAAATGTAACACCACCCATATCCAATGTATATATTTTAATTCTACCATTTTTATACACCATCATAGCATATACAAAAATGAGTGTAAAACACTCCTGGTGTCAACAGGTACAACTCTTAAATATCTAGGCATAGAAATTTAATGGAGCATTACCCCTGATCTATTTTCCCCATTCTTACAGTCTCAATGTACGTCTCACGGGAGACTTGGCCTCTTGACACCTGGTTTCCTCTTCATTAACCAACCAGCTGTTCATTCTAATGAGCCCAAAGGCAATTTCTCATCCTGATGACTAACAACTTAATCTTCAACACAACCTGCAACAATTCTCCTGGCTTCTGAGTAAGATCTGCGAATAGGAAGGTATCTCACCTCCTGAACAGCAATGTTGTAGGAAGGAGGCACAGCATGACGATGAATACATATGAAGTGGATGAATCATTCAGTGCCCTCAAGTCAAGCAATAAAAGTATGAAACTTGAAAGAGTCCAGTTTTCCATTTGTCATTTTTGGTATGAAATAATATACTATATAGTAATACAACTCTTCCCACAGAATGGCTGACTACCTCCCCACCCAACCCCTAAAATGGTAGACTAGTTATTTGTCCCTTTACAATAGCTTTTCATTATTGCATGTCTGATTTATTGCATAACATTTCGACTTTCAAATCTTACAATAGAAAATATAGGCCAATACTTTTTTGTGTAACTCACAACAAAGTAATCCAAACAGATTTTGTGTGTGTGTGAGTGTGTGTGTGAGAGTGTGTAAGAGAGAGACAGAGAGAGAGAGTATGTGTGAGAGAGAGGGAGTGTGTGTGAGAGAGAGAGAGAGCGAGAGCGAGAGAGAGAGAGGGAGCAAGCGAGAGAGGAATGTTTATTCTAAATAAAGGCAAGTCATGAGTCCTGAAGGAATGCTTCTATGGCCACGTACAGTCTGCACTGTACCGCTCACAGAATGCCAGAGTGGAATTGCTCCCTGATGTATCACATTAATATATTATAAACAACCTACCATTGCCAGATTACACTAAATAATTCACAGTCCTTCAGAGAATGAGATGTGTGCCTGCACAGATTATTTACTGCTTTGAAATTATTCATTCGATTCTCATGAAGGAATCCACAAGCCTTTACTTAAACAGTTTGCTGGATTGATGTGTCTCACATCCCGATTATTGGATACCTAAAATGTTTAAAGTATGTACGCCTGTCAAGTAACTAGTGTTACTACTAAAATCACAGAATGTATCTACTACACATGACTACCAATTTATTACCATTCAAAAGTCTTAGTTACCTTGTATTTTATTTAACTAGCATTTTATTAACCTAAAAACAGGAAATAAAAGCAAATAGTAGTAACATGTCACTTATATTTTTCAACTGAGGTGCAAAAATATTCAGTGCATCCAGCCTCAAAGCCTCTCTTCTGCCTGCCTGTTGTCTCTCTGTGCTCTGCAGATAGTTTTAGCAGCACTTATGAACCTACTTCCTGATCTAAATTTCTTAGCAAGAGGTTACAATGCAGTACATCATGCCACCCGTGAAAGCACTCTTCCATAAATACAGCGATCTTTGACTTACAGTGCCTTAAGAAATTGTGTTTTTAACTTGAGGAAAGAAGACATCCTGTGTTTAAGATCAGAGGATAAGATGTGAAATGCCTAAGGATTATATACCCTGCATCATCAGCAGCTTTTGTTACACTGAGCCCTACAGTACACGGGCAAGTCTGTGTTTCTGCAACATCTACAGGATGTGCTTCTGTGAGATGGTAGGATAGGGCCACAAACCTCTTCAGTCAATATGTAAAGGAAGAAGGAAAAAAATCATTTCCCCGAGCAATGTCGAGGCCAATGTGATTGTGTATATGATACATTTTACAATTCTATTATGTTATGTTATATTGTGTTATGTTAGGTTATGTTGTATTACATATACATAATGATATCATACATTGTTTTTATTATTGTTCTTTACATTTGCCGAGGGTATTTTGTTTATAATTTGGTACTTATAGTGTTGCACATCGGTTTAAAGAAAAGTGTCTGGCAAATTCTCTAACTGTAATTGTAAATTATAAGTGAGCTGGGAATTACAAATAAACTTTGGTGTGAAATACACTCATTAAGTCAAAACAACGGTTTTAAAATAAGAGGTCATAATATGAGACTTGAAATACATGGAAAAGTTAATTACCTCTGTGAATTAAACTGTCGTTTGTTGTGTGACTAACAATTTGACTTTTGGTAACTCACCAGTGTCATGCCTCAAGTGATGCTTTTACATGTGTGGGTGTTTTTTAAATAACTGCTCTGACTAAAGGGACAGGTAAAAATATCAAACTCTAACCTTCTGTGACAATGACAATTGGAGACGTAGGCCATTTCCCACTTCAGTTAACTCCTGTCCCAATTAAGTGCCTGCTGTGCAGAGTGTACCTCATCAGTACTAATAAATGCACAAAAAAACATGTGAGCCTCCTGGCTGGATCCACTGCCTCAACTTGCCTAAAAATATTTTGTGGCTTCCACTACACACACACTAGAATAAATGCTGAGCCAAATTAGTCAGTGGGCCAATTTTGTGCCCAGGAGCACTTTTAAATCCATGATCCAGCCCTGAAGTCATGCCCTCACTGAGGTCATCTCTGTGTTCAAGCACCAGCAGTGAGCTGTATCTCAGTGACATCTGTTACTGTCATTGCAGTCATCTACTGTCACACACTGTCATCTGTTAGTGACAGTTTTCTCCAAAGCGATGTTTAGCAATATAAAGCAGCACATTACCAATGAAAAACATTAAGCTAATTATTGAAATACAGAAAAAAACTATTATATGACCTTGTATAAGGAAGCGTAAGTAAGGTTAATCCAGTTAATATAGTGCACTTTAAAATAAATGAATCAAAGTACAACAGAGGTATCAGTACACACACACACACACACACACACACACACACACCAGTGTCTCACGTAGTCTGGTGTAATGCAGGTGAATACATTTCTACGACCTCTATCTGCAGATGACCCTGCTTGACTAAACAATCTTTCACTTACTGTTTCGGCCTTAATGCAATATGTAAAATTGTTGGTGTCGTAAAAGGACGCTGCAGTTTAATGCCACCTTTTATTTGTTGCTTTTTTTTCTCAAGTCAACCTTCTGCCTTATTTTTTTTTTCTTGTTTACCAGCCTGCTGAGTGTCTTATTTTAATTAGTCTGCGAAGCACTTTGGGTCAAGTTTTTGTTGTTGCTACATGTACAATACAAATAAACTGACTTGACGAATACCTTGGCCTAGCTCGTTCAAAGTAGTAGCTATTACCACAACTCTGCCTTCTCCTCTTTCTTGACTTTTTTTTTCTCTCTCTCTCTCTCTCTCTCTCTCTCTCTCTCTCTCTCTCTCTTGTAACCGGCGGCCATTTTCACCCTCAAATTAGTTTCCTTTGAATGGGAATGGTTTAAACTCAGTAAGGGGTACCCCCAGGTTCCACTCATTTCAACCTCCCCTAACTCCTATTTATTCCTTTTCTTGGTTATTTGCCCAGCCAGTGTGTTACATGAAATGCTTTTGGGTTTTTATTTTTCAGTTGTTTATGTTTTCTGAAGGTGAGGTATCATTGCTTCTTTTAGGTGAGCAAACCTGGACAATGTCCAAAACAAACAAACAAACAAACAAACAAACAAGAATAAGAACTGAGATCACCTTAACAAGTTAGGAAAAGGCCACAGTAAACTTGGAGTCTGTGTGCTGCAAAAGCATGAGTGTGAATTGGAGGGTGCTTATTTTGAATAATATAAATAGTCCATAGAATGGTGACGTTTCACTTAATTGACCACTGCAAACCTATTTGCAAAATATTTTTTACGGTCTTAATTATTTGCTCCGGGCTTTTCCATTAGTTTGGCTAGCTCTGTAAATAAATGACTAAATACATTACTTTAGATAAAAAGAATTTTTCAGCTCCCTGTTCTTAAGACACAGCAGAGACACAATGAACAGCAGAGATCAATATCTCCAGTGTCCAGATATCAATTTCGCTTATCTTTTAGGAAAACAGCAACGGCTGAGATTGCCTACATCTTGTAGTTTCCACTGAAATGAATTATTCCAGTGTCATACCCTAAAATGATTATCTCTGCTTCAAACATCTTCAATCATTCAAATTCTACCAGGGATTAATACCCCAAATAGATCAATATACTCAGCATGCCAGACCAAAAGTTAGCCTGTTTTCCTTATAGCCCCTGCCAGGATAAGAAGACTGTGCCACCAGCCATACAATCTTCAAGTACAAATACCGCTAAGCCGTTAAGCCGATGATTGGTGTGGGAACACAGTATGTAAGCGAATGACTTTGAGGAAGAGGGAAGGGGCCTGCTGATTTCTCAATTATAATTCCTCCTCAGGCCTCTCAAAAACAAAGTGCTAAACTGCATCATTGACAGTCAACGTGACCAAAGAAGCCCTTGCCCAAAGGTGTTGTGGCTCGACAGAGACTGGTAATGGCGCGGGGCCCCCTTGCTGTTTAGAGACTAGTGAAAGATTGCTGGTGTGAGGGATGACTGCTCAACATTTCCCTCTCTGCCTTCTGTTAGGAAGGTGAGCGGGAAAAATGAGTCATGCATAGCAGTCAACAGTTTGCTGAATCCCTGCGCACCTCAGTTCAATCATTTTTTTTGTTTCCATTTGATAAGAGTCCAGCAGGAATCCAGCAACAGAGCAGCTATAACAGGTTGCCATTATGTGTATGTGCATATGTGCGCACGCACACACACACACACACACACACACACACATTTTTTTTTTGCTCTTTCACACTGAAGTTGGAGTTAGCATCAACTTTTTTATCAACTACATCTGACCACATAACATTTTGTTACATTCTGTCTCATTGTTACTATTATGATTAATAGGCAACTTATGAAATCAAACACATAATGACAATGTATCACTCCTGTAAAAATTGCCATATCAGGAAAACATAGAGGATAGTTAAGACCAAGGGAATGTGAAGATTACAAACGAAACGAAAACGAAAATCAACATGTGTAACATCCGTTAAAAAAAAAAAATCCTGAAAGGAAATTGCCTAACATCAGGACAGACCATAGACAAAGCAAAGATATGAAACTACCTTATGATTGTTCCTTCAATGCATTTGTCTAACAGGTTGTGTGTCAAAGGCTGCTTAACTAGATACATGATATTTTTTCCCAACAGTCATAGTTTCTCAGAATAAGGTGTGATATTACCTCATGTTATTAAAGTTAGATCTAAAAACAGGAGTCACATATTTGATGTGAGAGAATACTAGCCCTCTCTACACTCTTGGCCCACTGCAGAGAAACAAACCTTCCATAGCTGCCATTTCGTTTGACTCCACTGACTCCCAGTAGACACTCGCACAAAAGTTCACAGACCTTGCCCTGCCCAAACTAGTTCAGATAAGACTTTACTGGACAACATCCAATCAGCTATCAAAGTCCACCCAGCCTCCTGTACACTACACACCAGCAGGCATATTAGTGCATGATGGAATTTAAGATAATGTCTCCCAGAAGCACTTAATTTGTTATCGCTTCTCTTCACATATATGTTACAACTGTTTTATTTATTTATTTTACATGCTACCTTGTAAATTTATTCTCCAGCATTTAGATTCATTGTCACTTACATGCCCCTCATTTGAAAACTTGAAAATGTGTCTTGATAGACACAGTAATATCTCTCATCACAGGAAATATCAATTCACCTTACTCCTTATATATTGTGTTTTTACGGTTAAGCCCACTGTTAACACAGTTGATGTGTAGCGGCAGGCATAAAGGGAGCATTATTTGTGTAGCCTGTGAATGCTCCTATCTTCTGGAAGAGAACTATGATCCATGGCTTCCAAGTATGACACAGCTAAACTAAACATTCTGGATGCAATAATTCACAACCCCCTATTTCGAAAAGGGACTTGGCTTTTTGGCTCCTCAATTTTTAAAAGCCTTTTACTTTGCTGAAAATGCATTGAATATGGCTTTATACATAATTTCACAGCATTGCATTAGAAGTAATATTCTGAGGCTTGTCTCTTAATTAAACGTTTATGAGGGAATCACAGCTGTCCCTGGCTACTCTAAGAGCCTTGTTTCATTATTAAGACTGCCACTGAACAATGTGAGGCCACACAGAGAAGCCGTCTCTGCAGCTGCCCTCTGCAACTGCTTCTGCCATACTGAATACGACCCAACTTCTATGGCAAACTAGCCAGGCTTCTTCTTTAGATGCTCACCTCTGTCTCACCTTTGCAAAGTAATGTTGCCAGTTGATGGTCCCTGTGTATGCCAACAGTAGAATTGTTGAACCAAGCAAAAAAGCACATTGCTTGCTTGACGAACAAAACACTTGGGAGACAGATTCATTATATATAGTGGGTGCACAACTGAAGGGAACCAATCGTCTGCCATGACCAGTTACTAAGTAAAAGTACGTACAACAGTAGTGACATAATGACGCCAAACATAAATGAAAAACCCTTTTGTACACAAACTCAGAAACAAGTTCCCAACAAAATGTTGTCATTAATGTACTATGTGATATGTAATATATATCAGATAATGACGTACAATAAACAGAATAGAACAGAACAGAATAGATTAGAAATGTAACAACAAAAATAAATGTATACTAAGATTATTTTTGTAAAGGTTACAAATATGTAAAGCAGGTCAAATGTGCATCAATCCAGCTCTGCAATTGAAGTTAGTAGTCCAAAAATATTAAGGTTTAAAATCTAGTCTAAACAATACCGTGTACATCTAGTGTCTTCAGTCAAATTAAATAATGCAGTGAGTTGATTGACAGTGCTGACAAGTAAACAATGAACAAGACTACAACAAACAGTTCTTACCATCTGCAATGTAGAGATCAATTCTGAACTAATGAAGGGATAAAGTAAGTAATGTGAGATGCACTGCTTGCTGGTTAAAATTATGTTTAATAAATGTTTATTGAAATACAAAGCTAATTTTGTGGTTATGGCTGACAGAACATGTGGGCAGAAAAAACATGACAAATGAATATATACAATAACACCTCAATGGATAACTTGAACGTTGGTGGAAAATGGTATCATAGATACAAGTTAATATGATAAGTTTCTTGTTGACACATAAACTTTTACTGAAGTATTTATTTTTGCATGCTCTGGGCTTTGACAGCTTATACCTTTATACTGCTATACTTTAGATGCTTACTGAATTTCATTGTCATTGTACCCATACTCTGCACAATGACAATAAAGTTTAATATAATCTATTTTAATCTAGTCTAATCTAATACTTTAAGATTTTTTTTTAAAGAAATTTGTGCATGGCTAACTGTGCAAAACTTCTCATATGACGGCTGACTCCCAGTAGAGCTGCACTGAAATGAGGCTGCTGTATTCCGCTGTTTTTGTAAAGTAGCATGTACACTGAAGTAGAAAACATAAATGTTCTCTTCTGACAGTTTCGCAACCGACCATCCACCGCTTGACCCTTTCTGTAATTTATGACATTCAACCTTCACTACCAAGTCTCTCTGTGTCTGCAGTCACCTTGTGTACTTTTACACCGCGTGTGCATGTTGTTCACTTCTCTTAACTTCAATCATTACTACTGATGAGCTATTCACACATTATCGACTAATACAGCCATTAGTCTTAATTTATGATATTTACTTGCATCTCATATAGTTAATGACCTGCAAAAGTTGGCAACATCCACCTTATTGTACTTTTGCTAATGCTGACAGCCCATTATGGCTGCCCTAAGACTTCCTGGATCATTAGGCCTGATGGGTAGGTGAGGCATTCTGGGAATGTTTGGAGTTTTAATATTGAACATTAATATTGATATCCACCATAAAACACATACTCACGTACCATGAAGCATCTCTACCAGGCAGCCCATGGGCTCATCTGGTGTCTTGCTGCCTCAGTTTTTTTTCCCATCAAAGCTTCAGTAAAATGATGCAATGCCACCAGGTCTTTAAATATTCCAAAATCCCCGTGCACAGTTTTTCTTAAGTCCCAGGTGTTGAAGATGTGCACCAAAAGTATCAAGCCATCAGAAGTGATAATAAATATTCCACACTGAATGTTTTAGCAGTTTTTATATGTGTGTGTGTAGGATGTGTTTCACTGTCGCTTCATCAGTTTCACTCTCTTGCCACCAGGTCCTCTGTTATAAACCATTTGGCTGAGAACAAGTTAGAGAGATACACATCTGTATACATATGGATAGCCATATTAGCCTTTACGCTTTCTTAGTCTTCTCTTCATTTTTTTTTACTTATTGTACATTTTTTGAACAGTCTGTTTCTGTATGCCTTCATCCCAAAAGTAACAGCAACCCTCTATGACAGGAAAACATCTGTGAAAGGGTTTGTCAGGTAGAAACAAATAAACACAACACAAAAAAAACCGAGGTCTACAAGGGTGAAGCTGATCATTATACATGCCACATTTTACCGGAGGCTAGTAAATGGATAAGCACACACAGTTAGTTTTAAACAAGCCCGGGTTCACTTTCGGCATTCGCTGTAAAGCTACACTTCTGAGGGCAGGCAAGCTGCCAGCAAACACCCACCCCACGAGTGTGCTGTGTTTTGGAAAAAAAAAAGGAGAGAAAAAAAAACAGTCACAATCCGTTGCCATTTTTTATCCTCCTACAGTACAGAACACACATTGTGACTACATTTCACTTGCAGACTGAAGGGCATTGGTAGCCAACGTGTGCGTTATTTTAAAAATGCATGATGTGTAACTGCTCCAAAAACAACCAGTAGTGGCAGCAAAAAGTACAACTAGGATCTATCACTTTCTAAACTGTGAATTATTAAGCAGCTTACAGATAGAGGAAAGGAATGACCATTTTACTGTTTGGCTTTGTGGAAAGGTGGAACCTGAATATTTTTCTTACCAAGATAAACCAATCCAATGCTGATAATATTTCAATAACACTTTTAAAAACACAGTCTCATAACATAGTTGTGTCTTCTTACCCATAATTCAAATAAAACGCTATATATCCAGTATATCCAGCCAATAATGTATCCCAAAGTGTTTTTTTCCTTCTGCTCTGTACATCATATAGCAGCTACCTTAAATAAGGTCCATAGGATGTCAAATGACTGACACCAAGTGACTCCTATATGGTGGAACCAGCTTACAACATTTCACTCAAGCTGTCACCATTGTAGATATCACTGTAAATTGGAAAGGAGAAAAAAAAAACTGCTATGTTCTCTAGCACAGGCTCTCATATTTTGGGAGCGCTTTTTAAAAAGTTGGTTCATTCGTGCACACATCTCTCATGGTTGTCTGCTGCCTGAAGCTTAAGTGCTCACTTTAGGCATGGACCGCGCTGCTCCCATTCCACAATGTGTCATACGCAGCTTCTGAAGCATTTATGCTCAGTAAGAAATGACAGAACAGCCCCCTGCCTCCACCCACACCCCACCCCACCCCGCCACCCCGAGTGCCTACGAGATCTGGCCATCACTCCTGAATTAATGCTGTCCTGTTACGTTTCAGATCATCTAGCCTCGACTCTTGCACATTTGCAACCGCAAATGAGGCTGACACAATTTTCAGTACACGGTCGCAGTGGTTTGACACTTTGATCCAAACCAACCTGTCAGCCTGACAGAAGTTTTGTGCCAGTGACCAGCACTGTCTTCGAAAAAAAAAAAACAGTTACATGGCAGCCACTGAATCCCTGGCACTGTGTTGACCATCTGTTGGCAAAACATCAGAGATGTGTCAAACAACTCTTTACTCTTACCCATGATTTCATCATTTCTCTGTCACCACCGCGTGCTGCTGGAGATACATGTGTTAGTCTGCTACGGCCTTGTACTGCTGATTCTCCCACAGCTCTGCATATCGGGACACTGCAAATAAGCATATGCTCAAGTCCATGACGGTACACGGCAGAGAAATGAAGACGGTTCTATTTATAAACCAGCACAAGGACAAAGCACTGCAACACCGATGCAAATCAGTCGTACATACTGTAGCCTGCAGTATGTGCCAGTGGATTCGTTGTCAGTTCAGCAACTTTACACCTATATGTTAATATGTTGACATATTATCTCCATATTAGAGGTTATCTGGTTAGTAGAGCATCTGTGGCTACGTGCATCTGAGTTCACGTGGAGCTAGTTAGGTGCTTTAGAGCAACAAATCAGTATGTTGTATATTCACAAACATATGTAGATTATTACTACAGAATTTTAAGTTAGCCTATTCCTGTTCTGTTGTATTGTCTGTATGTACAGTACATGGTTTTGGGTGTCTGGTGGTCTACATTCCTTTCTTTCTTATTTCTGGTTCTCAGCTGTGCTTTTATATCCCATGTGGTTTGTGGCTCTTTATTGCTTTGTATGGGAAGTAAAACATGTTGTGGTTTTTACTTGAGCCATTTTCCTCCTATAATTACATTACTATTGCATACATGAATAATTTAGGAAATGAAAAACAACGATTTACACAGGGATATTTGGTTTATCATAAGGTCAGGTTAGGAGGTCAAGTATCTATTGTGGATAAGCGAGCAAGATTTTAGTATTCCTGCACATAATCATTACTGGAGCTAAATACAGCACTATGGATGGACATCACATCCATGCAATTTGTTTCATTAAAATGTGGACTGTTCAGTTACAGTAATATGTTTCATTAAAGCTACGATGGTTATAACTTTCTGCTATCAGCCAAATTGAATTTCAGTGAATTATGCAGCCTCAGAGATGTTTTTCTTAACAGGAAATTAACAATGATAACATCTCTTTCTAGATGTCAAGAACTGTCTGGTGAATTTTACCAATGACAAAATAATGTCACAGGCACAATCAAAAGGAAATACATTCAGCTGCTGGTCTTACAGTAGGATACACTCCTTGTTTCAAACCTAACTAGAAAGGGGGTAAAAAACGGGCTAAAGTTTGTTTTTCTTGATCCTCCAGGCCTTGGGTATTCCCTCTGCCATAGTGTGTAGGCCAGAGTTTGCTGTGATTGCTCTCTGGAGGACCATGAACCAGGCCCAACAGAATGACCATCTTGTTAGGATGAAGTACAGGAGGAATGAAGAGCAGGGGCAGAAATATCCGGTTGGAGCCATGTCTACCTTAACAGGACAATGGCGAAGGCCAATTAGGTTGGTCAGGGAGCTCAGGGAGCTAAGATCTTTTGGTTGGAAGAGGTGAAACTAGTTTGATGTGCAGAGCCTGGCCTGCCTGTCATCCATTCTGTTGACATATCCATTGAGAATAGGAGCATAGACATAAAATATGAAGAAAAAAAAACTTAAAAACTTTTGTTCTGCTCTGATCCTTACAGTAGGCTTGTACTGTGTCACACCATGTCACACCCATATATTTGACATGTTAAAAAGAAGATGGGATGCTAAAGCAACTTCTTTTCTTTTTACTGTCTTTCCAGAGCTTATTCATTTTATTCACTGCCTTTTGCACTTCATGTACATGGCTACTGTAGCCTTGTTATTGGCTAAGCTTTTTGTGTTTACATTTTCGTGTCTGTTTCACTTCATAACATTTTTTTGACTCCATAGTATGTAGGAAACAAGTGCTGCACAAATATCTGGAGACTTTGCCATTCCTGAGAGACTATTTTGTTTTCACCTGTAGGGGTTGTGTCATTGCAGGAGAACAGTCACTGTGGCTCTGGTTAATGGTGCTACTACGGCTTGCTCTATGCCACCGGATTGCTGATGAAACTGTGTGTCCACTTATTTTTAGTTGGTCAACTTTGTGAAGTTTTGTACTCAATAGCTCTCGTAGTCCCTTTTTTAATGCTGAGTCAGGGTGCAGTTTTTCTAATGTTAGCTTAGCGCTCTCTGTTTCTTAAGTCTGTGAAATCCATGTGAAAACCTGGATTTGTAACTGGGTTTTGGATTTGTCACCATCTTTGCTGGTCATAAACACCTCTAGTTGAAAACAAATGCATGATAGACTTTAAAAAAAAAACTACATCCTAACCTCTATGATGGAAATCTCCATGGAAAATGGAAATAATAGCGAGGTGGAGGCGAAAAACTCTGCAATGACTGTGGAGTGGAGTTGCCTCCACCAAGTCATTATTTTCATGGAACTTTTGACCTCAAAGGCCGTTATTCTTTTTATCTCCCTTTTGTATTCATGATCTAATTTTATATGCGTAAACTACCAAAATAAATAGTTGATTTGCTACTTTATAGCATTCGTTAAGAAAAAGTAGAACATTTAGCTGTTAATTTGGCTATTACAGTTGTCATGGTTACCATCCATAAGCACACTGATATGGAATGGTGATTCAATTTTTCAGATCTACTTCAAAGGTAGCCAGTTATACAAAGTTAACCCCCCACTTCATCAGCCAATCAGAAAAGATAATTCCATTGTTAAGGGAGATAAGTTGCTATAAGTAAAGAAAAAAAGAAATTTAAAAAGGGGCATACTCTCGTGTGTTCATCAGCAGAAGCCTTCCGTACACTGGCTCTCCACAGAGAGGCTATTTTTGCTATCCACGACAGTACTAAGGAACATCCTGCACATCCTCCTGGACCCTCTTTGGCTTCAGGTGGCCTTGTAATTACAGACAAGTTGAGGCTTTGTTGCTTTCGCCACCCACTCTGCTCTGAGGTCCCATCAGCAGCATGTTGTCAGACATTGAACATGGCTATATTTGGTATGGACTTTGTCTGTGAGGATCAATCGGTGCCACTTCATAAATCTGGCACAGGCTTCAACAGAGAGAGAGAAAAAAAACCTGTCAGTTGTTATGCCATCGCTTCAGAGTAATGGTGAAGGACCAGCTGCACGATGAATTTCTCAGTATCTGTTTGATTCATGACAATCCAGAGCAGCAAATATTTGTTGTGGCAGCACTCAGGGTGATCATCTTATGCAGAGCACAATGGGAGAAGATGAAACCACAATCAAATCAGGAAGTGCTCAATGAAATATTCTACCGTAAAACATGTCTACCCAGTACCAACAACCAAAACTTAATTTTGTTAACAATAACAATACGTAACACACAACAATACACACACACACACACACACACAAACACACAAAAACAACACACACACATATATATATTGTAATATTAATATAATATGCAATATATAATTAATGTAATATTTCTATAGAACTCAAAAATTAAGATGTAGGACTTAGTGGTTTTCAAGGTTCTGAAGCTACTTTTCCTTGTATGCAGAATTGTATTTATGAGAGGAACAGAGGAAGTGACGCGATCAGCAGTTTGTCAGAGTAAATAAGAGCTATAGGTCTTCAGGAATCCGCTGCGAGGGAACAAATACAGGAGGAGGAACATTCCTCTTCAGTGCACATCATGCTGAATGCAGGTCAGAGTTGAATAGCACCATTTGGCTTTCCAAGCTAATGTTCGTGCATGCTCTGATTACCTAAACGAATGTGGAGGATTATATTAATATGCCCAGGAGGACCGGAGGGAGGGGTAAAGGGGAAGAGGGAAGTCCACTGTGATGTTCATTGCTGGGAATTAACTGTGACAAGTGAGCGAGGACTACAAGTTAAAGGACCAGTAAAACCCTACGGCTCTTTCACCACCACCACAGGCCCATTATTTGGTTGTGACTTTTGTCCATTTAATTTAGTATGCACACTCTGCAAGGCCCTACATCAAGGAAAATGCCTTCAACCACTCAATAAATCGCTTCATCAGTATAACCTAAAACATATCATCTTAATTAATGGAGTACCTTTAACATTATTGCTGGTACTGGTCTCTGGTGAGATTATTGCATGGGCAACCTGCCATTCATTTATGCAATTCTGCACCTTTTGTGTCTCAGTGAATTCACAAAAACAGAATAGAATAGAATAGAATAGAATAGAAGTAGTAATAGTAAGGCATTATTGTGGAGATCTTGTGTAGAAGATTGTGTAACAGTGAATGTCTAGGAGCCCGTTGATCACATATTTATAAAACCAACCTGCTTTTCTATTATTCTACTATTAATCTTCTATTATACTACTTAAACTACTAATCACCAGTAAGTGGTACATTAATAGAGACCACACTGACATATTAGCAAACTTCATTTAGCACAACACACAAATTCAGTTTTTTCACTGACCAACACAACTGATTCCAATCTTCTTCCCCTTCCTTCTGTCACTGCTTTTCAGGTATCTATCTAGAACCTTCAAAATGCTCACATCTGTTAGGGAAACAGCCATACATCACATATGACAGCTTGAGTTTCCATTCAATGTGATATTAATGAGCAAATGTGCTTCCCCGTAGAGTTTTTGATTCGTAACATACGAAAGGATGGGTCTTTAAATGTCACTCTTTTGTTGGCAGTTAGGAAGCCTGTCTTTTTCTGCCTCAGCTCCCCCGCTATAGATGATGGACTGTTCCTGGGAGGACCGGTGCGTCTGAGGAAGGCTAAATCTGAGCTTCACTGAACTCCTCCTGGTATACACACAGCAGACGAGCAGGCGCTATTGACTATTTCTGCCTCGCCAGGGTGGGTGAAGATTGACATTTAATTGAGAACACGAAAAAAAATAAGCATCGTTTCTAACAATTGCCACAGAATGGATCACAGCATAGTCTGCAAATGCCCTCGGAAAAATAGCCACCATTTTATAAACCTAAATTGTAAAAATTAACTAATTATTTCTAATAAACATGTGAACAAAAAATCACAGAAGACACACTGCATTGGCTGTTTCTTAAAATATTTGGAGGCATTCGAGGTGTGAGAGGCAATGTCTGTGCAGAAAGAACTGTATAATGGCTTTGTGTTGCTGTGTGGAGTGTTGGGGGTCATTGTTCCAAAATCTATCGTGCTATGCGGTCATGATCAACAAGCTAGAATAATGTTTCATTCTATTACCAGTGAGGGACCTGCTGTCCATTATTGCCACCGAAACCGCAGTCTCTGGTGTAATTAAATGACAATTATTTGCCGTGATATGTGCACAACTAAGAGCACCTGTGCTTCCCCCGGGCTGGATACTGGGAGGGGCTGTCAAGGAGAATGGATACTCTTCGTTAGCAGCTGGCACAGGCACTGGAGGTCATCACCAAGAAGAGAAAGACTCTCTCTCTAATGTGAAGCTGTGGAACAGGGTAACAGGGAGTTCCGCTCTGGAACATCCTTTTCACAGCCTACAAGGCTACACTTCAAATAGCCTTACTTCATGCCTTTTTATCAAACTGACAAATATCTTAGTATTATAAATGCCACTACTCTTCCTTTGTTATATGTATTTGACCATTTAAGTTAAAAGAGTAAGTTTACTTAAGGATGATGCATGCTAGATTAAACCATTATTTAATGATTTGCAGTGTGAAGTACAAAAATGAGAAAAAACATACCCAACCATAGTGTAAATTGCTGAAGTATGTTTAACACATTCCACCCAGACAATTTGTCGGTAATGACTGTTAATTTAAAGTTAAGTTAGTTCAGTGGTAGAAATAAAAATAAACTATCTCTGGCTGAAGTTTGGTACAGTATCTGAAGTTGGATTTCTACAGCAAACATGATAATAAAGGTGACATTAGGAGTTAATAGGATATTGGCATGTATAATGATTCACTACTAATGAGATTATATTTTAGAAGAGACTCAACATATACTAAATCATTAAAACATCTAAAAAAAGTTGCAGTATTGGATAATAATAACAAAAATACATCATGCACACGGAAGGTTAATGGGCATTGACTTTGGATTATGTCATTACTTGCTTGCATCTCTGAAAAAACTGGTCAAGTTTATAATAATGTATGTTACTCTCTGGCTTGGAGGCTGAAAAGTATGATGAGTATGTGCACAATAATCATTAACCGATTGGGTGAAATACTGATTTCAGCAAATCAAGCCAGAGCAGAGCCTCTAAGCATGATGCAAACGGTAAACACTGGGCATATTGATGAAGAATAATGAGCCATGGTGACAAGATGCAGCTGCCACGTATAGCAATTGCAATTATACCTGACTGGGGGAATGTGTTTAAGCATCTGCAGGTAAGACCAGGCTGAAATCTTTCTCTAAATACAAACAGAGGTGAAAAAAAGCCCAGCTTCACAAGTCTTATGTATTGGTTCTATGCCTGTGTACATAACACAAATGATTATTTACTTAGTCGCTCTTCTAAAAAGCAGAGTAGTGCTTTATCCTATTAGCTGGTTTTGTGAATGGTTAAAACGAATACACATTATGGACTTTCACTCTCTGAAGCCAGTTTGCCCACCCCTGCATAATACCCCCTGTAGTGCCGCAATAAATGCAATTTCCTCACAAAGATTGATTGCAGAAGGTCTGGCTGCAGAATGAAAGATCTGTTGAAATGTAAATGTTAAAAAGTCTCCTCCTGTAACAAACGTAAAACCACACCTTGTATCAGGCCAACCCTGTAACCCTGTCTTTACTGAAATGTTATGAATTTGTGACCCTTTTTTCACTTTAATGTCTCTGAGACCTTTAATCAAAAAGTCAACTTTTAGGGTTATTGTGACTATAAAAATTCTATTTTTACACACATTACATCTCAAGAATGCCTTGCTTCAGTTTTGAAACAAAGGCTTACTTGAACTCAAGTATTTACTTACATAATTGATTACTTTTTAGGTCAAAGTTCAAGATCACAGTGACTTTCTACATCCTATTACAACATCTATCAATTTGCAATATCTTTCAATTTGGTCTAAAAACGTCTACATTAAGTTTTGCTATGCAGTTTGTAGTTTACATGCCTTTACACACAGCATAAGGGGAAAGGATTTTTTAGGCCAATGAAACTGGATCACGAGCTTGTTTTAATGAATTAATAAACTCATAATAGCACAGGCTACCAACTGACACTGAGAGCTCTGACATTGAATGAGTATTTTCTAATCAGGCCTTTGTACCGATAACTCTTTGACCTTCAATGTAATTTAAATTCAAAGAGACTGCATCTTCATGTATGTGCAAAGACGTAATCATGTTTTATTATAAAATTGAAAATCATACTTTGCCAGTATTTTCCCCTGTCATGCCCTTAACCATCACAGGGAATAGGGCATAGCTCCAGCCATTGACTTAAACTCAATATAAGTTTAAATAATCTTAAGGCAATGGATGTCAAAGGTTGCTTAGATTTCACAGCAACTGGCTCAACCAAAGGATTTTTTTTTTCTCCTGCAACCATATATATCGAATCCAACAACTGTTCTTTATGAGTTAGATAGGCCCATAAAAACAAAGGGTGGCAGTGTTGGTTTTATCAGAGCTGCCTAAAGCATCTTTACTTCTGAAGGTGATCAAAGCAAGTGTTGCAATAGCCACAGAGGCTGTACACTTGTACAAAGCCATACACATCACTTTGAAACATGCATCAGGATTTGCCCTGGGCTTGATACAAGGAGCAAAACCACTTACAAAATATCCACATTTGATAAGACTCATCTGTTTAATCAATTACCAACTACAAAGACAACTTCAACCTATAGAGCAGTTAACATTTCTCACAACAGCGCTGGCATATTTAGCTGATCACAAGCCTTGTTGCACATTAATAATGGAAAACCTTTTGAAGACCTTTGTGCCATTATTAATGTAATATAAGTTTTGGCAGTTTCCTTGGTGTGCCTCGTTTCTGGGTTGAGTGCTATTCTGGTGTTTGTGAGTCTGTTCCACTAAAGACTGCATGTTTGTTCTACGACAAATTACCCTAACCACTGCTAATTGGTGCTCGCTGAACTTTTGATGCTTTTTGGCTTTGGCTGTCGAACTTTGCTGATTCATCAGACTTGACTGCTACAAATGCTGGGGTTTTGTGGAGTCAAAAGCCTTCTCAGCCAGTTCACTGCTGCAACCTCCCAGCACACCTTGAGCAAGACACTGAACCCCATCCTGTGCTGCGTGACGCCTTGTATGACAGCAACAGGTGTGTGAATGGGTGAATATAAGGCATTCAATGTAAAACACTTTGGGTACTCTGTGGAGTATATGAATGTGATATATAATTGCTATTTATTTACCATCTCTGATCACAAACTCATTGAATGCAGTTTCCATAACACTGACCCTGTAGAAGTAGAAGTACACATACTGTATGCCTATGAGGAGTAGCCAGACTTGGCATAAAATAATAGTAAAAGAGTCTGGTCCACCAGGCTAGCTCACTAAAGACATTAAATGCATCCTTAAATGCATCTGAGGTATTGTTAAGACACCATTGGTACGATGACGGTTGTGTTTAAAAGCATAATGTACCTTAATACCTTATGTACTATAAAAGCATGCAGTACCTTTTGTTTGAAAGTTGCTTGGTCAGCTTTATAATCACACTCTTGTGGCATTGCTATGTGAACATGTATTCTGTTATGCTGTGCATCTCCAAATAATTATTTGTTTAAAAAGGAGAGAGTGAAATTATTGCAATAGGCACAGTACCTCATCCAGACCATAAGCCACTCCCGCACAGCGGCACAGTGGTCAAGCATGTTTTACTAGAGTAAGGATTTTCCCATTGCAGAGGCAGCAGCAACAGGTAGTTATTGCAACAGTTTTATGTCATGTAAATTGATACAACAGGAGAGATCCAAAGTGCTGTGAAAAGTGTGGCCACACAAGAGACATGAGGTAAAGAGCTGTTAAGCCAAAGGGAATGGCGACAAAACTCTTCAATTCACTTCCATCACCGACTGCAGATGTCCGCACCACATTCACAGATCTTTGTGTATGCTAGGCAAGTGACGGGGAAGGGGATGACAAGCAGCAGGTCCCTGGTGGATATAAAGTGCTGATACAACTGCAGTTTTGTCCCTGTACAACCAGAGACACATGTTGACTTGACAATAGTCACAGTCTGTCTGGATTTCTATACTATTGAAAGTATTGTACTATTGAGCAGTTTTAAGAGGAGGAAAAGACAAAGAAGCTGCACTATGGGTGTGAATCTGACAGGAAATACAATCTGAGGTCATCTTTGGTAATATAAAGTTGGAATTGCAATTGCATCGGGTTTTATTATAAAATGGAAAAACATACTTTGCCAGTATTTTCCCCTGTCATGTCCTTAACGGTCATAGAAAATAGGGCATACTGTAGCTCCAGACATTGACTTAAGCTTTGCACACAGACTACTTTTAATTTTAAGTGCATGAATGCTCCTTTGCCACTTTTGTTATGTGGTAATTTTACCATAAAGTATAATCTCCAAGCTTCCAAAGTTCCAGCGCATGCTTGAACAATATTTTGCCAACATACACATTCTACACAGTGACTTATGAATAAAACTCGGCTAACTGTCTGGACAGTGCACAAACAAAACTGCTAAAAAGTAAGTACTAACAACTTCAATGTAAATCTGGATAGAGGATGATTCCTTTAAAATATGCAAGGATGTGTTGTGGCTTAGGGGCATTATGAAGATAGGCTGTAATGTCATTCTGTGTATTTTTGCCAACATGATACAGACTTAACAAAAATCCCGTCTGACAATCCTCTGACATGTCTGCAGGTCTCCAGTGAAAGCAAAACAGTGTATTATTTTTGTGGACACAGACTCCACACAATCTGTGTACCTGTCTTATGCCACCATTTTCAGCAGGAACAGAGAAACAGAGCAAGAGAGTGGCTCCGAGTCTTTGTATTAGAGGAAATACATACAAAGGTCTTTTCCTCTGAAATACAGCAAATGCTGAACAAAAAGCTTACTTTTCAATGGCTATTTCAGCATCATCAAATTCATTGAATTGAGAGACTTGACAAACTGGCTGTGGCTGTGTGAGGACAATTATTTGAGCTTCTTTGGCATTTTTTTTCTTGTGCTACAATAGAATGCCAACATGGGATACATTTAAAAATAACCCAGTACACAGTCTCCTGCAATCTCCGTTTTAAGCCAAGAGAAAATCACACAGGAGTTCCTTTACACAATGCTCTAGTGATCTTTGGAGACTGTTTTAAGTCACACATAACTTCAGGCATTGGGACAATGAATAACAAAAGTGAGCACTTGTTGCCATGGAAACTTTGACACGCAAACGAAGAACTGGAGAAATGAGTGGGCTCCCGAAAGAGGATACTTTTATCTTTCCTTTAGAATATGTAATACAAAAACGGTTACAGAAAGGTCTTAAGGGGAGAATTCCACTGTATATTACATACATGTGATAAGTATAGACAAAAGCAGGTACATATTTCTCTCAACATTCATCTTTTACATGACATACAGGCAAATCATCATAATTGGCAGCTATTTTAACAATCTGCAGATAATCTATATTTTATATCTCTAAAGAAACAATATTTTCTGTTGGTTACCCTACTGTATTTTCCCTGTTATATCAATTACGTACAATGTAATAAAGTGTGTAACAATATGAAACATTATGTACACTGTACCTTTGGGTAAGGGTTGTTACATCTTGTTACATTACTAAAAAAAATAACCATAACAAAGTTTTTTGTGTGTATCTACATGTAACAATATGTAATATTATGTACTTACACTGTACATACCTAACCCTAACCCTACAGTGGCACGGCTAAGCACAGTATAAGTACATAGTGTAACATATTCCAACACTTCCAACCTTTGGATAGCCAAATTAAAGCTTAAGTACATGTTGTCTCTGTTGCTAATTACCCCACTGACTGTGACAAGAGTTCCTATTAGTAAAGACACTTTTTTATGCCATTGTGTCTTGGGCACCTCAGTGGTTGGAAGACAAAAATTGGCCATTGAAATAGTCTATCTGACTTGCCATAGGGTAGGTAAAAAATTTAAAAAATAATAAAAAATTAATTTCCAGTGTTGTGAGATCAGTGTCTTAACTCTGTAAACCGAGAGTAAACAGTGGCTATGTCCGAGCAATAACCAATCGCTGTCATTTAACACAACATGTTTTGGCCACAGGAAAAGGAGGCGTGTAACTTGATTGGCTGTCAAAATCACATATCAACAACCTTTAGCCTTACCTGCACCTTTGAGTATGTTGGCAAATACATGATACATTGTTACATTTCTACATGCCTGCCTGCCATCGCAAGATCTTTGCCACCACAGTAGAGGAAAATTCAATCCAACCAATTAATAATCCAACCAATTCATATTCTAACCAATCAATCACCTTGGTAGCAGTCCCGACCCCATTAGCCTCCTGGGCCCAACTGGTTGACGGAGCGCTTATCTTTCATCAGGAATTAGCGTAAAGCTCCAATAAAATCAGTTAACTGATGTATTTGATAAACAGAACAGGCATATGAAGTTGTGCATTCACGCAACTGGAAATTGGAAATTTTCATAGGATGTAGCCTATTACAACCAGATGTTGTTAGGCTGTTGTTATAGTTCTGAGAGTAATCGATGCAAAAAATGTAGATTTAACTCAGTGAAAAATAAGTAGCTTGACATACTAGGTAATTAAATTAGCATATAACATGTAGCATATGACCTGTCAAATTAACATGGCTAAATCTGTAAGCCACCCACGCACAAGTCAATACATGTTCGCTTCCCTCTGTGAAGCACAGAGATTACCCATACAGAGTTCAGTGATGAAGGCACTGACCTGTTGAAGTCATACACCATGACTACTGTAACCACTATGCAAAACCGCACACTGCAAGCACGCTAGTTACAGTACATCTGCACTGCACAGCACAGCAGTCTGTTGGGCTTGTAACTTTTATCCTATGCTGTGGGGAGAAAAGGCTGCTACTTTCACCATCACAGGCATGAGGAATGTGAAAAATCCATGACCGTGAGGATGTTGTATTTTTGTTTACATTACAGTATGGATTGGGTACAGCTCAAGGAGAAACAGATGAGAAGAGAGAAGAGAGGAGGTGAAAGAAAAACATGTAGCTATAGGTAAAGGGTGGCAGAGAGGGTAGAGCAGAGGAAGAAAAAAAACATACACAGACACATACACACACGCACGCACATACATACACGCACATACACACACACACACACACATACAAACTTCAATCATAGAAAATCTGGATGGGATCAGGTGGCCTTATGTTCCAAGAATCAACCCTACCGCTACCATATCTCAAACAGTACACTTCAAACACAACATTTTCTAAACTCAATAATAAAGTAATAGTATTTTTATAATTATTAAAACAATACATGATACATGAAATGAAGCATATAGGTTGTTTAGCTGAGCAAAATAGTTAGGTGACACAGTTGTGTTCATTCCACCTCAGAGTACGTGGAAATGGTGCATGCTGTAGGGTTTTATGTGCCTGTCAGTTTCCACTGTGAACAAAACAATAATTAAGTGAACACAAGCTGTAGACCAATGACTACAAATGAACAAAGTGTCAGATATGTGCTTGTCTGAAAGAGCTGCTACAATTCACCTTTATTTTGGTTTTGGATTTCTTAACAGGTTGTTTGCCTAAGTTCAGTCTCTGAGATGCTTGAATTTATCACTAAATCTGGCTCTCGAATGGCCCAAGATAAGTCCTGATGCATGGAAGAACAAATTAGGTTACAGTTCCTCCTTCAAGGACTCATTCCTCTATTAATATGAAACCTTGGCAAGAAAGCTGAAATGGCTTTTAAATGAATTTAATAAAAGCCTCTGCGATGCGATCAGCTAATGCAGACTGGCGTTTTATCATGCATTTTATTAAAGAACCTGGATCAGCCTAATGTTTTTTTTTTCCCTCAGTGCTTGGAAACAGTTTTACAGTGATATGCATTTGGGGCCCCGCCCTCTCTTCTCTTTGTTGTAAACACAATTCGGTTAGTCCGTGGGCGGGCAGGTGTGAGTGGTGGTGCATGACAGAGCTCTTTGAGTTTACCCATACAAATACAGTAATATCACTGGCGGTTAACAAAAAAAAAAAAACATGTATACAATACAATTCATACACCGTGACAAGATACATAGTGCAGACACTTCACACAGCAATTTGCACTGCATGTATGGCACTTGTGCTAAAGACTCGAAATACCACTCTGTGTATGTGTGTGTGTTTGTGTTTGTGTGTGTGCGAGAGAGAGAGAGACAGAGAGAGAGTGAGAGTGTGTGTGTGTGTGTGTGTGTGTCTGCACCCATGCCAGCCTTTTGAAACAGTGACAAACCTAAATGTAAAATTCAGCATGGGTGCATGGGACAGGCTATCACATATCCCCTTATTTATTTCTTACTTTAAGAGATGTCCTCTGAGAAAATAATGAGCAAGTAAGATACAAATATGAACAAGTTTATTTGATCGTTCTTTACTAAAGAGAGGAGGTTTGGAACACACATTGTGGTCAGTAAATAATGAGCTAATCATACAACACTGGAAAAGGAATTGAATGCAAAAGGCTCCAGATAGCATCTGTTGTTGGTAGTTTTGATCATAAAAAGTCCCTCTTTCTTATTTTCATAAAACACACACACACAGACACACAGACACACGCACGCACGCACACACACACGCACACACACACGCACACACACACGCACACACACACACACACACACACACAAACACACAGACACACACAGACACTCAAAAACTCACTATTTACTTTGCATGGAATCAAACAATTAAGAAAGTTCGTATCCTGAAATCCAGCAGTTGAATTCCTTTTAATCTGAGATTCTGTGCGAACTAGAAAGACAGTGGTGCAAATCATTTGCTTGTTTTACATCGCATCACATGTCAACTATAATGATGGAAGCCCACACAAGATTCCAACTGATAAAAAAAGAAGCAAGCGAGCGAGCGCGTATGTCTCGGTAAACCCACGAGAGCAGCAGCCTGTGAAGCAAAACAGCTTTTCCCTTTCATGATTTTTTTCTAAAAGTTTCAAGCAAAATTCTCCATTAGAATGGCAGCATGGAACACAGTTCTGTGAGGCTGAAGTTGTTTGAAGACAGTACTTTTTTGTTTAATGTTGGGAGTTCATTTCTTGTACACAAGATGATGATACAGACAGATGATGTGGTGTATACAGAAAGCATGGACTGTCAAAGGCATTTTTAAGTCAGTGTTTAGTCGCTGTTCCATACATTTTTTTTCTATAACATCAAAAAAGATTTGGAAGGCTCTGAAACCGCATCTGTTGTAGTGAGAAACTTAATATATAATCATCTTGGTTTTTAAAATAAGCTGACTCAGTCATAGCCTTTAAATATTGAAACCGTACATGCAAACACTGGTTAATTATATATCGTTCTGCCCCCCGATTGAACTGAGCTCCATGACTCAGAATCAATAACACCTTGCTTAGCAGATCTCGGTTCTCAGTTGGAGCTTTTAGGTAGATTATTTTTTTTAAATAAGGTGCACCTATGATGAACAAAGCCTTGCTCACAACCCAAAGTAAGAAGTGTGGTAATTACGCACAAAGAGATGTTCTAAAAGTTCTCCTCAGTTTAAAGGACCCTTTTAGATCAGGAAACTGCTACTATTGTAAAAGAGAGTAAGACAGGTGAGAATAACAATGTCAAGTCATTGTTTGACACTTTTGATAAATTAAAATCTTTAATCTTTTGTGAACATATTAAAAACTGATAAACAATCATAAACAATCAATATACACTGTATTGTCATCTCTGATGACAAATTAAAGAAATGATTTTCAAAATGAGATCTACGTGGCTGATTTAATCAAACAGGACAAAGGAGAACTATTCAATTCTGTTTGTCTGATTGATCCTTTATGTGGTGGGATTTTGTCCCAGCTTGAATATCCTTCAGCCGCATTTTTTTTTTTTACTGCCTCTTTTCAAAATGCCACATAGGGGTAACATTAAAAAACAAAATTGGGCTGCCTTTGTCGCATGCAGCATTGGCTGCAATGAATGAAAGCTTATTGTATCCAAGTATGATTCGAAATGACAAAAAAAAAGGATGAAGGGAGGTTTTCTAAACTAGCTTGACAAATAGCAGAAATTACGTGGCGAGGAAGATCCAGGGAGATGGCAGTCCTTCACAGCCCACTTGACTTAAGCTGCAGAGATACCATCAGAGATTCCCTCAGTAGTGTGCGTAGTTATAATCCATCACTCACAGGAGAAGACAGCGTGCTGTAGTGCAGGCAAGGTACACACTGATGTAGGATGGCGCGGTCCCTGCACATAAAGCATATGGTTTAGCTGTAATAAGTGCAGCATGTGGTGAGCAACAACCACTGGTTATTCTGGTTATTCATTTAGTAAATTGCAAATCCTCTGCAACAAGACTGCAGGTTTGGTATTTGTTTCAATTTCTGGTGAAGGGGAGGGGGGGGGTGTAAAAAAACTGAAAGCTTTAACTTGGTGTTTCGTTTTCATCATGGGCTTTGGTGAGCTATACCTCCCCTCTTGAACTTTCAGAAAAACATTATTATACCCAGTGGGTCCAAAACACACACCTTGTGAAAAACAATATACTTCTTGCAATGAAGCCTGCCACGCATGAACACAGCACGTTAGACCAATAAATAAAAAATAAAGGCCAGGCACAACTCCCTGAAATTAGTTCTGTTTAAGCTTCCCAGAACTTGAATCCCATACACATAAATGAAATAGCTTACCCCTCAGACATACTGTATGGTGGCAGGTTTCTGCTTTACCAGAGCCTAAAATGCCCCTGTAAACCAATCATACCAAGTACATTTTATAAAACGAATAGTTCCAGTCCCTAATTATGGCCCATGTTACAAACACTCTATAAATGTCACCTGCTCTGTCACCGCATGACGTTCCATATTGCTATGCCACAAACTGTTCACTTGTTAACTTTCTACAAAGTGTCACATGTCAGAGCAAGTTGTCAATGTGTGTGATGTGATGTTGTGGATGGAGTCTGACTGAGTGGTGGAAAGTGATGGGCAGGATAGAAAAGACACTTTATTTTAAGTCCCTATTGCATCTATAACATCCTATCAACCAGGCTTGTCCCAAATTCAGAATTTCAGAATTCAATTCAATTCAGGAAGTGAATTTGAATTGAATTTGAATTGGCTCCACCCCAGGGGATATGGAATTGAATGTGAATTGGAATTACAGGAAGTGGAATTTCAAATTCAGTGCAATTCAAAGAAATTCATTCAAACCACATATCAATAAGAATGAGTGATTCTTGGCATGTGTTCTTCTTCCATATTGGAATAATTATATATGAAACACAACTAAAGCTATACAGAGACTAATACTAAGCATATATTTATGCTTATATATATTTTTAAGCAATATTTTCATTTTAAACGTCATGGTGTTAATGGTCAAAATTGACCGCCTAAACTACAATAATACATTTATTAAAAATCTGATTTGCATATGTTTTGATTATCTACTGTATTAGACATCCCTTTGAAACATGGCCAAGGTGATTTAAATGTTATTCTACTTTGTTGTATCATTTATAGGCTTTATTTTCCTGATCTTGCACCAATTCGATTCATTAAAATTAAGTTCTAATAATGAAAAAACTAATACAACACAATTAATTCAAATTTCAGTTTTATTCTCAATATAATAACATTGAAAGTAATTAACTTCTCGTCTGCTCATAGACATGTTGATGTTTTAGTTGTAACAACAAAGTAACATTTCCTTGTCGCTGTGGAGGTCAACATTGCTCCATTTCACTGTTTACAATTTTAAGGATCAGTATATATTAAGTGACAAATTGCTGTGCAAATGGGGCCTTTTTCTGTTAAATAAATGTACAAAATCATGCTGTGGACATGAGATAATGTCCTATATTAATATGCAGTAGATATTAAATTCATAGTGTAATCATAAAAGTCTGTATATAATCTTTGTTAATGGTACTTTCATTATCATGAATTTCTTTGAATTTCAAGGAATTCCAATTCTACTTCCTGCAATTCGAATTTGAATTGCAATTCCACTTCCTGTTTGAATTTCAATTCAAATTCATTTTGAAATTCAGGAATTGAATTTGAATTTGGGGGTCATTCTCAATTCAATTCTGAATTTGGGACAAGCCTGCTATCAACAGTGTAAGTGTATAATGTTATAGTATATAATGTTACTATATACTATACTAGTATAAAGTGTATAATGTTATATATGGTGGAAGAAGTTACCAGCTGCTACAAGAGTAGGACCATCCCTCTCGACCTATATGAAGCTTGTGAAGACTTCCTTTCCAAGAGTGCTTCTCTTTCTAACAAAACTAACCTCCACTAACCAACACTTTATCTGGGTGTCTTTGTGTGTATGTCAGGGGTGTGTGTCTGAAGTGTCCCTGCTCTGAGAAACTTACTTGAGGTACATCTATCTCCTTGCATGTGTGTGGGGGTGTCTGTCTGAAGTGTTCCTGCTCTGGAAAACCTACTCAAGGTACATCTATCTCCTTGTGTGTTCCCTCCTAGTGTGAACGCTTAGCTGCTCTAACTCTGTCTTCGTCTACTCTTCTGTTAGCTTGTTTATGCCCTCCTTGTAACCTTATGTACTTACACTGTTCCTTAGGTAAGGTTAAGAGTTAGGATTAGGGTTAGTGTAGGGTACACACAGTATCAGTACACAATGGTACTCATTGTTACATGTAGATGTACTATAACAGGGACTGTTAAAATCAAGTGGTACTGAAATTAATCAGACATAAATACAAAAACAAAAACAATTGAGAAATAAAGGCAACAACAGATGTGTCAAGCTGACGGTTGTGGCCAGTCAGTGGTGAGGTTAAACTTTTCATAACCATCTGTGAAACCACAATGTACTAATGTCCTCTCTGTTTAAATTCTAACCTTACAAAACCACTGCCGGTCACTAAGAAGCAATCGTCCATTTCTATGGTTACTATGCAGGGCCACTATAGTGTATACTTATCCACAGGATGGTAACAGAGAGATATCAGTGTTTTTAACCGATTGTAATATTTAATTTGCTCGAGATACACTGCAGATGAGACATTGAGCAGTAATATCTGCTTGACTGTAGTAATGAATGATTAATCTATAATCAGTCAGTAAGGAAGATAAGCAAAGCAGGAGACAGCAGAAAACAATGCATAGCAAAGCTGAGGTGGAAATGTTTCTCAGGAGGCTGTAAGTTTCAGGTTTCACAGATGTGTTACAGCTCTGAAGGTGACTTCTAAAAATGAAGTATGATTATGCATAAATAAAACAATAAACCGTAAACAGAAAGCTGTGTTTGTGAGTAGTTATCACACTGTGAAAGACCGAACATCTCTGCCTTTTTGGTTTTTCTTATGCAGACACTTAAATGAACAGATTGTTAATCACCTGATCTCTCAGTTAACTGAGAAATGCACCTTTAAATCCAAGTTCCAAAAGCTGTCTGCCTAAACCCTTAAAACTGCCCTGATAATCTTAATGTGGCTGCAGATTTTTCCGGCGTGTTCTGTGATGCACTGAGGAGGAAAATAATTAAGGATTCGTGCTGTGTTCAAGCATAATTTGTGTAAATACGGTGCAATTTACAAGTTCAGATTGAACTAAATTTGGGCATGCCGACGCAGAACACACATTGAAGCAAGGGCGAGATAATTTCCTCTCTTGACATACAGTATATTTCCAGGTGGTTCATTAAATGAGATGGTGCGCAGTGGACTCAGTTCTGTGCCTCCCTGGCTTTGAGCAACACTTCAAATCTTGACATGTCACAAAAGAAAGGCCATTTTTGAGGGGCCTGCCAGGCCTCCCACCAATTAACAGGGTGAGGGATCTCCCATTTCAAAGGCTGGGCAAAAAAATGAAAGTCTCTTCGAAAGTGAGAGCCATTTCCAGTTTGCCAGTCTTAATTTGTTCAAATGGCCAAAAGCCATACACTTTTTTTTTAGACAACATGCACATATTACATCTATTGTGAGAGATAAAATGGAAAGCATTGATGTAGCCAAATTTAATTTGACACCGGAGGTTACTACAGGGTCAAATTTCTATCAGAGTTTAAAAAAAACTACTAACATTATTGTTGGAGGTGAATGAATTCTGATTATTTAAATAAAGGCCTTGTCTGTACATGTCTGCAGCTAAAGATTCTGGCTAAAGTGAAAATGTGAGTCGGGACAAATAAGGTCATATTTCAAATACGGGAAAAAAAAGCTAAACTGCTACGCCTACTGCAGTAAAAGCAACAACATTGTGTTTCAGATCATGCAACACATGAATGGAAGAAGGTACCAAGAGAAGGGAAATGGCTTCTGGGCACGAAAGTCTGTCTTGCTCCAGTGGAGCCTCTGGGTCACTGCAGGCAACATCCACACCGCATGTAATGACAGGCCCTGCTTGTTTCCTCCTAGCATCTCGTTAAACCCCAGAGAAATCAAATATTAGGATACTCACCAGCAGCAGCAAATGTCATCCCGCACAAGCAAAGCCAGCTATGTCCCCTACATGAGACAGACACAAGCAGGAAGCAGTTCCGACTACATCTTCGATCCCCCCCACCCCACCCCAGATCATTATCATTACACTGCTCTGTTTCCACAGAATTTCTATTCAGGAATCATTTCACCTTGGACGTGGTCTATCTGATCTGATCCTGTCTGTCCATGGCAAGTTTTTTTTTGCAGCATCACGTCAAATGCAGAAAGAGAGAGATAGAGAGGGATGCGAGTCAAATGCCTTGCAGAGGTGGTTTCTCTTTTGTAATCCTGAATCAAACGGGAAGAGACCCCTCACTTCACACATACACAACTCAAAAAGCCGCAGAGAAACCATCTGCTTCCCAACAAGGGCCTGTCGTTATGGCGGCTGATAGTTCTGAGGGACACAGAACAACAACTTCGGTGCCCTTGAAAGACACCACATGAATAGTATTGCAACTGGCTTAACAAAAAGGTCATAAACAGATGCCTGAGGGGTGTCATAAGTGGGTTTTTTTTTTGGGGGGGGGGTGTCATTTGAAAGTGCACTGAAATAAATAAATTACTGTAACAGAAATTGTACAAATGGCAATCAGAGACAAACATTTTACACAAACACATTTTACTGGTGCTAACCATAATTCACACTTTGAAATTCACAAATTCAACATAGAGTCTGAATATTTAAAGGGAAACAAACTGTTCAGCTTTGTCTTTAAAAAGCTGCTCAGTTCTTATCTCATCTAATAATCAAGATTTGCAAGTGCACATGTGCACATAATACCAAATAAGTGAAATGATCACTGACTACTCCTTTCATTATATCTGTAAACGTATAAGGTACATGTATGATATAGTGATGCTTTGGGTTTGGTATTACAGTACATCAATCCAGCACTAATGCTTCATTTGTGACTAAATGCACATTGTTTTATCCAAAACAGACAAACTAAGATTAAGGGTTTTTTTTATTATGTATATGAGTTTAAACAATGTACTGCTTTAGGATGATCTTTTAGTGTGGAATTCACATTTTGATCACATTAAAGAAATCGGAAAATATACAGAAGCTGTGGCAGTAGCAAAGCAGATAAAATACAAATGCATAAATTAAAGCTAATCCTTATTAAATTTATAATTTATACACCAGAGCTGAAAGATTTGCTGCCAAATGCCACAGGATCATCTCTGCAAATTGATTCCTTACTGTCTATCAAAGCCACACTATAAACTTACCAAAGGCTGGTATTTCTTTTGCCACAGGAATGCACTGCAAGCATATGTACAAAACAAAACAGTTATTATACCTCAGTGGCTGATGTAATGACAAAACAAACAAAACAAACAAACAAACAAAGGCTTTAGCGGGATCTTGAACATATGTAACGCAGCTATTCATACACAGGTAGAGCTGTACCATACCCCCTTCCTGTGTGTGTGCCTGCTGATGCCTAAGCCCTGAGGGAAAGCTCCAGAGGCCCTGTCTGTAAAAAACATGAGGGAGCACATCTGGGGCCCAGCAGGTGTTTGAAGTCCCCTGAGTAACTGTTACTGGGTAGTAAACTTCAGCAGTCCCCTGGCATCTCCAGACGGTCAGATAAATGATATTATCTCCTCTGGACTGAGCCGTGTGTGCTCAGTGTAAAAACAGTGTGGTGGGAAAGAAACGCTCAGAAACAGAAACCCTGCCTTTTTCAGGCGGAGACTGTTGGGATTGCTCATTTAGGTCAAGGTGGCAATTAGGGAAATATACTTTCAGCAATATGGTGCAAACTGTTCTCTTGCCATTCTCTTGGATCCCACCCAATCACAATAATTATACAGCAGTCAGCCCCCCCCCCCACCCCCCACATCCACCCTAAAAATCACACTATCTTAGGGAATATAACATTGCTTTGCAGTCACCAAAACAAGCATATGAGATTATATAAATGTCTTTTTGATTTCACTTGGCAGTCGGCAACTGTGGGTACCGAAACGCTCCTAAAGCACGGGAGATATGCGGCATGCGCTTTGTTTACATGTTTGCCAGCCACGAGAAGGACAAGGCAAGGAGAGCCAAGAAGGGTGTCACCATCTAATCAACATTCTGCACAGCATTCTGGTCATATTATCCCTGATAAGCAAGCTTGAAGTAATTGGCAGAGATAACTTTTTATTTAAGCAATCATTATCTCCTGTTCCTGCCTGCAGAGTTTTAATTGTAATCATTCCTCCCCAAAATATCATTGACTTTCATATCACCTATCAGGTATCTGCACGAAGATCTGAATAATATTAAGGTGTCCGACAAGGGACACTGAAGAGGGGAGCTGTGGGATGGTGGAAATTGAATTAATTGACTGGATTCAGGGGGAAAAAAAAGTGAGGCTGTGGGTGTATGGGTGTGTGGGGGGCGAGGGAGATAGAGTGAGTGGAAGAAAACAAGCAAATAAACGAGGAAGGCCAGTGTAAACAGAGAAAAACATGTATTGAAAGTTTGGAGAGCTTTTTCTAACTTAGCTTTTTCATTTTTCTCCCAAAAGGCAAAAATGCTGAATGTTGATAATAGTAATTTGTCAGAAAGTCTTACTTTTTTCTTTTTTCTCTCAATCTGACAGGAGTTTTCCACTAGTGCAAGATAAACAGCTAGACAACCATCAACCAACATCATTTTAGACCATCCCTTCAGTACCTTCATCTTTCAAGGAAAAAAAAAACAGCACTGCTGCGAAGTACTCAATTTCCAGGATGGCTGCCGAATTACACTGGAGTGTTTCAGCCTGAACATAAGGTATGGTTTCGCGGGTTTCTTACTTAAGGCAGGGTTCAGGGCCCGTGCAACCACCTGGACAAAGCCTGTATGGGTCTATGTTTTGTTCAAAGAGTAGGGAACTAACTACCCGAAATCCATGTAAACATCTTGCGAACACCACAGTCAACACTGCAAGACAGCTTGGTATTGGTATACTATACATGGTGCATGACCAAAACAAATGAACAAATCTGTCTTTAGAAGTAATCCTTATCTATCAGACACGCAAACAGAAATAATCCTAATAACTGAAAATGTACATTATATTACTGTATTTATATTTGTTTGTTGCATGATATTTTACATACAGTACTGGAGATCACCAGTGTAACCTACCTACAGTGCACTCATCACCTTGTTCTACCTATATTTAAGTACCTATCTTTCAGCATCAGTCATCTTCATACTGACATCTGCACTTACCACCTGTTTGAACAACGCCAGCTGTTCCTCAAAACCACAATGCACAACACACATTTCTCTGCAATGTAGAGTTTCAGGAAAAGCTCATTTCAACAGTGACAGGAGTTCAAAGTTAGACTTAGACACCTGTCTTTCACAGCGAGGACAGTGTTTTTTACATTATTTCATCCCTTCAATTTGTCAGGCTATTATTCCTTGTCATTCTTCTTCACTACAATATTGCTTTAGTGCTTATCACATGCTGTTAAAATGGCACTACAGCTAATGTGTCTAGTGTTGAAGGTTGTAAACTTACTGTGGCTAAAAGAAAAAAACAAAATCACCAGCCACTCAAGTGTTTCGCCAGCCACTTCATTTAAAAAAACAATCTGCAAGTGAGATAGCAAATCAAGTTCTACAATGACGATGAAAAATGTAATTTTATGTAGGTTAGGCTACATCAAATCAAATGGTGCAGGAGATGGTGATGTCCCTTGTTCTTTGTACTAATGCATTATAGCAGTCTTAGACTTGTTATTTCATATATAAAAAACACATGATGTCTATGATAAAAAAAATATGTGTCAGGGCTTCATCACTCATTTTTGGTTATTGTTTAGTGTTTACTTCATATATTTATTTATTTGCCTCATGTTTGTATGGTTGGTTTGTTGTCTTTTGGACAAGCTGTTTTTTTTCTCCTTCATGAGTCAGTGCAGCTCCCACCAGTGGGACACAGACTATTCTCTGAGCAGAAAAACAGAGAGGACCTTTGAACACGGAGTGTGGTTTATATGTCGTCTTGTAGATTGTTTATTGTGACTGCTCATTGTTAGCCATATTCTGAACAAAGATTCAGAGCCCGAGTAATTAAAGGGACTGCAGTGCACATCATCAGGCCTTAGCAATCCTCTTTCATCACTAACAAGCACAAGTAAGTTTTTTCGCACTGTTGAATTAGCTTATACAGAGCTTTTTTTCAGTGTGCAAGCAATTAAAGGCAGCGAGGACAAGCATATAAGCCTACTGAGAGTATACAACTGCTTTATATTACTTCTGCATCAACACACAGGCTTATTTCAGCCTTTTTCTAAAACTAGACCTATAAATACCTATGCTCACTTCTCATATCTCATATATGCTTAGCAGGATAGGGTTTATCCGTCTTAATTAGACTACAGTTATACTTTGCATTAAATTGTACCAGACAGAAGTGTAATTTCACTCAAAATGCAAAATGCCACTGTATGCCGGGTTGGTATGGTTTGAAAATAGGTGACACCAGCCTCACACCAAGACATCTGATTTTGATTACTGAATAAAATATTCAGTACCTACATATAGCCATTTCTAAAGTAAAGTGGTGTCAGCTTTAAGCATCTTCAGCCACATGAATGTGGAACCCTCATATGTTTAACCGGGTAAACTTCTGTGTTGTGTATGTTTTTTGGAATGATGACCTGCACTGATATGCATTCTCCGTATAAAGCACCTGAAAAACAAAATGTGATGTACTGCAATAAGTCCTCCAGCTAACAGCATCCATGATATGGCTCTTCAGTTAACAGAAATAAACAGGCACAAAAAAAGGAGTGAGAATTTAAAAGGAGTGTAGTTCATGTATACACTTAAAAGGAATAAACATGGCACACCTGTACAAAGCACATGGAAAACAAAACGTGATGAGTCCTCCAACTAACAGCATCCACAATATGGCTAACACCCACATGACATGCAACATAACATAAATAATACAAATTTGTCAGTCAGTTAACAAAAATAATCCAAAAATAATACACATACATTGATTGGAAATAAAATCATAGAAACAGTAATACAGTAATGGATGACATGTATTAACATAAATATTAATTGGATTCTTGGGAGCAAAACAAACCAAACCTACCTCTTCCATTATCGGAAATGAACTGGAAAGAGGAAAGGGGGGTCCAGACAGACAAGGCAGGAGGGCTAGAGGTTCAGTTTCCAGGACGCTCACCATCAGTGTGTGCAGTGCAAACTAAACTGTACCAAATGTAAACTCTACTAAACACTCTACTAAACATTACAAAGATTGTGAGCAATTATAAACAATGACCAAAGTGATTATAATAATCTGTTACATATGGTATATTTTTTAAAACAGGGACCATTCAGGGAGTCTCTAGTCGGTCCAAATGGCCATGCGAAACAATTGCTACTAGACAAAATCCTGCAGGGGAAACAGAAACCTGCGGAGTTGAAGATGCGTCATATGATAACTACCCACCTTCAGAGATGAAAGATCATACTAAATTGTATCAGAAAACAGACAGTGTAATCTTCAGGAGTTTCAGCTTTGTGAAGTAGGTGGAACAATGCAGAGTGATGGGTGGGTCAAAACATCAGCAGTGTTGAGGTTCCTCAGGGCCTTATGTAAAATTGGTTCTGCCATTTCTGACAATCTCACTGTTGATTTGATACTCCTGGGCTGAAGATTGTGTTGTACCAGAAAAAAAAGTCCATACAAGGAGACGAAGATAAATTACGAAGATATTTGCCAGACTAATAATAACGACGGCAAACAAAAAAGAGAATAGAATTTGGTACATGGTGAGAGATCATATAATTAAAGATCATTTATTTGATTACACTTTTATTTATGTCACTTATTACATGTAGTAAAAACTGAAAATGTTTATAATGAAACAGCATGAATATATGTTCTGCAAATATTTTATGTCTTATTTTATTGAATGTATCACAGAGCATTAAATACTGTAACCTTAAGTTGTGCATAACAAAGCAACACTGTGCTGTCTGTCTTGCAGCCACTTAAAAATCACTCTTTGCCTTTGTTATTTACTTACCATTATTTCATCATATTTTGACTCCTATTCATTCATCACATATGGGAAAATGTATGCAAATCTGTCAGACAAACAGCATTTTGACTTCATGGGTTTGACATGAAGAGATGTGTGCTGCAATTATCCATGTCTGAAACATGTAGACGTTTGTAGGTGGGACTTGCTTCTGCCAACTAAGGTGGGGTTTTCTGTTTTGTTTTTTTTTTCTTTCTTTTGTTTTTTTTTTTTTTACATATCGTGCAGCAGCCTTATTGACATTTCTTATGCTGATTTCAATGAGCTTAGTCTATTAGAATCACAGAGGGCCCCAACTGCTCCCTGGCAGCATGCATGCAAAAGGGAGGCTGTCTGTCCCTGGAGCCTCTGTTTACCAACCAAGTCGGATTTACTTCTTTCATACACAGACAGGCTGAGGCTCACCTTCCCCCTGGAGCCTTTCATTTTGTCTCACATCCTAGCTCCACTCAAGCCACAATCCGCTCAAAAGTTACCAGGCTGAGGGGTTTTTATGCAAATCTCTGCACCAAAAAGCATGGTTACAAGCCTGTCCCTCATTCAGTAGAAAAAAAGGAAAAAAAAATACACACTTCAAACAGAAACCATTTAATTCTCTAACGACAAAATTGAGAACATTTCCATTATCACCCCTTAGGGCTGGAGGGCATGTTTTAAGGAGCTTGTTCATAAACATAGGCAAAGAAAAGTAAACCTTTTTTATTTCAAAGTTTGTTTAAGTGAACTGGAGTGTTGCTAAATTAACAATTCAAGCAGACTGTGCTTGGTTTGCCTGGTTATACAGTCTGAATTTTTAGTAAAATGTCTAGAAAATTTCAGAACTTTCACAGTCTTAAATGAAATTGAGATGAATTAAGAATTGTTTTTTTTTATTATTATTTATTGTAATAATAGTAGTGAAATATATAAAATTAAAGTTCTGCTGCTGTTCTTTTCTTAGCATGTAGACTTCTCACATGACATACTGTGGTGTTTAAAAAAAATACTTGTAATTTTTGCAGTATACTTGTAACAAAATGTAATGTAATGAATTGCAGAAGTTCAAATGGAATGTGTGAAGAACATAATGTCTCAGAGTGACCTGTGCACCTAAGAAGAACCTAAAATCTGTTGCACTATTGTAATTGACTGAATAGAAGACCAGTATAAGCATCAAAATCTATTGCCAATTTCTTCAGGCGTTACCATGTCCATGCTTGGCTGGTACTAAATAAAACAGAGCACATTTAAAAGATAAAGTCTGTTCAAGGTTTTCATCAAAAACAGGAAATTTAAAATCAGCTTATTTTTTTTAGAAAAATTTTGTGTTTTTAAGCTCAGGATGGTAAAGTTTGTTGGCACATGACATAAATCAGTGGCTGAAGAAGAAGGCATTGTCATACGACATGCAAACCCAGAACATGTCCGCTCTCAGAGGACAGCCAGCACAGCATAAATATAAAAAGAAGGTAGACGGCTGTGGTGCCTGAAGAGGCAAAAGGATTTTTTTTCTTACTTCACATGTCTTTTTTTTCTCTTTTCCTTCAGTGTTCTTGAGAGAGCAACTCCAGAGGTGCAGTATGATGATGCTTACAGCTGGGTTAACGCGAAAAAGCCCATACGCTGACGTCAGTGATATAAATAACTATTTACTTGATACAATTTAGCCCCAGTATTCATTTTAGAGAAACACTGCTACTCTGGCCCATGTTATGACTGAAACTTGCCTGTCTGTCAGGACAGTGAGCAAAATGCAAATATATATGTAAACCATGACACTAGCTAATCATTGGAGTGATAATGTATTTTGCATACAACGTCTGCAGGGCTGACTTCTGTTGGTGTTAAATGCTCACCTGTGCTTATAAGCTGCTTTCAGACTAGAAGTGCTTGTCCGTCAACTGCCCCTGTTCATACCATTATGCAAGCCCATAACATGTAGACAGAGGGCGTTGCTTTGTCACAAAAAACATCATCATGGTTCACTTAGAAGAAACAAGTTATACTTGTTGCAGGTTGGAAACAGAATTTTCGGCCAGTTCAAGATGTAGGAACCAGGAACCAGCCACATACTAGTTTGTTTACAGCCCTGGCTTCTGGTAGTCCAAACAAGTCAATCTGTCGAGCGTGCACATATTCCCTCACCGGCAGAGGCGAATATTAAAGGATTTTCTATTTTCTGTTTATACATTACTGACCATGTAACAACATTTTGTTCTCGTCAGACTGAAGTAATCTTCGTTGAGGTGTTCACTGCACACTTATCCTTTTCATGAAGTACCTCAAACACAGTTTGCACATCAATTTGAAGAATGACCAGCCATAAGCAATGTGTCAGGGTCGTACAGGGCCGAACAATGAAAGCTTAGACCCTTATCATCATTCTATTGCTCTAATATGCCATTGCACAAACAGAAACCATTTTCATAAAATAAACCTACTGCAGTCTTTTCAAAGGTCTGCTTCGATCATCATTGGCTGACAAGGTCCCTCTCTCTGCATGAGCCGTGGGAATGCACAGACAAGCTAGTTTTCAGTGCAGAGTGAAAAGGCTCATGGCCTAACATTCATATGCTGTTGCATGGTCAGTAACGTATAAAAACAGGAAAACAAAAACGCTGGAAGAAATAGAACACAGTCACCAGATTTCATCACCAACAGATAAAATCCATGCATTTGCATTGGGATTAATTTGTACTATATCTGCTCCTATTCTGCCCATTGGCGATGTTGGTCAATCAGCTTGTAGGCACTTACTGCCGCAAGGTGCTACCTTGCAAAAACAGTCTTTTTAATAAACAATCTGTATACTTACAAAGTTTTCCAATGCCTTGTTTTCAATGTCAGGTCCCTCGATATACTACCAAGGACATGTGGGGGCACTTTGAGCTTTTTTCTTCATTTAAAAATGGCAATGTCTTCAAGCTACCTCTGTGCCCTGATCACTAGCATGGTGAGCCTTCTCCATATAAATGCTAAAAATAATGACATTCAGAATGCAAAAGTCTAGCGTAGTTTTGCTCCTCAGCAAACACACCAACTTGTTATCATACCATTAACATACCCAACATTCATTTAATACCAGATTTCTCCTTTAAATTTTACTCACTTTAAACCAACACAGGTTTAAAGGTGAACTTGCAAGTCAGAGATGCAGTGTCAGACACACACACACACACACACACACACACACACACACACGTTATGAATTCATTGTAAAGTTACTATTGGGTGGTGAGACTTGTTGGTATAGGACAGCACCTGAGCAGCAGAGCCACTTAAGGACATACATTACATAGTGTGTACTCTCAAAACCTGAGGGCAGAGGTTTAGACTCAGACAGGGAGAAAGACGGAAGAGAAGAACCTGTGCCATGCTGACCATCTTATTACTGTATGCCAGGATGTTCTAGCACTGAATAAAATATTAAAACAGCAAGAGTGCAGGCAAAGAAAGAAGAACTCAAAAATCTCCACATATAAAGTTTTGTATGCACAATTTATTCTTTTTTAAAATTTCCATCACACAGACACTTCCATCGCTAGATACATCTCAGACTGACTGTCACAGGTAAGGATAGTCTGAGCCTGTCACTCACAGCCATTGACTGTACAGCTTGCCGACATGAAATCAATATGAACCATTCTGCATAGAGGACCCCTATTTTAAAAAGATACATTTCTGCAACAGGACAATGTCAAGGTCCAAGTAACTAAAGTAAAGTAAGTGCATTAAGCTGTTATTTAGATAAAAAAAATAATTTATTGCAGATTGTTTAAGCATGCATATGGTGTTTAAATCATTTAGTTAACGTGAAGCAAAAAAAAAAAACAAACGTTGGCTCAATCTCAAAGTTCATACTGACAAACTATGAAGTACACTCCTGTGAGTTTTGAGGGCTGTCCCACTGTCAAATAATCTGGTTCATGCACACATTACCAATGAACCACACAGCGGAACCATGAACCCATACACCTTTAATTGGTGTCACCTGATTACTCATACAGTGCAAAAGGTTGCAAGGGTTTAAAGTGGTACAATGGAATGGAACATCGGTCTTAGGAGAGGGCTTCGTTTTCAAGAGCTCCTCCAGTTCCTTGCAAGCAACTTTCCTCCACTCCACTTGTAACTGGCGTGAGAATAGTCACCATTGCGATCACAGGCCCGAAATTCACCTAAACAACTAAACACTCCGTGTTTAAGGAACCAAGGATTCAACAAGCAGGTTATACCTTGCAGCAAAGTGAAGAACCTGGTTTTGCTAACCGTTTAGCCAGGGGAATACTGTCTGACATGATTGACTGTTCACAAATCCAAAGCTACAGCAGGACTGTTACGCCAACTCGCTCCATGCTTTGCAGTCCACTCATACTTTTGGTGTGCCATCAAGTTACCAGCAATATGATCCTAGTCAGGAGTATTACCGCCACAAATACTTAGTTGTAAAGTCAAGTTAATAAGTACAGTGCATACAAAGCAATACAAGATATTGCTCTGGCTAGACTTCTTTTTATTATTATTACTCTTCTTGACTTCTTTCTGCATCCAATAACCCTCAAATCTCTTAGCTTAGAAACTTTATTCAAACTTTTTGAAGGACATCTGAAGTCATCATTTTTAAACTATCAGTGCTTCCAGCAGGGTCCTTAGAGCTTTTTTTTTGGTGCTTTTTTTTAAGGTGTGTGGGCCTGCAAAGATGCATACAAGGCCAGCTCTTCTTGGGATGCAACCCTGAACTGCACTGTGGGTTGTCTTGCCTGCTGTAGTACTTACTGCACATCTGCTGCTTAATGACCTCAAACTCTCACCACTTCCCCTCTTCAAACCTGTCAGTTGGTCACGCCTTTTTTTTCTTCCCCAAAGAGAGTGGTGAGTGTGATATAAGCTGAATCTAAAATGTTCATTCACTCATTCACTACATACTGCAGTATGTGGGAAACAAACTGTAACTCACACTCTGTACCTATACTGCCCTATAAAGGTAAAAGAAAAAAAAATGACTTTACAAATCTTCTGCTTGCATGTGTTTTCAGCATTATGGCAAAGACATCTTATTTTTCACAGAAAAACAGCCAAATTGACTAAAATAATAAAATGGATGTTCCATTTTACATTTTTTGTTCCAAAAAAGAACACAGTCTTTTGCCTGTCCACTCCAGTAGAGTGCACTATAGGTTGTGAGCGAGTGAACATTTTGGATACTTGCACTTGCATAGTCTTGCATGTCTGGAGGGTAGAGATCCAGCAAGACATTGACTGCTGGACCCTGAAGCACCAGTGCCAAGCAGACAGCAGCATCCTCCAGGCCCAACTCTAGTCTCCATGCAGCCAGCTGGACCTGAAGTGCAGGCACCTCCATCAGTCCTTTAGAGCAGTGGTTCTTAACCTTGTTGGAGGTACCGAACCCCACCAGTTTCATATGCTCATTCACAGAACCCTTCTTTAGTAAAAAATAAAATGTGATTTTTTTACTGGGGCACAAAATGAACCGTGCATTAACATCACCTTGTTCAAATAACAAAACCAACACAGTGCATGAACTGACATGATGAGTCATGTGTATCTTGACCTCTGCGGCGGAGGCTCCACCGAACCCCTGAGATCGACTCACCGAACCCAGATTAAGAACCACTGCTTTAGAGCCTCAGCTAACTCATCCTCTTCATACCAGCCTGTGCAAAGGCCGGTGTTCTGTCGAGTGGAGCTGCTTTGCTGAGATGAGCTACCTGGAGCAAAATTGAATAGAGTGCTACTATTTAACTAACCCTACTTCTAACCCTCCTAACCTTAACTTTCCCCAACTGCGCTTGTAGCCTAGTTTTAAAGAACACCGGGAATGTACTCACACTATTCCTCCATTCAAGGAGCAACACATCTCTGCTGGTCTGTGCAAAGCCATCAACTGAGCGTGCACCTACACTATCCTTCTAACTAAAAGATGGTGTAGCACTTCATTTAAGGTCCCTGTTGCAGTGTATCTACATGTAACGGCATGTAACTTTATTTACACTAATCCAAATCCCAACCAGGTAACACTTTATTTTACAGTTATTTCTTTAGTGTATCTACATGTAACAACATATAACAGCAAGAGCAAATGCAAAATACAGTGTTGCCATACAGTGTAACCGGTGGCAAAGCTATGCAGATCTACTGGACCACTGCCTCTGATCACTCTGACAGCGGAACCTTCTAGTGAGTTGTGTACTGCCTCTTGCCATACCATTACTGTAACCTGGTCACATTCTCTCTACCTCATTTATCTACTCGTGTGATTCATCTGCAGTGCACATAGAAATCACACTCCCAATGATGTCAAGTCACTGTTCATTTGTGCAATTACATCCATTTGCTTGATTTTTAGGGCCCTCACTATTAATATGTTTTGTGATTAGTAATGTCTCATTTACTGTGTGGGTGTTTGGGGTGTTAAAGTCTCTGTCCGTACCTGTCCCTGTACAAGGACCTTTCATTTCCTACCTTTATGACTGGCGGCCCCCTTTAATTAATCCATTCTACTAAAGGTAAGTGTTGTCTATTGTGAAAAACTGTAATAACACTGTAATAAATTACTGTAATAATAGGGAGCACAGACCTCTGCGAAGGCATGCCCTATCCTTCTATGAAAAAAAATCTTTCATAATTTATAACCTTTCGTGTAGAGCTGCTAATAAAACAAAGACAGTAACAAAAAAATAAATAAATAAATAACCGCTGACAAAAACACAACCCAATTTTCTTCAGTTTTCACCTTCTTGAATCCTTTAACCACTGTACTCACCCTTAATATTTCACATTAACACTGCCACTGTATGTACTTAATATACATTGTACAATCTTTCCTGAAGGCTGGGAGTGTTTAGCTAGACGTCATGCTTGGACGATGCATTGCTTGTTGACGACCTTCATGTAAATCGGATAATGAGGGCTGTAAAGCTAAAGTTTACCTAACCTAGCATAGTTAGTGTGCAAGTGACAAGGCTCACTTTTTAAAGGGCACACGTGTGTGTGTGTGTGTGTGAACTGCATTCCACACTTATAAATGCACTGAAACAGAAACAGAGAGAGAACTCGAATGTCACCTTGTTTAATATGATGGGACTCAGTTTGGAGGAGTCCAGACGTTGTTAGACTAAAGTTGGATCAGGCACAAGAAGTTCCATAACCTGTCAGGCTCTAGTCAAAGTTTAACATCTGACTTGTGTGTCATACAGACAGAGACAGAAGGTTTAGTCTGTCTCCTGGCTCCCTTACTCTCCGCTCAGCTTGGACATAATTCTTCTTTAACATCGGTAGCCTATTCTGCAAATGGGAAAGAAATGCAAATGTATGCTGTACATTATTTGCAGGACACATAAAGACTATTTAACACGTTGTGTTAGAAGCACATTCAGTTGAATAAATCTGCTCGGTTTTAAGGAGCCCTGTCAAATGGTCCTCATCCAACATGGACACATTTTACTAACACAGTGCCAGGTGAAACCTCTCCTTAGCTGTCAGAGGTCTTCTGAAATGGAAGAGACATAGAGTAAAAAAATGGTTGAAATAATATATGAAAGACCAGCCTAGTGTCTAGCCTAGGTAAATTCTGTTTTTAAGCCAGCATCAAACCAAGTACAGTTAAGTGGGGCCAGCTGACTTGTACTAACTGTCATGTCTTTTCAATTTCTTTTTTGCCAAGCTCGGTTGTAGTGTGATTTAAAATCATCTCAGTGGTTTTGCTGTGCTTTGGGAATGATGTCTTCTGCGTCATCGCAACCACACATAACATTCAGCCTTTTATGCTGTTGCAGCGGACAAGCTGCCCTGTACTGTAATGTAATGTTTTAATCCAAACCCCCTTTAGGGATGTATAAACAGACATCTTGGCACCTAAGCCAACTATATACAGTACATTAGAGACTGTCTTATTTTTCCCTAATACACTACTCACAAAAAGTTAGGGATGTTTGTCTTTCAGGTAAAAATTATGGAAAAATGTCAAAGGTTCACACTACAGTGGTATTATATCATGAAAGTAGGGCATTTAAGTAGAACCATGCAATGATGATTTCCTCATCTTAAACAAAAGCCAACAACAGTGGTGTGTCTTAATAACTTGGTGTCGTCTTCGTCTCATGACGTCAAAATGTGAGCAGCATGATGCATGATGAGCATGATGAGGACTGTTTAAATACCAACTGTAATTGAACAAGGAAATGTATTAGTCAATTTATGGATCAAACATCTGTTGTGAATTTTCACGTTAAGCTCCCTGTTACAGAACGGCAAAATGTTCAAAAAGTGAAACATTGAACTGCTGGACTTGTGGATTGTGCATATTAAGTTCATCTGTAAAGGTTATAGCGCATTTTCGATTCATCCTGAAAGGTCACCTTCAATGTTTTTTTTGCACATCTTGCTGTTCTGTAACAAAGAGCTTAATGGCAAAATTCACAACAGACGATTGACGTAAATAAGCCTTAATTTCAAACATCGACATGTCTTTAAATGACAAAGTCAACAACATGCACCACACATAAGAGTAAAATCATTGCCGTAAATACCATGTGATCAATGTGTCATACTAAAATAATGACTATTGCAATCTAATAAAATTATTAATTTACTGTGTTGACAAGGACAGCAGTAGTATGACTTTTAACTTCATTATTTTGATTACACTTTATTTTAGTGTCCCTGTTGCATCAATTAAGTGCAGTGTACCATGAGGTTAGGGTTAGCTATGTACAGCACAAGTACATATACATGCGCAAGTAACATTACAGTACATGTTGTTGCATGTAGAAACACTAAAAAGGAACTTTATTCATATTACTTCTTACATGCTACAAAGCCAGTTAGTGATTAATGATCCCAGCGGCATACTTCGAATGTTCTTTCCAGAATTTGATCCCCCATCCCAAAATGACCCTGTGGTTTTGCATGTTTGCAGTGTGTAAGCCTATTATGGTAAATATTTTATGACAATGTATAATACTGATGACAAAGTTGTGGTTTGGTTTGGTTTGTAACATATTGGCCACATATAACACAATACTAGCCACACACAAAACAAATACTAAGTGTACTTTATGGCAACCTCTACAGTATATGCACATAAAACCTCAAAGCCCTATGGCTTGTTCATCGACATCAGTGCACTTGAAAGGTCCCTTTAGAACAGTTGTTGCATTTCCACACTGCTCCATTAAGTAGATCTGTACAACAAGTGATCTCCAGACATGCTTGTCGCTGTGGTTGTCACACATTGCATTGACAGTTTTCAATGTAATTATTGCCAGTGCATGGTGTATAGCAGTTAAGAGGACACCATGTACTTTAATGAACTGAAATTCAGTAGGATACCACGAAACCTCAGTTTACTTTGTTTTATGTCTGAAACAAAGATTTTTTTTCATATGACCACTTCCATTTGTTTCACCTATCAAACAAGGTTCACTCATAGGGGATTGTTGGGAATTGTTCTTCATCGCTTTGCATACTTAATATGAAGATTAAAAGTAGGAAATGTTTTTCTCAGCTTGTACCACTTGCCCAGCTGCTTCAAAGGACATTATGCATTCAAAAGGAAGTGGGCCCATGAAGAAATGTGTTCAGTTTTTTTTGTTGTTTTGGCAAGTTGTTTGTTCTAGTGGATGGGACAAAATAGAATAAATTCAAAATATCAAGCCAGTCTCTAGTCGAATTTTGGAGTAGAGGAGGGAATCACGCTATTTCTGGGTTAATTATATTGAGCTCTCATTTGTATTGTCAGAGGAGGGGCACCGTTCAGCCTAAATTATGGCAAAACCCTGAAGAGAAAATTGCTCCATCCATGAAAACCTAAGCTCATCCACTATTGCTATTCTGTCTCTAGCCCCCCTGACATTAGAAGGCTCTCACCGTTATAATGCGCATTTGAGTTCCAGAGACCGAACAGTTCTGAGACTCAATGTCTCACAGACGGGAGAAAAAAAGGGGTTCCACTGCACAAATAGCCTGAACGAAGCAATGCCTTTGGCATCTGGCTGCAACAGTTTACTGGGTCTGCCTTCAATTTTCCTCATCAAACAATGATTGTGTACACAGCCCATCCAAGGCAGGGGGAGAAATGCAACGAAACGTGATTTGAACTCCAAGCACAGGACCATCTGTGGAAGATTAACAACGTCAAACGATACAGGGGTGACTAGTTCGTTATCACCATTGCAGTGTCTTCCCATTGTGTCCCAGATAACATTACAAAGACAGGAGGGAGAAATATCCCATTTCTATTGATATTTGGTCAGCTTGTTTGTCTCTTTCTATGGCCACAGCCACCTCTTTGGTCTCTGCGCAACAAAGGGAGGGCTCCATTAAATTTTTACACAGATTGAGCCGACAGTCTTAGCTGCGGCTAATGGAGAATCCCTAGTTACTTCATGCAGTTCATTCCACCTGCCTCTGTTGCCACCAGGGCCTGTCTAATCCTTGACCTTACAAAGGGCAGTCATTAAGATTGAAATCTTTGTCACATAAAAATTTATTTGAAATCGATGCTATGACCTTCCCATGCAAAGACGTGCCACTGTCAACTCTATCTGCAAACTGCAACACTGTACTGAACTGTTGAAAAGCCAGACTTTATCTGATTGACATGTAATGTCACTTTTTCCACTGCTAAACATTTAACCCTTAGATGCATAAGTGGGGCCAAAATATTGTTTTTGCAATATATTGGAAATTACAAGTTTTTAAGTGATTAGTCTTCCATGACATGAGGCCATCTCCATGTTATATTTAAATGTTATACATGTTAAGTACTTGAGTTTTTGTATCACCACCCCACTTTTACATAAGTGGGATGAAAAATGACTTACAAGCATTTCCTATAGAATCTCAAAGGACCTTTTTATTTTTATCAATTCTGGCTGTCAAGTATACATTAACTGTTACTTTACACATCTAATGCCAGCAGTGTCATCATCCAGGAGGTAATATTTACACACGAACATACATGTAAATATTATCTCATTTTTATAAATCTCCGAATATATATAGTAGTCTAAAATATCTATACATGAACTTATTTTCCACATCCATGACTTTTTATGATGAAGTATAGTGTTATTAGCATCTAATTAGCCTAGTAGTAAGTATTGTTTCATGGCATATCCTAATGAAGTGTGTTGTTAGCATCAAATTAACCTACTTCTCAAACAGTGAAAAGTGTCAGTGAAAGGATATTGTTGCACTGAGATGAAAGTGTTCTCAGCAGCAGGTGCATAAAAGCCAGTAGTCAAAAGTAGTCAAGAGTTGAGAGAAGTGAGTGTTTTGCACATTGCATAACTTGGGAGATAAAAATCTTCACAAAAATAGTACATATTTTGACGGGAACTGGGTATAAAGAGAGCATGAACACTATAGCTGATTAAGGTTGCTATCACTAATGTTACTAAACAGTAAAATATAAACATTAAACGTTATACTTAACCAAAATGAATGAAATTACTTCAGTTTGTTGCATAAAACACACTGATTCTAACTGGGGTCATTTTTGACCTCACTCATGGCAGGTATCAGTCCTGTAGGTCATGCATCTAAGGTTTAATTTAAGGTCACACAGCGTAATTAACTGCTGTGTAATGAATAGACTATTGAATATATGTCAAACATCCTTGTTCATCATGTGAAATATTCAGACAGATAAGATAGACAGACAAACAGTATATCAGTAGTATACCATATAAACAAAATCAAGTAACCACCACCAACGAGTATTCCTCTGAGATACAAATGGCCACAAAATCAGTATAGACAGCCTGATAAAAAACGAGAGTATACAAAATTCACACCCTGAAAAAAAAAGAGACTGTAAATTATGCGCGAGTGTCCATGTGCTTGCAGCTCGCTCTGCTGCTGGGGAGCTGTTGTGTGAGTGTCAAAGCAGGAGTACATGTGAACAATGTGATGAATTAGTTATGCATGCAGACAACAAATTGATCCTGCGCTGCGCTACTCTGTCACTGAAAGCAGATGTTGCATGCAGTGATGTATGTATGTAGAGCAGGAAGGCTGCACTACATTAAAATTATTTCTAATTCAAATGCAAAGGACAAACAATGCCTCTCATTCATGAAAAGATGTGAAAACATATTGATAATAAGCTCACTTTTTTGGGGGGTGGGGGGGGGGTTCACTAGCATGATGCAAGACCTACCCAACATATGCCACAATTTGAAACTGTTCTTTTTTTTAAACTAAGAGAAAAACAATGGCTTAAGGCATCACTGTTACATAGAGGAGATGCAGACTTAACAGTGCCAGGTGGGCTTCTCTTCTCAATATTTGTTGGTAACGGGGCAGTAAATGAGTTATCATTCAGCTTTGACAATGATTTAATTTGCAAGCCTAAAGAGAATTGCATGCTTGTTAACTTGCCAAAAAGAAAAGTGAGAAATTTTTTGAAAACGCCACCATAAAGAACACTTAGGGCACTAATCAAGGTCTCTGCAAATCCGTTCACGTAATTTAGGATACCTTCCAACCTTACTTGATATCCAAACTGAGCATGTCAGCTTATTCCACCATAATACAGTTTATTGTCGAGGGTATATCATAATTGGCCTTGTGCAAACATGTCAGTCAATGTAAAACCTTCATTAGCCCACTAGTCTCACTGGAGGTGCATGTTCCTGTGTACTGATATTACATGCAGTTTAATGAAAGCTGGCCAAAAACATCCCTGAGCAAAAATATAACTGCCTCCTTGATGGGCTGACATGCTTCATTTTTTTTTTCCAGCCAGCACCAAGCAAACAAGTGCAACCCCTTCTGCACCTCAGCCCTGTGATCTCCTCAGCTCCCTCATGAACACAGCATAGGCCCGCGTTGCATGACTGCAATCAACCTTGGCTTTCATGCAAAACAAATATATGTCCTTCGCTCGCAGCACCTCTCATTGCCCTGACCCACACCTGCTGGTTCATGGGGGCCAGTGCTCATGGATGCCTTTCATTTCAGATTCGCCCACTGGCGTCCAGTGAGACTAGCTCAGCCGCTTGCCCTGTCTGTGGAAAACCCATGCAGCAGCAGACTGCGTCTCTCTCTCTCTCTCTCTCTTTTTAATGCCGGCACAACAACTGCAACATGTCATGCTGCCGAAGATGAAATGACAACAGAAGCATCCTGCCCACCCCCACCCGAAAAAAAAAAAAAAACAACAGATGTGTCTTACACCCCCCCTCTCAAAAACAATACATTCAATGTGACAGATATGTCTCCCAATGTGTGTTGCTGACATGGTAAAACAGACATAGAATACAAGTATTGTTTTTTTTTTTTATCAAATATCACTTGTGGACTGTAAAAACAAAGCATTTCACATAAAGGCTGCACAGCATATCGCATAAATGTTGACTGTTTCATTCACATTCATACTCCTGTATCATTCCCACCCCTGACCACATTTCATTTTTGGCCTCTGATGCTCTACGGAACGGTGTTGTTTATGTTTTGACTCTTTTCCCCTCTGACTGCCTCATGACAAGCCAAGGATCATCATGCCTGTAGGGCTGTTTCTTTTGAATGCCAGTCAGTGGCTCCAGGTTGAGCTGAGGGCATGCATGTTGCATGTCTTAAAGGTGAGGTTCAAAAAACACTTACTCTTTCCTCTACCTGTGCCATCTATTGTGCCACTAAACTCCACAAAATGATAGAGGTCAATAAACAGCTTATGTTGAGAGTCTGGAATGCTAAATTGGACAGAAATTCTTCTTTTCATAATTCTTAAGCTGCTTTTCTTGTGTTTAAATTAAGGAAAACATCATTCAGGTTTTCTCACAGACATATTGGAGAGAGCAGCACAGAAAAGGCAACAGGCTCGATTCTGACTATTTTTTTAATCAACTATGAGACTACCTCATAATCTTAACTTAAACGTCTCTGGCATTTCATTGTTGCAATGTCTGGCAGAATATTTCATGTAAAATTAGACATTTTAGATAGGATTGTATTAAAACACATTCAGAATAGACCAAAAAATGGGGGGGGGGGGGGGGGGGGGGGCACATGGAGAGGTTATTCTTTAAAGTAGGCAGGATAATACAGAGGTCTGGTCATGTGCAGTGTTGATGAAGGATCAATCTTTTCTGAAAGGAACTGAATGCTAATATAACGAGGCACACCTTGCAATTTACCTTGCTAACCCCTCTCCACCGATCCCGGTCCGGCTGTACTAGACTGATAAGGTATATTACTGTGTTCTTTCCTCCAATGATTTCTCTTCTAGGTGTAAGTAATGAGTCATGGATCCAGTAGGGAGACCATCTGCATGCAGATTAAAGATGCTGCTCAGGAAAAAACCCTATTTGATTATACAGCAGAGTGAAAGAAGGAGAGAAAAAAAAAACAAAAAGCCTCCTCTCACATCTCCATATTTCACTCTATTTGTATATCCTTTTAGTCTTACTTAATTTTACAATGCGTTTTAATAGCTTTTAATGTATTTTAATAGCTTTACAAGAATAAGGTAAACAAGGTAGTTGGTTGGTTGCTATTAATGAAGAGTAATTAGCCCACCGTGTTCCTAACTTAATTACATATGTTATTTCGATCTTATTGCCACTGCAAATTCACACATTAACACATTTTAAAACTAATGGGCGTTTGCTAGTTAGCACAGATGTGGTCTACATTTCACAAGCGCACCCATTCGACCATATGCTTTGCATAATGGTGATGTATGGTCACATCTTACAGGCACTGGCTGCAGATATGTTTAAAAGAATGAATTGTTTCTCCTCAAATTAAGGAGGGGAAATGTCAGCTGTACATATGGCGGTCTGCTCATGAACACAAAGCTGAGCTTGCGAATGTAGATGTGTGGGTAAAAGCACCTGACTCATCTTAGATGAATGAGTAAGTCACCACTTTGAATGACTTATGGATGAAAAATGCATTATGCATTGCAATTAAGAAAATAACAAGGAATCCCATTATAAAGTAGAGGGATTACCTCACTGTACATGGTGAACTGCACGGAGCAGGCCTATGTTTTATAATGGTGGTTTTCTGTATGAAGCAATGTACACAAATAAGACACTGAGTTATTACATTTTTTTAGTGGGTATTTAAGCAACCCCATATACAACTGAGGCTACTCCTGCCGGTTCCTCCTTACCATACATATGGTACATTCCGTCAGCTTATCAGAAATGCATAACTGGTTTCTCTGAAAGTTCATTTTAAGGGGTGGCAAAATAGCCCTGTGAATTATTCATCAGGCATTTTGTGCATTTTTATACAGCTTTAAGGCTTGGGATTAGCATTTATTTAAGATGCTTGGGAGAAGTCCTTCAGTGACATAAAGCGGGGGAAAAATGAAGTGATCAAACCCTTTTAAGTGTTACACTGAATAGCCACATGACCTTAAGGTGAAGAACTGAGTCCAAATTGCAAGGAGCCACAACATCATAATCAAGAGGGAAGTCAGCTAGGCACTGATATGCTTCTAAAAACATACAACTATGAAACACAACATGTAAATTCCTTAAATTTAGTGTAAGCAAATAGCAATAAAGTCAGGAAAAACTGCTTCACTGTTCTGTAAACACTGGGAATTTAAGGAAAGAAAGAGAAAGGAGAACAACAAGAATTCCATACTGAAAATAAAAACTTAATATGGATCATGCCGTTTGCTTGGGCAAGCAGATGGGGTTTTGGGAGATCCTGGTTGCTGGTGACACTTCTGCTCAGCAGTACCTTTGGAGGAATCTCTTTGAAGTTGTTGTTCAACACTGAGAGAAACTCTGGCACATGTGTACACCACAGAGCCTGGCAGAAGCATTGTGCAGAAGCACGTCAATGCTAGGCTTTAGAATAGGGCCTTGGGGGCCATAATGTCTACTGATGCTAATATCATGGAAGTCTACTTGACTTGTTGAATTAATTAGGACGTCCCGTGCACTGCATGTTGCTCTCACAGACATCCACCATGTGAGATTAAGGGCAAATCCTCAGTGTGAGAGCAAATCAATGCTCTTGTATACCGAGCAAGACAAATATTGGTCTCCAAGACACAACCAAGACGAGAGTGGAACGCAACACAATATTTGTTTTGCATCACTTCGGGCAAGATAAAGTTGTAGGAATGAGTATTCGACTTAATAGGGCTCAACGTCTCCAGAATAGAAAGTTATGAAATCCATCTTCACTGCATCTGACCGCAGTGTCCTTAAGAATAGTATTCTGGTTAACTTGAATGTTAGACAGTGGAGTGTGGTTTCAAACATTACAATATACCCCTTGGTTACAGTAAGAGTAACCTTTCTGTATTGATAGCCTTCTCTTTTGAGTGAAGTTAAGGCTGACTTAATTATGTATTGTGCTTAGACATGTATTGCTAGGTAACACTTTTACTGTTCCTATTTTAGTATATCTACATGTAATGTGTAATATTATGCACTGTACACACCTAACACTAAACCTCACCCTAACCCTTTCCCAAGTCTAACCCTATAGTACAGTGTAAGTACATAATGGTACATATTGTTACAAACTTTGTGTTCATGCTATGGCATTCATTTATTCACCTTAAAGGTTTTACAAAACCAAACTAAGAAAACAGTTGGTTACACTTTAAGTGTGTGACAATATGTAACATTATGTACTTACACTGTACTTTAGGGTTAGGGTTAGTGTTAGGTATAAGTTATCTACAGTGCAAGGGCACTGTTACATGTTGTACACTAAAAAAGGAATGGTAAAATAAAGTATTACCAAACAGTCAACCTGTTCCAGTGGCAATGGCACATGTAGGAAACCTACATTTAATCTTTCAAACCTATCAACTGCAGGGGCACCATTAGGAAGGTTGGACCCTATAAAAAAATACAATTTTAGGCCTCCCTCCTATTTATAAATAACAATAATAGTGTCCTCAAAGGGCCCTCGTAAATGCTGAGCCCTTAGCATCATCTTCACTGCCACCCCCCCCCCCCCCACACACACACACACACCCTCCCTCCCTCCCTTTCCTCTCTCACACCCCTAATCAACTATGTACAGTCAGTAGTCAAGTTGTAAAAAAAAAATCAGGGGTGAGGGGTGGTGGTGGTAAATTTAATCGTTTGGGAGAGTTATATTTGTGCCGATGACAGCGGACATAGTGGCAGACCAACTTTGTACTCCAGTGGTGGCTGGTGGGTAAATCATAGTGGTAAGCATGAATGTGCCAAACCAGCCCTGCAAGTAGGGTGTGATTTTGACAAAAAAAAAACCCTAAATGGTGACTTGTAATAGGTTTTGAAGAAATAAATGAACAAACTAAATCTTAAAATCACAAGCCTAACCTGTAGAGAGACTGCCTCATAAACACAACTTGTACCTTGTATTCAGCGGTGTCAAAAAAGCCTGATATTGGGTGGGTAGGTTTTTTTTTTTTTTTGGTATGAAGTGAATTTACAACTGCAGATAATTATTATTATTAATAATAATTATTAAAAATATTATTCATTTTAAAAGAATGCAGGCCTGAAATGTGTAAGTGTTAAAATAACCATTTTTTAATTGTAAGAAAAACAAAAAGTAGTACAGTAATGCCACCAGTAGGCTATTAGGCATGACATGACATGAACTTGCATAGCCTACTATGCAAATAAGTTGAGACTTTTGCAAAATTGAGTTTGCACTCAACATGACCTTTGTAACATTTGGCCCATTAGTCTCCTGGTTTAACAATTTGCCCCATTTTGGATAAAATGCTTTGTCCCTACTATATCACACATGCCAACCTATCAAACTATCCACAAGAAATATCTTCACACAATCCAACAGGCACAAATGTCAACTTATGAAGCTATCAAAAAAAAAGCCTTCACACAATCCAAACAGCTAAAACTTAGTTTAACTTGCAATTTAAATGCAGAGTTGCAGATACCCTGAGAATATCCAGACGGCTATTCAGAAGACAGCAATACACCTAGCATCAAATGACTGCTTGATCAATAATTTTACATTTACAAACCTGAACCTGCTCACTAACTAGCCTACTCTGACATCAAGTAATCCATCCAGTGTAGCCTATTTGTGCTGATGTCTTCTGACCTGATTTCATTTCTTAATCTCCTCACATTTCAGTTGGAAACCCAGTGGTTAAGCAAACAAAATTACTTAAAATAAACTAGCTCTTAAAAGTTCAAGCAAGTCCTTCAGATGTCTGGATAATGTTAGCACTTAACAGTGCCTCAGGAATGTAGACAAGCTACTGACTACTGTCAAAAAATTCACCTGTCCTACAATAACGACATTACCATGACTGAGCTAAGATATCTAGAAAATTGATATGAAACTTAACAGACTGAGTCAAGCTATCCTATATATTACGTCAGTCTAAAACTCATTTGCTGCTCACATTTCTGACAAAATCAATAATTTATATCATAACAAAAATCCTTCTAGATATGTCCCTGCACTCGGCGGCCATATTGGCATCCATTTTGGGTTAATAAGACCAGGCCCTCCCTAAATGAATGTCGAGACAAGAGTACTGTAATATGCACTTTCCGATGATTAAGGGACTTAAAAATCACAACAAACCACAACATCACAACAAACACCTGATTGTAATGCCTTGTAATGCCTGGAAATGTTTAATGATTTGTACATGCATCAAGCCCTTTTTCTCACCGATTGTTTTGAATTGCACACACCGTGTGTACAGTTCTGCAGATTATTGGCTCTTGACCGCGGAACAGGAGGGATATTTGCACTCTGCATATTAGCGCTACAAAGTGTCCCGATCGTAGACAGTAGAAGAAATGCACTAGGGGATGGTGTCGTTTTCAATGTGACTGGATGAAGCCAGATTTTTTGGATTTTTTGAACTGGTCACCAGGGTACTGCGCAAGCTCGAGAGCCAGCCTGGTGACATTTGGCCAACCACCCCGAATTCAATAAACTGACTAGTAGATCCTCAATCACAAATCAGATGGCATACAATAATTTTCTGAATTAGTATATTTTTACCATCATCATAAGTACTATCATGCTACCTTAAATGGAAGGCTAATATTGTACTTCGGGACTTGATTCTTCTTCTACTAATTTTGGTTCCAGGCAATCTTGCTAGCATGTCGAGGAAGCCAGTTAACATGTCCATACCACTAGCGTGTAGCTTAGTTTAGCTATGCTTAACTTTCATCGAATGGTAAAGATCCATTAAGATAACAATCCCTCTTACAAAAAATACAAAGTCTACGCTGTCTTTGTGTAAAATGTTGCTGGAAATGTTTCCCTCACATGAACAGAAAACAAAATGGGCATGAGTATGGCTATGGCCTGTTAGAGTACAGTACATTTCCTCCTGTGCAACAGAAAGTCACTCCTCGCTTAATTTGTGACATCATTTTAAGCATAATTTCAGATAAAGGTTTCTTACAAGACAATAACATGACAGATTTCCGATTGGAGCAAATGTGTTTTGCTCTGTTTCCGCCGGTGTACAACAATGCCAAACTGAAGGTTTTGAGCGCTTCTCATTTAAAGTTATTTGGTTTCAAAGTGACACAAAAATGAATAAACGTCAATGGAATGCTAAAGGCTACTGGAGCCTTTCCAGGTTTTTGTCTCCGCATTGGTGTTTCAACTTCCGTGTATTCTCCTGCCCCCTTGGTCCCAGCTAGCCTGGGCACACCCATACTTCCTGTGCCGCTGCATTTGCATTTCGCATGTCTGGCCAAGCTGCCTGTCTACACCGTTTCTACATTAACAGAGAAACTGGGACCAATGAAAATCTAGCATTTCAAAAAGGCAATGACGCGGTAGTTTAGTGACCGGAAATCTACCTCAGTCACTGTCATCATGGCGAACGTGGAGCAACGGCAAGATTTCAATGCAACTGTAGCTGCTGTTTTGGAAGAATTCAAAGAGAAGTTCTCTCTGAAAATAGAGCAAAGGTCAGCCTTTGAAGCATTCCTTACAAGAAAGGACGTTTTCGCAATGCTACCGACCGGCTTCGGTAAAAGTTTAATTTATCAGGTGGGTTAAGCCCGCCCTCTGAAAAATGGGTTTACAACACAGCTTGGCCAGACCAATGTTCGCAGAGCATTGATAAGTCGCGTTAGCCAGGCTAGGTCCCAGCACCCTCAGAGAGAGAAGCAGGATCACGTTAAATTCTAAAGAAATTCTGACTTTACTTACTTGGTGGATATGACTACTTTGGCTAACCCAGTTACTCTCATCAGTTAAGTTGAAAACACATGCACAGATTGAGGGGAAGGGTGTTGTCAATTTTTATGAAACTGTCCATTTACTTGGAGACACTAGGGGGGGCTCAGTTGAGAAAAAGCACTGAAAGTTGCATAGTATCTCTTTAATGGTGAGGCTGTGCTTACAAACAGGTGGGGACAGTGTCATTATATGCAGGTATTCCCCACTCTCCCACAGTATTTTACTAATATGCACAAAGCCCACTAAATGTTGAAATGGTAGTAATTTTTCCAATGGTAAAATAGTAGTATTTCCACATTCATTGATAAAATGGCACACAGGGTGGAGAGGGGGCTGATTGATTTAGAAGGGGGATGATTTTGGCCATTTCAATTTCAGGGGGGATGACCCCCTCATTGCCCCTCAACTCCAGCACTGTGTGCAGTCAACCAGCAACAGATGCTGTAAGCACAACTTACCAGTGATGATTTTGAGTGAAAAGTACTATACTCTTGGATTTTGATACCAGGGTCTTTAAACACACCTGAAAAGCGCTGGTTACTAGTGCAGTCCTCATTCACTCATTTGGGGTATGTATCATACATTTGTGAGCATGAACTGCAGAAGTAGGCTGGACTGTATTATAGGCCACTTTCCCTACTGAAAGTAAAGTTGAACAATTGCAGTGGTTTTTAAAATATTCATTGGGACCGGGCATCACACGGAATTGAACACCTATATGTCTAGGTGTGACACGATAAGACACTGACAGCGGTTTTGCACATCACATATTAGAAACATGATGGCATGAACAGAGTGAGAGGTTGCTACCGTCAGGGAGTGAGAAACTAACATTTATTAGCTAGGCGAATACTGCCCCCGCTTCCTCGCAGGCAGGCTTCTGATGCATTCTACTTGTCCAAGCTTAGCTGATGCTGATGCTATCTTCCTAGCAGCAGTGCGGCTTTAAAAGGATGGGTGGGCAGTGAAATGTATGGTTGGCTCCTCCCCCGACGATGATGTCAATCGGAGGTGGAGAGGTAGGCAGTACTAAGGGACTGAGTTCATACAATACAACTGAGACTGCTAGAGCTTTGCGTGCATCCACAGCATTACATCCAATTCAGCCTGTGTAAGTGATGCTGCGCCGAGGCTCACCCTCATCCTACTCTGTTGGGGAACGCAAGCACCAATAACTAGTACATGTTCATATATATGAGTGTTTATATTGGCTATTTATTTTTTATTTTTTGCAAACAACGATTTGGGTTGCACACACACTTACATACTGGTGGTGACAAACTACATAACATGCTCAAGAAGCTTTTTTGAAAATAGTTGATATTCAGCTCCTATGAACAGTTTTTCAAAGTTCAGTGTGATGTGGTTCCCCATCCAGTTTTTTCAGAGATGAGTTGATTTATTACTTGAAATCAAGAGCTTCATCTTGATCAGTCGACTTGGACCACCGGTGTTTGCTGCTTATGGAATTGAACCAGAGTGAACCCACTGCCTGAAGAGGATTTACGTCGTATATTCAAAAGTAAATCACCATTCGTAATTTTTGTCATCTGCGTTTGGACCACAGACATTTTAGGACATGGATAATTTTCTACGCGTGGATATCATTTGATTTGTTAATTACTTGAATTTCTTTTCCCGAAGAGGATTTTCTTCTTCGCTCCACTTCAGTCTAATTCATGGCACTTCATCTCTTAAAGCACTGATGTGTCTACGTGACAGGAATTTCGAGTGATTTTTATATTCCGCATCAAGGAACTCAAGGTAAGAACATTTAAATTGTGTTCTTTATTTTCAAAACAGCTTCAGTTGAGTACATGCAACATGCATCTTGACAACTTCACTGATTTTGTGAGCGACTTCAACTGTCGTGATGGTGAAATGGGCCACCTGCGTTCAGTTGAGTCAGTTTTTAAATGTAGGCTACATACTGCTACAAGCTCGACAAAATAAACTGTAAACACAGCATAAAGTACCCCAACCTAACCTAACAGCAAAGTTGAAAGATAAGTATCGCCGGGTTATGAATTAGAATGCGCTTATGGCACCGGCAGTCGCCTTACCGCTGAAGTATGAAACAGAAGCCCATACGCTATTCTAATTCGGATACTGAGAATTTAACTAGAAATGACAAAAAATGTCAAATCAGTATAAGGCTCATACTGTTCGGTTTCACTTTATACTAAGGTGTCCACAAACTAAAGTCCGTTGCATTAACATTAGGATCATATAAGCTTGGTCCTGTATGGTATCGCCTATCTGCAGTCATTTAGGTTCCTTTTAGGATAATGTATATCCTTACTTCATATATATAGGTTTCGTGTTGTCCTCACACATAAACCATAGCATTCTCAGTGCACGTGAATTTTGACTGCGCCGGGCACAGGCGCCGTGCGTCGGTGGATTTCGCCAGGATGATGCGTCTCGAAATATCAGATGTATTATTAAAGTAGCCTGGGGTAGTTATTGGGTTATCGCGCACAACAAACAACACGCACAGAATATCACTGAACTTACCACCTAGTCTAGTGAAAGTCTGTAGTGTGCTTTGTGATTAGTTTGAAACTGAGACGGCATTCAGCCTGTGGAGACCTTTGATCTAAATAGTAATGATAATATAGACTATTCTCGAATATATGCGGCTTTACTAAGGATACAGCAGTCGAGATGCATTGTGCTTGCAGGTCAGTTTCACGTACAATGTACCGGTCAGAAATGGAGTCGTTTATCCAGTACACTCACAGTCCGTGATGCGGCATTCGTGCACATCGCTCCCAGTGTTTCTATAGTGGTCTGCTGAAATGCCGCTTTTTATTTCAAGCAACTATAAACACAAAGGCTACTTACTATTTACCGTTGACAGACACCCTCCCTTAAAACTGCTTCTATGTTTGTAATATTGATGGAGCTACTTTGAAATTAGATTATTTTTTCATATGTAAATTGTCATTCTTTATGAGCTCAGGATAGCCTAAAGCAAGTTTACTTTGAAAAAGTGAGAGTGATCCTGGTATAGCTCTGTATAGATGAGGCAGTCATGTAATAATAATTTTCTATTTAAAATATTCTTTGCAACTAGACAGACTCAATTGGTCCGGCATTGTCATATTCTTCATTGTGATGTACACAAAATATTATTTTTGTATAATGAACTAATCTAAAGTTTAGTTGTTCGCAAATTAAAGTACCATTTTACATTTGTAATAGTGGCAACATCAGTAAGAATTGATAGATATTAGTGTTGAACAGTGCCTACCACTTGACACACAACTTGGACATAACTAAATACATACTTTTTTCTGATGGCTTACCAATTTAGGTATAGGTAACATAAACATAAAAAGGTTATAGAACAACTGATTAATATGGCAGGCTTTGTTAAGCACAAGAGTGGTCACTAAGCAACTAACCAGATGAGGCATGTTAAACAAAAAGAGGCATTTTGTAAATTGTCATGTTTTGCTGTGTTGTGCTAAATTGACCATGACATATGAAGGTGTCGTTCATGGGAAACTTCCATTATTTTAAGTTATAACTAAAAAAACTCAAAGACAATTTCTGTTTTGGTGTATTTTTCTTAACTCCTGTTGCCGATCAGATGCCGGTCAAGGCAACAGGCTCAGCATTAGGCCAGTCCCCTGATTTTAAAAATGCAGTACTTATCCCACCTAACCCAGTAAAGACCTACATAAAACCCTTAGTCTAAAAGACAAACTATTAGAAGATATATGGTGCAAATGAGAGGAACAATCATCCTCATATCCAACTAAAATTATTATTGTATGAAGTTACAGTATTTCTTGAAAAATATCAAACGGTGTGTGCCCAGCCTCAGTTCTTGCGGTTGTGAATACTTTTCTGTCAAGCTAATATATTTTTTGGTTTATGGTGGCTTTTTGTTTTAAGTTGGTCTGAGTAAGTGGAATACTGTCACACAAACTAGTGATGCGAAATGATGCATTGTAAATCATTTAAACTGCGTGGTCAAATACAGTATGGCTGATACATCAGTTTTTTGTTTTTTTTTTGTCGGTATCACTTCACTCATAGATGTGAATATGACAAGACCTCACACACAATCTCAGTAGAAACATTTATATGGCACGCAACCTATCACTTAGTAAGGAATTTGCACATTTTGATTTGCTACTTAACGTAGATCTTTTCGATTGGATTGTTATCACTCTCCTGCCCCCTATGGGTTGATTTTTGTTTTTCGTGCGATAAACGTTTGTGTTAGATAGTGACAACACAATATGCCGGTACTTGGTTACCCCATGCAACAGTTCCCATGCAGCACTTTGTTGCTGTGGAGAGAATGCAATCTCTTTTCAGCCTCTAGTGTTGTACTCATAGCTTGTCTTTGATTAATCAGTTTGTTACAACTGCCCTCATCCGTCATAGTCCATCACTGGGAGCCGCTCTCACCATCACCTCAGTACAAGACTACACTAGTTCAAATAGAACACAAGCCATTTTGTCATTCAATCATGCCCTTCTATCTAGTCATTGTTATAGGTTATAGATTGATTGCCATTGGAAGTAATAATATAAAGAAAATTGTTATTTGTGTTATGTGTATTTTTGAAAATAAAATTAGCCACCGAAGAGCCAAAGTGAAGATTGATTAGGTGGTGTGATGGGCAAGTGAAGTGTCCAGGCTGTTGCACTGCCACATCAGACTGTTATTTACTTTGTCATTTTGCTGGACAGAAACAAACAGTTGAATGGCTGACTTAGCTTTTTGGTTTGCGTAATGATTGCTGACAGACATTAATCGACTGGATTGCTTTGACTACATGTGTTTATCCTTTGCGACTGACTGCCTATTTAAGATGTTAATACCTCACGATTGATCATGCAAAGCTCGTGTAATCAATGTCGTTCTGATGAAGGCCACTCTTCAGATAGGTTAACTTCAGCTGTTTTACATATTCAGAAAAAAAATTGCAGTTGACAGTGTGCATCATTCATCATCCACAACTTGGGCTTTTGGGCACTGCCGCTATACACTATACTTTTAAAATGTTATTTTATGTATTGCACTCCCAATAGCTTGGGCAGATGTCGCAGCTATTCTTCCTCGGGTTCTACTACTATTCAGCCTAACGACCTTGTGCTTTTTTAAAGATCTACATTCATTCTGCATTAAGCACACGGCAAGTGCTCTTGTGTTTGTAGAGTATTCTGTTGCCTCAGAAATGAATGATCTAGGTGTAGCACACACGTCTACCCTAGCAAACACAAGTAGGGAGATAGAGAGGCCAACCACCCACAAACGGGTCCCAGGTGGGTGGCGATGCGTAGGAAGATTGTGAACTCAATCAAGGCAAGCTTTATATTGTTTGTAAGAATAACAAGTAGCCAGGGGGAGGGGCTGGGGAGGGTGGAGTGAATTTGGTGTCGAGAGCTATTTGTTTCAGCATTCCACTTATACGTAGTTTAATTGCATTGAGATTTGACTTTAATTACTTGTGGGGGACATTTTCTTTTACTAAACATGCTTGGGAAATGTCATGATGTAGTGTGGACAAAAGTATGCCTTTCACATAATCCTAATGGACTTTCAATGCCTCTATGTATGTATATGTGCCAACTGTGGTCTGCTATACATCATTCTAAGGCTTAAGGTCAAACCAGATGTATAAAGCTGTCTTATTTTGTTGAGTTAATGGCTGTTATTCTCTTTGTCTTGAACTATACAATGCCCCTTGAGGTCAGGGAAAAAGCTGGGTTCAACAGCTTATTATCTTTTGAAACTATAGAAACAGTGTCAGAACACATTCATTTTAGTGTCTTTTTCCCTACAAGTTAAATAGATAAAGTGTTTGAAATCTATATGCATAATGCCATGGTTACTGTCTTTTCTTCTCCATCCTCCTTCAACACTGCTATTTTTCTGGAGAAAAATCAAGGCAGGAACTAATGCAAATCCATCGACCATATAGTTTTGAAAGCTAGGCATCTCTCTCTCCCCTGTGTAAAACATTAGAAAATGGCTAAACAAGTTTTTCGACAAGATAAACTGTCCTAAATATGGCGAGGACTGACATGTGGGATTCCTTGTGGAGTTTTTGAATCCCAGCTCCATATCCCCTGATAATGGTGCTGCTTACAAAATGCCAGACACCACTCACTTTTAACTTCCTTCTATTCACTGCTATTTTTAGTTATATAAGTTACCCCCAGGCCCATTTTTATGCATGGCTCCACAATTAGCGATATTTGAAGCCAGACCTGAAACAAGGAACTTGCCTTTGGTCTTAGGAGTGAGCTTTATCCTGCAGTAGAGGCCATCCAGGGTGGGTGATTTTGGAGAGATACAGACCTATCCTTTTTTATGAAAACCGTAGTAACATGTTGGAGAATCTAGATCATCTTTTCATCTTTTATTCACCACATTGCATCTCACTTCTCAGCCACTGTCTTCTTTCACTGTCATTATGCATCATTGGCCATCGCCTTGGACTCTTTCTAGCTTATCACAGTATAGTAGGTGCATAATAATAATCTTTCCGGTCTGCCTCTTTATTTCACATTTTCCCTATGCAAGGACAGACTTTTAAACTTCCTTTCCTTTATTTTTTTAAACTGACTAAATAATGCTTTGTGAATCTGTTGAAACATGTCACATGCCACATTGATCACTGTCATGTAAATACCGTGAGACCAGTTCTCTCACCCAGACAACCTTTAAGGGATCTCTCATGAGGTCCTTTTCAGACAAGCAGAGCAAGAGAAGTGGAGCACTCTGTGACAACCACAATGGTTGTTGCTCATTACTATTCTTACCCAGTCACAACAGGTTTTATGAACACTTTTTTTGGGGTGTTGGATGGTTTTCTCCCTGCAGACAGTTAACATTAATATTGTGATAAAAATGTCACATTCATTTTATGTTTCAGGGGGACTGCAGTGGTCATAATAATGTAGCCTTTGCATCGCTTGGTACAAGCTAGACACATTTCTGTCACTCGAAGCATTTTATTTACCACATGAAGGGGTGGGGGGAGGGGATTTTTTGAGGGTGAAAGAGAGACTTCTAAAGATGATCTGTATCCCAATGGAGCCCTTCGCTGGCATCTCTGAAGGCGACTGCATGTGTCCTGCTCTGCTTGCCATTTTCCAAACTTCTCCTTCTATAACAACTTTTTCACTTTGTACGAGAGAAGTAATGAGAGGGAATCTTTTCGGATGAAAGACCGTTATCATCACTAGCTGGCCATCTGGTGCTTTTTAAATGTAAATCGGGACATGGGAGTTAAACATTAAACATCTTACTGCACCCACAGCATCATATGTAGACTGCTGTATTTACATGTCTTGCAAATGCTTTTTACACTTCGGTTTTCTTTGGTCCTATGTTGGGCACATTCTACTTAGTATGCTAGCACTATATATAACTTGGTATTAAGAAATCTGACAGCATTTGGGACTGAGCTCTTTATAGTGCACCAATCTTGCTCCAGCTTTACTTAAAAGAGACCTTGGATATTGTTGCTGTAGCTTTGATTAAAGGGAAAAGTCTAAAAGAATCACTTCCTGTAGTGTCTGGGGAAATTACTCAAATTACATTCTTCTATCTCAGACACTGCATTTAAAAATTGGGCAGGGATAAAACAGACAATCAGGCAAGACTCCTCATTTTGTCTCAGTGACCTAGTTGCATTTTTGGCACCAAGTTGGTATTTCAGCCCTCTGGCTATTCTTTTTTATATAATGCCCTGACAGGATTTTCATAGAGGGGGTATGGACAACCACCACCAAAGTGCTGATGTTAAAACCTTGTCAAATGATTTTATGACCTCTTGGACTTTAATTTCTAATTCTGTAAGCTGTTTTTTGAAAGATTATTTCAAGCAAACATATCCCCCACACTTATTTTTGGCTCGTAGAATGGAAGAGACTAAAAATAAAAACAAGAAGTTTGTCAATACACCAAACATTTTTATCCCTGCAAAAGAGAGGAAAAATCATTATTAGCTTCAAGGTGCACTGGGGAAGTACCAGCAACACCCCCCCCACACACACACACACTCCTGGTTATTTGTCATCATTAATGTAAATAGGTGGTTTATGTAAATGTATGTAAAACCATTACCAGTATTCACTTCATTTTTAGTAAAAACACTCATGGTTTGCTTTTAAACAGTAGTAAGGTGAGATACCCATTAAAGCTACTGATTATATTTGCAAACCGACAACCTCTGTGCGTACTGTACGTATGTTGTACAAGACTAAGAATAGCATGTGGTGTCTGAATGAGACATCTGTGCCTCAGCACAACAGGAGTCGAAACGTCCTGCATGAAAAGAACAAACTCCACTGGGGAGGGCTGACTAATTAAAGAAGAATATGTATGCTTGTTTCAAAAGCTCTGTGTGGTTTCTTGCGATTGACTTTCTCCCCCCCCCCCCCCCCCCTCTATTGTGTTAGAATTGCAGCCCTGTACAGAAGAAGCTCATCCACCCCGATTATGGACTTGGCAAGCGAGGCCCATGTTCTGGCGCTATTGCTCAGCTGCCTGGTCTTGCTCTGCTGGGCCCAGGAGAAGGAGTACACGGTGAAGGAGGAGCAGCCGGAGAACGTGCGCATCGGGAACCTTCGCAAGGACCTGGACCTGGCGCTTGACCCCAACATCAAGTTGTCTTCGCCGCTGCAGTTCAAGCCCGTGTACAAGACGGGCGATGTGCCTTTGGTGCGGGTGGAGGCCAACACGGGGGAGATTTTCACCACGGCTAACCGCATCGACCGCGAGAAGCTCTGCTCGGGCATCTTCGGCGAGAAGCAGTGCTTCTTTGAGATCGAGGTGGCCGTGCTGCCGGATGAGATCTTCCGTCTGGTCAAGATCCGGTTTCTAATCGAGGACATCAATGATAACGCACCCCTTTTCCAGTCTACGGTCATAAACATTTCCATTCCGGAGAACACGGCGATCAACAACCGCTATCCTGTGCCCTCCGCGTTTGACCCAGATGTGGGGATCAATGGGATTCAGCACTATGAACTCGTCAAGGTGAGCAGCCCTAAGTGTGAATTAAATTGATGGTCCATGATGCCCCAATGGCCTCCTGCATGTTCTCTCTCTTTCTCACCCCTTCTCTCTTTGTCCCACATCACACTCATATACACACAATCACTTTCTCTCACTTTCTCTCTCTGCCCCCCCCCCTCCCCCTCTCTCTTCCTCTCTCAAATGCACACACATATACAGACAGTCACGCTTGGTCTCAGTCTCTCTCTCTCCCTCTCTCTGTCTCTCTCTCCTAAATGCATTACTTAATTGATAGGTCGACAGACATTCTAATTTGGTGATTGATTACCTGTTCAGGAGAATCAACATTTTAGCTCAAGGTTCCAGAGGTAATTTACCATAATTTGTATATGGTAAGTCTGTAATTGAACTGGAGTGGAAAATACGTGCAGAAGAAGGCTTGTGCTTTCTTTCATCATTTAATTGGGTACTCTATGGATAAATAGCGCAGAACTCTCTGTGGCTTAATATAGTAAGCCCAAATGAGAAAGTAGGATAATTGTATGCGTTCTATTAGGGTCTGCACCACATCTCATATATTACGGGGATGGTATTTATTGAACATATTTTTGTTGGCAGTACTATTGTGTTTTCAGCACTAACATTCTCATATATGCCATGCACACCCAGGTAAATAATGCTATTTCGGAGCATCTAAGCAGTCACAAAACAGGTTTTTACTAAAAATAAGGCTAATCTCATCTGTCATTTAAAAATGGCAGGTATACTATGTACTATTAACACAACCATATTTGAGTTACACACCGTTTTGTATTTTGGAAGAGCTTCAGCCACCTAGGCCTTTGTGGGCTGTGGGCAATACCAGCAGATGGGCCTGGTGAAGGATCAGTCCAGTGCCATTACAAACTCAACATCTCCACTGTCAGTTTTTCGTGCTCACTTTGGCTCCATTCTTAGGACAGTACAGTGTCTGTGGATTGCTTGTATCTCGAATCAGACTGGAGTTTAGTTGTACTGCCTCCCTTACAGTTCAAGTAAGAGAGTGAAGGAAAAGGGGAGGAGGAAAAAAAAGTGTTTTACACTCGGAGTGATTTCAGCAGGCTCTCCCTGGGGTAGCTACTGGCCCTAAATCCACCCCTTGGACTTTATTTGCATGGTCCTCTGAGATTATCTCAGCGGCTCTCACACAGTAAAGCCTCACCCCGCGTCCCTGCCTCGTCCTCCTCGCCGTGAAGTTCTAGATGATTAGTCGTGTGTGTGTGTGTGTGTGTGTGTGCGTGTGTGTGTGTGCGTGCGTGTGTGCGTGTGTGCGTGTGTGTGTGTGTGTGTGTGTGTGTGTGTGTGTGTGTGTGTGTGTGTGTGTGTGTCGCCACAACTTTCTCTCCCTCGGTCTCTGTCTCTCTCTCTCTTGCTCTCAGTCTCGCTCTCTCTCAGTAACCAACCACAACCAAACGCCTATGAGTCACTCCCCCTGCTACGAGAAGGTGGAAATGAGATTACCAGCTCCTCTCTATAAGTCATTAATGTGATTTCATAGGGAAGACTGGCACATCCTCATTGAGGACGTTCATTGGGCGTAGTGGCTTCATTGAGGTGAAATATTAATTGTTCTATCAGCATTAGTCTTGTTATGTCACCTGGAACGATGAGCTTAAGGCACTTTCTGAAACGGCCAAGGTCAGCGTAAGGAAAAGTAATACCATGCATGGCTGGAGGAGGGCATTCCATTAGAAGAGATTTTATCACTTAAAGAGAAGCTCTTTACAAGTTCTGTCTTGGAGCATGTGGATCAGATCAGACTCTAGGGATGGAGGTATTGACTTTTTTGTCACGGGGGCCACCCAGTCTATTGTTATATTTGAAGCACCATTTAAGGGGGTTTTTACCACATTGCACGTAACCAGCTTCTCCCTCTCTCCTTCAATCCCTTAAGTCTTTAATCTCTTCAAAATTGGCCCACCAACATTTATTTGTTGCTGTGTGCTTTCAGTGTCATGTACACAATAATTCAAATGAAGTAAAATAGTGTTTCTGTAATTTGTTAGGCCATGGACATGTGTTTTTGCAGTCCGGTGGCATCTCTATTTGTTTTAATAAATCATTTTCAGAGATATTTTCCTAATGATGTTTTTCCAGTTCTTTGAGTTTATAATTGAGCAATTTATCAAGAACTATTACAATCAGCCACAGATGTTTGTAAGGATTAATATTTATCCTGTAAGGCATTATTCATTTGTACCACGCTCTGTATTAACAGGATGCAATTAGCTTTTTTTCTAATTAAATACATTTTCCTAAATTTTTATATTTTCATATACTATTAAGCACATCACATACTAACTGCACTGACCTGCAGTGTTGTAGGTTATATTATAAAACAAGCCCATGAATTGACCATACCTATCCATTAACAATGGTTCCTTCAATGTTGCATCATCCTGTTCCCGGTGAAGTGCCCAAGAGCAAGGTAAAATGGAAATTCAATGATGGGAACTGCTTTGGCTCATCTAAAAAAAATCTGCCAGTTTAAAATAGATCACCACTCTTTATAGGCCTACCCGAACGCCGGCCTTTTTTGTGATTTTCACATGTTTACATGAAAGGCAATTTCCCTCTATAAGAATCATGGAAATATTTTGTCTATCACTAGTTTAGGGGTCATTTGTGGCTGTTCCCTATATACCCCATGTCAGTTTGATGTTGTATAAAGGTGTTTTCTTATGTAGACAAAGATTGTAATGTAAAAGAGGGATCAATACAAAAAAAAACAGAAAAAAAACAAACAAAAACATACCTTTTCACAGGCTGTGTCTGGGTATGAAATGCAGGCCTACAAAAAAAGTTCACAACATCAGTGTATAAACTATAATTATAAGTTTGGAATTTGCATCAGTGGATTGACATCAGGTATATATTTTGTTCTTAGTCTCTTCATCTAAGCTGCTCTATTACTTATCAGTCATGACTGATTGGAAATAATGATTGAAGACAGGGAGGGAGAATTCTTTCTGAAATTGTGGAGCATTAGAGTGAGTAAGTGAGTGAGTGAGTCAGTGTGACAGAGCGAGAGAGTGAGAGAGTGTATGTTGTGTGTGTGTGTGTGTGTGTGTGTGTGTGTGTGTGTGTGTAAGAGAGAGAGAGAGGAGAGAGAAGAAATAATCTTTTTGTCTGTACCATCCATGGCTCTCAACATCCATGAATGTCTGATATATTCAGTAGGCTTTCAGTCTCCATCGACTTTAATAAGGTCATCACATTAATTTGAAGATGCACCATCTGATAATCTGAAGCACAAAAAAAAAACATCTTTCAAGTGGGTTTGAAATCACGGCCTGCGCAACATAAAACTGGCTGCACAGGCCTAATATTTCTAGTTTAAGTTGCAGTGCCATGAGGTTACAGTATGTGATTGTAGCAGTCTAAGGTTACCACTCCTGCCTATACGGCTCATCCCTCTTGATTGCTCTACAGGAAACTATTTTCAGTATCAATTACTTCTATTATATATCATCATCTGGCCGTGTAATATTACCTGTCTGTCTCTCCTAAGTTACAGGTCAATTGGAGTAAGGTTAGAGAGTTTTTTTTTCCAGTGCCATGCTTATTATTTTCAAATGATTGTCACTTCCCATAGGCTGGTGATGCATGCCTGTCTTGCTCTTTCGAAGCTTGCCCTGGAGGTAATCATGGTCCCCAGGCCTCATTTTGCATGTGAGGAAAAAATAGAGAGAGGGAGAAAGACAGAGAGAGAGAGAGCAAAAAAAAAGACAGACAGATGATTGATCACTGATTCAGCCAAAGACATTGCACCATGTAGCTTATTACATTCAGTAGGCACAATGCCAGCAGTAGTTCATGTAAAACTAGAGCAAACACAGACAAACAGAGGTCCTGTCCATAACATGGCAATGCTATTCCAGTCCTCTGTTCGGATTGCTTGTCTCACCACAAAAAAAAAAATCTTTAGGGCATGGCTTGAATACTTTAGGGGTGTGGGAATGTGGGGAGGAGGGTGAATGGATGAGGAGAGGGGGGCTGATGAGATGGATTGATACGCACACAGTAGGCCTGGACAAGGGCTGTTTTACATTTAGTTTTTGCATATTAACATAATCCACAAATGGGCCACAGATGGTGTCAGCGTGAGCTTTGCCAAGCGCTAAAGAAGGATGTCACATAATCTTGGAAAGCAGAAGACTGATTTTGTCTTTGGTGAAGGAGGGGCTTGAATAGACTCTTGAATAGTCTCTGTGTAGATCAAAGGGAAGGTTTTGTTGTTTTTCAACACATAAGTCTGGTTTGTTTGTGTTGTTGAAATTCAGTTGGGCAGACCCTTTACAAGGCAAAGACACATATGTTAATCTTGTATGAAAGATATGCCTAAACAGAGTGATCTTTCACTATTTTTGTGTAGCATAAAGCTTATCTCCTAAGAAAGATGCTTTTTCTTGTTTGAGCATGAAAATATTTCTGACTGTAAGAGCATCAAAGAGTGTCTTTGTTTGGCAAATGTGCTTGGAGACTTATTGTGGTTTTTAACATAAGAGGCCTTTCTTGGTCTTGCTTTTTTCAAAGGTGGGAAATGTGCCAGCATTACTCCATAGCTGATCTGTAATCATAAATATTAGCGGTAGTTTTGGAGGGGAAGGCAATTACTTTGAACAGTCAAGGCTGGCATCTCATGAGGATTACATGTGCATTTGTTTTCATTTTCCTTAGGCTTTTCAAATGTGAAATTCTTTGCACCCTTTAATCTATGGCCGTCTTGCAGCAGCATATTTAAAACACAGCTTATCTTTTGGCTCCCTTTTCAACTGTCTCTCTTGACTGCGAACTTGAAGTCTTTGGAGAGCCTCCATACCAGCAGCAGACACATGATTGTGAGGTAAAATGCAATCTCATTTTGGGTGAAGCATGGTGGAATGGATCAGAGTGGGGACAGGGGCTGAAATCACTATTCCATTAAGGCACCGCAGTGAGACCGAATCGCATGACTTTGTTCCTTAAATTGGTTTGTTGGTTGGTGTACACCACACCGGGCATTCACCAACAGAGAGAGAAGTGCAGCATCAGGAGTGTTGACTGTGCCGGTGCCACCACTTGAAAAATATACCTGCACAGATGTGTCTGCTAAGGAAATCAAGCGGAACACCTTTATCAGTGATTCAAACAGCAACATGACTCCCCACAGAAGTCAATAGGCTCCTCTTCAGATCTGATTCTGATGGAAAAAAAAACATGAAAGTTAATTGCTACTTGCAACCATCAATCCATCTATGTCTCCATCTCCATCTCTACCTTTATCTTCTTCTATTAACACCTATATTCTCTTTTCTTACCTGTTTCTTGCTCTCTCTCTCTTCCTCCGCCTTTGTATTTTTTTTACTTTCTTTTTTCTTTTACTTTCTTTCTTTCTTTCTTTCTTTCTTTCTTTCTTTCTTTCTTTCTTTCTTTCTTTCTTTGGCTGCGTTTCTCTGTCTATCTATCTGTCTTTTTGTGTATCTATCTTTCTATGTGGCTATGTCTCCTGTCTATCTCCCTGTGGGCCTGTCTGTCATGTCTTATTGTTCACCAGCTTAGATTGGTTGTATTTAAGAGCAATGAAAAATGTCAAGGGCTACTTTTAGAGCTCAGACAAGCCTGCACGCACCGCCGAGGATTGTTTACCCCCTCCGACGCGTTCTGTGTTTGCTAAAGGCTTTACATTGCTTAAGTGGTTTATTTCCTCTGGTTGTGTTTTGCAAGTCAATATTTTGAAGACCCTCTGCATAGGTTTGAAGTACTTTCACCCCAAGGTTTTTTGCTGCTGTTAGAGCAAACATGCATTTAAGACTAAAACAAACCACAGCTTTTGAATTCTGGTTTAAATTCAAAAGGCTAAATATGGGTTTTTATCTTTTCATTTTTGCTCAATCTCTTATGGCTCTCTTGTCTATCTCTTATCTCACATGAAAATGTGGAATACTTTGTGAATGATTCATCCGGACACAAGCATTGCTAATGGTGATGCTTGATGCCTAATCCAATTTTGATCTCATGTGCAAAAATGAACACTGATCACTCTTTGTTTTGTTTTTTTTTGTCTTGCAGAGCGTCAGTGAATTTGGGCTGGACATCATCGAGACCCCAGAAGGTGACAAGTGGCCTCAGCTCATCGTGCAGCAGAGCCTGGACCGGGAGGTCAAGGACACGTTCGTGATGAAGATCAAAGTGGAGGATGGCGGCACGCCGCCCAAGTCCAGCACAGCAATTCTGCAGGTCACCGTGTCTGACGTGAATGACAATCGTCCGGTCTTCAAAGACAGCGAGGTGGAGGTCAGCATCCCGGAGAATGCACCCATGGGCACATCCGTCACCCAGCTCCACGCCACCGACGCTGACCTTGGCTCCAATGCACAGATAAACTTCTCCTTCAGCAACCAAATCTCACCCTCAACCAGGCGACACTTTGCTATTGACAGCAACACTGGATTGATCACCGTCAAGCAGCCCCTGGACCGGGAGGTCAGCCCAGTTCACAAACTGATTGTGCTAGCGAGTGATGGCAGCGCCACTCCCTCAAGAGCTACCGTCATAGTAAATGTCACAGACGTTAACGACAATGTCCCATCTATAGACACCCGTTATATAATAAACCTTGTGAATGGCACTGTTCTTTTGTCAGAAAATGCTCCGTTAAACACAAAGATAGCTCTAATTACTGTGACTGACAAAGATGCTGATCTAAATGGAAAAGTGACGTGTTACACAGACCCAGATGTACCTTTTCGATTGAAGCCTGCTTTTAACAACCAGTTTCTGCTCGAGACTGCTGCCCCTCTCGATTATGAAACCACCCGAGAATACGCAATTAGGATAGTTGCCTCCGATTCAGGAAATCCTCATCTGAATACGTCAGCAATGGTGCTTATAAAAATCAAAGATGAGAATGATAATGCCCCCATCTTTCCTCAGCCTGAAATTCAGATCTCTATCCCTGAAAACAACGACCCCTCTACTCAGCTGATGAAAGTCAGTGCTACTGACGCAGACAGTGGGCCGAATGCTGAGATCACTTACACACTTGGCCCTGACGCCCCTGATGGATTTAGCATAGATCGCCGCTCAGGAATTCTCTTAGTGAACAAAAGGCTCGACAGGGAGAAGCATGAAAAATACACCTTCACTGTCATCGCCCGGGACAATGGATCCACCTCCCTGCAGAGCAACGTCACCGTTAGACTGATCGTTCAAGATCTAAATGACAACAGCCCGGCCTTTACCCACCCCGAATACAACTTCTACGTGCCAGAAAATCTCCCGTTGTACGGCACAGTGGGATTGATCACAGTGACAGACGCAGACGCAGGGGATAATGCCATAGTCACTCTCTCCATCCTGAATGCAAAGGACAACTTCGTCATTGACCCCAAAACTGGCGTCATCAAGCCCAACATTACTTTCGACCGAGAGCAGCAGAGCTCATACACGTTCATGGTAAAAGCGGTGGATGGTGGCCAGAAACCGAGCACGTCGTACGCCAAGGTCACCATAAATGTTGTTGATGTCAATGACAACCGGCCTGTGTTCGTCATTCCTCCCTCCAACAACTCCTTTGACCTGGTCCCGTCCAGCACCAGTCCAGGCTCCGTGGTCACTAGGGTGTTCGCCATCGACAACGATACAGGCATGAATGCAGAGCTGCAGTACAGCATCATTGGCGGCTCACAGAGGGGACTGTTTTCCATCGACCGGAACACTGGGAATATTACACTGCAGGAAAAAATAGCCACCTCTGATCAAGGTTTACACAGACTGGTGGTGAAAGTCAAAGATCTCGGCCAGCCTGAGTCCTTGCATGCCATCGCCTTGGTTCATCTGTTTGTGAACGAAACTATGTCCAATGCCACTTACATTTATGAACAGGTGCGCAAAAGCATGGAGACTCCATTGGATCGTAACGTGGGAGAGAATGAAGTGACGCCTCAGGCAAGTGGCTATGTAATTGTCGTCATCGCCATCATTGCTGGGACAATGACTGTCATTTTAGTCATTTTTGTCACAGCACTGGTGCGCTGTCGGCAGACGCCGAGACACAAAGTGGTTCAGAAGGGTAAGCAGAGTGGTGAGTGGGTGTCGCCGAACCAGGAGAACCGCCAGATCAAAAAGAAGAAGAAGAAAAAGAAGAGGTCCCCCAAGAGCCTGCTGCTTAACTTTGTCACAATTGAAGAATCCAAGCCTGACGACCCAACCCACGAGCACATTAACGGCAAGCTTGACCTGCCAGTCGAACTGGAGGAGCAGACCATGGGGAAGTACAACTGGGCCACCACCCCCACCACCTTCAAACCTGACAGTCCAGATTTAGCCAAGCACTACAAATCCGCCTCCCCTCAGCCCACCTTCCAGATCAAACCGGAAACCCCCGTTGCACCCAAGAAGCACCACGTCATTCAAGAGCTCCCTCTGGACAACACGTTTGTGGTGGGCTGTGACTCGCTCTCCAAGTGTTCCTCCACCAGCTCAGATCCATACAGTGTCTCAGAGTGCAGCTGTCAGGGGAGTTTCAAGACTTCTGGGCAAATCCACACCAGACAGGTAATTCATGACTTCCTTTTTAAGCCGGCACACCACTCTCACTCCCACTCCCACTCCCCTTTCCACTGTCCCTTTGTAGATAAGAGTGGGGTTGGAAGGCGGTAGCTGGGAAGGGGGGAGGGGGGTGGAGGGTTGGTCAAGGGATTAAGGCACACAAAAGGCTGAAATGTGCATGAATTTCATCAGAGGTGAATATTATGAATATTGTACAGAGTTGGGGAGGTGACACTTACACAGGGGGAGTTTACCATCCTATTTTGTCTAGTTGCTTTGGTCTGTGCAAGGAGAGATCTGGTAGTAGTCCCACTGGCAATTACGCACAGTAGGTAGTGATGCCCCTGTAGTAAATGTATTGACAACTGTGGCAGTTATTATGTTGTGCTGACTTACTGTTAAGTAGTTGTGTCAAGGGCAACAGAGTAGGTTGTGATGTTATGTTGATCTTTTTTAGTTTTGTGTTTCTAAGAAAAAAAAAAAAAATTGTATTGCGATTGTCAAAGTGTAATTAGGTGCAAAAAGAAAATGGTTTAGGATTCAGAAGTGACCTTTAGCTCATCACCCGTCTAAACAAGATTAACAGAAGAACACAGAAGTCATAGATCAGACAAATCCAAAGGGAAGCATTTAATACAAATATATAGTACATATCTTTAGATGTGGTAGGGCGCATGGTGTACAGGTTTGAATGTACTTGCTATCTCTACCTCTCTCTCATTCTTATCTATCTATCTATCTATCTATCTATCTATCTATCTATCTATCTATCTATAGAGAGAGACAGAGAGAAAGAGCAACATCTATTGTGTTGTAAATTAAACTTTGCCAAGCTTAGAGGCTGGGTGATAGTGCTAATGAGGCAAAAGTTTATTTAAATATTAGAGCAATCCAGACCAGGATCCCCGAAGAGATATGCCAGATGCAGAGTGTCTAATAAATAAAAATAGGTTAGGGGAATAAATGTAAATCGGAGGTGTGACACGCGCAGCCTCACAGTGCTCTAACAGCTCCTGCGCCATGGACCAAAGACACAGGCATGCAATTGTTGTGGGTCACAGAGATCAAGGTTAAGCCCCAGCTATGGGACTGGGATACTGAAATTGAGGCAGGGGAGACTTAGTAATGACTTTCAGAACCATCCATTTCCACCAACACAAAGTTGTTTTAATGGTGCCCCAAAGGAAATATGTGGTTTAGTTTCACACTTTTCACATGTATGTAAGTCACAAACACAAAGTCAAACTAGTTTAGGGACAAAAAAAACTAAACTGAAAGAAAAATATAAAACTAACAAGCATATTTAAAAGTCCTCTGTGAAATTTTAACTGTGGGCACTTCTGGAAGAGCTCTTCTAAATTAGAGGATGGTCATAACCGTAATCTTACCCTCTGATCTCTCTGTTCATTTGTCAGCCTTTTTACAGTGTTGATTTTTCCTCTGCTGTATGTTACAGTATCACTGTTTGTCAGTGTCAACATGCTGTTTGTGTTTGGGCATGGAAAGGAAAGGAGTTTGATGGAAAGGGGGGAGGATATGATTTTGATCCAAAAGGCCTCTGAATGGGAATGTATTCTGCTGTGCGAAAAGTAGGAACAGGACAATTTTTATGTGTGTATGTGTACTGTATATTCTCCGTTAAAAGCTAAAAAAGCCATGCAGTTCAGTGGATATTGTTATCGACAAAAGAGAATCTTCTCTGATAATTAAACATCTGGTAAAAAACTACTGTGCGTAGCTAATCTGGACACTTACAGGAAGTATTATTGCCCCAACATAAATGCCCTTTACTCCTCTATTCAGTAGTAACATCAGCAGATAAGGCTTAGCTTGTTACCACATAGCTAATATTGTGAGGTAAAGTTAGACTTTTTAACTGGAGCACATATCTGGATTTGGACCTGATTAGCCGAAACAGTACCTCCTATTTGTTGTAATTCCACATACAAATTGGAAATGTATGTATAAACACCCTTTATCACATTTTTCTGTGAGAAAGCAACATCCTTTCAGCCTCTCTAAAAAAGAACAGGTGCATCTGTTTATATACATGGAATTCCCAAGGGTACTATAGAGTGACATTCCAAACATGATAATAAAAAGATCCTTGCTAGGCCTAATCTGTGTACATCAAGAGCTTTTGTGTGACATTAGGCAAGAAAGATGTTTCAGGTAAAGAAGTATCACATCAGTACAACACTTCAGTAAACAAGGCTAACTTTCCAAGGATACTCATCATCCAAGGACACACAAAACCATCTTGGAGAGGCGAGGTTTCACAGTTTCACAGTTTCTCATCTGGTCTGAACTGCATAGCTTTCATGGGATATTCTCTCCTAGTTTTTACTGTTTGGCAGGCCGTGTCCTCAAACATTGCCCACTAAATCAATGCAAAACACGTATTTCTTGCTGCTTCCAAACCCTTCCCCTACCATGCTCAAGCAGAAACAAAAGTTGACATTATAAAGCTGACATTGAGGAAAAAAAACTGCCTTCCAATAAAAAAAAAACCCAGAGTGAAAAGGCTGATATAAGAAAACAAAGAGAAGCTTGTCATTGCAAAGACTCATCAGAACAAGGAAAACATTTTCTAAAAACATTTGTTCTGTATGGGAAGCTTGATTTTTTAATGATCATCTTCTAATATAGAGAAATGCTTTTCAATGCCCAAAGTTATTTTCAAGACAAGCACTTCACTGCCAGTGTTTTTGTTTAAATTTGTTTTAATCAGTGCAGATTTTTTTTTAATGCCAAATTAAAGCCTCTGAATTAGTGCCACGGATCTGATGATGACGGTGTGTAGTGCATTTTGTTTGACTCAGTTCATTTCCTAATTACCCACCACTGTCCAAACACAACACACAAAGACACATACACACACACCCCCCCCCACACACACACACACACACACAAACACACAAGACTACTATCCCCACTTCACAGCTTGTAGATTCAAAGGCTATAGTTTTTAACCACTGACACTATGGCTACGGTTTCTCAAGATCTCTCATCCCTAGAGCAGAAAATCCTTCTCTGCATATTTCTTGCAAATTATACTATATCCACATTGTGTGCAGGGTAATTTAGGGCGACACCCACACAGAGTTGATATTCCTCTCTCTCCATCCACCTTTCATTTCAAAGCCAGTCGAACACTATGCTCAGCCATGGCTCATTACATGTAAAACCTTTTTCTAGACAGATTATGGTGAAAATACATGTAAATCAGTTTATGTTTGTAATACTTCTCATCAAATTGTCCAAATGACTTTTTTTGTGCCACCATTTTTTTTTTGTTACAACCATTTTACCGTACACACCACAGCACAGCCAGACCTCATAACGCTTAACATATAATTCATACTCCAGCATTTTAATGGGGACAGACTGAATCAGAAGCAAATGCATGGATATGCATTTATTGTAAGGATTCTTTTTTTTGTTGATGGTGCGGTGTTACTTGTCATCAGAATGCGAACATTCATTAAGATGGCTGGGAAGGTGTCATTAATATACTGTATGTGCTGGCACAATCAGAGCTAAGTTACATAGAAGCATGTATGATTGTGATGGTGTTGTGATCACCCTCCTTGCTGTCACATCTGTTACTACATGCTTTACAAGCAGTGCAGTGATGAGGCTCCTAAACCCATCTCCTGGGAAAACACAACAAGAAACAGTGTACTTGAGTAGGGAGCTACAAGCTTCAGCATCAGTGTGAATGAAGAGTTTTAATGCTACCCTGGCATATACCTGTTGTTGCCTGTTTCATTAAGATCATGCAACTAGGTCACTATAATTTGTCATATTTTTGTCGTAATTTGCCTCACAATAACCTTTCCAGCTATTTGGCACCTCGTGATGTAATTTATTAGCATAAGAGTGGCATGTTATTTAAAGGCCTATCCTAGACATCTATTATGTGTTTGCTGATTGTGGCATCTATTATGTGTTGCCTGACAATGAATACACAACATGGCCAGTTTGACGAGCTAGTTAGGTAAGTGTTGCTGTGCTAGTAGCTTAACACGCATTCCATAAAGAACATCTAGGGTTCATTAAAAAAAAAGGAATGAACATCCACTTGTGTACCCGCTTGGAGCTCAGATGTTGTTTTTAGGACAGAAGTTGAGATCAGCGATGAGCAGTTCTCTGACAGCACGGTTGCTGAATGCCAGTGCTCAGTGTGATTAATATTTAATAGCCTGTGATGTTCAAAGCCTGTTTGATTGTGCAGGGACTAGAAGTGGACTAGCTGATGTTTGTATTGGTCCGTGTTTGCAGTGAAAGAGTAGTGGAGATAATCACAAGTGATTTTTTTTTTCTTGAAATCCATATGCAGTTGAAGGTCATCTGGATGTCAAACATAACTACTTAGGGATATGGCAACTGAAGAAAGAGGCTTGTCAAAATGCATCTGCCAGCACACATTTATGGCACCATAAGGCTCGTAATACTTAAAGAGGTCCATTTGCACGACTCAGGAACTAAAGTCGCAAGAGCCTCTTTTCCTCTCTTTTGTTGTGTCTCCTCATCACCCTGCTTTCTCTGTTACCTCTTTCTTACTGTTCTCCGTCATTGGTTTTAGAGGTCAATCCCCACCTTCCCCCAGCCCCCACTCCCCCCCTCAGCCCCCACCCTTACCCCCTGGTGATGACTAGCTTCCCCCTCAATACATGCTTTAGCTGTGGCAGATCAAATAAGCCCCCAGCCTGCATGACTGATCTCAGACGAAGCGACGCATATGCAAGACCATACCAGCCAGCAGTATCAGTGTTTGCATCATGTTGGCAGAGCTGGTGTTTTTCCAGGTCATTCTCCGTGTCACAGTAACCTACTTGTGACCTCATTCAAGGGCTCCTTGCACATTCAGTGAACCTCATTCTCTGTTAGCGGCGCGTTTGGTCTTTTGTCGCATTGATGGATGAATCGGAATAAGAGGACAAGAGTGCCGCAATTCAGATGTTCTGCCTTAAAAAAAAATACCATAAAAAAAATGAATATAAACCTTCAGGAAGAAGTTCTTGTCTCAGCAAAAATCTAACTTTTGAGCTCTGCTAACATTTAAAAGACTGTGTGTCTTCAGCCAGATTGCTGTCCTGTCATTTACTGAGAATTATTCAGTAGTTTGTTGGCGAGCCATGCATATTGCACAGGAATCTCAACAAGGTAAAATATGTTGTTGTGACAAATTGATTGTTTTTTTTACATATAGTAAGGAGGTACTTGGCCTGCCAGGAACAATTTCTTCAAGGTTTTCCATCTTCTGAAGAGAAATAGCTCACAGCTCATTAATTTGCTACAAGCTCTGACAGAACATATTTCACTTTATTTTCTGTGATGCTTATCTCGGTTTGCATGCATAAAACATATACTGTAGATAGATTGTTGATAATAACATCAGTTCGGGGAACAAGCAAGCCGATTTGATATCAAGATTAGGCTCCGTCCTACAGAAAAACAATGGCCACGGGCATATTGGGTTAATTTTTTACAAACTGTCACAGTGTACCAATAAAACTTTGGACTAACCCCGCATAATCAAACAGTGTCTGTCAACAACAAAACATGGAAATTGAGATAACAGAACATTAATCAGGATAGACTCAGTCAGCGGAAGATCCCAACAGTAGGTATGATAAAATAAGTGAGTGTTAATGCATTTCTGAATAGTTAAGGCCAAGGAATGTACAGTTGTGTCTGTAGCAGTGGAGGTGTTTCTGTGGATTGCACACACACATTTCAGTATGGGCCAAATAAGTGAGGAAGAAGCACAGATGTGCCAGATAAAAATGTAATTTTCAGGCAAAAAAAGGGATGAGTGGTGCTATACTGTGGTGGATATAAAGACAAATTTATAGCTGAAACATTTGTGTAAATTTGCATGCAGTGACTAGTAAAACGCACCAGCAGATAACGCAGACAGCAGCATTCTTCAAGGTAATCTGACAAGAGAAAAATGCCCTTTGTAGTCTGTCCCTTGAAGAATGCTCTTTCTTCATCTTTTTTTTTTTCCTCACCTCCTTCGTCTCTCACTCACACTCACTGTATGCATATGTAAGTGTATGTAAGCAGGGAGAGAGAATTTTTTTGCATCTGATTTTTTTTTCCATCATTACATACTGGTGTGTGCATACTGCCTGCCGCTTAGCTATACCTAGATGCTATTGTAACTCCAATCTCCCTATATTTGTCTGTCTCTCTATATTACAGGAGACGGCACTGAAACCGCCACTCTATGGCACACTCTGTGGCACAGGCACAGCTCGCTCCCAAAGGATAAAAATCAATCTCTAGCTGCCATTTCCTAGAGAGAGGGAGTGAGGGAGAGAGGAAGGCACTGACTGAAGAGGTGAAACCCATACTGTACATGTTCTCTCACCCCCCGCCTCAGACAAGACCTAGAGAGGAGCAAAAAGACTAATTGAACAGACCCACAACACATCTTGTTGCCTGCTTGTTGCCTGTGCAATCTGCTAGCGTTGTAGTAGGAGGTTTGAAAAGTCCTTTTGTCAAATCTTTTGTCCGCACTTATCAGTGTCACCGTTAGGACACTAGTTGACTATTCGGAGTACTTCTCCCACATTAATCACCCATATGAAGCATATGAATTCAAAGGAGAACTGTATAGTATGTTTATGTAGATAAATGTACTTACTGTATATTTAACACAGTCACGGTTGTCTGTGTCTGTTGATTCTGTTTGCCTTGTTTTGCAAAAAAAAAAAAAGAAAATAATAATAATAAGGTGAAGATGGATAAAGGGAACAAAAAAAACCACACTCGGACAAAGTTTGTGAAAACACTGACCTACCTGGTTGTCGTTTTATATCTTTTTGCACCTACCACTAAATTTGCCCTTCAAGGGTTTGCTCAGAAGCTAAGTAAACGGCTGATTATGTGCTATGCTCCCAGGCTCCGTTGTGGGGGATGGGGGGGTGCTGCAGGTGATTGTTCTGCTTATGTCAGATGGTGCCATTTTGTCGACGACATATATTTTTTGTTTGACTCTTAGTAACTGCCCATGAACGCCAGTGTAGAGTGTGGCTATCATTGCAGTGCATGGCTGTACGTAGGGATCTGCACCACACTAAAAAGTGTTTGTGCATCAAACAGTCTTGTCGTTTGGACGCCTCAATTTTTGGCCGTCCAGGACACGAAATGAATGAACAGAAAGTTTAAATACACTTGTGCTAAGCCACAGTCACAAGGGACCAGATTCTATGCTTAATAATCAAAAGCTGTTTGTATGTGACACTATAGAGGAAGACAAAGTCTGACATTTACATGTTTGTGTGCATTTAGCCAGCCTGTGAAAATCAACGCTGATTTAATCTGTGGGATGTATTTAATTGATTCCAAAATGAAAAAGCTCAGGCAGTCTATGAGATGTGGTGGGCTTAAGCAGAAAGTACTTGGATATGTGCACATATTTTAATCAATGTATTATGTATTCAACAAGGATTAGAGGAACAAGTATACTGAACACCAAAACAAGTAGCGTATCCAGGCATCATATTTGTCAGCAATAAAGTTAACCATAGGGATCCACAACACACAAGCACATCCCTTGTTTAATTTACTTACAGGCACAACACAACAACGACCAAAACCTGTAAGCATACATCCTGGATATATTTATTTATTTATTTATTCCAATGCATACCAATGAATTGTTTAATGGTCACATGTTGGTTTAACAATGTCAGATTTATGAATGGGTTCAAATATTTGAACTCAATACTGATATCCTTTGCATAAAAAAACTTTCGACAAAATTTTCAGACATCATTATCATCAGTATCAAGTACACTATGATGCTATTAGGATAACTACTACACCCCATCTATAGAAATTTAGCACCATTTAAAAATGGTTAGACTTGCCTGAATTGAACTTTTTGGAAATTAAAAAGAACTATATATACAGAGCTTTTGTACAAGGGGGGGTGGGGGTTGGTCAGACACCATCACTTGTGTCAAATGTGAAGTACGTTATGCACCTTAAATTATCTTTGTACTATTCTTTGATTTGCCAACGTGAAGTAAAACTGTATGATGTAATTATTATTTTTTTTGTTGATGTATGTTTTGGGCTTCTGAATTTTATTAAAGTGTTTTGCATTGTATTGCATATTCCCACGAGTCATTTCTTAACCAGGTGCTAAATCCATTCACTGCACAGCATCTCTTACAGCTTTCTAATCATTAATTACATGGCTGTACTGTCATAGCAACCGCAGGTGATTGTATTTCAAAACCAGGTAACACTTTATTTCTGTCCGCTTCGCAGTGTATCTACATGTAACATTACCTACTTCCATTGTACATGCGCAACACTAACTCTAATCCTAACCCTTACCCTAACTCTAAGGTACAGTGTAAATACATAAGTTACATGTTATTATACACTTTGTTGCACTGTTTTTTATTAAGTAGATAAACTGTAACAGTAGCCATAAAATAGAAAAAGTATAACCCAAAATCATAATATATCCAGTTGTGTCAAACAGGATACTTTCCATCTGATGTTTACTGCATACTGTTCGTGCTGAATTACAGAGTGAGCAACACCATGGTACATGCATGCCATTTGCTATCTAGTGAATAGTGCAGTGGATGACTATGAATATGACTGGACCCAAAAGCCATTAAGATCAGGTAATAAAAATATATTGTTAGAGCTGAACTTTGTATATTGATAGCAATCTGGAAGCATAGAACTATAGTACTTACTGTTAAGTGCACCTAATTCTAAGTAATATTTTATACTTTAAAATGGGCTTTTATGATGAAGAGTTGCTCAGGTACTGTAATTAGAAAGTTTGTAGTTTTTTTCACCTCTAGCATCAGCACAGAGCCACTAAAATGATATCAACATGTTACAATTTATTTTATAGTTCCTGTTGCTGTGTATGTACATTGTGAAGTACAGTGTAACAAAGTTTGTAACAATATGTAACATTATGTACAATAAGTTTGGGATAAGGGTTTGAATTAGGGTGAGTGTGGGGTATTTACTATATAAGTAGATAATATTAGATGTTGTTACATTTAGATACACGTAAGAGGAACCGTGAAAAACAGTTACCCAGCTACTATAAAGGTGACAACTGAGTAGGCGTTTAAGGCGGGAAACAATAGAGCTGTGTTGTTGCTCATTTACATTTCCTTAAATACAGTTTTTATACTTTTAACACTCTGACATCTTTCATGGAGAATTTAAACAAGGTGGCTGTTTTTTTATGATGTCAAGTTTGGCTTGGCTACATCACTTTGTGTGGCCACTGTTTAGCAAGTCCTAAAGCCATCAAACCAGTAAGTTTAAAAAGAAACCAGTGCAAAGGGACAGGGGGAGAGAGAAACAGAGAGAGAGGGGCGGGGGGGAGGAAGAGGGGGCAGGGGCAATAGGAATAATTTAATTGCTTATCAAAGTTGCTTTATATTGCACAACCACAGAGCTAATCATTTCCCCTGAGGGAAGTATGTCCTTGGTGATTAGAAAAAAATGGTACACACCAGAGTTGAGCCCATCGCTCTGAAAGAGGGTGTGCAAATGTCAGCCTTCTATTAATAGCTTAATGCAAACCTGGAAATTCACTCATAAAATATTAGGCTCTTAAATGGAACCCGACGTGTTTGGAATCATAACCCTCTGTGTGCAGACCATGAAAGAGAGCTTTTCCACACCTTCCTCGATCTACTTTGAAATCATTACATTGATCACGTGTGCGTTTGTGTACTATCGTTTGGATGAAGCAAGTAGCACAGGCATTAGCTTTAACTTTGTAATAGCATATCTCACCAAACACCGAGCCATTACTCTGTACTTGGGCCATTTTGTGCATGGGGTGCCAGATAAAGTCTTAAAGGTAGACAGATGGTGTTGCTTTTAAATTAAACACTCGTGTCATGAATCTATCACAATTAAATTCATAAATGTAGATATTTTTTAGTCTTTTAGTGATTTGTCCCCAAATCTTGGTGTGGAACTTTTCTGATATTTAATGGGTTGTAGTCATTTCTTCATACCATCTGGACCTCTGTCAGAGGCCTAAGCCAGGGAAGCTTTCATATCGTGCCTTTCTTATTCGCTTGTACTTGTCCATTATTTATGAGGCTTACGTATTGGTTTACATCCCACCAGGCAGGGATCTGGTCATAAATTCTAACGTCAATTACCTATAATGCACAGACTAACTCAATAAGAGCACACACACTTATCACTCCAGAACAACCTCCACATTGTCTTCCAGCCCACCGCAAAGCAGAAGAAAAAAACCATAATGGATTTATATCTGTATTATTTGCTTTCTATTTATTTACTACATTGTAATTCTACTACCTCTTTTCAAGATAAAAATGAGGTAAACATGATAATATTTATTTACAAGCTCTTGCTCAGACTGCCTGACTGAATTGCTAGCAATTTCCTTTAACAGTAAATCTTTCGTCATGGCCTCATAATGTAATAGCTGGAAACCTCATTAAGGAATGAATCATAATGCAGTTAATATAATGCTTTGAGAAAAAAATGATGATTTGATGATGATATGGTTTGAAAACAAATGTACGCACCAGCTGTGACAACGGTGCGCAAACTTGATGGCGTAAATATGGGCATAAATCGCATTATTCCTAGACTGCAGTCTGCACAGCCTGCATAAATAAATGTTACATCACGTTAATCTAGATATCTTTGCAGTATAGGTAGTACACTTTGGGTTGAGGATCAGAAATAATGTCCTTTAGCTGCTAAAGGTAGCATTATCTGTTGACTTGTACTGTATGTCACAGGCCTGCAGGTTAAGTATTGAAGAAGTTGCTGTTATTTGTTGTTTATTTGGGGTAATTTCGAGATGTACTTCTGCAGGTCCATGCTTTGAGACACTGCTTTGGGCGGCAATGGAAACCCATAATATGTGTTGTGTACTATGTGGCATTTAAACTCACAATAACTAGGACTCAAATAAGCTCTACAAAACTAAGATGGTCTCCTGAGGGAGTATACATAATGTGTTTACTCTAAAACGAATCACTTTCAAACTAATAACTTTCTGCTCTGCGAAGACAAAAGCACCCTGTTTTGCGGCACAATTTTTCAAGTTTTAGACCAAAAGACCTTCAATCTGAGCTAAACTGTCTAATTTCCTATGGACAGGACCCAGTTCTGTGAAAAGCATAACTCATAAGATGAGGGCACACGGGGCAGGGATTTAGAGAAGTCATTCATTGTTGTAAATGATCTGTTGCACAGGGGAATTAGCCGGCCTGCGACTGTGTGCTGAGAATAATGTGTCCCGGCCCCTGAGGTGTGCTGATGGTCTTTTTGTGCTGCTATTTATGCATGGGCTGTGCAACGGTGCAGGAAACAGGAAAGATGCTTCCTCACTGCTTTTCCTAGACTCAAGGCAGCACTCCAGACAACAGCTGCCAAATCTCTGCCAAACTGAATAATTCAATCATACCTTTGCCGCGGCAGTGTACCTTTTTGTGTACCGCAATCAAATCACCGCTCAAGCCAGCATGAAGATCTCCAAGACATCAAGTGCCTCACTGGCTAGGATGATGCTGGTGATCGAATAAAATATTGCACACAGCGTATATGAAAAAAAAAATTGAGCTATTTTGAGAAGCATGAATATATGACCCATTTGTATTTTTTATCGTGTGGCTTTGCACCGTAGCTTTGCACTGCGGTTCTGAAAGCTGACAGTGGTGGCACAGCCTATGGTTCCTTTGTCCATTTTTAGCAGTAAGTAACCAAGGGCCTGCAGGGCTGTAACCTTCACTGGGGACACTCAGTGTCCCAATACATACAGTGATTACAAATAGCTTTTGTACATGGTGTCATACATTGTTTTTTTGTATGGATATACAAGCCTTACAGGCTTTGTATTGTTTTGAAACACTCTTTTTTGAGATTATATACACCAGGAATTTCATCTACAGGGGATGTTGTTCGCCCATAATCTCCAACTAGGAAGCTATCTTAAAAATACACTTCCCTCAAAGAGGGATCAACATTTAATTTAAGGGGGCTTAGTCAGTACTTTCTTTTTGGGACAGCAGTTGAATGAGTGATGTATCGACTAAAAGGTGTGTGTATGTGTGTGTGTTTTGCTCTTTTGCTTATTCATGGCGACTGTCAAATTGGTATTGCTCATGCATAGACAATGAAGGTTTGCTCTGTGACGCTATAGCTGTTTCAAAGCTGTAATGTCCTAAAGTGATTGTGCTGTTTATGTTATACCACAGATTAACAGGTGAACAGTCTGTTGACATGAACATGCTTGAACATGTCACACAAAAGTTCATTTGTAAAACTAAGACTACGATTGTCTAGGTTAATAACAGTTATTTACATGGAGGCACTGTGAATATTTGTTCAGAGAGTAACGAAACCTATTTCTAAGTTAAAGTTAAAACTTAATATTTTTTACAGGAACAAATAGGCAGCAGATCGTCCAGAGTGTTTGTGAGCTCCTAAGTAGTGACTGATAGGTGGTCAGAGGTTTGCTCGTGTCAGGTTGATAGGACGCAGCTGAGAGCCTTTTGTCTTTGACCAATTTAATATCGTTAATCCAGCACGGAACGCTGATTTACTTGTGTAAAAGTGATTGGGGGACGATAAGAACGGAGCCCGTTTTTAGAATAGCTCGTAATCTGGTTTGGACAGAGGACTCGGAGGTATTTACCCAGCCTTGACATTTGCTGAAGCAGATGGCAGAGAGGGGGGCCTGAGATGCTGAACCTCCTCCTCCTCCTCCATACACCATGGAGGAAAAAGAACAGTGGATGATAATCAATGTTGTTTATTTTGCTGCTTGACTCCTTAAGTACTTTCAGCCAGATTATAGGCTTTCCTGGGGATAATCGGAGACAGCAGACAATAGCCTTTTTTTTTTATCCCGAAAGTATCCCCACACGACTGCGTAAAGAAGGGCGGTTTAGAGTGGATGTCGGCCCTTTAATTCCTGATTAGTCCCATTCCAAACCCTTCTAAAATTAACTGGCCAGGGTGTTAATCACTGGACCTCAGACACACACACACACTGTTGTGTCACAGAGTGGACATTTCCACATCTGACACGGAGCAGACGTCCAGTGAGGGAGTCCCAATTAGAGCAGGCCTCTTTGAAGCCCCACTCCTCTGCCTGCAACATGTTGACCACTCTGCTGTATAGCCGTGTGACTTAAAAGTCACTTTGTGTTCATCAGTTGCCACAAATTCCAACAGTCACTGGGCTACACCACACAGACCAGGCCAGATGAGATGTGAACAGTCTTAAGCACTGGACCACCAGTGGCTGTTACAGCCGTTTTGAATTCTGGAACTGACGGTGTTTCACAGCCTCCACAATGTTCCCTTGTATTACAGCAAAACATGTAGTGGATGTGAGTGTGCACAGTGGTCTCAGGTCTGTCTCCAACACACATGCTGAATTAAATTGCGTTTGCTGCTCTCTTCCCCTCTTCCACTATAGGCTTTTGGCAGTCTCTTCAATCACAACTTGGTGTCTGCAACAAAGGCATTTTTGTCTAATTAACTCAGAGCATTGATTAATTAGAGCTTAGAGCAGCAAAAGAAAGCAGGCTAGTCAGAAGAGGTGTTTGCCTGTCTCTGTTACCAACGTACCTTAACATTTTCATAGCATTAAAACGGTACACATTTGAGAAAGGATTAGTCCTATCAAGATGTTTTAATTGGACTAAGATTTCTGGTCCAGGAAGTGGTCAGCGCTTAGGCCATCTGTCACTCCTTATCTCCAGTCTGACCTATGAAACAAGCTGTCAGTCCCATTCAGGAAGAGAGCAAATGAGAGCAGACAGACCGTTTAGCATCTAGACAGGCAATTACAATGTACGTTCCCATGTGTTTAAAGGAAGGCACGGCTATAGTGGCAGAGGAATGAAGTGGTAGCAGAAGTACATTAATCATCCCTCAATGTTTTGATGAATTTACTGAATGTTCAGAATGAGTCCAGTGTTGAGGAAGAGTTTACTACCCATTCCTGAGTATGAGCAAACTCTGCAACCTATCATTTGTCACCAGCCTTGCATTTTTTATCTCTGCATCTTGAAAATGTATATCGCACTTATAGGATGTCTGAGCAGTATGCATTGTGAAAGGCAGCAGTTTAAGGCACAGTGGGCATACGAGACATACTGTTCTACAGATTGCTTACCCCAGAGAGATGACCCTGGTGAACCCAGAGCTCTTCTGATGCCTTGCTCCTGCTGAGTAAGCACTCTGAAAGCCATTGTTTAACCCTTTTTCCAGACTACAGTTCTCGCCTCAGTTGAGGCAACTATTGCACTTGATCTATTAAAAAAATTTCTATTTAAATTCTATAAGGCTTCATATATATACAGTATATATATATATATATATATATATATACACCATAACACAATATTGTGTGTGTGATCAAGACAAGAAGTGAGATTCAGAGAGCAATACATACGCGCACACACACACACACACACACACACACACTAAGACATATAGCCTATGTAACAAAGCACAAGCACTATCTCTGTATATTTACTACAATTTTTATATCAAACCTTTAAAGTGGACTGCTGACATTTTTTGGAAATATCTAAAGCTCACACAGTTTCCACTTACTTTACTGCATTAGACAGGCTTTGCAATAGCAATGGGTTGCATGTGTTTAAAACCCATCTGCATTTTAAACAGGGCTTTAGTTACAATCTGTCTGCTCAGGACAATGCATCTGCAGTAGCATTTGTGGTGGATACAGTGAATTCCAATGTGTATCAGCCAAGAACATGGGCCGATGATTTTATTCGTCCCACACAACAACCATCAACTGCCTGCTAATATATACAGCCAAACGCAGCCAGTGTGGTGGGGGAATGTGTCAGAATGTAACGATCGGGTGTTCTGAAACTCTAGGTGTGAAAGGACACTAATTAATTCATATGGATCACGAGCATTGTGTTTCAAATCACTGAAGCTCACTGTTCACTGATCTTTACATTGCGCATATAATTTGTATTTTGTTACATAGGCTACATTCAATGATCGTTTACATTATTATTGACTAAGCTACACACCTATGCATCTAGTCCCTAGAATACAGTAATACATTTGATGGTAACAGTTGCTCCTTCAGAAAGAAGAAAAGAGAGGTATAGCCTAATGGCACAGAACATTTGCTTTCCACAGCCTTTACAGTAAAACACTAAGGAGGGTACTTGGTGAAGTTCTTTCAGCCGAAGGACAGTGGAAGATGTAGTCCTGATCAGTAAATTCATGGCCAATCTGTGATAATTAAAACGGAGAAGCCTGAGTGCTGCTAGGCAGGCAGGTTTGTCTAACCTGATTTAAGGCCCAGCGGTTCCAAATCAAGACCGTAGAGGAGTGATTAGAAGTTCAATGGCAGAGAGAGAGAGAAAAAAGCCTCTCACCAAGCACAGAACCTTTATGCAAGCCCACTTAAATTTACCAAAATATACAGTGAAAATAATGGCGGGCCCTCGTAGGACTGCATGGCTGACCCATGTGTGTAATATATTTTTTGTTCTGTAATCCTCTGTGGGTTGCACCGACAATGTTTTCTTTTTGTGACGCCGCCTATTCAGGCATGAGCCAATGGAGGATAGAGATAAAGGCGAGCTTTGTTGAACAAATTATTCCAGATAATTCACTTCGTAGATTAGCACAGACTGCACAACGGGAGTGGTGAATGCACATGTGTGTAGCCCGAGGAAATGGACAACACTTCACTGAATTGCGCGAGCAGACCTCATTTTATTGTCTGGGTGATTGTGTTCTCCTCCCTGAGATAATGACTTTGGCCTCCTTTGACTTTGAGGCACTGACCTGAAAGAAGGCCCACAAGTGAAACCCGAGTTGGCTTGAACCTGAATGTGATTAAGGTCACAGTGACATACCACATTTGCTTGACCCTCTGCCTACATCGACCGTTGTTTGGTTCCTGTGGGGAGTGTTTTTGCAGCGTATTGTAAACACTGGACAATGGTGGTGCTCCAAGATGTGAAGTGTGCTATGAAATTGGATGAATATTTTGATGTGGACAAGCTTGTCCAGTTTCTTTTTTATTTATTTCTTTCTTTCTTTCTTTCTTTATTTATTTATTTATTTATGTCTCACAATTCTTGAATTTTTGGATTGAGTTGGTTTTAAATCTCCCACAGACAGCTACAAAGCACAATCTTTCTCCGAGTCTCACTATCGAGAGGCTACTACGCTATATGTATACTAAATGGCGACAAAACAGCAACAAAAATCGGTGAGCGAGAAGCACAGCAAACAGCACAATGTGTGTCAAGCTCCTGTCACTGCCTGTATGGCTGAGATTTATGAGCTTTTGCTTTTTGCTTTTCCCTCAAAATGTCTCTATTCTCCTTTTCACCCTATTAGGCCTTGAAAGTCATCCCCGGCTTTTGTAACTTTTAAGTGTCCTGTCTGCGGAGCTGACCACTGCCGTGCCATATAGTATAACTGATGACTGTGGCACAATATCTTTAAGCTCCCGTGTCGAATGTTGCTCTGTTCCCCTCCGTCTGTGCTGACGGCAGAGAGAAATGCACCGATGCCACTGCTGCTGGAAGTGCTGTAGTACCGTGCTCACTCTTGCACTGTTATGCACTGAGAGAGTGGTGTAGTAGCATTTACCAATGTATCACAAAGAAACAAAGGTGGTGTTGGTGGTGGTGGGGGGGGGAAAGGTGTGTGTGTGTGTGGGGGGGGGGGGGGTTGGTGGATTGGGTTGGGGGAACATGGCATCATAGCACAAAGCAAAACATTTTCAAGGGCCTTTGAAAGCCAAGATTATATAATTCCGTTCACTTGTCGTCTCTGCTCGCTTTGAAATTAATATTTAACCAGATGAGTCAAAAAAGGGGGATTTTTTTTTCTCCTGCAGTCAGTTCTGCCCTCATTGCCATGACACAGAATGCTTTTATGCTGGAGGGAAACATGTTCAACATGGGATCATGGATGCCCTAAGAGATTGCGGCGAAGAAGAACATGAGAGAGGAGCTTTCCATCTTCATGGCCTTCTCCAGAGTGCCATGAGAGGCTTGTCATTTCGTCAGTGAGACCTACTAGTCTCGGAATAGCACAGGTCAGGTAGAGCTCTTGCTGTCGAGAAAGTGGCGGTCCATGGAGAGTTCTCCTCATCAGAATGTAACAGCATAACTACCCCAGCTACAGTTTACCTGATATTCCCAAAGCCTCTTTTATATTATCATAGGGGAGCCTATACAGGAGCAATAAAATATACAAGATAAATTGTTTGTGTCATGCTATCACATTATCATTAAAAATTAGATAGATTAAAATTAGAACACATACACTGTGTGCGATGTACATTACACTACATATTACATTTTAAACATGGGTGTTTATTATTGACACCACAGCACAGGGCACCACAACAAAATTTCACAAATTTGCAAATCATCTCTCCCTCTCTCTCTTTCTCTCGCTCTCTCTCTCTCTCTCTCTTTCTCTCTCTCTCTCTCTTTTGCATTCACTCCTACGCAAACATTGTTCCTCTTTTCCAATGGCTTCATTGTATTTATTTGAGTCCCAGTGTAGCGCCTTGCCGTGGGTCCTCCTGATGGAATAAATTTGGAGCTAGCCTGAAATCCATAGGGCTGTGCGCTGAAGTGAACCTGAATTGACCGACTATGATAGTTTCCTTGGCATGCTATAGGGCATCGAGGCAAGACTCTGCAGAGAATTACTGCATCACTGACTAATGTAATTTATTCATGACACCTGTACCCCTCCAGTTCATAGTAAAGCCACACAGCTTTCCTTTAGTCTCTTAGCCTTGTAAACAGGGTGTCCGGCATTAGGGCCACAAAGGGACATGGAGCAGAGTAGAGGTCCATCAATACATTTTTTTTTTACCTTGCAGATTAGATTCCTTCAAAACTAACTGTCCTTGACTGCTTAACTTTAAAGCAGGGACTTAAAAGGCAGAGTGAGTCGAGACACACATTCCCTGCAAAGTGAGAAATCCTGCCTCTTATCTGTTTGATTTTGCACTTGGGGAATTTTTCTTCATCTCCTTCTTCAAACATCAAGTGCCAAATTCATTTACATGGTCTGGAGGCAATGGGAGTTGAAACAAAGGCATATGACTTAGCAGGGTTCACAGACAAAAGGAGGAGGAGGAGGAGGAAGAGTGGGTGGGGAGGGTTGGAGGTGGTAGGAAATGGGAGGGGCACGGAAACATGCAAAGGGTGGGGTTGGGGAGGGGGATGGCGGTGGTTAGGGGGTTGGACAAATCACATGCATTGGATATGACTTTGGCCTCATCTCACGGCCATCCACACTTGCAGCTCCAATAATCCGCCCCATTTTTTTTTTTTTTTGCAGCAATTAAGACCAGTTTCTGGCATGTTGTCATAGAAATGGAGCTTCAAAGCAGTATTTACCAAATTAACTACTGTCCACAAGACTTGGGGCGACAAAGACAAAAGCAATTTATTCAGACAACATAGACAAAGGCAATTTATTCATACCAAAAGTTTTTTCTAACATCTGCTCCACTTAAGTCCAACCATAGTGGGCTGTCTGCTTTTCTAAAAAAAAAAAAAAAAAGAATGCAGATGGTAATCAAAAATGAGCAAAATATAAAGCAGTTATTTGCCTCGTATTATGAGAGGGTTGTGGTGAGGTTGGTTCTGTCTAGCCTTGAATGTGTCTTGAAGTCATTCCTAACGTAAATTACAAGCATAGAAAAACAGATTCAGGTTTGTGTGTTTAGTCATAAATAGTCTTCGAATTCATTCCCTTACTGTCTGAGAAAAAATAACTAATTACCAGGAAGCTCTGTTGATTACTCTCCTCAAAAAAAGAAATATTCACTTTCTGGCCTTGAAAAAGTTTAAACTTGGAATTGGATGCAGTTGGCAAAAACATGCTTTGTAAACTGAAGTATAACATACTGTTGTGGGGCAAACCAATTTCCACAACCTGCCTCTGTGAAATATATGTAGACCAGGAATCCTAACTAGCTCTGGGGTGCAGTGCACAATGTCCAGGAAATATCCACAAATATTTCCTGTAAATATTGTTCATTAGATATTGTTTATCAGAGTGGAGGATAGAACCGGGCAGGGGGAAATGTTTTCCCGCAATGCATTTTCAGCCAACCATGAATATCTAATTTATCAATTGTGCTTAAAGAGGCATACAATGCAAGGAAAAGGGAACATTATATGAAGGGGGTAATCCTTTACAAGACATAGCCTGGAGTTGCCTGGGGGGTTGTTACAGAACAAGGGAGCAGATCTCTCTTGCCAAGCAGAATCCACCACTGTTATCTATCTGTCCTATCCTCCTGTTTAGTGATATTGCATGCTGCTCTTTGATATTCCAGTTAATCCTTGAAGTGGAAAGATTGAACCTAAGATTATGCTGTTTCTATGAATGCTGCCTGCACTGCTGTGTGTCCAATGTTGCTCCTGAGGTGATGGCGTAATATGAGAGTTGCAGTGAGGGAGCAGCTTTAGACCCACACACAGGATGTTGTGTGTTTAGAAGGCTGCGCGCACTCACACACACACACACACACACACACACACACACACACACACACACACACACACACACACACACAGACATTTAATGAGTCACTCATCTCCACACATACACACACACACAGACACACACGCAGACACACACACACACACACACACATACACACACATACACAACAACAACAACAACAACAACAACGACAATAAATACTGGGCCTAAGATGGGAAGCACTTAGTCGTCAATGGAAAATGAATGCAGTAAACAGAGGTCCCATTGAGATCTGCACCGTCATCAAGCCAATTTCCATGCCTTTATAAAACAAGTGATTCACACATGGCTGTGTGGCTCACAATGCATACCTAGCACTGACTCGATAATGACGTTGCACTCAATTAGGCAAGATTGGCATCACAGTGGCTGTTTCTTCAGTGTCTGAGTCCTTTGATATATTGAAAGCATGTTTTGCGTGTGATACAACGAGATGTAATTGCTTTGTCGCTTGCTTATTATTCAGGCTTGCACAATTCTGTTTTGCACAATTTCACATATTTCATATATTGATTTGTCTCAACGCTCCCTCATTTCCAACATGAAAATTGATATGCTGAAGTCTATCAGGGTTTCCATCCTGACACTATACTCCATCACTGAGTGCAGGGTGTGAAAACTAACATTATTTTCAGACGAGAGTGTCCAGATACTGATACTGACACAAATAGCTTACCTTGCCTATGGACTGACTCCTCAGTCATAAAGACTTAGATTGGCCATCCACGCTATTGACTTATATATTTTGTTGAAGACGCATTTTCGTAAGAACAATCAATTGAAACAATCAAAAGCAATGGCTTTTTAAATCAGACTTTGAGTGCTGTCATGGGTTATTATGGGCTGCTGTTTAGCAAAACACGTTTGCAGTTTGAAGAGCATCCCGAGATATTAGTGGCACCTAATTGCATTACCTGGAAGAGACGGATGGCGCCAGTTAAAATGGTTGGCTAGAGCTCAAGCTGTGTTGAAGACAAGTGCACCTCCACAGCCTTCACATCATATTTCCAGCTGGGATCCTTTATTGTCGACTAAGTGATTTTCAAACACATTTTTTTTTTACTCTGGCCTAGCTCGTGCTCTCTCCACGTGTCAAACCAGTCGGTAATACATTTTCATTTGTTTGTATCAGTGCTTCATTGACCAGTGTTCAGAAAATTTCTTAGTTCCCTCCTTTGGTTAGATTGTGCAAATTGGGGAGGTAAAGTGATTGCTAAATTAAATTACATTTCCTCACTCCACAAGTAATTTATTAAATGTAATGGGTAATTGTGTTGGCCCCTCAAGGAAAGTGCTTATAGTGTAGTCAGCACCATTCCTTAATTTCCTCCCCAAACTTTTGGGACATATTTACTTCTATGATTTTCTGGAAACAGCTGTGAGGTCTTTCTAAGACAGTCTACTGCACATAGCCAGAGGTAAAGAAAATCAAGGCTAAAACAAGTCTTTTTTGTGTGTGGGTTTTTTTTTTTTTTTGATGATAGAAGTAGTTTAAAACATTCTTCCAAGCATACATGTAGTATAAAAGAATAAAAAATACTGACCCTCAAGGGTACAGACTTAGAATAGAATACATATGTTACCTCTCATGAGGTAACATAACCCTGTAGGTCAAATGGTTGCTTTTGAAAGAACAGGTGTCCATTGAAAACACCTTCAAAGGCCTGGTTCAAGCAAGCTTGGATCTTTATATCGATCGGTTCATACATGAGACCTGACCTGGTTCCTAACCCTGCATATATATTTATTTTTAGGTATACATCTTCCGACTTCCGTGCAGAGACTATGACCTAACACTTTTTCAGTGAACGGCATAAAATCCCACCAAGCAGAGGAATATATACATTATATAGGTCTGCCCCAAATATACATTCGGGGCATTTGAATAGTGTCGAATGTGTGTGCAGAGGCCTGCGTGCGGCAGATGGAGAGCTCTTGTGACATATCAAAATAGAGTGCCAATTTAAAAAGGGAGTTTCCATAGCAATGCAAGTCAGTCCCTCCACCAAGCTGCCACAAGCAATATCAGTGGCACTGAAGACGATTAGATAAGCATTGCCAAGTGACCTAGCCAGGGTTTTCATAGCGCTTGTTGCAGTTGAAGATTCATGGAGCACTACATTGCGAATGGCACTGTGGCCCTGTTACTCTGTCCCACTGCAATTCCTGTTCCTCTGGAAAAAGTCCCAGTGAGTCAGACACGCAGGTTAGGCGGGATGGGGGGGGAGGGGGGGTGCTCCACTCAGCACTCTGCTAATTCAGCTGAGAGACTTTTATTCACACGTGGAAGATGCCACACTGGTTGTGAAGAATATAATGGATCTTTTAGTCAAAAATGGAAATATTATGTTGGAAAACCCCACTGAAAACAGGACTCCTCGGGGGGCTCAGCTACATCTGCCTGTTCAGGAAGTTTCAACCGTGATACATGAAAGGGAAACTGTCTCTTCCTCCTGTCTCTCTCTCTCTCTCTCTCTCTCTCCCTACCTACCCCTTCCATGAGGATAGAAGGGAATGCCCGTTTATTCAAAGAAAGCTCAGCATAATGTTAGGGGGAAAGGACAAGGAGCAATCATTCACGGCAGCACTTCTCAGGTGTTGCTCATTGTGAGGTGATAGAAAGCTACATTTCAAGTTGAAATTGGTCTTTTGGGAGTCTTATCTAGTGGGACTGTTAACCTTCTGCCATTCAGCTATAAAGGCAGTGAGTTCCATTAAAATGCATAATGCATGAGGTGCCGTGATTGTGAGCCATTGATCAGCACTTGAATAAATTGAGTTGAAATCCTATTAACATAACCAGTTATGCATAGAGATAGATGAATAATTAACAATAGTCCAATTTGTACATGTAGAATTCCTCCACAATCTCTTATAGTGTGGTATCTAAACACTATATACGCAATTGAAATAGAGGTGATGCTTGTGTGTGTGTGTGTTTCTTTTTTAAGTAGACAGCTTCAGTGTGGGAGAATTCAGAAAGCTGCCAGTCTGGAGTGCTTTTGAGGCATGTTGGTTTGTTTCAAATGATCAGGAAACCACACTCACTTTTGGACTCTTAGCATGTTACAGTACACCATTGGCTATTTGTCTCTGCTTAACAGGGTGTATCTGTGGAGTAGCGCACATTCGTCAATTTGAGACGAACTGTCTAATGTCTTTGCCTGGCTCTGTTTCAGTGGCGCCTGACTACTTCACCTCATCGTCTGTGGAATAGTCAGGACTGTTTCCCATTCCCCTCGTGACCGCACTCTCCTCGCTCAATGCATTTACATGTACTTGCATTTAAAGCAATTAGGGCCTAAGCTGTCATCTTGACAGGTGGCCTCCATCTCCCTAAATGTGCTTTTTTTTCTCTCCCCGGCTTATGTTACACACTACGTTTTATGTGAAAACCCAGGTAGACCGACTGATAGCTTCATTCCCTCCTGTACTGAGGAGAATAATTAGGGCAATTAATTCGAGTGATACATAATCAACACATGTGTGTTTTTTCGTGAATAGATGCAGCAAAGGGTCTGTCACTCCATCCCATGTGGACTGAGCATTGACCCAAATTAAGGAACAGATCCCTCCCCCCTTTTTGCTCTCTGCCAGGCCCCCTGTAACAATGCCAAAAACGTCTGCCAGCACAAGGAGCCTTAATAAAATAGTAATGATAATGACGACTCGCGTGCCACAGTCATTGTTTAGTTCCACTACATCAGGCATGGGGAAAATTGTTTTGTGGGTGTCTATTCATGAACGATGCAGTGATTATCCTAGAGTGCCATTGTTTGGTGAAACATCTCTCTCTCTCTCTCACTCTCTCAGCCTGCGCACAAAAGTGCAAATAAGCACAGCGATGTGTCATTCGGATCCTCTTTTGTGTTCCTTTTGTGCGAGCATTCAAAACCCAAGAGCTGAGTGTTTTCTTGTCGTCTTTTGAGTGTTAACATTAGCTTAGGCCTGTGTCAGTTTTGCAGAGCAAGATTACCCTCAGGGATTTTATACTGAGAACACAATGAGGCAATGTTCTTCACAGAATCCAAGGAGTGTGGCAACATCTGTACGACATATCTTTTCAATTCAGACCAGCATCTTTGCTCATGCAATTTGTGTGGATTTGAAAAATCAAATTCTGTGTAAAACAGTCATACAGCATTGAACACACATATATGCACAGATGGTTGTGGTTATTTTTGATTGCTTTCCAAGCTCTGAACCTCACATGTTATTTGTCTGAGAGCCTCACAATGTTGAATGGGTTCATGACCTACATCCCAACCCCTCCTCTTTTCCCTTTACAAGTCTCCCAGTGTACACTACATGCACGTGAATGAAGCTGAGTAATGATGATGGTGTCCCCAGACAGTACAATTACTAGAGATTCTAGATAATCCCTGGGACATACCATCACTGTCTCCGCCACACTAAGGTCAGCAGAGGACTTCGCTTTGCCTTCTGGCCAGACATAGCTCTGTCATTGTTCATCTTAGATTTAACCCCCTGATTACATTGACCTTCGAGGCTGCAAGATGCAAATGTGTGTTTATTTAACATCTCTTATCTCTTGTTGTTTTTTTTTTCCATCCTCCCTCGGCTCGTTTACCGTCCCATGCAAATGCAATGCAAAGAGATGGCACTACTATCAAACAACAACCCGACACTGAACCACACCTATGCAAAACACAGTCAATGGTGACCAACTGAATGTTCTACGCGTTTTGTTTTGTTTTTCTTTTGACTCGTGAGACTAACAGGGTTTTGATCAGAGACATCATGTGAGCAAGTCACAGGGAGTGCGAAACTCACACCATACATATCGAGTGACACCCCCAACCCCCACCACACCGCCACCACTCCGACTTGTTCAGAAACACCAGCGACATGCTTGGGAAGTTTAAGCACAGAAGATAACTTATGGCAATCTCAGGGGGGACTCCCACTTGGAACAGTGTAGCTTCTAATACAGTCTCTTTCATGTCAACAGACAGCATCATAAAAAAATCAAATGTGACTATCTGTCAGTCAGGCTCTGGGGAACAGCATCCAGATTTATGACCATGAAGCCTGGGTGGTTGAATATACACCCACCATGTAACATGGAGGAGAAAAACAAGGCTTTGCTTTTTTTTTTACTTCTCTTCTTTGTGTCACCTTTTGCCTTAACACTACAGGCAAAACAAGAGTGAACTTCCTTTTTTCGCCCGGAGAGAGAAAGAGGGAGAGGAAAAAAGAGAACAAAACCAGATGTTTTGTGCATCTTCATCTCTGTCTTCTGTTTGGCAAAAAAGATTGTCTTTGAATCTGCTTTTTTCCTGTTTCTCTTCTCTCTCTCTCTCCCTCTCCCTCTCTATCTGACTCAAAGGCATGCACAAACTTACACATCACAGCCACCCAAAGCAGAAACACAAAACAGCTCAGGCCTCCTCATGTACCTCTCAATCACTATTGTTTTCTGTGAGCAGACATGCACCAAAACACAGGCACTGTTTTTGAAGCCTATTTAGATCAGTGCCAAACTTTCAGTACACAAATCAGTTCTGCATGTTTAAACTTAAAACTTCAACTTTCAAATAAGTTCAACTTATTTTATTTGTACCAAAAGTACCACCACCACCACCACCCGCCCCCCTAAACGCACACAACCACTGAAGTAAAGGAGAAAGTCAATATAAAACTTTGGGTATGTTAAAACATGATAATGAGTTGGTGTGTTTGCTGAGGAGTAAAACTACACTAGCCTATTGCATACCGAACTTTATTATTTTTCATCATTTTTATTAAAGGCTCACCATGCTAGTGATCAGGGAATAGAGGAAGATTGAAGACTCCTAAACCGTTAAAAAAGCTCAATGTGGCTCCACTCTTCCTTGGTAGTACAACTTAGTAGTAAGTAGTTCTCCTTTGAAGAAATAGACAACATCACAAGACTACATAACAATAAACCATTTTTGTATGTAGCTTCCTCAACACCCGCACACAATTTTATCCCACACAGACTGTGGAAGTTAAAAATGAAAATACTGTGTTTGTGATGTTAATTTGAAAAGTAGATGTAATCTTTTTACAGGCCTCCCTTAGAGTCTCTTAATAATCTCCTAAATATTTGTCTATTTTACATGGGGCATAAGTACTTGGCACGTTGCATATTATCTTGTATCATCAGACCTAGTTCTGTTGTAACACAGAGCATCGAGACTGATGTTTCCTAGGGGCCAGTTTGGGAATATGTTATGTTCACAGGAGCTGCCTGAATGAAAACCCTCTCTGAGAAATGAACTCAAGTACCGGCGAGCCAGAGCTGAGTTCATAATAATATGCAATTATTTACAATTAGACCGCTGACAGGTGTTCCAGCATCCCAGAAAAGATGTAATGAGGACAAGTAAAACAATGCTTAAGGAGGAATATATTTACATACACTTAAATATTTACCCTGCACTGCTTATAGCCCTGTAGCAGGGTGTCATCTCCGAGCAAATTAATCTCTCATAGGAAAACAAAGTCAGGTGATCCCTGCACACCTCCCGCCGACGCTGGCAACATCAAAACCCCCCTAATGCGCGCACCACTAACATCATTTCCATGCCACAAAATAGCTGAATGCTGATTCAAATGTGTCACAAATTATGAAATCAGGTAGTCAACATCACGCCGTCTGTGTGAGAACAGTTGTATTATAAGCAGCAGTACTGCATGTGTGGTTACAGGTACAGGTTTTTTTTTTTTAAGCTTGCATACTGTACCCAAGAAAGCAGAGGCAGTTGTAAAGTCGAGTTAATGTTAGAATATGCCATGGAGTCAATACATTATTTATCACTTATTTGTGCAGCCTTTCAAAGAAGTGCAACTTTCCAAAAAATTAGATAGATTTGGCATTTCATTTAGTCAAACATTTATTACCATAAATAAATAGAAAAGAAGTAGCCTAGAGTTTCTGTAGGCTAAGTTTTCCGTGAGATTGCAGATGTAGTTTGTAAAAGGAGCACTAAAAGGAGTGTGCGGAGTGGTTGGTGGGAAAAGTGCTGAAATTGCTACTTTAGGTCGTTTACAAGGCCCTAAATGTCCAGTGGACTTTCTTAAATATACATTTACATTTGGTAATGGCGCATTAGGTTGATTCTGTTGCAAGTGTGCTGATGGGAGGTGCATGTTGTTGAATCAGACAGACAGTCCCTCTCTTAGTTTGCGCTATGCTGCTGCACGGCAGGCAGCTTGCTTAGCTCTTTGTTTTCCAAGGCAAGGCAACGACTACTTGACAGATAGTTTCAAAAGACTGTTTCAAAGAGCATCACAATACCTGAGGGGAAGTACAGAAGCAATGAGGAAAATCACAAGAATAATATTCTAATGCAAAAAAATATTTTGTACCGTACATTATAAACCAAACTAAACTAAACTAAACTAAAAAAAAACAATAGCATGCATTGTCTACATGGCCTATATTTTTATGCAGTTCTGTAGGTAAACTCTAAAATGAATTGTTACTGGAACAACAGCATTGTTTTCTTTTAATATGTAGGCCAACATTATATTTCCTGAGCTGCATTGTCTTTTGCTTTATGTAAAACAGCTGGCAAATTATATGAATGTGCTCTCAATACAGAGTAAATTTTATTAAAATGAGTCATCCTTTAAATTTTGTCCTGCTTTATAACTATGCAACTGAAAGTAATATCATGCTGTCAGTAATATTCACTTCATCATGAAATATGAAAGGAGAAGAGCTGCATTTCGGTTCTAGCTGTATTCTTGTGATCAAATCATATTTTTTGTCTCCTTTTGTTTTTCTGATTGGGTTGGCCAAAATAACAGGAATTTCTTGCACCTGGTCAATTTACAATGCTGTGGATGCCTGTGATTATTTTACTTGAATGTGAGATCTAACTAAAGGTCCCCTGGATGTAGTCTTCTTTTTGATATCTTGACATTATTTAAAAAATAATAAATAACATGACTGATTTGAACTAACCAACCCCCCCCCCCCCCACACACACACACACACACACACACACACACACACCATTTCCGACTTATGTTGAGCAGATCTGAATAATATGGAAATATGACTAATTAGCTGCAGAGACAGCAAAGGCCCAGCATGACGCTTGCCATGGTAACGAGAAAGAGCTTTTGACCAAGCTAAGCCCCCTTTGACAAACTGAGAATAAGAATGTGTTGCTGCCTTGTCAGTCCGGAAGGCAACACTGGCCTGACACATGTGAAGATGGCCACCACGAACCCTTTCACCCATTTGCTGTTGGCATTGTCAACAACCCGAACAATCTCATTTCGCTAATCAAGTGAACGTGTTTCACCAGCCCCATTAAACCTGGACCTGCCACTGGAGCAAAGGCGAGGTGGGCTTAGTGGGGTGGGGTCAACCCATCTCATGCCAGTGCACTGTCAAGCATAGGTTGTGAAATACTCACTGCGGCAAGTCATTCAAAATAACGTAATATTTTAATGTACGTAGCCTACCTAAGGCACTACTGCATTAAAAGGCAATTAAGATTAGCTGCTTTGTTTTTTAACATGCTACGTAAAGTTAATGTAAAACACGCCTTGTAGCCAACTATTTCATGTATCATTCAAAAAATATTTTAACTTGTAAGTCTTTTTTTTTCGGTGGAGTGCTGCCTAACCCATATCTGTAAAAAAAAATCTCTTAAAACCTGAAGAGCTGACGGAATGCATTGGGTTAAATGCATAATTGGCATTATACATTCTGTTTTAAATCCATATCAGGGATCAGAACGGAGTCGTCCTCATTAACAGGCAGACCTATGTCCCTGCATAGAAACTAAAACTCCTAGCCAGACCACTTTGATAATTAAGCCAAGGGAG